>CM059575.1:39506532-40206358 GCA_030386875.1 Morinoia aosen
CGGTTGAAACAGCGTCTCAGGGTGTTTCCTAGGTCAAATGCGGTGGAAAATCGAGTCTTATCTTGTTTCTTAGGTCGAATATAGTGAAAATCACGTCCTTCGCTGTTTGCCAAGGCGACAGAGGTGAAAAGTGCATCTTGAGCCGATTACACGGTCGACAGAGCTAAAAATGCGCGTTTTGGGCCATTCCTAGGTCGAATGCGGTGCAAATTGCGTCTTAGGTTGTTTCCTATGTCGAATGCGGTGAAAAATCGCGTTTGTTTTCCGTTTGCGCTGTCGACAGAGGTGAAAAGTGCATATATAGCCGATTCCACTGTCGACAGAGGTAGAAAGCGCGTTTTGGGCCTTTCCTAGTTCGAATACAGTGGAAAACACGTCCTTTGCTGTTTGCACAGGCGACGTAGGTGAAAAGTGCATCTTGAGCCGATTCCTCGGTCGACAGAGCTAAAAATCGCGTTTTGGGCCTTTCCTAGGTCGTATGCAGTATAAGTCGCGTTCTTTTCCGTTTGCGCAGTCGACAGAGGTGAAAAGTGCACATTTGGCCGATTCCACGGTCGACAGGCTGAAAAGCGCGTTTTGGGCCTTTCCAAGGTCGAATGCGGTGAAACCGCGCCTTTTGGTGTTTCCTAGGTTGAATGCGGGGAAAATCGCGTCTTATCTTATTTCCTAGGTCAAATACAGAGAAAAATCACGTCCTTTGTTGTTTGCCCAGGGCGCTAAAGGTGAAAAGTGCATCATAAGCCGATTCCACGGTCGACGGAACTAAAATGCGTCGTTTTGGTCTACTACTAGGTCGAATCCAGTGAAAATCGCGTATTAGGTAGTTTCCTAGGTCGAATGCGGTAAAAAATCGAGTTCTGTTCCGTTTGCCCAGTCAACAGAGGTTTAAAAGTGAATATTTAGCCGATTACACGGTCGACAAAGCTAAAAAGCGCATTTTACGCCTTTCCTCGGTCGAATGCGGTGGAAAATCGCGTCTTATCTTGTTTCCTAGGTCGAATACAGTGAAAATCACGTCCTTTGCTGATTGCCCAGGCGACGGAGGTGAAAAGTGCATCTTGAGCCGATTCCTCGTTCGACAGAGCCAAAATCGCGTTTTGGGCCTTTCTTAGGTCGTATGCAGTAAAAATTCGCGTTCTTTTCCGTTTGCGCAGTCGAAAGAGGTGAAAAGTGCATATCGAGCCGATTCCAATGTCGGCAGAGCTAAAATGCGCGTTTTTGGATCAGTCTTAGGTCGAATGCGGTGAAAATCGCGTCTTATCTTGTTTCGTAGGTCGAATACAGTTAAAATCACGACCTTTGCTGTTTGCCAAGGCGACAAGGATGAAAAGTGCATCTTGAGCCAATAACACGGTCGACAGAGCTAAAAAGCGCGTTTTGGGCCTTTTCTAGATCGAATGCAGTGAAAGTCGCGATCTCTTCCGTTTGCGCAGTCTACAGAGGTTGAAAAGTTCATACCTAGCCGATTCTACGGTCGACAGAGCTGAAAAGCGCGTTTCGAGCCATTCCTAGGTCGAATGCGGTGAAAATCGCATCTTATCTTGTTTCCAAGGACGAATGCAGTGAAAATCAAGTCCTTTGCTGTTTGCCCAGGCGATAGAGATGAAAAGTGCATCTTGAGCCGATTCTTCGGTCGACAGAGCTAAAAAGCGCGTTTGGGGCCTTTCCTAGGTCGAATGCAGTGAAAGTCGCGTTCATTTCCGTTTGCGCAGGCGACAGAGGTGAAAAGTGCACATATATAGCCGATTCCACGGTCGATAGGGCTAAAAAGCGCGTTTGGGGCCTTTCATAGGTCGAATGCAGTGAAAGTCGCGTTCTTTTCCGTTTGCGCAGTCGACAGAGGTGAAAAGTGCATATTTAGCCGATTCCACTGTCGACAGAGCTGAAAGTCGCGTTTTGGGCCTTTCCAAGGTCGAATGCGGGTGAAATCGCGTCTTATGGTGTTTCCTAGGTCGAATGCGGGGAAAATCACGTCTTATCTTATTTCCTAGGTCGAATACAGAGAAAATCACGTCTTTTGCTGTTTGCCCAGGCGACAGAGGTGGAAAGTGCATCATGAGCCGATTCCACGGTCGACAGAGCGAAAATGCACGTTTTGGGCCATTCCTAGGTCGAATGCGGTGAAAATCGCGTCTCACCTTGTTTCCTAGGTCGAATACAGTGAAAATCACGTCTTTTGCCATTTGTCAAGGCGACAGAGGTGAAAAGTGCATCTCGAGCCGATTCCACGGTCGATAGAGCAAAAATGCGCGTTGTGGGCCATTACTAGGTCGATTGCGGTGAAAATCACGTCTTAGGTTGTTTCCTAGCTCGAATGCGGTGAGAATGGCGTTCTTTTCCGTTTGCCCAGTCGACAGAGGTGAAAAGTGCATATTTAGCCGCTACCACGGACGACAGAGCTAAAATGGGCGTTTTTGGGCGATTCCTAGGTCGAATGCTGTGAAAATCGCGTCTTAACTTTTTTCCTAGGTCGAATATAGTGAAAATCACGTCCTTTTGTTTTCCCAAGGCGACGGAGGTAAAAAGTGCATCTTGAGCCGGTTCCACGGCCGACAAGCTAAAAAGCGCGTTTCGGGCCTTTCCAAGGTCGAATGCAGTGAAAGTTGCGATCTTTTCCGTTTGCGCAGTCGACGGAGGTGAAAAGTGCATATTTAGCCGATTCCACGGTCGACAGAGCAAAAAAGCGCGTTTTTGAGCCATTCCTAGGTCGAATGCGTTGAAAATCGCATCTTATCTTGTTTCCTAGGTCGAATAGAGTGGAAATCACGTCCTTTGCTGTTTTGCCAAGGCGACAGAGGTGAAAAGTGCATCATGAGCCGATTCCACGGTCGACAGAGCAAAAAATGCACGTTTTAGGCCATTCCTAGGTCGAATGCGGTGAAAATCGCGTCTTATCTTGTTTTCCTAGCTCGAAAGCGGTGAAAATCGCGTTGTTTTCCGAGTGCCCAGTCGACAGAGGTGAAAATGCATATATAGCCGATTATACGTCGACAGAGCTGAAAAGCGCGTTTATGGGCCTTTCCTAGGTCGAATGCGGGTTGAAACAGCGTCTCAGGGTGTTTCCTAGGTCAAATGCGGTGAAAATCGAGTCTTATCTTGTTTCCTAGGTCGAATCTAAAGAAAATCACGGTCCTTCACTGTTTGCCAAGGCGACAGAGGTGGAAAGTGCATCTTGAGCCGATTACACGGTCGACAGAGCTAAAATGCGCGTTTTGGGCCATTCCTAGGTCGAATGCGGTGCAAATCGCCGTTCTTAGGTTGTTTCCTATGTCGAATGCGGTGAGAAGTCGCGTTGTTTTCCGTTTTGCGCTGTCGACAGAGGGGGAAAGTGCATATATAGCCGATTCCACTGTCGACAGAGGTAGAAAGCGCGTTTTGGGCCTTTCCTAGGTCGAATACAGTGGAAAACACCGTCCTTTGCTGTTTGCCCAGGCGACGTAGGTGAAACGTGTATCTTGAGCCGTTTCAAACGGTCGACAGAGCTAAAAATCGCGTTTTGGGCCTTTCCTAGGACGTATGCAGTAAAAGTCGCGTTCGCTCCGTTTGCGCAGTCGACAGAGGTGAAAAGTGCATATATAGCCGATTCCACTGTCGACAGAGGTAGAAAGCGCGTTTTGGGCCTTTCCAAGGTCGAATGCGGTGAAAAATCGCGTCTTATTTTGTTTCCTAGGTCGAATACAGTGAAGATCAAGTCCTTTGCTGTTTGCCCAGGCGACAGAGGTGGAAAGTGCATCGTGTTTCCGATTCCACGGTCGGACAGAGCCAAAATGTGCATTTTGGACCATTCCTAGGTTGAATGCGGTGAAAATCGCGTCGTATCTTGTTTCGTCGGTCGAATACAGTGAAAATCACGTCCATTTTAGTTTGCCAAAGCGACAAAGATGAGAAGTGCCTAACGAAACAATTACACGGTCGACAGAGCTAAAAAGCGCGTTTACGCCTTTCCTCGGTCGAATGCGGTGAAAATCGCGTTTTATCCTGTTTCCTATGTCGAACACAGTGAAAATCAAGTCCTTTGCATTTTTCCCAGGCGACAGAGGTGAAAAGTGCATATTTAGCCGATTCCACGGTCGACAGAGCTAAAAGCGCGTTTTGGGCCTTTCCTAGGTCGAATGCGGTGAAAATCGCGTCTTATCATGTTTTCTAGGTCGAATCCAGTGAAAATCACGTCCTTTTGTGTTTGGCCAGGCGACGGAGGTGAAAAGTGCATCATGAGCCGATTCCACGGTCGACAGAGCTAAAAAGCGCGTTTTGGGCCTTTCCTAGGGCGAATGCAGTGAAAGTCGCGATCTTTTCCGTTTGCGCAGTCGACAGAGGTGAAAAGTGCATATTTAGCCGATTCCACGGTCGACAGAGCTAAAAAGCGCGTCTTGAGCCATTCCTAGTTCGAATGCGGTGAAAATCGCATCTTATCTTGTTTCCTAGGTCGAATACAGTGAAAATCACGTCCTTTTGCTGTTTGCCAAGGCGACAGAGGGGAAAAGTGCATCATGAGCCGATTCCACGGTCGGCAGAGCAAAAATGCACGTTTTGGGCCATTCCTTGGTTGAATTTGGTGAAAATCGCGTCTTATCTTGTTTCCTAGCTCGAATGCGGTGAAAATCGCGTTGTTTTTCCGAGTGCCCACTCGACAGAGGTGAAAATGCATATTTAGCCGATCACACGTCGACAGAGCTAAAAAGCGCGTTATGTGCCTTTCCTAGGTCGAATGCGGTGAAACAGCGTCTCAGGGTGTTTCCTAGGTCAAATGCGGTGAAAATCGAGCCTAAACTTGTTTCTTAGGTCGAATATAGTGAAAATCACGTCCTTCGCTGTTTGCCAAGGCGACAGAGGTGAAAAGTGCATCTTGAGCCGATTACACGGTCGACAGAGCTAAAATGCGCGTTTTGGGCCATTCCTAGGCCGAATGCGGTGCAAATCGCGTCTAGGTTGTTTCCTATGTCGAATGCGGTGAAAATCGCGTTGTTTTCCGTTTGCGCTGTCGACAGAGGTGAAAAGTGCATATATAGCCGATTCCACTGTCGACAGAGGTAGAAAGTGCGTTTTGGGCCTTTCCTAGTTCGAATACAGTGGAAAACACGTCCTTTGCTGTTTGCACAGGCGACGTAGGTGAAAAGTGCATCTTGAGCCGATTCCTCGGTCGACAGAGCTAAAAATCGCGTTTTGGGCCTTTCCTAGGTCGTATGCAGTATAAGTCGCGTTCTTTTCCGTTTGCGCAGTCGACAGAGGTGAAAAGTGCACATTTGGCCGATTCCACGGTCGACAGGCTGAAAAGCGCGTTTTGGGCCTTTCCAAGGTCGAATGCGGTGAAACCGCGCCTTTTGGTGTTTCCTAGGTTGAATGCGGGGAAAATCGCGTCTTATCTTATTTCCTAGGTCGAATACAGAGAAAATCACGTCCTTCAAAGTACTTGCTTCAAAGTCACACCATCCAAATGCCCCAACTGCACCCGTAATCGATTCACAAGCTCCTTCCGCAGTGAACTAATTAATTTACTCTTTACTATTCCTTCCCTTTTGAGTTCGTCACTTTCCTGCAACATTTCCCGCGCTAGCCTTTCCAAGCTAATGGAATAACACAATAAGCTTTCGCCCGTTCTACGTTCTGCGGAAAAGAACGCCCCAAACTCCGTATCCGTTAATGATAATTTCGCACTAAACTCCTGCACCAGTCTTTTCTTCACAAATTCATACTTCGCACCAGGGCCACAGGCTTCCACAATCTCTTTAGCCTCTCCCTGTAAATATTTGAGTAAACTAGCCAGCCATGTTTCCGTGTCATCCCCATATTGCAACTTACAGTATTTTTCAAAACCCTGTAGCCACGTATCTAATTCTTTCCCATTACCAATTCCCCCTTTGAAGATGCTGGGTTCAGGTACTTCTTTCCCAAGTTTCCCTATAGCCTGCACCAGCTGCAGCATTACGTCTGACATATCCGCTGCTGATGCCATACTTCACAAATTCAATTTACTGAAACCAGCGAAACCCGCAGACAGCTCACAACCCGCTTTTAACACCCAACAGTTCTCCAATTTGAGACTGTTCCGAGCTTCGTATCAGCCCCCTTAAAGCTCCAGAACTTCGTCTCAATTCCCCATACTGGCCACCAATGTGGTAGTTCTGGCAGTCGGGGTAGCGGATTTTTCTATTATACCCCGGGCTGCGCGACCCCCACTTTACCAGCCTAGCCAACTTAAAGCACGGGTCGTAGCGCTGCTATCTTATTTTCAATGCACTCAAAGTTCAGTCCGACCTTACTGACCTATCTCGGGAGCATCCAAGGCTCGACTCAGCCAACAACTCCAGGAACGTCCCAGGCTTCGGTACAGTCGCCGACCAATAGATCTACCAAAACACCTCTGAGCACAAATTACGACCGAACTTCCCTTGACAACTGGCACCTGTTCCTGGTAATTTTCAGACCCAAACTTGTGGCGCTATTCTCAAGCCGGTCTCCATGGAAAACAACAAAATGCGAAACTTACGTTTATTGGTATCCACATTCAGGATATTACACTTTAAAACATACCACTTACGATAAAACCGGTCGGCATGACTATGCTACATGAAACTATACAATCCTGCTTTACACATCGGCGACTATCTTATGGCGGAGGCTTCTAGCACAGGACGTTAGCCTTTATTAACTTGTCCTTGCTCAGACCCACCATATCACGCACAACGTTGTCACCGACGAAAGTATACACGGAGGAGTACAAAGATAGCCAAGCCGACCTCTACAGGCTCCAAGAACTAACTCTCCTAACCTATCCTCGGCAACCCTCCACATGCTCTCGCTATTACGCGTAACAGGTCGCGCGTGGATGTTACTTTCCAGAGTATACAAAAACGCAACTACACAATAGTAGCACACTACTATATTGTAGACGGGGCTTTAAGCCAAAGGTAACGGTAGCTACAGTTTCCAAATGTGCTTTATATGTAGAGAAGAAGTACTTTAAAAACATTTATTCTGAACGTTTCGAGCCTAAGCTCATTCGCAACAAAAAGTCTGCTAATAATATAATAAACAAGTTAGTACACCCAAAAATTACAGAAGCGCAGAATATAAGCATGATAAAAACAAACAAACAAAAATAATAATAATTTATCGGTTGACTATTTTCAGAGGGTATGCACTCTGCATTTCGTTGAGGGAAGGTTTAAGTTTATGAATGAATAATGACTCTAAAATACGTAGGTCTAAGCTGGCGGTACAAGTATCTAATATTTTAAATTTGCTAATGTCAATAATCTGTTCACAGGAATTATTACTACAATGTTGTCTGATGCTAGAATGACTAGGAGAGGTAAGCAAGCGACCTGTTCGATGACTCCGACCTGCATGTTCAGCAACCCTGACGTAAAGTGCTCGGTGGGTGGAACCCACATACTGCGATGCGCAATGCGCACAACTGAAATTATAGACGAGGGAAAATCGCATGCCGGTCGGGAGCGCATCTTTAAATCTAAAAAATGATCCAATGGTACGCTTGTTCACTAAAATAATACGAAAGGAAATGTCCGGGAAAAATTTAGTCAAAAGCATTAAAAGATCTTTTCTCAACTTTTCCGATTGATATCCAAAATATGGCAACACACAATAACTATAGTTTAGAGCTTGAACACGAGATTTCGGAATAAATTTACTGTTCAGGAATTTATTAATGGCACGAAAAATAACAGAATGTGGATAACCCTTAGCTGTAAAATAAGACTGCAAAAAAGTAAATTCCTTATGGAGGTCAGTGTAATTTGAACAAATATTATAGGCACGAGTAATAAGTGTGGAGATGCTATTCAGTTTGAATCTCTTGCAACAGAAACTAAAGTAACTTAGACCTAACCCGGAGAATGTTTGTTTTCTGTAGACTGAGGTTATTAATTTATTACCCGATCGGTGAAGATTGATATCAAGATAATTTAATTTGTCATTCTTTTCCAGATCTAAAGTGAATTTGATATTGGGATGCCTGGAATTGAAATATTGAAGAAAGGAATGGGCATCACATTTGTTTTTGAAAAGAACAAAAGTATCATCAATATAGCGCCTATAGAAAACTGGTTTGAATGAAGTTGGACATTGATTTAACCATTTCTGTTCATGGTGACACATGAAAATGTTGGCGAAAGTAGGGTCTAAAGGGAGACCCATACCCAACTCTTCAATTTGTTTATATATACGACCATTGAAAATAAAGAGAGAATTTCGCACACATAGTTCCAAAAGAGATCTAAAATAATTTTTTTTAAACCTTTAACTGAAGGTGACGGAACAGAAAACAGAAAATTTATGCAAATATCAATGGTTTCGTCAAGAGGTACATTGGTAAAAAGATTCTCAACGATTGTGGGTCTCCCTTTAGGCCCTACTTTCGCCAACATTTTCATGTGCACATAACTCATGTGCCTTGCACATAACTGGAGACACTTCCTCTTCTTATCCCAATTTTTCTTGCTAATGGGCTGAGGGTCCTCCTTCTTCTGTTTCGGAACCTGAGAGACAAAAAAAATTTACAAACTCACAACAAAACAGCATTTCTGTGATGTAGGTGCAATTCATCATCACAGTGAGAGAAGTTGGAACTTGGAAGAGATTTCTGTGTGATGAAAGGACTTGTAGTAAGAACGGGATGAATAAGATGACTATAAATTGCAAACAGTGAAATGATGAGCAGGACCAAAAATGTACACCAGGAAATGCAAATGAATCCGAAATTACTCAAAAACAAGCAAGAGAAAGGATGGGAATGAGAAGGATTAGGTTAGATTATTGGTTAGTTTGAACCTCCCTATCCTAAACAAATGAGATCCGAAGAGAGGAAGGAAGAAGGCACCATTTAGTAAGGAGTTAAAGGAACGCTGAACCTGTGCAGAAAGGGGATAGAAACACTAAGTTGAGAAAGAAGTTAATGAAACGAGATCAAAGTTGAAGTAGAAAGTAGTAGGTGCTGATAAACAGGACAACAGTGAACCGAAAAAAGATGGTCATTTAACATAACCAAACACTCAATTCCAACAAAAAGAAGGCCTATTTAAATCTAAGGTCGGGCCCTCACATTATCCCCATGGGAGCGCTAATTCCCATGGATACAAAAGTTGTCTCCCCCTGAAGGGGAATAAGAGGAGGGAGACATGGAAAGATGGAAAGAAAGGAAATGGAAAGGAAAAGGACATACATCTTTCTAACAAACACTGTAGCAAGCAGGGTTGCGGAGTCGGAGGAATAAATTTACGACTCTGACTCGGACTCCGACTCCACCTTTCCAGAATTTGGCGACTCCGACTCCGACTCCGACTCCACCTTTCCAGAATTTGGCGACTCCGACTCCGACTCCGACTCCACCTTTTCAGAATTTGGCGACTCCGACTCCGACTCCACCTTTTCAGAATTTGGCGACTCCGACTCCGACTCCATTTTTCCAGAATTTGGCGACTCCAACACCGACTCCGCCTATTCACAATTTTGTGACTCCAACTTCACCTATTCATAATTTATAAGATGAAAATTTTATTTCTTAACTAGTGTACACGGACCGTCAAAAATGACAAGATTCAATACCTTTCTTCAACAAATTTTCGTTTGAGTGGAGTTTCCATGCTTTCAGCTTATTCCAAAGATAACTTAATTTTCTTAATAGAGTAATAAACACTCAGAACACAGTATTTTTGAGCCGCAAGAGAAGTAGTTATAGCCATTCGTGTCGTATCCAAGATACAGAAATTCAGCATTACTGAATGCAACTGCGAACTTGTATATGTATCTTGTAATATGCAATGCAGTACATTGTAATACAGTATATTGTAATGTACAATACAGCATATTGCAATATACAATACCCCGCCGAACTCGGTATTCACAAAACAAACTTGAGTTTATAAGGCTCTGGATCGCTCTAATTATTTTGAAAGTGACTTATTATAGATCCCTTGCACAACGAAAATGAGTGTATTAATTGACCGTGAACTGAAACCAAGACCGCCAGTGCTAATTTCTTCCTATCAATTATTCTTAACAGCGTGCACAAAACGAATAAATAAACACACGACAGTCATTCTTAGTAGAAAACGGTTGCAGGTGTTGATACCTGTGCAAATGTTCATTTTATTCTTTATTAGCGAACGACTTTTAAATTGACTACAGAATGTTAATAATCAAGATACTAGTGTACATGATTGGTCAAAAATGACGGGATTCAATGGTATCGTTTTATAAAAATCTCAAGATAAAAATGGCAAACAAATATATCCATCCTAATAGTACCCGCGATTAAAATACAGTATTTGCGTACTTTTGCACTGGTAAAACTCGAATCACAGATACGGTCATTAAGCATCTTTCAGAACGTCACAGACGCACACAACAACCAAGCAAGCAGCAACTGTGCATTATAATTTAAACTATTGTTCGCAAGAAGTTTTAAAAAAATTTGATATACCTTTGAAGCATCTAAATACTTTTAAATTTAAATGCAATAAGCCGCATTTTCTTGACAGTAGATTCGATTTTCACGCAATGTTTTTTACTTATAAACATAAGTGAGCAGATGCCATGTTTTTCATAATATTTCGATGGTATTTATGTACTGTCCAAGCAAGCAGATTCCGATTGTAATGACATAGGGGAAATTACGCACGAGAACATACTGTATACTTATTTATAAATTGACGGACACCTGGCTTTTTATTATACCGGGTGTCCCATAAAAATGTAGCCGATTTTTGACTAATTATATCTCAGCTTTAAATTAACATATTTGAATTGCCTTTTTTCAGAATGTAGTAAATTTTGTTTCCTTTTCGATTAATTTAAGTTTTTGAAAATCAGTTGAATAACCACTTTACAATGTTCAATTTACTGAAAGGGGTAGAAAAATTAATTTTTCAAAGGAAAATTTTTTAAAATAATATTGATATTCTTCCTTATTTTGTACTTTCCATAAAACTGGACAAACAAAAATTTTAAAGAGTAACAAATCATTACCTCAAATAACGTTCAAATAAATAAAGTAATTTAGTATCCTTCGACATACCCTCCATTTCTCTCCAGGCAAGTATTACTTCTAGCCACCATTGAACGAAGAATTTTACCCATTATTCCACCGTTTTCTATCAGTTCTTGAAACACTATTATTGAGAACCCTTGAAACCTCTCAGAGGGTTCAAATACTTGGTGGTATGTAGGATACATCGTTATGAAATTATTCTTAACAGTAGGTATTGAGGAATGAGGAAGAACACCAGTGTTGTTTTTAAAACTTTCCCTTTGAACAATTTTTCGACCCCTTTCAGTAAATCGATCATCTTGAAGTGGTTATTCAACTGATTTTCAAAAACTTAAATTATTTGAAAAGGAAACAAAATTGACTAAATTGTAAATAAAAGACAATTAAAATATGTTAATTTAAAGCGGAGATATAATCAATTAAAAAGTCCGGGACATTTTTGTGGGACACCCAGTATAGTGTTGATTGTTCTTATACAATAAAAGGTCAAGTGTCTCCTTTAAACAAATAAATAAATAGGTTTAGCTATTTCGTGAGCGTAATCTCTTCTATGTTAATACAATGGAGTTTTAGGGTTTAAAACTTAAGGGCGACTGTTCGAACATTTATTTCAAATACAGAAGAACTTCAAGGGAACAACAGCAAGTCGTTTCCCGAGATGCGCAAAAAGAGAAACCGTACCCAAGTTAGGCGTATCTTGAGGATTCCAACAGTACGCACAGCAGCGTCCTCTGTAATATTTTTGTTATTAAATTCCTTTAAAATGTAGACCGAAAATCTTCATTAACGTAAGGTTAGTTTTTAAAACGAAACTCGCTAAAAATAAAAGACATCCAATGGACGCGGCCGTTCATCAGCACGGTACTCCGATAGGAAATTTTAGAGGCGTTCTGAGTAAAGAGATACAGAGTTTTAAGACGTCTGGTCGCCGACTAGCTGAATATCGTATCTCATTGCAAGATTGCATATAGCACTAAGATTTTAAAGATTAATTGACAATTAATTACCTTGAATAATAAGTGCCTATTCAAGAGGCTGCAAGAGCCAGGTCGAGGATTTCAAGTTGCAGAAAGAGACTGCTTTTTACGCGAGAGAAATAAGTTAGAGGTACCACACCCACTTTTATTAAAAGGACGACATGCTGCCCAAGCAGAGCAAGCTTAAAGATAATTTAATGAGTGAACGCCAAAGCGTCACAAGTAATGTTAATTAAAGCTATTTAAGCTTAATGCAGGTCTGCTAGAAGCGCAAACATGCTTAGTTATAGAAAGTTAAATTTAAACACAAAAAACGAAAAGAAAAGATGCAGCTGCAAAACAAAAAACAGAGAACAAAAAGATCTAATTTCAACAGTTTCAAATTCTTGTCTGTGAACTAAGAGAGACCAACTGAAGAAAACTTTTTCTTTCACAAAGCCGCCTTCAAAAATACGGAAGATTATCAACGGGAAATTTCATTGAACAAATAAAATTGGCTGTTCGTCTTTGTTGGTTGATATGTCTCCCTTTCACGCTCTTAAAGATGCTTAATGACAGTATCTGTGATGCGAGTTTCACCAGTGCACAAGTACTAGAATATTTTAATCGCGGGTGCTATTAGGATGGTATTATTTCTTTATGATCCACATCTGGAAGATTTCTATACAGACAATATCGAATCCCGTCATTTATGACGAGTCGTGTACAAAATTATGTATACTGAGTGTTTCAGAACACGAGGTACAAAATTGCACATCAAGTAGAAAATGGCAAAATAAACACTTTTTGTCCTATGAAATTTTCCCCCAAAAAATCGAGGTTGGGAGGTGTTAGCTGTTTATTGTTTTTAAGGACGAAATTTAATGGCACAATTACTCGCAATATTTATTCTGAATTTACTTTAAAAAATTGTTCAAAATGTGTTCCACCCACATCTATGCATTTTTCGAATGTTAGCCTTAACGGCTGCCAGATATTAGGTAACAAGTCTGGCATTATCTCACCTGCAGCCACTGCAATTCTGTCCACAAAATCTTCCTCAGACTCAATGGGTGTAGCATACACAAGGCTCGTCACGTGTCCCCAAGAATTGAAATCGAGTGGAGTCACGTCAGGAGATCTAGGAGGTCATGCAACTAGAACATTTCGCCCGATCAACGTAAATTCAAAATAAATATTGCGAGTAATTTAGTCATTAAATTTCATCATTTGAAACAATAAACGGCTAAAATCTCAATGTCTCTTTCTTCGGAAAATTTCACAGATGAAAAAGTTTTTATTTGGATATCTTCCACTTGGTGTGCAATTTTTTGCCTCTTATTCTGAATCTGAAACACCCTGTATATTACTGACAAGTGTTTTCTGAGTAGGTAATGTAGGCACTGTCTACACTGAGAAGCATAGATATGTATATATCAACAGTTTCTTATAACTAAGTATGCACTAATTCAGTGAAATTATAATAGTTAATTCAATGACTATGCTTCAAATCCCCAAAATTATGATATACGTGTAGATAAGGGGGGCCAGATTTGCACACTGCCTTTTCTTCTCTGTACCTACACTATGCAGGGTAACAATGCAGAAAAGGCGTTATATTATTGCTCAACTCTATGTTACATTTCGGCTAGAATAGGCAAAAGTTGTTCTGCTTTCGTCGCAGGGGCCTGACTTTTTCGAAACGTTTTTTTTTTACGAATATTAGTCACTTCTAGCTTCTTTGCGTGTATTATGATACCATCTCTTATTTTCGTCTAACTTTTTACTTTGTATTTGACACTTGTTATTTTAATAAGCGCCCATGTTCTTCTCATTTCGTGTTTTTTGGAGCAATTTGAAACGTTTCCAGCAAGAGAATTTGTCCTATCGCATAAAAACAACAACCATTGCAGCTGAGATAGTGCATTGCTTTCAGTTATTATATGTGTGTGACTGTAAGTGAAGTTTTTGCTAGTGTGTGTAATTATTTTCATTACAGCTCGTTTACATTGTATTTAATTTTTTTTCAAGTGTCTCAATGCCGATTTGATAACCTTACAACATTTCAAATCTTCCTTAACAAGAAGTAATTAATTATATAATGATACAAAACGAATACTATTTCAGTTTTTGAAATTGTATCAACATAATTATAAAATTCTCCATTTCAGCGTATGGTTACTTAGAAACTGGTGAGTGATACGAAGATAAAAATTAAACATGATGATGATGATATAGTTAAATACTATACGTATAATTCTGAAAGAACCAAACAACATTCAAGGAATAACTTTAGATATGAGCAGAAATTTTTATTTTTAAACATGTTAACTTGACCTAAAGACAAGAAAGCCATATCAATTTTGATAACATAACCTGAAAACTAGAAGTCTTTGTGTACCAGACCATAGCTTCAGGTTTTGGCAAAGACTACTCATTGGCAATGAATCATAACCTAAAGACTAGAAATATTTATGATCACAACATAACTTTAAGTTTCTGCAAAGACTAGTCTTTATCAATCAATGCATCATTAAGAGCGTATAGCGTTACCACTCCTTATGTGAGTACAATGTATTGCATCAGCTGAAATGTTCTACGAGTAACTTGCAACACATTTACTTCTATTTTCCAGTTCCTATGTATTAATTGAAGGAGAAATGAACAGAACAGAAATATTCAGAATGAGTTTACGATGCTTTCAATTACTAATTCCTGCTTTTAACTAAAAAATATACATCAATGCTGAGTACAAAAATTATATTTCGCACTCGTAGGTTTCTCATATATATCTGTGCAAACCCTCAATGACTAGATAACATGACGGTATTAGGTCATGGGTATAAATACGCTGTTTCAAACTTAGAACAAAATAATCAACAAAAAAATTGCGTATTTTTTAGATTTTTCAGCAAAGTATTCTAACTCTGTTTTGTTTACTTTTGGTTTTAAAGAATTATAAATAATTTTTTAGGTAAAATTAGAATCGAAGACACCAAAAAATAGCGACTCCAACCACGACTCTACCACATCCGAATGAACGACTCCGACTCCGACTCCATCACATTCGGAAAAGCGACTCCGACTCCGACTCCGACTCCGACTCCGACTCCATCACACTTCAGAGTAGCGACTCCGACTCCGACTCCGACTCCACCACACTTCAGAGAAGCGACTCCGACTCCGACTCCGACTCCACCCTAAAACCTCCGACTCCGGCGACTCCGACTCCGACTCCGCAACTCTGGTAGCAAGTTGACAGGAGTTATGTTATATGAAGCTTTTCATTACCCAAAAATTAACATAACATCATGAATAATAAAAAACTCCTCTCAAAGCAAGCCTAAGTTTTACAAAATAATTAATGTAACATCTCACATGTAAACTCAACGTAATTCGCCTGGAATTCTGAATATACATATACAAACCATCACCTGAACCATGCTGACTATCATTGTGCCATTAATTTTTCCATTCTGATTAGAGTTCAATCATCTTACCTTCAGAAAGAAGCTCAAGGTGTCTCTCTCAGCTGATGATCAGAGAGTCTTGCAATTGCAGGCAAAAAGGGATACGGATGAGAAACTCCACGGGGGTCTTCATATATCTCAAGATGAAGACGAACATTTTGGAGTTTCTGCAGTAGACGAGCCTTGAGGTAAATGTTAAATCTTCCATAATGCACTTTGCAATGACAGTATCTATTACTGCCAATCATGAATTAGAAAAATAAATATTGTCAAAAAGGGTCCCACCATAGCAAGTATTTGTGATATAATGTTGAAATTTTTATACAAAACAGGAGTTCTTTTCTTTCTAACAGCATTTTTCTGCCATTCCTTGGTTTTTCATGTCCATTTCACCCTCACGGGGCATGAAAATAAATTCCAACAAGATGGGTCATAAAATGCCTTGATACTTTCTGCCACTAGACATTCATCAAAATTCAGATCTGGTTGACCCAGGGTTCTTGACGGCTTCTTTTAGTTCCAGATGGGGAAGTTGTAGAGATGCTTTAAAAATTAAACTTCTTCTAGTTACACTTTCAGGAGTTACAGTAGTTAGGATGTCATAGTAACATCATAAACAGTCTGGCAAGCTTCAATGCTTGCCAATATAGGAGATTGAGAGGCTCTCTTTTAAGGTGCTCGTGGAGTTGAGCATGCTTACTTAGTTACTGGCTGAGAAGTAGAATATTTTTGACAGCTTGTGAATTACCTAACTTAGTTGACCATTATTTGAACAGGCAATGTAAACTCATGTTCAACTGAAGTGGGTATATGGATGGCATGATGCAGCATTTATTAAAGGTGAAACATTCCCAGGGCAGTGACTGGCAAGTAGCATACATTAACTTGACCACAGTCTTCCTGTTGGACAATGGGAAAGAATTAGACAAGGTACAGGAAGTTGGTAGAATCATCAATCATGACTAATATTGTCTGCTCCTACGGCCGTAATAACAAAATCTTGCTACTACTGATACAAGAACTTAGTACAAGAATAAAATTAATTGGACTATAACAATAAACATACTACAACAACAATGTGTAATAACTGATCTGTACATGCCTCTTGATTGAATCATTTCTGTTTCAGCTGGGAAATTTATTTTTCCCTACCCGAAATTGGAAGCAATGAGGGCTGAGATTAGTTGAAGACTGCAAAAGCCTTACAAATCTTTTTCATTCACATGTATAGTAGGATGTAATCTCATGACCCATAAGATTGGTTTCCAGTGTTCCTCAATCACTCACTTCATTACAAAATTCTTTACATTCCAGCTTGTCATTTCATCTTGAGAGATTTTTAATAATATTCTGATAGATTTTTAATAATATTCTCAAATTCTCCCACTTTCCCCTACCCTAATTATATTTTAGAACATACATCAGGCAGTCAATGTAAATGCAAAACTCATTTTCACCCATACATACTGTGGCATTACTCTCTTTTTTGGGTATTTGAGAAGGAGAAGACCATAATCGATTTTCCATTTTTTGCTACCTAAACGTAGTTGATATGATGAAACAAACAATTTTTCTTCTATGCACTTTTTGTCGTAAATGAGTATTCAACGTGTTATAGCGGTATGTTAATTTTTGTCTTTGATGACTGGAATGCGCTCGAATAAACAGCTACTAATCGATTTTGAAATTTTTGGTCCATAAATAATGGTAATAACATCAAAATGAACTACTTTTCTACTGTACACTTTTTGCGGCCAATGAGTATTTTACGAGTTAAAGCGGTAGGTTTAGTTTTGTGTACCATACAGCAGAAACCGTTGCACGCTTGAGCTGTTAGAGTACGTTTGGGTACTTTAAAATTTATCAATAGCAAATCCCGCAAAGCCTGAACCCACTTCTAGGATCTTTTAGCTAACAACACAATAAAGGTTATCACCCATAAACAACAAGTTATGGCGGTAAGTTAGTTTTCGCTTTTGCTGGCTGAAATGGGCTTGATCATTCGAACGCATCGATAGGGAAAGTCCATTGTAGTCTTCCCCTCTGATCAATTTCCTTCCGCTTCAAACATTACAGTTGCGGTAAGTAATTTACACCTATAACTCGATAAACACTCATTATTGACGGAAATTGCATAGAAGAAAAACTGTTTATTCAGATCTAATTAAATATGTTTAGGCACCAAATAGTGGAAAATAGATTATGGTCCTCTCCTTCACATTTACTTTCTCTAGTTTCAATCATCCATATAACATAGTCAATTGCTTTTTTCAATCCCTTTTTCTTCTATATCACTTCAATATAGACAATAAAAATTTGTGATTTTAAAAAATGTCCCACTAAGATCAATCACCATATACATCTTTCCTTCAAGCATAGCCACATTAAAATTCACATCCTTAGACATCTCTACAAGCCAGCAATATTATTGCATTCAAACATGAACTTGCATTTAAAATGCTCTTCATAAATCAAAGGCTGTGTGGTTTTGATACTAATAAAAACAAATATACATTTATAGGCTAACACATTTCAATATTTTCTTATTATTAGAAAACATCCCCACAACCTAGTTCTTTATTCTTTCTATAAATCTCCTGCAATTGATAATTTAAATCAATACAATTAACTAAACTAAACATTTGACACTTGTTCATCAACAATTGTAGTTGTAAAGTTACCTTAATAATGAAACTTGAAATTAAAAATCTATGACACATGCTATCTGCGTAGAATTGTCATTTATTTGAAGAATTACTTTCTTATCAACACTTCTGATTTTGGTAAATGTGTAGCGCTTGGCAGTAATATATTTTCGAGTTTTTGGTGCCTAAACTTAGTTAATTAGGTTAAAATAAAGAAGTTTTCTTCTATGCACTTTCCGTCGCAAATGAGTATTTAATGAGTTATAGCGGTAGGTTTAGTTTCGTCTTTGATGACAAATGCACTCGAATAAACAGCTACTTATCGATTTTTTTAATTTTCATTGCTTGAATCACGGTAATAACATATATATCAACTACTTTTCTTCTATACATTTTCTGGGACAAATGAGTATTTTACGAGTTAGAGCGGTAGGTTTAGTTTCGTATTTGATGACTAGTGCGTTGGAAGCGAGACTCCATTGCAGTGTTGCCATTCGGCGCGGTCGATGAATTACTTGCCGCTTCAAACAATTGAATTGTCGTAACAAAATTTGCTGCTATAACTCGTAAAATACTCATTTGCAATGGAGAGCGCATAGAAGAAACCTTGCTTATTTCTATCTAATTAACTATGTTTAGGCACCCAAAAGTGAAAAATCGATTACAACTTAACGCTACACATTTACCCAGGTTTTTGTCAAAATCTGTGGTCAATATTGATTTTAGGTGCCTCACGGAAATTGATAATTCCGTTCCAAACAATCACAAAAGGAACACATTTAAAAGCGTTTTACACAAATGTAATTCTGCTCGCTGATGCATTATTTTAGAATTATTCAACTTTGAAGTTGGCTTTTGTGCTCTAAAGGAAGCGAGCCTGCCAAGCGGAATATTTATGATGGAAGCTAACCCCCTAGCACATATGTAAACAGGTTGGGTCGGTAGGGGGAGCCACAGTTCTTCTGGTGAAAATTATAAATAAAGGTTCTAACCCACCCATTAGGATGACGTCTGCAATTATGTTTACACCGTACCGGGCGACCATACCGGGTTGCCGTCATTTTTGATGGCAGCCATCTTTCTACGATGGCAGCCATCTTTCAACTGATTGTTTCTCTGTACAACATGATCAGTATTACAGTTGAATCAGTGAAATATCGCATCAGCGAGCAGAATGACATTCACGTAAAACGCTTTTAGGTAACCTTTATTTATAATTTTCACTTGAAAAACTGTGGCTCCCCCTCACGACCCAACCTGTTTACGTTTGTAATAGGGGGTTAGCTTCCGTTGCGCTCGCTTCCTTTGGAGCGCGAAGGCTAACTTAAAAGTTAAATAATTCAAAAATAACGCATCCGCGAGCAGAATGAGATTCATGTACAACGCTTTTAAATGTATGCCTTTAGTGATTGTTTGGAACGGAATTATTAATTTCTGTGACGCACCTCCAATCAATATTGACCAAATCAGCATTTAAATTGGTAAATCTGACGGAAATGACAATAATCGATTTCGTAAATTTCAACGCCTAAACATAGTTAATTTAATATAATTAAATAAGTTTTCTTCTATGCACTTTCCGTCTGAAATGAGTATTTTATTAGTTATAGCGGTAAATTACTAATACAACTACAGTGTCTGACGCGGAAAGAAATTTATTGATCCCGCGGAATAGCAACACTGCAACGGAGTTTCGCTGACCGCGCTCTCATCATCAAGACAAAACCAAACCTACCACTGTACCACGTTAAATACTAATTTGACGAACAAAGTGTTCACAAGAAAAGTAGTTTATTTCAATATTATTACCATGATTCAAACAACAAAAATTGAAAAATCAATGAGTAGCTGTTTATTCAAGTGCATTTGTCATCAAAGACGAAACTAAATCTACCGCTATAACTCGTAAAATACTCATTTCAGACGGAAAGTGCATAGACGAAAACTTGTTTATTTTGATTCAATTGATTAGGTTTAGGCACCAAAAAGTGTAAAATTGATTACTGTCATTTCCTTCAGGTTAACCTTTAAATTTAGTATAATCTAACTTTGTATTAATTATTGCAAAATTATTTTCTACACTATTTTTTGCAATTTGTGGTGTGATACATGTCTTTCTGTTCAAATGAAATCTGATTTTAGTATTTTTACTGCAACAAATCTACAAATTTAGCACTTCATTTAGAACTACAATTTGAAGTAATGTGATAATTCAGTCTTGTAATGCATAGGTGGTTTTATTATTGATCAATTTTTGATAGTCTTTCTATCTTTGCCAAGTATCCAGATTATGATCAATAATTATAATTGAACTATTAAACAATTCTGGTTACTATCATTAATAAGTCACTCAATGAAGAGAAATTTTGAAAACCTCATAAAAAAGAAATAGACAAGACATTTATAATCGTTAAATTCAAGCAAATTGGCATACCAGCTGACTAAAATATCACCTTCAACCACCCTTCTAATTGGTACGGATAATTACAATTTATGAAGAAATGTTTTAAAACATTATTAATTAAGCACTTCTAATAAAAATCTGTCTGGCATCATTTCTTCCTTTACAGCGTAGCAATGTATTCAGGAAAACTTTCAACTAAATTATACTACCATAAATCCACAAGCCATTTGAAATGCTCCCCACAAATTTCTAATAAACTCCCATATAACGAACTAGTTATAAACATTTTCCATTTCACACCTTCCACTTCCACGCTACAGTAAATAATTATGAGGCAATAACCTTACACCAGTTTCTAGATATACGTAGATTTTGTTTTAAAATCTAGTCGCCATTGCGCCCGATTCAATGGCCGCCAATGTTGTCTTCTTGTTGTTAAACTTATCGTACATCTGACTCGATAATGTCACATATTGTCGCCAGGTGGCGTTTCTTTTTATCTGGGTTGCTATTCGTTCTAGGCCCGTGACGTCACCACACCCAGGGCCCTTTCGAGAAATTACTTGAATGCTCCTACCTGTCTTATGTTTACCGTGGTGTACATCACGGTGGCTGACACCGATCGAGTTTTTTATTAGCCAAATGCAACTCAGAATCATTTGTCAAAACGAAGTGGACAAGAGATATTATAGCTTCGTATCTTGACGCCGTCTTCAGATGACATTCAAATGTGCAACATTAATCACAGCAGAAGTACAGTTTTGTGAACACTAAATTCTGACTCGTTTCATTGCATTTCGTTCAAGTGGTGACCAGTAGGGTGCTTGCATATTGGCTTTCAATTTTCTATTTTTCATAGATTGGGCGGGCACTTCCTTCTCGGAGCTCTGATTACCCTAGATTTGTCCATATTTTTCATTACCCTAAACATTACCCTAAGGTCCCCCTGATTACCCTAAACTAGGGTAATTACACTGCTCGTGGAAACACTGGCCGCAGTCGAGACGGTACAGAAACAGTTTTGTGGAAACTACAGAAATTTCTTTAGATCCCTTTCCGACTCGCACGCTGTTCCGGCCCTTTTCAGTATTAGGCCGTACCAAACGCGGATGGGGTTCGTGAGTGACGAGCAGCAACGTGATTCATAGTTTATTGGTACTTCAGAGTAGATACAGGCTCGGTAGTTGGCAAGAATCAGAGAGATCAGACAATGGGTGATAATACAAGTCTTCTACAGCGCATCTGTGATCTATACAGGTGCCTTCTCTAAGGTAACGCGTCTTCAACTGGACAGTGATGACTCTGTCTAATGCAGCTAGAATTGATAAACTGAGTGGAGTTGTCAACACAAGAGTGTGTATGCGCAACTGCAAGAATTCCCTCGCCTCTGTCGCAGATTGTTTGGCAACAATGCCAGAGACTGTGGTCGGAATGAGTGTGTCGTAATACGAATGAAGCGTGCCTTAGTATGAAATCTTAGTATGAAACGTAAATTGTTTACTTTAGACTTGGGGCCACGCTAATAAGCTGTATCGTTTCTTTTCAGATTCCTGGAGCGATTCCTGAACAACTCCGGAACATTATTGCGCACTCCGATTTACAAGATACACATACACTTTGAACCTTCAATTAGTACTTGGTAGCGTACTTATCTAACATCAATCAATCAAGCAATTAATCAATCAATCAATTAATTAATTAATCAATCCATCGATCAACGATTAATGCCATTGTAATAAGCAATTACTTGCTGTCCCACCTAAGGTTAGCGTTCAATACCACAACGCTAGACTTTCATTTTTTATTCTGAATACGTAAAACCCGATGTGCACCGGAGTAAATCAACTGTGGCAACCGCAGGAAACAACAATAATCTTCGGAATAAAGATACGAAAGGAAGTATTACAAGAAGCCTGCTGCAAATTTCGAGTCATCCTGAACCTCGAATCCCCGTTGCGTACTCGAATTAAAGTCTTCGAATCGGGAGAACACGTCGAACTGGTGTTCATAGTCAAAATTGCTGCTTTTCCAACCAATAGCCAGTGAGGAATTACTTCTTCTTACTTTTCTAATCAATTACTATAATATAATAATCAGTTGTAATTGACATCAACATTTATAAAGTCATAATTTCTTCATCACGTTTATGTGATTAAAATAAATATTTATTAAAATAAATCACAATTCTAATTCCCGCATTGATAGCTGCGTTCTGGCCTGTTAAGATGGGCAATAAGGTTTCGAATATTAATATAGATGCCATATTAACTGCGATAAAAGCCAACAATGGCCAGATCTCGGATGAACTTATCCGACACAGTGAGGAAACAAGAGTTGATCTCATTCCTGACCAGTTAAGCGACATAATGTTGCTTCTTTACACAGTAATTACCATCATCCTTGCGGTGATGATTATTTATATAAAACGGGATCTACACAAGGTCATTAGCCGACTTAGTGGTGAGGACGTCGCCTTGCGTCGAACCGCTTTAAAAGAAATCTGTAACGGTCCTAGGCAGATTCCTTCAGTCTCACCTCAAGTTAGCGTGTAACTTTACAATTCTAGGCTCCCACATTTTGTATTTGAATACCATAGATCTAAATATCATGTTCTGATATTCCAATCTCCCGCGGAGTAAGAAACCTCTATGTCTTAAATTATCTCTATTTTATATGCTGTATTTTAAAAAAAAAAGTTCTACTATATACGAATTCTGTTTTTGCTGTCGATATTATAACCCTTTTGTTGTTTTACTTGCCCTATGGAAATGTTTTGTTCATCAGTAGTTCGCTAAGGGCGAGAACTTTTTGATAATTCGAAGAACCATTTTAATTGTAATGATTGAAAAGCAGAAAGGCAGAATAACTACTTATATACTCATCATGTAACGATCACTTGCGAATTTAATTGTATTAATGCATTTATCGGAGAGTTTTCGTATTCAAAGCATTTTTCAGCAGCTTAACGCGAGAAAAATGTGACACGAGATAATTAAATTCTGGTATTGAAATCCGTAGATTTTTCTCTATTATTCAATTATTATTAAGTTAAATTGAATCGTAGGACGGTTTGAACTTGCCAGTGTCGTATTGTAGTGTCTTGTGTATTAAAACTTGTATTCTATAACTTCAGTTGATTTATTCAGTACGCGTTTGATGTTTGATTTTGATTGGATTTTGATGTTTGTTTGGAAGCCTTTAGTGTCATACGTTCTGATCTGCTCGAATTGACTTGACGGATTGTAAGATTAACTGATAGTCAAGGGAAAATCAAAGTTAATTGAATAACATTTAAAAATTTTTATTGTCATAAAGAATTTTGTATTGGGGGGAGCATTATGTGCGCCCTCACAGTGTATAAATAGCATCAGCAAGAGACAGCGCCGTTCATTGTCGGTGCGCTGTCGTGGAGGTCACATTAGACAGAGTCATCACTGTCCAGTTGAAGACGCGTTACCTTAGAGAAGGCACCTGTATAGATCACAGATGCGCTGTAGAAGACTTGTATTATCACCCATTGTCTGATCTCTCTGATTCTTGCCAACTACCGAGCCTGTATCTACTCTGAAGTACCAATAAACTATGAATCACGTTGCTGCTCGTCACTCACGAATCGTCACTCAGCATAATTTTTACCTAATCTTTCAATAATACAAGGGCCCAAAAAATTCAGCTGTAATTTATGTTTTTTGGCATGATTTTTTACTAGTACACGGTCCATCACTTTTAAATTTTTATCGCGACGTTTCATATTTCTATAGGCAGTTCTTTCAATTGTGGCGTTAATGATCGCATTTCTAATATTGTTCACTACAATAGATGACTCTTTAAATTTTTGTTTTTGAACATCTTCATATGAAGTCGCATCATTGAAGTCTTCTAAATTAGTAGAACTGATATAAACACACGTATCTCTACCGAAAACCGTGTATGCGGGTGTATCTCCTAAGGTTTCGTTATAGCTATTATTAATCGAATTCTCTACAATATCCAGCAAGCTATCCCACTCATTATGAGTAAGAAAATTTAGATATAGCTTGAGCAGGTGTCGAATTTTACCATTACATCGTTCAACAATACCGTTTGAAAAAGGTGAATACGCCAGAACTTCCTTTTTTAAGATAGACAGTCTTTTTGCGAAATTTTTTACATTAGATGATTTAAATTCCAGGGCGTTGTCGGACAACAACACGTCTGGGGTACCGAACAGACAGCAAAAATTCCACAGACAATCTGTGACAGTCTCTGTACATCGGTCACTAGTCGAATATAATTTGACAAACCTGGAAAAAAGGTCGATAATCACAAGAATATATTTGTTACCATTGTCCGTCATTGGTAATGGACCGTAGAAGTCCATGCTGACAGTTTGAAAACATCGTGTTCCAATTGGAGCATTTAGAATTTTAATCGGCGTCGATATGCGTGATTTTAGAATTTTACAGATGTCACATGATTCAACAATTTTGCGTGTAATTGTCCTTTCGTACGGATGAAAATATTTTAATTTAAATTTAAACAAGGTATGATTTAAATCAGTGTGGGATAAATTATGGATGAAAAGAATTGTCTGGTGCAGCAGAGTATATGGCACCACACTAGTCAGAATGGTACTGGGTCTGTTGTCAATTCTTCGTCTTTTATACAAAATATCATTCATAATCAGAAATTCATTCATGTCAGTATTAGGAACTTTAGTTGCATTCTCTAGGGCATTCTTAATTTCAGAACAAAAGGGATCTTGATCTTGTTCACGTTTAAATTCGTCCAGCGACCAGTTGTCATCAATACTTGAATGGTCTGTAGTCGTATTAACTCTATCCAGTCTGCATAAGCTCGTTGTCTGTCTGCTATTAAAGTCACTGGGTTCACGTCTGGGGCTTTCAGCAGTACTGTTGTTGTTTCTTCCGTCATCACTTCCTGGGATTGTTTCCTCGAACTCTCCCTCAGTCACAGGCTTGTTACACTTGCTACTCGCAACAGCGGCTTGCAGCCTTGTTACAACGGGAAAAGTCTCTACCTCTGGGGTTAAATCAGAACATGCTGACAGTTCTTTTTCTGTTAAAGGGTTTTTGTCATGATTTAATCTACTTAATGCATCAGCGGCACTATTCGCTTTACCAGAAAAATATTTTAATTTGGCATCAAAGGCTTGCACATAAATACTCCATCTAGCGAGCGTGTTATCTTCGGGCAATTTCTTTGAAAATAAAGGGACTAACGGCTTGTGATCGGTATATATGACCAGATCATATCCTAAGACAAGATATTTGAAGTGTTTCAACGCTTCAACTATGGCGTACATCTCTTTTTTCGTAGTTGAGTATCGACGTTGAGTGGAATTCAACGTTTTAGAGAAAAATGCGATAGGTCTCATGTTTCGAACCTTATCAGTAGCTGACTGGAGTAAAACAGCTCCTATGCCAACATTTGATGCATCACAAAATAGATGAAATTTTTGATCGAAGTTTGGGTGACTCAGAGTGGTGTTTGCGCACAATTCATCCTTTAATTTTTCAAAGGCGTTTTCACAATCCTTTGACCAAATGAATTCGACATTTTTCTTCAAAAGGTTATAGAGCGGGCTTGCGATACTCGCAAAATTTTTTATGTACCTACGAAAGAAATTTACTAGACCTAGGAAGGACTGTAATTGTTTCACATTTTTAGGAATCTCTAAGTTCTTTACTTTGTCAGTACCGGTGCTTCTTGTTCCCATTCCACTAATGGAATGTCCGAGATATTCAATCTCTTTCTCGAAGAAAGCACATTTTTCCGTCTTTATTGACAATCTAGCGTTTCTTAATAGTTCAAGTACAACTTTTATATCGGCAAGATGCTGTGCCTTTTCTTTCGAGTATATTAGCACGTCGTCCATAAAGACGAAGGATAATTTTCCTAGAACAGGAGATAGTGTTTGCGTCATTACTGACTGGAAATATGCAGGTGAAGTTTTTAAACCGAAAGGTAAACGATTGAACTCAAACTTCTGACTACCAACTGTAAATGCGGTTATTTCTTTACTCTCATCGGTCAGTGTAATATTATGGTATCCTGACCTAAGATCTAATTTCGAGAAATACTTTTGACCATTTAAACTATAGAGAAGCTCGTCCACGCGCGGCAGCGGGAAAGATTCTTCATGAATTACCTCATTTACTTTGCGAAAATCAACTACCGGACGTATAGTTCCATCTTTCTTATGAACTACAATTATTGGTGAATTATAAGCTGAAATCGATGGTCTAATGATTCCATCGTCTAACATTTTTTCGTTAACGACTTTCAGGTCTTCCATGTAACGGTGGGCAATACGATAGGGAGGGTTATTTACAACATCCACGTTAGGTTTCAAACGTATTTTGTATGGTTTAATTGCAGCGGCGGAGATCGATTCATTGTCTATAGTGATAACATCTCTGAATTCGTTTAACAGACTCAACAATTCAGGCTTCATTTCATCATCATTACACTTGATATCATCATTATTTAACTTCCGCCGACCACGGGCGATTTCTTTGGAATCAGAAATGTACTCTTTGTCAACAACTCTTGTGATCCCGACAGATTGACTATTAGTGTCATTATTATCGACATCTAAATGACTGTCCTGAACAACACCAGCTGCCTGCACAAAGGTACTCATTCCCCTTTTTAATTCTCCTTGTACATCTGACAAGTAAACTTCGGACTCAACTTGATCCTTTTCCACTTTTTCTAAAGTACTTATAATTGCGTTCTCCGGTAAGACAATCGCTCTGTCGGAGCTATTAATTAATAACAACGGAATCTTTCTCCTATTGTTAACTCTCACAATTGCTTCGGCGACACAAACGCCTTCTTTTAAAGTTGCCTTCTTTATTATATATTCTCCATTTTTACACTTTCCAACATGTCCAACATGTTTCAAAATTACATTGGGAGCAATTTCTACGCGTCGAGTATGAACTCTTAACGGATTGTGGGAACTGGTAACTGCAACTACGCCTCGAACAGGCTGGTTTTCTCTCTTACCATCCCTTTTTACTTCCTCACTTGCTTTCTCAGCAATGCACGTCCTTTTCTCTCTTAGCTTATTTAGGACTTTTTTCTTAGCTCTGGACGTAATCGTGTCTGCCATGAGACACTCAGTATTCTCTATTAAATACTCGAGACACTCTGTCTTTTTCTTTTTTCGTCTTTTTACCTCTGCAAAGGGAATTCTCTCTTCTTTTATGATTAAACATCTTTGTTTTAAGTCTACAACGGCATTCTTGTCTAATAAATCACGTCCAATAATGACGTCATAATTGTAAATACCATCTTTAATTATTAGAGCATTTGTCTTTAAACTTACTCCGTTTTTTAACTTTAGGACAAGCTCTACCTCTCCTTCGACATTACTTTTAGCATTAATGCCTTTTATGGTCAGAGAACTTGGCTTCACGTCATTACTTATCTCTTTAATTCTGTGGTAGCTGATTAGGCACTTTTCTGATCCTGAATCAATCAATGCACTCCACAGGTCTGCATCTTTTCTCAGTACAATCATTGGTTTATGACTTTTTCGTATTACAAATAATTCATTCTGGCCTATAATTTCGACCTCTTCATCTTCTTCGTATTTACAAACGTTCGCCGTAACATGGCTTTCATAGTTATCATGAGCGTTTAAGTCGCTCAAGTCGCTTAGATCCACCTCTCCCAGCGATTCATATCTATTTTGACATTTAATCAGTGGATCTACTCTCTCAACATTTTTAACGAGGGAACCTTCAGCACCAGAATTCTCCTCGGGATTTTTAACGAGGGAATCTTCAACACCAGAATCCTCCTCGGGTTCACAGGGCATCACTGTCGTAGAGTCACACTTAGTTATAGTTATTTTAGTTTCCGTTTTATCATCGATGTTATTTCTATCGGCAATGAACTTTTCTCCACTGCTTATGCTAAAAAATCATTTCCACTGTTAGTTTGGTAAGTTTCTACCTGGCTTTTTTCTGGTACTCGAGTTTTATACTGTCCTCGCGCACGGACACGATCAGGCCTACCTGGTCTGTTGAAATACTCTCGTCCTGACCGACAGTCTCTTGCGTAGTGTCCTAACTTATTACAACGAAAACAAACTACATCACGCAGCGAATGCTCGGCGGCTGTCTGACTTGAACCTGGTTTGTACCAATCAGTCGGTTTCCTAGCCACCCTGGTTTCCGACACACCTTGGTTTTGACAGTTGCACACTTGATTGTAGCAACTCGAGCAACGCTTTAATGTCTCCAATGCTTGAACTTCTAGAGTTCCTAATTCACGATCAACAAAAGATTTTACATGAGGTCTAGCACGGTAAGTTGGTCTTGGGAAATTGGGTCTCCAGTAGGGTCTGCGCGTCCTACCTCTACCTTGGAATCTGCCTCTTGTCATGGCATGCACTTCGGCCTCATCATAGGCTGCATCAAAGTTTGATTCGGATGAATGGTCATCATCCTCTGCACAATAGGTTTCCACAGATCTCTCAGATCGAGTCGCTAAGATTTGCTTATCTTCGGGAAAATTTCTAATTACAGTCACGATTCTCTGAAGGAGCTCTTCCGACGAATTAAATGGTTTGTGAAATAATTTTTTTGAAATATCTTCCGTTACTAGGGGATTAATGATGGCCATAGCTAATGCAACAATTAAAGTATTCTCGACATACTTATCGAGGGCAACAGGATCGGAACAGTTTACTACATACGGGTGGGCTCTGTTCGAACACTCAGGGCTGTTCATTATTCTGTGGGTTAGCTTACGGATTTTGGATAATATTTCTACAAACTGACTCGCTAAAGCATCATTACGTTTTAGGCGTACATTATTCAGGTCACACGCAACTGCGTGCAAAGATCTTTCGCCTTTCGAGACGTAAATATTTTCTAACAGGTGCACGACTTCTTCAAAACTCAATTCATATCCCTCACTGATTATGGAAGCTACAACGGCGTTGAAGTCGCCAACCCGCTTGTCTGCAGTTCGCAACAATAAATTTAGCTTCGCTTCCTCTGAATTGTCAGATAACATATTAAAATAGGCTCGCACATTCTTTATGTGCGTTTCGAGTGACTTATTTTCTATGAAGTCAGGGTCAAAACGACGCCTTCTACCACGGTATTGGGGAAGATCCTGTCCGGCAATTACTACACTGGGTATCGGACCGACAACAGAAGTCGTTACACTGGTAACTGAGCTAGTCACAGGGACAACTGTGGTAGTAACTGTACTAGTTACAGAGGTAACAGTGGTGGTCGCCATCGTGAAAAAAATAGGCACTGAAACTCTTCCTACTCGGGTAACGTAAGGGGTTGTTCTTATGTACTCGTACTCGTCAGAGTCACTGCCAGACATGAAAACACAATATTCTTAGACCTCCGATTACTTTTAAGAAAAAATTGTTCTCCACACAGTAAAATTTTCCACATGCAGTTGATAATATTCTACACACATTTAAAGAAAGTATTTTACACACAATAAAATGATACTCACAATTCCCGTGGACTTAGAACAGGCTAATTGCTAATTACTAATTACGTGAAGGCTGGCACCACTCTGAATGGAGGTAAGCTGCTCCAGCTTACTTTTATATGCTAAAGACAATGGGCGCCAGAGGACAATGGGTGCTAGAGACGAGACAATGGCTACACTTCCTTTAACTGTTTCAGAGAACAATGGTTCCGCGCGCACGCTTACTGCGCTTTCGCAATGCATATGCTGCTCGCTCTCTGGCTACCAGGAACCGGCTTCCGCGTTGAGGCTCTCCTACTTACTAAGAAACTGCATGCTCACTGCGCTTGCACTGCTGAGTGATTACTGCTTAACTCCTACTCATTAATTTTATAATGATCATTAATTTGAGCTCATGCTTATTTAATTCGCAAGCAACATTATCGGCGTACACTTAACTTAATATTTTGGCGATGAGTAGATCCCGTAGCTCTTCTCGTTGCAGATGACGATGGGTAGATGCGTAGACCGTAGATGTGGACCCTCACTTCTTCTTCTTTGAGTAGCGATGAGTAGACTGGTGAAGACTGCGTAGCGTGTAAATTTTCGATTATTTTTCTCTCCTTTCTTTCTCGAAGTGTTTCTTGAAAGAACTTCGATTTTCTGCGCTGACGTCTTTCTTCCTTTTCTCGATGCTCTGAAGTAATGTGAGAACTACGCGACGTTACTCCACAGGCTGACGCTCTTCACACTTAAAAGCAGAACTGAAGATCAATTCTTGATGTCTTCTTCTTCAATGGAGCAATGTGGCAATGTGGCAACGTGGATATCTTTAATGTGGCTTCTTGATGTGGTATCCCCATACATGGGTCACCAAAATGTTCCGGCCCTTTTCAGTATTAGGCCGTACCAAACGCGGATGGGGTTCGTGAGTGACGAGCAGCAACGTGATTCATAGTTTATTGGTACTTCAGAGTAGATACAGGCTCGGTAGTTGGCAAGAATCAGAGAGATCAGACAATGGGTGATAATACAAGTCTTCTACAGCGCATCTGTGATCTATACAGGTGCCTTCTCTAAGGTAACGCGTCTTCAACTGGACAGTGATGACTCTGTCTAATGTGACCTCCACGACAGCGCACCGACAATGAACGGCGCTGTCTCTTGCTGATGCTATTTATACACTGTGAGGGCGCACAACGCCGTTAGAACACATAAGTTTACTCACTTGAAATTTTCCAAATAATGCACCGAACGAGTTCAAACTACTCTCAAACGAAAGGTTGAAACATTCTTAAGGGAAAATCGATATGCCAACATTCCTCAGCATTCACGGACATCAGGGAGTGAAGTTCCCGTAACTCCTCAATGGGAGACCCATTTTTTCGATAAGCCTCATTTTCTCTCGACAGTAGCTTTTAAACTATAGCACCTAAAAACTTCAAATTAGTTATTTCAACATCAAGTAATTCTCCACACTAACATGTATAACAAAAGTCGCTAACATGTATAACATTTTTTGAGGGGCATTGAGCGAAATTCCCGTAACGCCTCAATGGGAGGCAAATTTTTTCGGTAAATCACATTTTGCGCAAGTGCTAATTTTCCAAAAACTGCACTAACATTAAATATCGAAATTCTTCAGCTAAGTGATATTAGCGTTAACAAAATGAGGAATGAGAAGCAAACATGCAGAGATAAATACATACGTCGAATAACACAAGACTTATGCGATCGTGGTTGTGTTACTTTATCGCCAAAAACATCAAGAAAACATGCTTCCCTTAATTTACGATACCTCTAAAAAAAATTCGATTACAGAGCTAACTAATGAAAAAACACTGAGGGCTGAAGATAAAATAAATAAATTTTTTCGTGGCTTAAAAGAATTGGCTAATTCATCGTTAGAATATTTATCGAATTTGCATGTGTCAGGTTCTTCTCCGGCGGTACTGTATGGTCTACCAAAATGTCACATGCATAAATTCTGTTTAAGATTTCAATTTAGGCCGATTGTAGCAGCCTATAATAGTCCGAGCTATAAATTGAGTAAACTCCTCGTCCCAGTCCTCAATTATCTAACTTCAAACGAGTATACAGTCGATAATGCCTTCAAATTTAGCGAAAACGTTAGAACTATTCCAAATATAAAATAATTAACCATGGCTTCATTTGATGTTGAACCTCTTTGCACTAATATTCCAATTCAGGAAACTATTAATCTTTGTCTAAACCGTTTATTTTCAGAAGGCAGCGCAGAAGTTATGGGTTTAACACGCAAAATGTTCAGTAAACTACTGGAATTATCTCTAACGCACTCTTTCTTCATATTTGTTGGAAGCCTTTATAAATAAATAGACGGTCTAGCAATGGGGCTTTCGTTGGCTCCGTCCCTTGCCAACATTTTATGTGTTTCCACTAAACAAAGTGGTTAAATGAATGTCCCTCTGCTTTTAAACCGGTGTTCTATAATCGATACGTAGACGAAACGTTTGTTCTATTCAACAATCCATCTCATGTTAAGCAGTTCTTGAACTATCTTAATCATAAGTATCAATCAATAAAGTTTACCGTAGAAGTTGAAAAGAATAACTCCTTTGCCTTTTTTGACTGCCTCGTGACCAGAGACGGAGATCACTTTCAGACCTCAGTACACCGTAAACCAACTTTCACAGGATTAGGCTCAAGTTTCTTCAGTTTTTTTTCAACAAGCTTCAAAATTAATTGTGTTCACAAGCTTCAAAATAAATTGTGTTCAAACTCTAATCAATAGAGGTTACAAAATATGTTCAACCTACAAAAATGTTCATGGTGAGTATGAATTTTTGCGCACACATTCTACACGTAATGGTTTTCCTTTGGGTGTCGTCAATTCTCGCAAATTTCTCTCGAAACAATACGTATCGCAGACGATTGAAGAAAACAATAAAGACGATCTATATTGCTCTTTCCCGCATTTTAGAGTACCTTCTGAAAAATTATCATGCGTGTTGAAATTATTGTGTGAAAAATACTTTCAGAACCATCGGTTACGCGTAGCTCTTGCTAATAATTTTAAGGTTGCATCTTTTTTCCGGTGCAAGGATACGCTTCCGATGGAGATGCGGGCCTCTCTGATTCATTCATACAGTTGTGTGCAGTGCACATCATCGTACGTCGGCATGACGTCCCGAAATTGTCATATCAGAATGGCTGAACATCGGGGTAGAAGCTCCCTCACGAACCAATTGGCACACCCCTCACACTCCGCAGTACGCAATCACGCAGAAAAATGCAACGTACCGATATCCTTTGCAGACTTCCAAATCATAGATTTGGCTTCAACTGCTTGTAACCTTAGAATTTTAGAGTTGCTACATATTTTTCAACGAAAACCGGCCCTCAAGAATACTGACAGTTCTTACCCTTCGCAAATTGCAACTAGATAGCAATCTTTTCGATTTTATTTTTCTGAGACATGCTTTATTTCTATTTTTTTTTTCGTGATATCCTTAATGCCTGTATGCAGTATTTTTTCTCCTTTTTATTGCAGACCTAATGATTTGTACTTTTACGAACTGATGATGGAGCTGGACTCCAAAACGTTTCCCTAGTAAATATGGTTAAGTTTCTTTGAATTTTCCTCGTCTTTAAATTCCTCACTTATGCGATTATATTACACAAAGCAATATTTTTATGATGATGTTCAATGTAGTGATACTAAAATCGATACAGAAAGCGTGAAAGGTTGAGTAATGGTTGGTTGAATGAAATAAGATAACAATTAAACACGGTATTGTCAGAGTCGTTGGTTTTCGCGTTTACTGATTGGAGTCGTTGGCAATCATTTGTTATACTTGAATCAAAGTTCACGTCAGGCTCGGGAATTGGGTGAGCCGACACACAGCCTTGCATGCAGGGTTTGAGGAGTCATAAGTATAAAAACGCTTGTTAAAACTTTGAAAAAAATAATTAAGACATTGCACATTTTTTAGGTTGTTGAAAAGCCTTTCAACTTTGTTTCATTTACTTTTTGGTTAAAACAATGCCCATATATTTTAGTAAAAACTAAAAATCGAAAATACCCACAAATAGCGATTTCAACCTAATTACACCACATCCGAATGAAAGACTCCGACTCCAATTTGAAACATGCGACTTCCGGCCCCTCTACTCCGTAACCCCCCCTCCATCTAATGGCAATATTCATCATCATATGTTGGCATTACATCAGGGGAGTTGTGGTGACGCTGCTCCAAGCCCTCAGACTGTTTGGGTGTTGCTGAGATGTGACATACGTTAAAGCGGTTGGTCCTATGTTCGTGATAGCTTTCAATGTCTATTGTCGTTACTTAATGTCAGGTTCAACTTAAGTAATCTAGGAGAAGAACATGGAGCGTGAAATAAGCTATTTGAAAACGATTCAAGGCAACAATGCTGACAACAAGGAAGAAATTTATCGAAAATTAAAGGTGCAATTTCGTTATTACAGATATGGAGAAACTTCAAAAGCTGGAAAAGACATGCCCACAGTTCAATTTTCAAATTTAGAGAATTCTACGTGTAAATATTACCATCGAGCCCTTACAATTCAATTTCTAACATAGGATGCAATTTCCCCTTCTTGTTGTATCCATCTTTCTTCACCTTCAGCTTTCTTCAATGCCTCTTTTTTATCACATGTACCCCAATGTGGTTAAAAAGAATACCGAGAGGATGAGAAACCTAAAATATTTTTTGTTGTTGCTCTCAAACGGTAACTTGATTATCCGAAAATTTCTGTTAGACAATTGAAAATTATCTCTTTACTTTACCTAAAAACCTCTGATATTTATCTTCATTATTTCTGTCGACTACAGTAAGCAATACAACCGTTAGCTCAACGTCGCAGGAAGAATTTCATTTTTATTATCACACTGATTTTTTATTTTCTGTAGTTATGTATACTGTTTACCATTCGTAGGATGAATAAGCTCTGAAATTCATTTTTGTGTGAATATCAGTCTATATGTTCCTAGATGCGATTGTTGTGCTATATTTTTTTATAAATTATTTTTGGATAACGTTGTCTCACTACTTTCGGTGAAGTCATTTACGACGGTGCTTAAGTCGAGTTCGGTGTCTTTTCTTCTTTCGTTCTTTGCACTTATAGTGGAGAACTTTCAAGGCATTCTCTGGTAGTGTTTATGACTTTTCAATCATCTTACCAAGCATGAAATATCCCAGATAATATACTTATTTTACCTAGCTCATTGACTCGTTTGGTACTCCTCGTTTGGTTGTACTCCTGTCCTCCTCGTAGGGAGAAATATGCGTTTTTCCTTATTCTTTCTCTCTCTCTCTCTCTGTGTGTGCGCAATGTTAGCACTGAACTTCAAATCAGTAATAACTCTCAATTTGAGTAAATAAAATTAGCATACTAGCCCACAGTTCCTTCTCCTACGTGCAAAAATAACTTGATTTTCCTTTAAATTTCTGTTAGAAAATTAAAAACTAGTTCGTTTTTACGCTTTTCGAAGACTTTTATTCTTTTCACTTGTTTTTCTTCAGAGAATTTCAATCGATTACACTGAGCTCAACTGCTATTTTCGATGTAGCAAAGGGATGGGTGTTTTTTATTTTTTTTTCTTATGTTCATTTTCAATATGTATATATCTATAAGAAATTGTGTGTATGAGTATGTGTGTGTACTTCCGTACGCATACATGTATATTTATGTGTGTGGGCATATATGTATGTTTACATAAACATATACATACATTTAAACAATTTAAACAATTTAAACAATTTATTTACCACAGGTGATACAGAGGTAGAATGTTTCTTAAGTCTAGTACAATGTTCAAATTTGAGTATAGCTACCTGTGGGCCCGAACAAGTTCAGCGACTTCTAGAGCATCCTACCATCACGTTATTCTAGGGTGTACAAAAATGTTTAACCTAGTTCACTTAACCTAGTTTCGCATTAGACTGATCATTGAGATAATTAACTCGATATTTTATGCTGTATTTTACAATATAGGTCAAATCGGCTATATTTAACAGTATGTTCGATAAAACGATTCAAGAGCAGACAGAAGATCGGTTATGGTACCCATGGCAAGTTACATTATGACATTGTCATTAGTTACATGTAGGAGGCAAGATTTTGACATGGTGATCTTACACCACTAGTATTCTGATAGGAAGTGAGACTCAAGATGTCTTTTGAATACTTTGTGCGAATTACATTCACGGATCTCTACAGGTATAGAGTTACAAGTTTTGGTTCCAACGAAGAGGATACTGTGTTGCGACCGGGCCTTTGCATAATAAGGAAGCATGAATTTACTTCTATTTCGGGTTAAATGGTCGTGATGACCAGTTTGCGCAGTTAATAATTGTCTTAGGCTATTGTCGTCATCATTTATTAATGTTTTGTAAATGAAATTACAAATGGAAATTTTGTAGAGATCCGAAAGTTTAAGTATTTGTAAATTTTTGAAAGAATCATTTGTGTGAGCATTATAGTCTAGGTTCTTTACAGCTCTGATAGCTCTTTTCTGCAGAGTAAAAATTGTGTTGTTTTTATTTTTATCAGTTCCGTGCCATGCTTCTATTCCGTATTGAAAGTATGGAGGAATAAGCGTTCGGTAGAGCATTTGTAAAGCTGTTTAAGGCAGAAAATTTTTAACTTTATTTAGGATTCCGATGGATTTTGATAATTTAGAACTAATTTTAGTGATGTGCTCTTTGAAGGACAGGTGTTTATCTATTATGATGCCCAGAAACTTACATGAGTTGGTTTCTTCGATTTCACCTTCGCCAATTTTAATGCATGGGAGAGATACATTTTTCTTGTATGAGAATGTTTTATAATTTCTTTTATCAATATTAAGGCTTATTTTATTAGCCTTGAGCCACGATGAAACCTTATGAAGTTCATTATTTATACTCTCCTATCGAAAATGACGGCGGGTGAAGGAAATAAAGCACCGGTGTAATGCAACTTTACTGTTGGTTCCAGTTTAGCTATGAGTTAACACCGGCAGTAAACTGCCCTCGCCAGTCGTGGAAGACCAAGCCATGCAGGTTTGGTAGCGCAGGACCACGGCTGACCCACCGGCACACACGAATCGAAAGGCCGAGATCGGGCTACAAACAAATAATTGGGTTAACAAGGATCCCAAGAAAGCGGATGGATGTGAGCTGCAAGCAAAGATTACTTTATTGAAGACGTCGTGAGATTAACAAGAAAGATGATTAGATTAAGGATTTTGTCAAGCATTACTTAATTTAGGAGAACAGCAATATAGTAGCAATATAGTAGCAATATATCAGCAGGTCTTACAGTTGCAGATCAATAATATTTTAGCAGCTCTTACAATTACACGTAAGAAATATTCCAGCAGTAAGGTTTTATTCACAGATTAGCAATAAGGTTTTATTCACAGATTAGCAATAAGGTTTTATACACAGATTAGCAATAAGGTTTTATACACAGATTAGCAATAAGGTTTTATTCACAGATTAGCAATAAGGTTTTATTCACAGATTAGCAATAAGGTTTTATTCACAGATTAGCAATAAGGTTTTATTCACAGATTAGCAATAAGGTTTTATTCATAGATTAGCAAAAAGGTTTTATTCATAGATTAGCATTAAGGTTTTATTCATAGATTAGCAGTAAGGTTTTATTCATAGATTAGCAATAAGGTTCGTTGCCCCAGCTCAATCGCTTCCCTCTATAGAGACCTAAAGCCCGCACCGACCAACACTAATTTGTAGTAAGGATGGAGTGGGGAACCGACATCGTTTTTAAATGGAGGATTCGCTACGAAGGGTCAACCGTACACAGCGCTATATGTCAATGCGATCCACCTCGTAAGCGAACTGGTTCCGTAGTCTCCGCCGCGATGGTCTGCAGGAAGTCGTCAAGGAAGGCGCTCTCGTTGCCACCGGTGCGATGCTGCTGAGGTGACCAACAGCTCATGGTAGCTGTAGAAGTCCGCAGCCAAGCACCCCATGCGACGCGTCAGCGTTGTATGACTGATCCTCTGCAGAGCGCGTGAGCAGTCGCGGCGCCCACCGCAGCCGCCAGCCCAAGGAGCCACCGCTTCTTACTCAGCCATGGTAACGCTAAACAGTCTTGACAATGGTCATCCAAAGGAATCAATGACGGAAGAATACACAGAGAGTTCAAATGGTGTTAACGTGCTGATAGTTAGGCGTGAACTGCTATTTACAGTGCGGAGAGGCTGGAGATCTACTTCTTTGGTGTGCGAAAGACAGAAGGTCAGGTCGCAAAAGACAATATTACTGTATCGGTCTGACCCCGTTAGCATCCTTAGGTTATATTATGGTTATATTGTACAGTCCGGGGAGGGGGATTCAATTTTTGGTCAACTATTACTACAAAATTGAATCCAACTAATTTAACGAAAGACCCATAACCTTAAGACTATAATTTGAGATAAATCTTATTAAGTACTCAAACAGGCGTGAGTCCCGTTTCAGCGAAGAACCAGTCTCCTCACAACAAAAATAATTAGAGGTAAATTTAATAAATTATCCCAACATATCAGAACACAAACGATTCAACGAAGAACTAGTAACTTTACGATTAAAATTACAATTTCGATAAAGAAATTAAATATTTTAACACGCAACAAATATAAGTTCAACCCCTGCTTTCAATACGGACTCGAACTTAAACTTACACTAATTTAGAATCGCACAAATCTTTAGTTTTTTGTCTGCTAACTGCAGCTGTGCGTCGACCGGTGCTGCTCCGAGATGCGCTGCTGGAGTCTGCAACTGGAACCGTGTGATCGTCAGTCAAGCCCTCCAGTGGGGCTGAGAGCAGAGGTACAAGGGAAGTAACGTGTCGGCGTACCGTACAACCATTTCCTTTCCGAACGGATACTTCTGTCACCTCACCGCCCTGGTTGAAAGAGCGACTAGTAACTCTGCCGATAGCATAATTCGTAAACTTTTGATGAGGCTCTTTTAATAGCACGATGTCCCCAACCGCGAGCACTTTATGCTTCACAGGAGAATACCTATCTCTCTTACTGACTGCCTGAACGACCAGGTCCGGCAGAAACTGTGAGTAGTATCGATCGACCAGTTTACTTCTAACACCGCACAATTTTTGGAAACTCTCACGAATACGGTCAACGGGTTCGGTCGAGGGTGCCCAGTCCAAGTCGTTGGTCGACTCGCCCTGTGGAATAATATTCATGGAACTCAACTCGTAGCCCCTTAAAAGAACCTCGGGCGTGATCGGAACCGGGACACATGAGCCCACCTCTGGGTCTCTGAGGGCCTCCTTGAATGCTGTAGGTCGCTTATTGATTAGTGGCACAGTTTGTGCCACAATGAATTCGAAATCGAACCTTTCCAGAGCATTATTTCGAATTGCCCCATAAAGGAGACGCTTTGTCAATTTCACACAAGATTCCACAAGAGAACCTAACGAGTTGCACCCTTTAGGGTAATGTTCAAATTTTATTTTCTGTATGGAACTTTGCTCTCGAAACATTTGGCACTCCGAGTCATTTAAAATATTTGAAATTAGCTTTGACCCTGCCACAATTTGAGAGCCCAAGTCAGACATTACCAAAGAAGGGGTGCCGAATTCAAAAATGTGAAGTTGAAATGTGCGCAGAAACTCTTTCACCGAAAGGTCGGATGCTACTTTCAGATTAACGGCCCTGCTCCAGAGACAAGTTATACACAAAAGCCAAACCTTCAATCTCCGACTCCCTTGCCGCACACAAAATGGGCCCAAGTGGTCTAAGAAACAATCTCTGAAAGGAATGGCAGACGGATTAACTCTGAAATCCCTGTAAGAGGACTGATTAAGTTTAACAGCACGAGCATTGCAACGCCTGCAGACAGTACATTCTTTTAGCACCTTTTTCACCACCGAGAAATGATTTGGAACGTAAAACTGCTTTCTGAATTCGGCCAAGACAGAGTAAACTCCTGCATGAGAAAGCTTGATATGAATCCCCGAAATGATGAGGCTTGTGAGAACGCTGTCCTTCGGGAGGAGGAGCGGGAATCTGTACTCTTTATGATCTTTCCAGCGCTCGAACTTACTCTGCACCCGTAACAAACCTTTTTCATCAAGTGAAACATTCAACTGACTGATTAGATTAGATTAGGTAGCGCTCTGAGAGTTTTGCGCTTACTATTCAGGTACGCAAAACATTCTGGAAATTTTATTTCCTGTTCACGAGCAATAATTCGCTGACATGCAATCTCGTACCAATTTGTCTGCTGATCATGACATTGAAATTATCCGTACTTTAGTGGAAAGTTCTTTTTCATTTTAGATTTCAAATTGTTCACAAATTTCAACACCCGTGTATACACCCCCGCCAATTTACGGAAGCTAGAGAATTTTGCGAGAGGAATCAAATGCTCCCTCGCACAGCTTGCCTCACCAGCGCCCGTGGAATGGTCAACGCATGACGCTGCAACCTCTGTGGCTGCTTCTGGCGCCGCGAACGGTACGGTGAACGAGAGCACACTTTGTTGCACAGCTTCAGTTTCCTGTGAATCAAGAAGAAAGTTAGGGCCAATGTGAAAGTTACTCTCACATAGCTGTTTGTAACTTAGTGCACGGGTGATGCAATCCGCTGGGTTCTCGTTGCCAGGGACAAAGGAGAAAGTAACGGGGAAACTATCACACAGCCTGCAAATGTGATCTAGCCGATATTTAACAAATGCAGTCAGTCTCTGCAGCTTTTCTAGCCTACCAACATATGCATTCAGCCAATTCAGCGACACAAGACTATCTGAGCACAAACTCAGCTTTGAGATTTTTACCGGGAGAACCGAATCATTGCCGGACAATTCCCGAACTGTGTCGTGAAGGACTTCTGCACCAAGAGCAATGGCATGGAATTCAAGAGATGGGACGCTTTTTGCTTCGAGTTGCTTGTTGACCAAGCGATTTTTAGCAAGGAGAAAGCTTGGCTTCCCGTTCGGTAAATCTCTTATAAATATTACCACACCGTACATTACCTTGCTAGCGTCCGTAAAGGCAATCAGCTCGTAATTCGCGGTTCGAGGGCCAACACTTCTACTGACTCTCACCTCTCCAGATTTATTGGCCTGTTTAGCTATTTTTAACCACTCGTGCTGGAGAGTCTGAGGCAAGATATCGTCCCAGCCAAACCGCTTGTCAATCTGTAGACCATGAGCAAATATTCTGGCTCTATTCAGAATGGGGCCGCTGATCTGTAACAAATCATAGTTAGAGGCAATGGAAGACATTATCTTTCTTTTGGTGTTAGCAGCGCCATCCAACCTGATTTCAGGAGGATGGATTTCATCTTTCAGTTTGTCCCATTTCAAACCAAAAAGTTTTACGATGTCAGGGGCTCTAGCTCCCATCTGTTTGTCAATTTTCGCCTGTAAAGGAGGGCAATTGGTGTAGAACTGCTGCAGAAAGAACTGGTAAGGCTCAAAGATCTTTGAACACTCGTCATAAGCCCAGGACATGTAAGCAGAGTTGTCGGAGGTCACAGAACAATTGTCCATGTATGTCAAACAATAAATCAATCGCTTGAGATCTGCCAACTCCATGGTGGCTGAGGAACTTTTCATTAGAATAAGAAAAAGTGCAAACATTAAGATGGTCGGAGAGCACCGCAATCCGAAGGCAAGACGCAAGTGTTTATAGGCCACTAGCCTGAAGTCAGAATTCGCGACATTTTTGTACCATAGAAACATCAGTCTAATTTGATCTCTCTCAGGGAGAGCAATATTCAAGAAAGTTTTCTTGATGTCAAAGGTCAGAAGGTACTTGTCAAAGCGCAGAAACAGCAGAGCACTGGAGAGTTTTTTATTTAGATTAGGACCGCTATGCATTGCTTGGTTGTGGGACAATGTACGCTGTTTGGAAGGATCGTTCTCACACAAATTGGACAAATAGACAATTCTACATTTAGTGCTGTCCCTTTCAGGCTTGAACACCCCCATGTGCGGCAAGAAACTACAAGAGGGATTATCCTTCATTAACTCTGCGAGATTGTCCACCTGCTCAATAACTCCTTCCTCCACCTGATTCTTTATCACCTCGTCGTTGACAGTTGGGTGATCTGGCTTGCGCTTTAACTTGACGAGGTTGGACTTAAGAATCTGCTGTGACAAATTGAAATTTTTCCCGTGCCAGTGACACACATTCTCATTCCACAACAAGGGCATAATTAACCCCCCATCATGAGAGCGAACAGTGTTGATGTTCATGACATTCAATAGCTCTGCGTCTCTTTCAGTGTCCACTTCCTCATAATGACAAGGTTCGTAGTGTAGCTCGTGAAAATCTTTTGTCATATTCTCTAACACATCCTCCAACACAGAATCTGAAATGTTAGCCGGGCAAATGAAATTTTTACTCACATCAGAGGAAGAATGGAGATTCACCGCAGCCGAAGTGCCGCAGCTGACGCCTTCTGAGGATTCCACCGCTAGACCAGATGATGTCGATGCCTCTACAGTACTGCGTACCGTTGCCTTTGGTAGAAAACGAAGATTAGCCAGCATACGCTCTACACTCCCTGAAAGCATGACTCCAATCGGTGTGTGCGAGAACACAGATTGGGGAAACTCCCCAAATAATTCGTCCCGTTGGGGTAAAATTTGAGAGTCCAAGTTTCCCAAAACAAAGTCTAGGTTCTCAACACGATCATTGCAACGAAGTAGAGTAGGATCGGCTAACTTGTAGCCATTAGCAATAAAGGACTCCGAGATTTTTGCAAGACCTGGCAAATGGTGAGCAGTTTTTATTTCTGGCACACAAATTGCCTTCAAGGGTGGCTGGAAATCATCCAATTTAATAGACACTATCTTGGTTGTGTACGATTGAGCACTATTGAAACCATTCACGGTAAGCGAAAAGTTAGAATCAAATTCCGGCAACCGAAGTTTCAGAGCACACTCCTCAGTAATAAAGTTTGGCTGGCAACCACTGTCTCTCATTCCCCTAAGGCTACCACAGGCCAAATTCAGCTGAAAGGTAGGAATGATTGAGTCGTTGCCATAATTCAATGGCAGAGCTAGAGCGGCTTTGTTCACTGAAACGGCTCTGGAAGCGAGAGAGCTGTTGTCCTCTGCAGAGGACGGACGACCTCCAACATTTCGAGTTTCAACAGCCCTTGCATTACCCAAGTCTGTGCCAACTGGCGCATCTTTACAGCACAAAAACGAAAAATGATATTTGGAACACTTTGAACACCTCTTCTTAAACCGGAATCTACACGACTTAGGTTCGTGGGTGACATTAGCACAACGCGTACAACCGTTCAGTTCTAACAAACGGGCACATTTAGCTCTAGGAGCCACATAGACAGGACAATTGAAAGTAAAATGAGAGGTATCTTTGGCGTCGCGGCCAGAACACAGGCTACAGAAAAAGTTTTTGGAAGACGAGGAAGACACTTTACCGTCTATATCGACAGCAAAACTCGATGCACCTCTGTGAGAATTTTTCCTGTCACTCTGGACACTCGACAAATATCGCTCAGTAGCGTCGTAAATGTGCTCCATCAAGTCGTCTAGGGAAGGTTTACTTTTGTTAGTAATATGAATGAATTGTTTCTGGAGGTCTTCATTCATTCCATTCCAGATAAAATACTGGAGAACTACTTTAGAGTCTATCTCAAGGGTGGTAAAACTCTCTACCAAGGATCTCATTTGCCCAATGTAGAAATAAGGATCGTCTCCTTTGGAGAGCTTGATCTCTGTCAATCTTTAAATTGACTCAAATTTTTGGGTTAAAGGAGATGCAAACGCTTTTTGTAGGAGATCCTTGGCATCCTCGTAATTCTGTTTACTAACTTCCAACGACTGGATTAGAACCTTTGGAGCATTTCTAAGTTGTTTTTGCAGGAAGATAAATTTTTCATAGCTAGTAAGGTCATACTTAGACACAATATTCTCAAAATTAGGGAAAAACTTGTTCAAGTCCTCACCTGTACCGTGGCCGTATTCGGGAAGTGGCAGCTGAGGCAGCTTCAACTGGCTTCGATGAACGTCATCTCGCAACTGCGGAGCCGCTGCGGATGCTCCGGTCTGCTCCGGCATTTCTAGAGTAGTAATTGCGGCAATAATTTTACACGAGTAATCCGCGCTGGTATCGTACTCAGACTGCAATTCTGCCTCGTCTGCTTTGTCTGCAAACATACCTTCTGAAATTTTGCGATCGAACTCTTTTAGGTCAATCTCCTACGACCTGAGCCGGGCTGCAGTTTGAAGCCGATCACTGGTAGAAAAGGAAGGAAGATTAGTGCGCACGTTGCCATGAATTCGCGTAACCTCGGCACGCACGTACTTTCGGGTGTGTTTCAGAAACTTCAAATCCATATTTGAAGTAATAGAGGTTCAAAGATTGAGAGAAAATAAAATTAGTTCACGCCAACTTCAAACACCAAAGCTGGAAAGAGTTACCAGAAAATTATTAGGAATAGCACAAACTCCAAGGCAGCAGGCAGCGGAAGGCGGCACGACAAAGGAGACTCCACTCCAGCCCCACGTTGGGCGCCATATCGAAAATGACGTCGGGTGAAGGAAATAAAGCACCGGTGTAATGCAACTTTACTGTTGGTTCCAGTTTAGCTATGAGTTAACACCGGCAGTAAACTGCCCTCGCCAGTCGTGGAAGACCAAGCCATGCAGGTTTGGTAGCGCAGGACCACGGCTGACCCACCGGCACACACGAATCGAAAGGCCGAGATCGGGCTGCAAACAAATAATTGGGTTAACAAGGATCCCAAGAAAGCGGATGGATGTGAGCTGCAAGCAGAGATTACTTTATTAAAGACGTCGTGAGATTAACAAGAAAGATGATTAGATTAAGGATTTTGTCAAGCATTACTCAATTTAGGAAAACAGCAATATAGTAGCAATATAGTAGCAATATATCAGCAGGTCTTACAGTTGCAGATCAATAATATTTTAGCAGCTCTTACAATTACACGTAAGAAATATTCTAGCAGTAAGGTATTATTCACAGATTAGCGATAAGGTTTTATTCACAGATTAGCAATAAGGTTTTATTCACAGATTAGCAATAAGGTTTTATTCACAGATTAGCAATAAGGTTTTATTCATAGATTAGCAATAAGGTTTTATTCATAGATTAGCAATAAGGCTTTATTCATAGATTAGCAATAAGGTTTTATTCATAGATTAGCAATAAGGTTTTATTCATAGATTAGAATTAAGGTTTTATTCATAGATTAGCAATAAGGTTCGTTTCCCCAGCTCAATCGCTTCCCTCTATAGAGACCTAAAGCCCGCACCGACCAACACTAATTTGTAGTAAGGATGGAGTGGGGAACCGACATCGTTTTTAGATGGAGAATTCGCTACGAAGGGTCGACCGTACACAGCGCTATATGTCAATGCGACCCACCTCGTAAGCGAACTGGTTCCGTAGTCTCCGCCGCGATGGTCTGCAGGAAGTCGTCAAGGAAGGCGCTCTCGTTGCCACCGGTGCGATGCTGCTGAGGTGACCAACAGCTCATGGTAGCTGTAGAAGTCCGCAGCCGAGCACCCCATGCGACGCGTCAGCGTTGTATGACTGATCCTCTGCAGAGCGCGTGAGCAGTCGCGGCGCCCACCGCAGCCGCCAGCCCAAGGAGTCACCGCTTCTTATTCAGCCATGGTAACGCTAAACAGTCTTGACAATGGTCATCCAAAGGAATCAATGACGGAAGAATACACAGAGAGTTCAAATGGTGTAAACGTGCTGATATTTAGGCGTGAACTGCTATTTACAGTGCGGAGAGGCTGGAGATCTACTTCTTTGGTGTGCGAAAGACAGAAGGTCAGGTCGTAAAAGACGATATTACTGTATCGGTCTGACCCCGTTAGCATCCTTAGGTTATATTATGGTTATATTGTACGTCTCCAAAATCATAGCGGGATTTTGGTTCGGAAGGACCGCAGAAAGCGTACTGTCATTGGCAAAAAGTATGAATTTGAAGAATGATGTAGATTTTACAATATCATTTATAAATATCAGAAACAGGAGAGGCCCAAGAACAGATCCTTGTGGAACTCCATGGCTAATTATCTGTGGGTCTGATTTTGCGTCGTCAATGACAACGTATTGCTCCCGATTTGTTAGGTAAGAACTGAACCAATCATGGGCAATCCTTCGAATGCCATAACAGTGTAGTTTCGAGAGTAGTATTTTATGGTCCACACAATCGAATGCTTTTCGAAAGTCAAGAAATACAGAGAAGACAGGCTTTCCTTCATTTATATTAGAATAGAGGAATTTTAAATGATTTAATATAGCCTGTGTTGTTGATTTTTTTAGAGCGAAAGCCGAATTATTTATCGTAAAGAAATGGTTTGTGTTCACAATAAGAGTACACTTTTTTATACACAATCTTTTCGAATACTTTGCTAATAATTGGTAGTACGGAGATAGGTCGATAATTGTTTACACAGGTTTTTTCACCACTTTTAAAGATAAGGGTTACTCTAGCAACTTTAAGGGAGTTCAGGAAAGTGCATAGGATGAGAGATTGGTTAATAAGATTGGATATCAGCGGGGATACAATATCAGCAATAATTTTAATTTTTTTGTCGGAAACGTTTGTAACCCACTCGATTTATTTTTCAGGTTGTTTATGCACGCAGTTAATCGGAAGAGTTGGTAGGCGTAAAGAAAAAGGAGTTGTATTCTCGAATATGATCCTTGTATTTCAGGTGATCAGCAGGTTCACTTGGAATAGCATCAGCTATAGTTTTCCCTACGCTTACGAAGAAATTGTTAAAGAGATTAGAAATTTATTTCTTCTCATGGTATTTTACATTAACTTGAACAATATGTTTAATTTTCTTTTTATCAGCGTTATTCGGTTTACAGCAAGAGTTAAGGAGGCGCCAAGTCTTTTTAACGTCAGCTTTAAATTGAGTAAACTTGCGCGTGAAGTAGTTCTTTTTTGATGTCCTTATCTGATTTCTCACATAGTTTCTGAATCGGTTATATGTTTCTCTACATATTCGCCCTTCACAAAGGAGGGCTAGGTACGCTTGACGTTTCTTTATGTTTATCACGATGTCACCAGTAATCAAGGGCTTTTGTTTATTTTTCGGGGTAACGGTACGAGTTACAATTGGGCAACATTGGGTGTATGCGGTCATTATAGTTTCAGTAAATTTTACTACTGCTTCATCAATGATCGTTGCATTGCAACGATGTTTACATATGTTTCTGTTTATATTTTTGCGAAAAAACAAAACCTCAAGGTCCATTACATTTCACTCAGATATATTTTACTTACAGCCAGTTGGTGTCAAAAGGAGTTACATTCATAGACCTTCCCGATCACAGTAGACGATGGCGTAGAAGGTAAAATTACTCTTTTTTTTCAGCTTAGCTGAATTCAAGTTGATTTATGGTAGAGAGACTAGCGTTTTATTAGTAATGAATTACAATGAAAAATGAACGCGCTAAGCATCAGATCTCTCCGATAATATTTTCTACTCGGAAAGCGTTTTGAAATATGAGAGGGTTGTCTGATATCGAAGTACAAAATACAAGAAAGTAACTAACGACTTTAATAAATTTAATATAAATTTTACACAAATAGTATTCTCGAGATTCGATAATTAAGTGGGCTTATACTCACTTATGTTCGTTTTTCCTTTTACGAGCAACATATGAAATGTGAGACAAGCAAACAACCTCCTACTGGAGGAGTTCGTCTAAACTAATATTTTCACAAAGAAAACGCCGCAGCGTCTGAGGGGAAGTGTGCAAAGGTGTGTTATTCCTATCTATTACCACTCGTTTAAAGTAAAATGGTGAAGCAATGATTTTCTGCAAGTTATTCCCGAGCGCAATTCGTGCATTAAATGGAAAGAACAGACAACTAAAAATATGTACCTAAAGAACGGGTAAGCATCTTACGCCGCCCGGTCATTCGTTTGTTCGTCCTCACTTGAGACAATTCATTTGAGATAAACAAAGAACTCGAAATTGACAGGTGTATTCTTACAAAGATCTCATCGTCCATCTTTAATTATTGTATCGTTATCGACCACAAATCATATTTCTCCTATGGAAGACTTCATTGAGTTCTCTCATTTAAGATAATTTTTACGTTTTTTAAACCGAGAATACACAAAGTTTGTTCATAGCTTTACGATCTCATTTAGTGTTTGGAACAGCCCATGATGTCTCGTCCTCTTGAAATTATTTCTACTTATGATCCGATGATTGTTTATAGTTTCAAATGGTATCTTCTATGGAATGAACAGTATCACAATAAATTTTAAACCCCTCTTCGCGATCAATTTTTATTTCAACTGGTGGTATACCTACTGCAGAATTCCTTCCCTATAACTTTATGTATAAGCACTACATGATTAAGGCACTTTCAAAATCTAATTCACTAATTTCTATGTTATTTTTGCATTTCGTGCGTTTTCCATATGCATTTTAATCATTTTCACTCATATGATGCTTTAAATTTTGTTTTGTCATAGAAAAAACAAATGATTTTTTGTCCTTAAGAGCCGTTGTTTGAGCGATTTATGCAACCGCTTTCCGTGTGAAGAAAGAAGTTGTTATTTTACTTTTTCGATAGTTTGTACTCCTGCTGTTTTCAATGTTTATGACTCCTAGCAAATATGAAGTTGTTCTTTCAGTTAAGATAATCAAAAAGTTTTTAAGCCAAAAATATTTATAAAAAATCCGTCTCACATACGCTGAATTCATTGTATCCATTTTTCAGATACTCACTTGTTATCTTTCGTTTTGCTATCGCTCGACTAACATCGTCAGTAGTCGTAGCTACTTACCTTTGATTTGCTACCTCACCATTTGCTCTTTCTAATTTTTCTCTTAATAATATGTTCAGCCATTGAAATGGTCATTTGTTTATTATCATTTTTAGTTTCATTTTTTGTGTCACTTCTGTAAATTACATTAAGTGATATGTAAATGGAAGAATTTCCCTGACCCAAATCTGGCGATAATTATAGCAACTCGCTGAAAAGATATTTTATCGCTAATTTACTTTGTTTCTTTCACTGTTGATGGGCTGTAAGTAGAACGTTGTTTAAAAAAGAAAAATTTTGGTTTTTCGTCAATTATCTTCTAGCGCTGTTTGTGTACGCTGTGTCATTTATTCAACTTCACTGTATTTTTTCGACATATATTCCTATATTTTTTTCATACGTTAATGATAAAGATTCTCTCAGTTCTTTGGCCACCATAAACACAGCTATTGCCCTGTCAAAGTCACATTTTGTTTCTTCTAAGAGTCTTTCCGTCAATTTGATTTTATCAATATCATTTCTTTCTCATTCTCTTTTCCAACTTCTCAACACTACGAAATATTTCAATTCTTTCACGTGTTAAAATACAAAAGGACTCTCTTACAATTTTTTTCCTGTACCATGTCAACCGTTAAAATTCTATTCCTCTGTCAATCTATAAAATGCAATATTTCGATGAAACTATCATCTTCAGGCTGAGAAAATAAAATGTATCATTTTTTTATACAGTCACATTGATAAAAATGTCAATATTTGTTCAAGCAAAAGTTGACCCAGTAAAAAACAAAAAATTACATTGTAAGACGACTCGATTGGAATAGCTTTTGTAAAAATATCGAACATCAGCAGACTAGCTTATATTGCGCAGCAGTTACAAGTTCATTGCACCAGATACACGAGAGAAATGGTCGAAAAAGCGTATGTTTCAAACTTTTATGCTGCATTCCTTTTGAATAGTTTTAGAGCAGTGAAATCATTAATATTTTCATTGAGGGCCGGTAAGCTTGTGAATATGTAAGGCTTCCATAATTTGGATATGCTCTTTTTTAACTACATGATATAGAATTTTTGTGTTTGGATAAAGATCTTCATTTCAGGGCTTTACAACAATGGTCACTAAAAAAATGATTTAAAGTGATATTTTTGCGCAGTTAGTTTATTTTAGTCATGCCAATGTTAATTAAGAGGCTACATTATCTTCTTTCTCATATAAATTGACATATTACACTGGCCCTGTCTAGGTCAAGGTCCGAAGCCTATTGAGAAAGATTTAATTTTCAAATTTCAGGAGAAATGCCAAGAAGAACAAGACTTTCAACGCCAGACATCTAAAAAAACAGAAGGATCGGCATGAAAATTATGCACCCGAGAAGCCGGATGAAACAATTAAAAAATCTTAAAATAAAACTTCCCACAGACTTGGGCCTCATGAGAATGACGAGTACAGTGACAAGGTAGACTTATGAGTCGGATTTATGAGTCGGATAATGACTGTCGAAATAACTCGAATGATGACGATTACGGTGACATGAACGACCTGGGGACTTATGAGTCGGATAATGACTTAAATTGACTCGAATGATGACGAGTACAGTGACATAAATGACCAGGGGACTTATGACTCGAAAAATGACTCGAACATCTCGTCATTTGAGTCCAATACGGCTAATGATGAGGAACACGAAGATAGCAATGAATACGAAAGAGGAGTAAATGATACTTGCGATAATTGCAGTGTCAGTGAAGTGTCTCAGGACTATAACTTCAGTAACTATCTGAGAACAAACCGGCATGAGCACCAGTACGGGTCAGAATGGGAGCTGAGCCACGTAAATCCCCAGGAATATTGCGAAGAAAGATCGAAAAACGAATACGAAAATAACGCCGATAATGAACGTACCGATGCGGTAGAATTGGACGACCGAGAGGAACCGATCAGTGGAAGAGGCGATTGCCACGATTGGCGTAACTTAGTGCAGTATCGTCGCTCAGAAGAGAATAAAAACCCATAAGTTCCATAACACAGTCCGATTTCAGGAATGTATACCACTCTGTGCGTAATCCTGACTACCAAACAGAAACAAGGCATGATTTAGGAGAGTATTTCCGACAGCAGTGCATGCTAACAGAAAAAAGGACAACAGAAGAAAACCTCAATGACTACATACGACCAGGAAAATGTAAAAAATATCACCTGAAAAAAAAACATTTCTTAAAAAAAGTCATGGTTGTCACCCTAGTGGCATATTTGAACCACGGCACGAGTGGCACGATGCTCTTTTGACAGAAATATGACAGAAAAATAATGGATTTTACTTGAGATTTTACGAAAGGCGTACGTTTAGGAAGAGTTACGCTAGAGAGCCTACTTTGAGCTTCCTCATTGCTTGCCATGGCTCATCTTGTCCTTTGAAACAGAAAATTGTTTACCTGCAAGGTCGGGAAGATACGGATGACATAAGGTTTGATTGGTAGAAAAAGTAAATGGTATAAAGAGCAACTTGCCAACAAGGCGACAAGTCGAACAGGAAGAAAGAAGACTCCTTGGAGAGATAGTCGTGCGGGATGGGCCTTCCAAAGTTTACAATGACCAACTTGCCAGTGTGGAAGGAAATGGTAATACTTCTACGAATATCTGCTCTGAGCAATTTGAACAATCTCGGCCAGAAAATTAAGAATTCCCTGTAAAATGTCCTCAGATGACGACAGGAATCTCCAATTAACGATTGAGAGTCTTCGCGACAGAACGCCGCAGAAAATAAAATCCTCCCTAGTTTCTGGGAAAAATTTGACGACCTAAACTTTAAACTTGTTATGCAGTGTGAGCATGAGCTTCGAAAGCTTGCTAGAAGACTGGTTAATTAATATTGAGGATTATCCGGGAAATGATATTTGATTTTTAGATGCCTTAAACATAGTTAATTAGTTCGAAATAAGCAAGTTTTCTTCTATGCACTTTCCGTCGTAAATAAGTATTTTACGAGATATAACGGTGAATCAGTTAACGCAACCCAAGTGTTTGAAGCGGGAGGTAATTCATTTGGCCCGGCGAATGGCAACGCTGCAATGGCATCTCGCTTCCGGTTTTCTCGTTATCAAAAACGAAACTAAACCAACCGCGCTAACTCGTAAAATATTCATTTGACGAAAAAAGTGTATCGGAGAAAAGTAGTTTATTTCGATGTTATTACCATGATTCAAGTAACAAAAATTCGAAAATCAATGAGTAGCTGTTTATTTGAGCGCATTCGCCATCAAAGACGAAACTAAAACTACCGCTATAATTCGTAAAATAATAATTTACGACGGAAAGTGCATAGAAAAAAACTTGTTTATTTCGATCTAATATACTGTTTAGCATTCGAAAACTGGATAATCGATTCCCGGATAATCCTCAACATTTACCAGAAGACCTAATGTTACTCTTCATTTGGATTCGACAGGTGGTATCATTGAAGACTGCAAAGCGGACGCTTACATGTACCACGCTGTTGTTTTTCAACATGAGAAAGGAGCCCCTCCTTTGACAGCAACCTCGATGTTGTCACATAGAGAGTGTGTTGGCAACCCTGCTGCACAACTTTAGGCAAGTTTGGGAAGGAGTTCAAATCGAAGTGTATTGTTGCTGACCACAGTTTTGCTTAAAGCGGCCCATAGACGATCAATTTTATTGTCAATATCATTGACTCAATATATTGTTGAAATTTTTTTTCCCACTAAAGCGGCCCATAGACGATCAATTTTATTGTCAATATAATTGACAATGATGAATATTGACAATTATATTGATCGTCTGTGGGCATGATTGACGACCGTCAATTAATTGACTCAATGTATTGACGCGTTACAGAAAGAATCAACAAACATGCGAGAACCGATATCACCTAGCCAACGGCTGTCGCTCACGCTGAGATATCTGGCGACTGGCGATTGTCAGTCTCTTTAACAACGCAATTATTAATGCTCAGATACTTATCAAAAATTGCTTTAATGCTGTCACAATTCTATCTGCATCACATTTTACTAATTCTGCAATTCCTAAGTTGATTTGACTTTATTAGACATCTCGCTGTTGTATACATATAACTGATACCCCAAGTAGTTTCATGATTTCAATATCATTACTTTCATCCAATAATAAACTGAATTTATTGTTGCCATTATCATCGGTCAGTATTTTGAAATGAGGACACAATACATTTTTGATAATGTTCGTGCATTTTGTCAGATACATTTAAACATCATTAATAGTTTTGCTGTAGGAGATGTGCTTTAGCATATCAACTATTTGATCTCAATTAAAAATTGCACTATGTTGGTACAAAATAATGGCAGTAGCTGTCTTGGTCTGGTTCATAATCTGTACATAACGGGTTCTGAACGTGGTAAGTTCGCTATTCAAGTAATTTGGTTAAGAAAATCAACAAATATTATAAGAATGAAGTAGTAAACATTACAGCGAATTCATAATAATAATTTTGAGTAATATATCTTATGCATCGCTTAAGTGTAATTCCCGCAAGATAATATCAAGCAAGCTAAAACAACTATCTAGATTTTTTTTAGCTAATACCTACATTCCAAACTTTACAGCAAAGCTTAAGCGAAAAACCTCTGGATCTAGCTAGCAATTAAATATTTAGAGTGCCAGGATGCCTGCACAACAAAAGATTTGATGAGAGAAAGCAAGCGAGCTTGAATTGATTACCATGGATTCCTATGGGAAGGCATACACTACAAGCAAGCAAGAGAGCGAGCGAGAAAGACTGAAGATTGACTGAAGCGAGAAACCGACTCGAAGATGGTTTCGCGCTTGAGAGCTGCAGCGAGAAGCCTCTGGCTGCCTCGCAGTGCGCGTTGAGATGTCGATAAGGGTGGCGTACTTCTCAATTCCTCCAGCATACACTGAACTTCTGATATCCGAAGTTAATGCTGTACTTTGAATTTTGAACTCAAAAAAATCCAAAGCTCAGGGACTGATTACATGTCTGAAAGCAATGGGATGAAGTAGGAATAAAACTCAATGTTACCAACACGTGCTTGTACTGCTCGTTTCATTTTTAGACATCTCTTCATGACATTTAAGAGCAAACTGGCTGTTATGTTGTGTGTGTGATATATCCTGCTGACATCTTTCTCTCTCACTTGCTTTCTCGCTTTCAGTCTTTTGTTCGTCGTAGCAAAAGACTGAAGACGCCTCGTAGTGCTCGCCGTAGCCGTGTGGCTATCGAACTTGCCTCCGTGCAGGCAAACCCGGGTTCGAGTCCCGGCGCTGGTGGCGATTTTCTCTATTTGGTATAGGGGAAAAATTCCAAGCACAATACCCCGCTCTACCCAGGTGTCTGAAATGGGTACCGGTCTTGACTGGGGGAAAGCGTCATGGCGTCCTGGTGTTAGTTATAAGGCATTTGAAAATCCAATATACAAGGTGATATGTATCATACTTGAAATTGGAAATAAAGCATCCTTAGATGCCTCCATTATTTATTTATTTTATTTTGGTGTGCACGCACCCTCAGCCCTGGTTGTCATAACTTGCCCACGTATTTTGTTGAAAGTACCAGATTTAGCCGAACGAAAGTAGCAGATTTCAAGGAAAAAGTACCAAGGTTTTTCTTTTCTACATAATGCTTGTGAATAGGCTAATAATTATAAATAAAGTTCACTGCATTCAAATGATTTTTTTAATAATACGACATAAAAAGTACCACATATTTGTAGCAGCGCACTCCAGCAGGCAAGAAGCAACAAATCTGCGTGTACATAAAAATAAAATTCGAAGTATTTCCAGGTGTACACACTAGGACTTCCAGAGCTCAGAATGAAATATTGACGCAATATATTGACGTGTCCAAATGGGCGTTCCAATATATTGACAGACCATCAATAAAAAATCAAAATGATTTGATTTCGTCAATACATTGAGTCAATTAATTGGCGGTCGTCAATCAAGCGCACACACGGTCAATATCACTGTCAATATTCATCATTGACAATTATATTGACAATTAAATCTATCGTCTGCGGGCTGAAACTGATTTTATTGAGTCAATACATTGAGTCAATTAATTGACGGTCGTCAATCAAGTCCACAGACGATCAATATAATTGTCAATATTCATCATTGTCAATTATATTGTCAATAAAATTGATCATCTATGGGCCGCTTTAGGTGGCTTTATGCCGGGACCACACTATCCTAACGTTCGTTCGTCAAATGAACTCCGTATGTCAAATGAACTCTGGATGGCCCGTTCGCTCATCATTTGATGAATGGATGCTCGTAGTTTCGTGAACGGTTGTAGGAGGATTTCAGTCACCAAATGAACTACGAAGAACAAAGATGGCGGACAGTGTTGACAAGTTTCGCAGCTGTTATGTTAACTTTAAATGATTATTGTGGCCATTTTTGGCTTAAGATATATATAAAATTTGGTTTTCAGCTGTTTTCGTGGTGGTATCAAAATATAAAACGATGAAATTCAGTGCTAGATCTTGCAGTTTGGTGAAAAAGCGAGTAGCCTGTTACTAAACACACTTAACTTTTATTCCAACAATGTCAACATGTATTACATGAATGATTATGTGGTAAATGAAAAACTGTTGGTTTTTTTAATTTTTTAGCATTGCTCATGAATGCTATTCACAGAAAGATGTGTCAAAGAACTTGTTTTGCAAGCGTTTTTATTGTAGATCCTCTCAATGTATTAAAATTTATTTATTGTTTTTAAATTATGAAAATTTCGATATAATTGAATAGAATTATCTTTTATGTTAAAGTGTTAAATTTATTCAACTATTGTGTTATGTGAAAAAAAACCCATCTAATTCTAATGACTTTTGATTTACAGATCCTAGACAACCAGAAATTAGGTATAGCTTAAAACTTGCATTAATTATGTAGACCTTTAGAAAACAATCTTAACTAATAAAAATTGTGAGTTTACTCAGATTTTTGCGACCACCAATCAGCATACTTCTAGGTAAGTGTAATGGTGAGCAAGAATGCCTCAAGAGTTCATTTTTTTACAGGTGTTAAAAGTGAGTTAAATTATTTAAAAGTTATGAATGAGCAGTTATTTCATTCAACAATGAAATTAGTCATTTTGAGAATGCAGTGTTTGAATTTTCAATTGGCTAATTTTATCTAAGCTAATTTGGTTGAAGTTAGCAACTATTAAAAGAAACAAAAATATCTATTTTGAATTAGATACTCTATTCTCAAATTTGAAGAGTAAACAATGGCTCAGATCAAAGAAAGGTAGATAATGATAGAAGTAATATCATTGAAAATGTGGATGCTAGCTAAAAATATCTCTGAGTATGTTTTATTCATGTTGCACTTTTTCTTTAAATTGAAGAGATAACTAATAATGACTTATCCTGTTGAAAAAATCCAATGTTTTTTGTGATTACCATTAGTCATATATTTCTTTTCAGGATTACTCCATAGTCATATGTTTGAGCAAATGGTGTTAGATGATTGTTTTCAACTGTTAAGTTCTGTACAATGAGCATAAGCATGTCAATGTTCAACACAACAAAAATGATGAGTAGGGCTATTATTACCTACCAGTGTTGTTAGACAAACATAATTGACATTAAGTTTTGAGTGTAGATAATGTTTGTAATGATATTGTTGTTCTGTGGAGTACAGCAAGTGGTATAAATGTTAGTGGTGACCTATTTAAACTGCCAGTTATTTGTATCACATTAGATTCTGCAATTTTGCTCCTAATTTTGAATTTCTTATTTTATCTATTAAATTGTAAATACTCTATTTGCATGGTGCTGATCATCTATGATGGAATTGGTTTGCTTTATGTTGTTGTACTCTAAAATTTGTAGTTTTTTGCAGATGTGAAAATTAGTACAGATGTCTTATGTGGAAAAGTGTGCACTTGTTTCTGAAAGTTTTAGAAGTAAGGTAAACATAGCCTGATAGTATATTTTTCTTAACAAAGTGAACATTTTGCTAGGAGGGCAATTTATAATTTAGATCATACAGTTGAGGTTTTATGAAAGCTATCATTATGACATAGGTGAATCTTTGTAGTCATGTGTGACCCTCATGTAACATAAAGTGGAGGTTTTTATTGTTCTTCATTTGAGTTCTCAATGAAACTCATGGAAAACTTTTCATTCATTAGCTGATAATTTTCAGTGTTGGATCAAAGTTAGTACCAGATTTTATGACTGTGTACTCTAAACATTATTTTAGCAATACCTAATGATATTTCTTTCAACATACAATTTTCAAACATTTCACTACACATATCTCTACTTCTTGTGTGATTCCCTAACATAACATGTTTATTTGCAATAAAGTTCATGTACTGGAGCATACAAATATGTACTATGTACTTGAATAATCAAGTCTGTCACAAAAACTCTTGCAAGAATTAATATTACCAGTAACTATGTACAGGACTGTTATATCAATGGTATCAGAATTATTCTAAATAATATTATTTTTTTCAGATCTTCTAAAGAAGAGGACATCCCTCCCATGCTTCTATTTCTTGCGGCTCCTCGCTTCTGAAAGGATGTAACCATCAGGGTCTGGAGCTGTAGATAGCAAGGCTTGGATGCACACCAACCTTATGGCCTTTTTTTCGGATTATGGGCCCCCAGAGTGTAGCATGAGCAGCATGAATATTAATTCAAGTGATGATTTTGTTACCCACATTTCAAGTGGAAGGCAAACAATCAAAGAACCCTGTACAGAGTATTGTTGTGCTGGTCGACAGATTGGTTTCAGGAAGAACTTGAAAATACTGTAGAAACTCAGTTAAAGGGCACTTCAGCCGAAATTGAAAACGATATCGTTCATGTAAGTAGTGGATTCAAGCCTCAAAATTGTCTCGCCTGCACCAAGCCTTTCCCGGCAGCAGATACATGTACTGATGTCATGGGCAGTGATTTGTAAGTGTAAAAGGAGTAAGAATGATAAGAGCATTTTAATTGAGTACGGCAGAGTTATTTCATGCGAAATATTTAAATGTTGAGAGCTCATTAGCATGGAAAAAGAGTGCTGGAAATGATAATTACGTTACCAAACTTGCTGTAAACTTATGCTTGATAAAGTGAATGGCCTTGCGGGCGAAGAAAAAAGGAAATTTATGTCGAAACTTGGTAAACTCTGTTCTAAGAATTGACAAGTGTTAGATGTCATTTACAGGCCTCTTTAATAATATTCATGAACTTATCTATAAATTGCTTCCCTGCCTGACTGTGAAATTGTTCCTTTCTTTTATCTCAATGTATGATATGATCAATTAAGTTATACCTTATGTGTTAAAGTAGCATATCTAGGGACAGTACAATGCTATTCTATAATATGTTACGGACCATCCTATTATTTTTGCTCCTCTTCGACTTGTTTTTTCACCCCAAATACTTCACCTTTAACCTTCATCTGACTTCATAAATCTCCCGATTTTCTGTTTCTCTATCACGAGAAAAAACTATTGTATCTAAGAGAAGTAAAGCTTCCAAGAGAAGAATGGAAGGGCACGAGCTTGTTAAAATAGGGTTTCTGGTTTTGTTTTAGTGACCATGTTTCTCCAACTCATTGCCATCATTTTCTTCAGCACCTACTACTTCCTTCTTGCATGTTTATTTTATTTAAATTTTCTTCCCGACTTCTTGTTTAAATGCGCATTGTATCCTGTGTGGCAAGACACTCGTTTTACCACACAAGGATGGCCTGTGTGAGACAAACATTGTGTTTAGATTTCCGGTGTACGTGTCCATACTCGATGGTCCCTTCACTATTCCTCTCTTGATCACGTAGTTGTCGTGACTAAGATTGTTTAAACTTACCTAAATAATTATAATAATTATAAGTATAATAATAATGTATTATTATTAATTATACTTAATTATACTTATACTTCGGCAAGACTTTCTTCTCTTACGAGGAAAAGAAACGAAATTTTAGAACTGCTGCCAGATTCTAAAGGTAATTTGGTGGAAATAAAGCAGATGTATAACGACTACCTAACCCGCTTGAAGGCACTTCACGAAGCATGCGGCGAAGACCATAAGGAATGGCTACAACCTCACCTCCAGCCTATAAAGGAATTCAGAGAGAGAGTTGAAATATTAATTCACCCATGCGATGGAAATCTAAACGACGAAGCAAGACTAAGGAGGGCGCAATCTAGAACTAACACGTACTCTCAAAGATCTTCTCTTATTTCATGAACGTCTTCTGTTAGACTACGGCTGGCTGAAGACAGGGCAGCTCACATGGCAGAGAGAGCTTCTCTGTCGCAGAACTTGGCCCTAGAAATAGAGGAGCACCGTCTGAAGACGGAATTATAAGCACAACGGATACGTATTAGAAGAGCCAAGGAAGACGAAGAACTAAAATTGATGAAAGAGCACGACGAAAAATCTCTACGCCTTAAACAACAACGTAAAAAATTGACAACTGTGCAGCAAGAAACGAGATTGTCCGCGCTATCAGCAGAGCTGGAAAGAATAGAAAATTACTGCGCAGAATCAATTTCCGATGAAGCTGAACATCTTACTGTAAGAACGGGCTCGCTAACTGGGACTCCCCCACCTTTGCACGGAATATTGAAGACCACGCAACATGGAATGCCTTCCGAACCAACCACGAACATTGAACTCGGATCGGCCGCCAACGTATCAGCGGCCACGAACGTTGCAACGACTTCCCAGCCCACGACGGTTGATGAAGATACAAACAATAAGTTCGTAAATATGTTAACTCGCCAGAACGAGCTTTCGGCAGCGATTATGCTGAATAACGATAGGCTCTCTTTACCCAAGAAGGAAATCGACGTCTTCGACGGATCCGACATAACGATGTTCCGTGGTTTCTGGTTAAATTTCTCTAGAGTCATCGAAGCATAGTGCTCTAACGAGGGCAAAAAACTGATTTACTTGGACCAGTTTACAGGCGGTAAAGCACGTAAACTTGTAAGCACTTGTACTCATTTTAACCCTGACTTAGCTTATTCCACGGCAAAGAACTTGCTGGAGTAGGAATATGGAAACGACTTTAAGGTGACGAACTCTTACCTGGAAAAGTTGACGGTGTGGCCTCAGGTGAAACCTGAATTCGCCGATGACCTGCAGGTTCTGTATATCCTCCTCTTGGAGTGCCAGGCTTGCATAAATAACTCCTCCTTTAGCAATCAGCAACAGAGTCTGGCTGAACTACTAAAAATTACGGAAAAGCTGCCCTATGAACTCATCAAACGATGGCGACGCAAGACGCAAGAGCTTCTAGACAGCTCTACCCCCATCACTTTGATTCATCTTGTCAAGTTCATTGGATTGGAAGTAGCTGTACTAAAACAACCCATATTCGGCACCCTGTCCGATAACCGGGCTAAGAATAAACCACCCGTGAAACGACGAATTCTATCAACGAAAATCGACGATGCCCCCCCCCCCCTGCAGAGGCTGCAGAGGTTGCTTATTCTTCGGTGTATTCGAGAAGAAGAAAACTTTATTGTACAGTTCACCGAATGGCTGCGCCTTTCATTTTAAATTAATTTTTAGTGACGTTTTACTTTAATTCTTTTTAATTTTAAGGGAGTCTTGGTAAAAAAAGAAGTTGCCATAAAATCAAGAAGTAAATCGTTAGTTTTTCTACACACCCGTTTTACCCGCGAAGGGGAGAGTCATTGGTAGCAACGCCGAATTGACTGTGAATGTGATATTAGACAGCGGTTCTAGCGATTGTTGGGTTAATGAGCGCATACTGCCAAAACTAGGGATAAAAACTCACCAGACGTGTGTTCAACTATGACTGTGGAGGGGAAAAATGGTTCCTTTGCTACTCGAGTTGTTTACAACCTAGAAGTATCAGACTTTGATCGAACATTTTCTGTAACTGTACCCGTTTTGTACACCAGGAGTTCTGATAACCGGCCATTCACTACAGACGACATTCCTACATGCGATGACGTAAAGGGTTTCCAGCATTTAAAAGACGTTGCTTTTAATTTCGTGAATGTAAACGTAGATATTTTGATTGGAATGAACGTTCCCGCGCTAATAATGTCGTTGGAGACCACAAAAGGCGAAGGTAATCAACCCTTTGCGTCCCGTCATCTGTTAGGGTGGACTGTGAACGGTCCAGTTTGCCGATGCAGTAACAGGAGGGTTTGTAACCGTATATCCGTAACAGACGCAGATGCTCTTAATGATAAGATTGAGAAGCTCTGTGCTCATGATTTTGTTGATTACTCCGACGACAAATACTCTCAAAATGATCTGAAATTTATTGATAAAGTCGGCTCTAGTATTAATAGTTTGCCTAATAAGCATTTCGAAATTGAATTGCCCTTTAAAACAAACGACGTTACTTTCCCTTGTAATCGCAATCAAGCTTATAATAGATTTTGTCAAGCCGAGAAAAGATGCAAGCGAGATTCTCAAGATTTTGAGCCCTACAGAGCATTATTTCAAACTATGATTGAGCAGAATCACATCGAGCAGGTTCCCGCTGATGAGCTGTCAACAAGTAGCGGTAAATGTTGGTACCTGACTCACCACGGAGTTTACCATAAACAAAAGGGGACTCTGCGCGTAGTCTTTGATTGCTCATTGCCTTATCACGATGTCTCTCTAAACTCCAGCCCATTGCAGGGCCCTGATCTAACTAGCAACCTGATAGGCGTTCTACTCAGATTTAGACAGGGAACTTTCGCCCTAATTGCGGACATAGAGAGAATGTTCTATCAGGTAAGAGTGCCAAAACACCACGCTGACTACCTCAGATTCTTTTGGTACGATTCTTGTGGTGAAATCTCGGAGTATCGCCTTCGCGTACATGTATTTGGCGCCACTAGTAGCCCTAGCGTCGCTAGTTTTGCATTGCAACAAACAGCTCGCGACTGTCAGTGTTCGCGGGAAACTAGGGAAGCTATTTGTAAATCCTTTTATGTCGATGACCTCTTAGTATCCAAAGATACGGAAACAGTATTGATAAGCCTAACGAAGGATGTAAAGGAAACAATTTCTGAAGGTGGTTTTACCCTTGCTAAATTCCGTAGTAATTCTCCACTAGTTGAGCGCGAATTTGATCGTATCCCCAACGACCATGTGCAAACCTGCGGCTCTACGGTCTCTTCGCTCTGTGAGGCCCCTTCCGGTGAGCGCGCGTTAGGCGTGCTGTGCGATACGAGAAAAGACGAATTGAGCATTAGCAAACCTAAATGTGTAAACGTATCCTTGCCTGTGACAAGGAAAAAATTGTTACGATTCCTAGGCTGTGTATACGACCCTACCGGTCTAGCACAACCCGTTCTTATTAAAGCAAAAAAACTGTTCCAAGAATCGTGTAGGAAAAAACTGCACTGGGACGAACCCCTACCTGATTCTATGACTGAAATTTGGATTGCTTGGCTGAAGGATATTGACGCTTTGGAAAATTTTAGTGTAGCTAGGTGTTTTATGCTGCCTAAAGCTCTGAGCGCCATCGAAGAGCATACGTTTTGCGATGGAAGCGAAATTTCACACGGCGCTTGCACTTATCTGGGATTTGTTTACGACGACGACACGGTATCCGCGTCGCTCGTTGCTAGTAAATCGCTTATCGTGCCTCTGAATAATTCTACCCTCAAAACAATCCCGAGAATTGAACTCTGCGGTGCAAAGTTGAGCGTAGAATTGGCGAACAAACTCCGTACCGAACTGACCTACGAAATTTCTAAATTATACTTTTGGTGCGACAGCACTACAGTACTAGGGTACATTAAGACTGATGATAAACGCTTCAAGCGCTTTGTGAGTAATAAGGTATGCTTCATTAGAAACTATACCGACCCGAACGACTGGCGTTATGTACCCACTAACGATAACCCGGCGGATTTGGTTAGCCGTGGCACCAGCGGGGGGAACCTTGCTCAGTCTCTTTTATGGGCAAGTGGCCCTGGCTTCTTAAACAATGTATCGGCAGCATTTCCTGTTGAACCATGCAGCTCCATTTCATTAGAGGAAGAAGTAGCTACTGTAGCGTGTCACTCCGTAACCCTAAGCAGCGCTGATACTCCTCTCGATATCCTTATGAACGCAACGTCAAACTGGTACAAACTGAAAGTTCGAATAGCTTGTATGCTATTAAAAAACTTTCTCCGTTTCGGCCCGGGCAAATTGAACAAAAAGGTGACGGTCGTCGACTTGGACTTAGCAGAAGTAGCCACCGTAAAGTATATTCAAATTGAAGCATTTCCCAAAATAGATCGGTGAAATAACTACTTTGAATAACGTAACAAAATCTTCCCCCATGCGAAAACTGAACCCATTCTTGGACGCTTCTGGTTTGCTCAGAGTAGGTGACCGTTTTGGCAATTCCTCGGCCTCCTACGAAAATAAACACCCTGTTGTTCTACCTCTTTCTTCTCCGATTGTGGAGTCGCTCGTACGCTCAGTCCACTGCAAAGCAGGGCACCTTGGAAGAGAAACTACATTAGCTTTTCTGAGAGAGAGAGATGCTGGATTATTAGGGGTAATGCCTTAGTCAGAAAGGTGATCAACAATTGCTTTAGCTGCAGAAGATATCATTCTAAGCAAATGCAGCAGCAAATGTCAGATTTACCCGTAGAGAAAAAACGGGGGACCTTCCGGCTTTTACCCATGTGGGCGTGGATTTCTTTGGGCCGTTCGAAATTCTTGATTGAAGGAAGGTATGTAAACGGTACGGAGTGGTCTTTTCCTGCATAGCAAGCCGTGCTATTCATTTGGAGATGACGATTCCTTTCTTCCAGCGTTACGAAGATTCATTTTTCGAAGAGGCAACGTAACCTCGATTACGAGCGACAACGGCACGAACTTACGATGCGGTGAGCGAGAACTCAGGGAATCGGTTGAAGAATGGAATCAAAACAATATTGAAGACTGGCTGAAGCAAAGGTCTATAACCTGGAAATTCAATCCTCCTGCAGCATCTCACTTTGGCGGGGCGTTTTAAAGGGAAATAAGATCAGTACGCAAGGTGCTCGGCACGTGTTTTCGCCAGCAGCTGATGAAATGTAGCAACGAGGATTTTATAACCATACTATGTGAAGTAGAGTGTATACTTAATAATAGGCCTTTGACTCGTGCGTCCGATGACTCTAATGATATGAATGTACTAACGTCTAATCATGTCCTACTGTTCAATTCAGGAGTAACATTTCCGCCTGAAGTCTTCAAAAAGAAAAATCGTTACCTTAGGCGTAGGTGGCGCCAAGATCAGTACACAATAGATATCTTTTGGTATCGCTGGCGTAAAGAATATCTATTCTTGCTAAATCAAAGGCAGAAATGACCGCACGTAAAACCTTCATTAAAGATTGACGACATCGTTCTGGTGTGTGACCTATCACTACCTAGAAATCATTGGCCCCTGAGTAAAGTAATCCAAACCTTTCCTGATAAGAAAGGTCTGGTAAGGTCCGCTAGTGTGTTGGTCTCTAGGTGTAGAGATTCGAACCTAAATAATTTCGCCTCTGTTCTGTTGATCAGGCCCATTTCAAAGCTTGTTCTGTTACCTTGCAATTAGATGTTGCGTGAAATAAATATACATTGAAAGGTAGTGAGGTGTCAAAGTTCGATGCAAATAGAACTCGTAATTCTTGTTTATAACCATGCCTGTACGCTGTTCTGTGTATGATTCTGTGTAAACATCGAAGTTGAATAAAAATGTTCGATATCTTTTCTTACATAAAATTGATGGTACTTTGTACCTACGATGCGTCATAAACGATGATTTTGAATCGTTGGACCACCTAGTATGTCTCATAGGTGCCAAAGTAAACGTTAAGATTTTAACTTCTTTGTATAAAATTTTCATACCTGTACTGATAAATTTTGAGGGGAATGTAACCGCTGATTGCCCACTCCGGGCGCCACGACAAGTACATCGCAGCGCGAGCTATAGCGCGGTCAAACCCAGTTAAAAATTCATGCCGTTTTTAGGTCGACAGGTAGCAGAACACAGTGAAAGATTGCCGTAGAAGGTCAGAACGTTCCTCTGTCGGCCGCTCTCGACCAAAATTTGCCGTTCGACGGCTATCCGCTTGTCTCATTTAGACGTAAACAAGCCGGAAAAATCGAGCCCTTGCCCACGGCCAAATTCAAGAGGAGAATGTCGGCTTGCGTTCGACCTATTTGATTAACGGTCGCGCAACATACCTGCTGACTCATTTCTCTCAAGTGTTTATTCATAAATGTCACCGGCGTTGAACAAATCTATTTCGCTGGCATGTTCAAGTAATTATATGGAATTAACATATATAAGTAATTTTTATACTAAGCAACTAAAATTAAAATATGTTAAATAACCCCTTAATTTTGAAATGAAATGAAATGAACAAAGTAATAATGAAATGAATAAAAACAGCTATACAGAAATTTTACATTTATGCTTTACTAATTATAGAACCTTTCACACTGAGATAACAATTAAAATATTCAGGCCTCTATGAATAGGATGTTTTTATTCCAGATTAGGTTATAAGTTAGGTAAAGCCTCCCTAACAGCTACAAAAATGGAGCGTATCGAAGAGAGGAAGGAGGAAGGCACCATTCAGTATGGAGATAAGAGAATGAAGAATCTAAGCAGAAGGGGCATAGAAACAGTAAGATGAGAAAGAAGTTCATGAAACAAGATAAAAGTTGAAGAAGAAAATCAGAGGTGTGGAAAACCGGGAAGTAGTGAATCGAAAAATGGTGGTCCTTAACCTAGCAAAATACATTTTATTTCAACAAAAAGAAGGGCTACCTAACTCTCAGCTCGGGCCCTCACATTTTTCCCCCTGGGAGCGTTAATTCCCACAGATACAATAGTTGTATCCCTCTGAGGGTGTGTTTTATTCCAATCAGGCCTAATAAAATATGTATAATTGCCAGAACAATTATATGTGCAATTCTCATACAAGAAAAAACAGTTCGTAAAGCAGGCGGTGGAGAAGCTCCATTTTAAAAACGAATTCATTTGAACGTTGCAAGCTCTTGGCTCATATTAAAAAAGGCTTGCAGATAAATCGAAAATTAATTCAATGCTCGCACAATTTGGACAGATCCATAATAGGCAAAAATCTCAAAGAATACGTATATTAAAAACTACACGTAATAGCCTACAAACAGAAGTAAATTGTGGCAATCATAATAATATTAAAAGAAATGCAATAGTTTAATAAGAGAATAACTGTTCATCGGTTTATTATTTATATACCGTCTCAAAATAGTGAGAGATACCTACGATAAAAATCAAAATACGATGAATACGATGAATATGCCGATAATTATACATTTTTATGACACCAATAGCCTAAAAATTTTAACTTTTCATAGCTCATACAAGCTAAACTCGAAATCGGAGCGGCAGGCTGCAGCAGAGACGGTATGGAAACGGTCTTCTGGAAACTACAGAAATTTCTTTAGAATTTCTTGAGTGCAACTTTAGATTTCCGTCTACCACTCGCAACTTTTGAAATAATTCACCTATCGAGTTCAAATTACTCTCAAATGAAAAATAAAAACATTCTAAAGGAAAATCGTACTTGCTAACATTCTTGAGCATTCTCAGACCGCAAAATTCATTTGCCATGAAAATTACAGTTGGTAGCTGCCGAGGAATACTTGCTAGTCATAGCTGTCAACTAAAAATTGGTAAATTTACCTAAAACTATAACTTGCGGATAGTTATATTGTAATAGGGTATTTATATGTCAATTTAATCATTTTGTAAAGGTTACATTAAATAATACAATCCTGTTGTTCATCTGAGCCAAAATTTTTATCTGCATTCGAGTTAGAGATGGCAACACTGCTCGCACGTGTTGGCAAGACTGGCATTCTGGCAAGCTCTTTCGCGGTAGTTATTTGAATGATGTTGTACGTAACAGTTGCAGTGGGGGTTTCTGAATCGTTTAATAAGTTTCAAGCAATGTCAAAATGGATTTCAGTGCGAATTTGTAGTACGTTAGAGTGTATCTTATTTCTGAAAAAAAATTCTGCTCTAAAAAGGTGTGAGGTGTTTGCTCTCACGTGAGATTCATATTCCACTGAAGACGTTAAGCCGGTATGACATGTTGTCAAGTGCCTGATGAAGGTGATGATTGAGACGACAAGTGCCTCGTCGTCTCAATAATTTTTTAGTGGGAAAGAATAGTAATAATATGTTTTTTCAATATTAATTCAATTCATATTTTACAGCGAGTGTTAACACAATTTTGCTTCAAACTTCTAAGTTCCAGTATAATTTTACTTGAGAAACCTTTGAAAAGCAACAATATGTAATGTTTTCAATTCAGATGTACCGATAGTAGTAGTATAAGCCTTTTTCTATTATCAGTACATCACTAGTTTTCCATTTTTTAGTTAGAAAAATTAAACTTCATAAATATTTGATTATCAGCGTTATAAAATTAAGGAATAACGATGTTGAAAGAAGAAAAGGTCAATATCTACTTAATAAATTCGTTCGCGGAAATTAAGAATTCTGTTTCAAAGAATCTCTAAAGGAACACATTTGAGGACGTTTTAAATGACTGACATTTTGCTCGCTGATGCGTAATTTTGAGTTATTAACCAGTGAAGTTATAGGAACTTTGTATATAAAAGTGGAGAAACGGACACGTAAATATGATGTAATACGGCATGACGTGATGCTAGGCTAAATTAGGTTAGGTAACGTTAGATTAGCTGAATAAACTAACCTAAAATAACTTAACTTAGCCATACTGACACTGATGGTTACCGCCGAAATACTGGGCGTATTTCAAGAATGCAGGTACGATGCAGCCGAATATATAATGTTACTTTAACCGGAACGTAATTCATGTTATAGCTCGAAAATTACGTATCAGCGAGCAAAATGTCATTCGTGTAAAGCGTTCTTAATATGTGCTCTTTTAATTACCTCAGGGGGATACAAGTATTGTATCTATGGGAATTATCACTCCCAGGGGGACTATGTGAGGGCCTGAGCTAAAGGTTAGGTAGGCTTCCTTTTTGTTGAAATAGAATAGGTTTTTGTTTTGCTACGGACCGTATTTCGGTTCACTGCTGTCCTGTTTTTCAGCACCTGCTACTTTCTTCTTCAACTTTTTCTTGTATCATGAACTTCTTTCTTAGCTTCCTGTTTCTGTGCACCTTGTGCATAGATTCCGCGTTCCCTCAACTCCATACTAAATGGTGCCTTCCTCCTTCCTCTCTTCGAACATCTTTGTCATGCAGTTTAGGGAGGCTAAAACTTTCTTATATAATAATAATGTGCTCTTTTAGAGATTCTTCAGAACAGAGGTCGTGATTTCCGTGAACGCATTAAAGTAAATACTGACCGAAAAAAAATTCTCAATCACCTGATGAACATCAGCATTATTGATGAGTTAGGGTTCAATTATATTTTAAATTGAGTTGCGTCCTTCTAGCAGACGTTGCGTGATCGTAGGCTAGTGATGTACAGATATATCGGAAGCGGCAAAATCTGGCCGATATTTCATCGATACTTTCCAATAATACGTATTTTATCGTGAAAATGAGGTCATAAATCATTAAAATAAAAGTGTAATCAAATAAAGAGCCTATTCATACCACGTAAATTAGCTAAATGTTGAATTACAGCGTTTAATCAGGCCCGCTAAGTGAAATTAGTACGTGGAATTCCCGATGTCACGGACAATCTGTAAGTGAAAGCTTTGTAGCATAAATAGTTAAACACAGTGGGGACATGGAATTATTATACTCCTACAACTAAAACCTTTATAGTTTCACCCAATCTCCATTTCTTAAAGTATGTGACAGGCTAACAAAAATAAAACCAATCATATATAGTTGAAAGTGCATTTTAAAGTTTAGGCTATATAAATTCAACATAAAAAAACTGAAAATTCTATTTTAATTATGCTTGTAGATCGTAAAACATTACAAAGCTAATTATTTTATTTTAATTTAGCATGTATATCACCGTTCATTACGAATCTTGCCTTTTTCTTCTATTTTAAGATGTTTGAAAAAATCACGAACAATCTTACAGTTGGTTGCGTGTTTGCGCATCTTTTCGGTTTCCGATCCTATCGATTTTTAATGTTTTCTTTTCGTCAAAGTATGTAATTTGGTGTGAAAAACATGAAAATGATAACCATATTGTGGAGAAATTATTGTTTCGGTCCACTTTTGAAAACAGTCGCTATTACAGCTAGTCTACATTACGTAGCAATACGGTTAGAAACACTTATCTATTATTGCATGGATTTCATTTCGTTATTTTTTTGCAACAATATAGTTAACATAGCAAGAGCAGTTCTATTATTCCTAATCGAAAACTTTATTGTCAATATAGTTATATTATTAGATATATTAGTTAATAATTTTATTACATTACTCAAGTTGGGCTTATCATGATTTTATTTTAATGTATTTGTAAAAGTATCGGTATCGGATGTAGTATCGATCAAAGTATCGGTATTTCCAAGTATCGGAGTATCGGTATTTGCAATAAATGGGTATTTGTATCAGTGTGGGCCAAAAAAATGGGATCGGTACGTCAATAATCTTAGGCAGACGTCACGTGTTCCTGCGTGTGCTTGTGAACACGCGAACGGACACTCATGCACCTTTTGGCTCAAATTCGTTTTAGCGTACCCCGTCTAGAGTGAAACCGTATATATATTTCAACAGAACTTTTCATTTGGAGTCGATCGGCATTATCCCCAGCGTCCGCAGAGGTCAAACAAAAAAGTTATATAAGTTATGCGTAACGCATCCGCACTCGTTTTCTGAGCGAATTTCGTCGGTGAACGCTACTTCAGCGTTGCAAACGCCATTCTTCGTCAGTCGTCAGTTAGCATTCATTGCGTTAAGACGTACTTGTTCTTCTTGTCTCAAGTTTAGAATTTCAGGTTAGGTTATGTTAGGTTAGGTTAGGTTAGGTTAGCTTAGGTTAGCTTAGGTTAGCTTAGGTTAGCTTAGGTTAGCTTAGGTTAGGTTAGCTTAGGTTAGCTTAGGTTAGCTTAGGTTAGCTTAGGTTAGCTTAGGTTAGCTTAGGTTAGCTTAGGTTAGCTTAGGTTAGCTTAGGTTAGCTTAGGTTAGCTTAGGTAAGCTTAGGTTAGCTTAGGTTAGCTTAGGTTAGGTGTTAGGTCAGGTTACGTTTTGCTTGCGAGCGGCCGGTACGCCGCTCCCGACTTGTCGATTTACATTTTCCGTTCAAAGATAATCATTTCCAATGATTTGGAACAACTTCTTTATTTGACCTCTGCGGACCTTGAACGTCACACCAATCGACTCAACTCGAACAGTTGAGTTGAAATATATATACATATACCTCCTAATAGCGATACGCTAAGACTGTATCTGTATGATTTCACAAAGGCAATTTACAATGGCGTTTGCAACGCTGAAGTAGCGTTCACTGACGAAATTCGCTCAGAAAAGAGTGCGCATGCTTTACGCATAACTTATATAACTTTTTTATTTGACTTCTGCGGACGCTGGGGATAATGCCGATCGACTCCAAATGAAAACTTCGGTTGAAATATATATACGGTTTCACTCTAGACGTGGTACGCTAAAACGAATTTTTACCCTTATATTATTATATCTAATAAATAAATTCATGCAGTTAGTGTGTGATATTAAGATTTTCTTCTGAAATTTTGCATTGCCGGTCTCCTGAAGGTAGTATAGAAGTAAGAGAGTATCGGCTAAGATCCATTTTTTTGGACGCCGGTACCGATTCTCGAGAAAAAGGCTGATACTGCCAATTCCGAAACCGATACTATCGGTAGATACCTATTTTTCAGCATGAATATCCAAGTACCTCTTCCGATTTAATAAGAGTTGATAATAAAACATTTGTTTCTTCAATTATTGTGTAATTATTTTATGTAGTGATGTACCGATATCATTTTTTTAGCCGATGCCGATACCCACTTTTTGATCGATACTCCGATACTTGGAAATACCGATACTTTGACCGATACTACAACCGATACCGATACTTCTACAATTATGGTAAAATAAAACCGTTATGAGGCCCATATAGGTGTTATAATAAATTATTAACTAATATATCTTATAATATAACAACATTGACAATAAATTTTTAGATTAGGAATAAGATTAATAAAAAAAAAAGAAAAACACTATATTTCCAAGAGAGATGGTACAAAAGTACCATCATTGGTTTTTAAAATATCTTAAAGCTAATACACTCAGATGATAATAATAGAACTGCTCATGCTATGTTAAATATTTTGTTGCAAAAAACATCAAAATCAAGTCCATTCAATAGATAAGTGTTTCTGATCGTATTGCAACGTAATGTAGACTAGTTGTAATAGCAACTGGTTCCAAAAGTGGACCAAAACAATAATTTCTCCACAAAATGGTCATCATTTTCGTGTTTTTCACACCAAAATACTTACTTTGGCGAAAAGAAAACATTAATATTCGATAGACCCCGAAACCAAAAAGATCCAAACAAGCGCAACCGGAATAAGAATAAGATGAATAAGATTGTTCGTGATTTTTCCAAAAACCGTACATTAAAGAAAAATGCAATATTCCTAGTGTGCGGTAATTCATATGCTAAATTAGAATAAAATTATTAGCTCTGTGGTAATTGACGTTTTACAAGATAAATTAAAATAGAATTTTCAGCTTTTTCTGTATCAAAATTTCAAAAACTTTAAAATGCACCTTAAATTTATTTACATAATTGGTTTGAGTTTTGTTAGCCTGTTAAGTTGTAGGAGTATAATAATTTTATGTCGCTTCTGTTTTCAACTATTCATGCTACATATCTTTCACTTACTGACAGTTTGTGCCTCATCGGGCAGTCAAAGTTTAAATTCAGTTAGCGGACTTGATTAAACACTGTAATTCAACAGTTAGCTAACTAATTTACTAGGTATGAATAGGCTCTTTATTTGATCATACTTTTACTTTCATGATTTATGACCTTCATTTTTATGAAAAAATACGTATTATTGGAAAGTACTGGCCGGATTTTACCAATACCAGTAAAAATGACCGATACCGATACATCGCTACATCAATAATTTTATGACAAGATTTTATAAATACTCGTATTTTTTAAAGTTTCGATCTGAATTTCAGATAAAAAAGAAAGCAATTTACATTTTTGTGCAACGACAAAAAAAAACGGTTGGCTGCTCTGGCTAAAGCTTCATAAGAAAATGACGCTGAAACGCGCAACGAATCGCTTTCTTCTAAAATTTCGCATGTAATTGAGTTCGGACCCGTGACTTCTGGCGAAGATGGCGATTCTTCTGAAGAAACAAGAGATGGAAGAGATGTAGAATGCTGGTCTGCAGAGGCACAATATCCAGAGCATAAACGAAAGCATGGGCCCAACTATTACCTTCACCACCTCGGTTAATTGATATTTATGACGATTCATCGTTGTGGTGGGGCTGGTTGTGAAGGCTACTATATACTCCTCAATCCTCAATGTGAGCAATGTAAAAACAACAAAATGTGGAAACCTAACCTGAATTTTCCCTCGTCAGTCTTCAGCAACCTCTGAATTGAAGACGTTCTTGAAGGTAATCAATTGTGTGTTCAGATACATATTTGTGTGTGTGTATATATGTGGTAGGGGGGGGGTTATGGGTGTGTGGGTAGGTGTGTGTGTGGGTGCGGGGGAGAAGGGGTGTGTGTGTGGGGGTGGGGGGTGTATATGCATAGCCAGTGTAATAAAGTTCGGGCAAGGTCGATTTGCTGCCGCGGGAGGCCGGTACAAGGTCGCGTAAGGTCGGCAGAGAGCCGATACATAGAATGGAGAAGCCGCGGAAAGTCGAATTGGGGCCGTGGAAAGCCGATATGTAGCCGTTAAAGGTGGGAATTTCCGAACAGCTGAAAGGGAATTCAATGGTTTTGTAGCCGTTTTTTCCTGCCATAAAAAGAGGACATGGCGACCAAAAAACGGCTGCTTTTCCGAATAAAACACGGCTAGAAGTCTTGCCTTCCGCGGCACAGAAACGACTTGAAAACGTCTTAATTTTTTAACTGGGAAGCTGGCTGTAGTCGGTGTGCCCCGCTGCTCCCGCTTTGTTTGTTACCTTCGTTGTCCTCGTTACCGATAGGTTATGAGTATCTGAGAAGTATTTTCCTTCTTCCCATTTGTTAGTATTTAGCAGGAGCATTGAGATGTATCTAGGTAGAAGAAAGTTTATTCGTAAGATAGTGGTGAAATATTCTAATCAGATTGTATCTGAATTGGTGTAGTTTTCGTTATGAGTGGGTGATTAGAATCCCGAGCGTTACTGACTGGTGTCTCCTATCAATCTCTTGTTGCGTTGCTCGATAATTCAGTCGATAAATTATCTGCTGAGAGAACAGTTGCTGTTCATATGTGATTTTTGTATCTTGAGTCAATAATTCGGATGATCCTGAAATGAAGTAGATAATTCTTTGTGAAATCGATAATGTTAAATTTTTGTGTATGTGGAATTGTTCCTTATCAAATGACTGGTTTAATTGTGTAGTTGTTCCTTCTCAGACTATTCGTGTATTTCTTTATTTTTTGCAATTAAATGATTTGTGTATTTTTTCTTTCAGACATGCCAATAAAATTTGCAACCTTGCTTATACTCTCTAAAATTAGGTTGAGTTTTTATTGAGATCCATGGTAGCAAATTAAGACATGGGAAACGTGCGGTAAACGAAAAACGTCGCCCCTTGAGCCCTGCCCAGGGTGACAGTTTATGTTCGGGGCCCAGTCGGCGGCCGAGACGCTTCGGTGCCTACACAGGAGAGAATAAGCAGTATACCGAACATAAACTGCCCCCCAGGGCAGGGCTCAAGAAGCGACGTTTTTCGTTTACTGCACGTTTCCCATGTCTTAATTTGCTACCATGGATCTCAATAAAAGCTCAACTATATTTTTGAGTATAAGTAAGGTTGCAAATTTTATTGACATTTCTGAAAGAAAAAATACACAAACCATTTAATTGCAAAAAATAAAGAAATACACGAATAGTCTGAGAAGGAACAACTACACAATTACACCAGTCATTTGATAAGGAACAATTCCACATACACAAAAATTTAACATTATCGATTGCACAAAGCATTATCTACTTCATTTCAGGATCATCCGAGTTATTGACTCAAGATACAAAAATCACATATGAACAGCAACTGTTCTCTCAGCAGATAATTCATCGGCTGAATTATCGAGCAATGTGCCACGCAGCCGTATAACACAGCAACGCAACAGGAGACTGATAGAAAACTCCAGTCAGTAACGCTCGGGATGCTAGGCACCCACTCATAACGATAACTACACCAATTCAGATACAATCGGCTTTAGAATATTTCACCACTATCTTACGAATAAACTTTCTTCTACCTAGATACATCTCAATGCCCCTGCTAAATACGAACAAATGGGAAGAAGGAAAATACTTCTCAGATACTCATAACCTATCGGAAACGAGGACAACGAAAGTAACAAACAAAGCGGGAGCAGTGGGGCACACCGTGGAGGGAGTATATATGGAGGGAGCATAGCCGTCTGTGAAGAGAACCAGTTTTTGAGATTTCTCCCATGTTTGTGGTAACCAATAGCCGTCCCGCAAGTGTGACGTCAGCACGGAAGCCAGTTACCTACTAACTACGCTAGGGTGTGCACAAGCTCGCTGATTGCTCTTCCAGCTGTTGAGTTTATCGTAATCATTAATTTGGGATTCTAAGACTCCGAAAGATAATAAATTGTGTTTCCTCACTCGAGGACACTTAATAATATCAAAATTACTAGCAAAGATACATTAAGAGTTAAAAACTGTAAAGATTACAGGCCCTTGAATATAACAAATTAGAGAGCGACTTGCACGCGCACCTCATCCTTCGATTTGTGGAGCGGTACTAATCTTGCTTTGGCAAATGAACGAGTTGTAGAGGAGGCGAGGAGGAGCCAACTTCAGCCAAGCGTCTGTGGTTGGCTCACGTGTGGGGCCTTGCCAATGCCCCAGTCTCCCAACTTTTGCAGCTAATTTGAACCCGATTGGAATCGGCTATGCTCCCTCCATATATCCTAGCTCCATGGGGCACACCGACTACAGCCAGCTTTGACCGCGCTATAGCTCGCGCTGCGATGTACTTGGCATGGCGCCCGGAGCGTGCAATCGGCGATTACATTCCCCTCAAAATTTATCAGTACAGGTATGAAAATTTTACACCAAGAAGTTCAAATCTTAACGTTTACTTTGGCGCCTATGAGGCATACTAGGTGGTCCAACGATTCGAAATCATTGCTTATGACGCATCGTAGGTACGAAGTACCGTCAATTTTAAATAAAAAAATATATCGAACGTTTTTATTCAACTTCGATGTTTACACCGAATCATACACAGAACAGCGTACAGGCATGGTTATAAACAAGAATTACGAGTTCTATTTGCATCAAACTTTGACACCTCACTACTTTTAAAGGTATATTTATTTCATGCAACATCTAATTGCAAGGTAACAGAACAAGCTTTGAAATGGGCCTGTGGAACAGAACCGAGGCGAAATTATTTAGGTTCGAATCTATACACCTAGAGACCAACACACTCGCGGACCTTACCAGACCCTTCTTATCAGGAAAGGTTTGGATTACTCTACCCAGGAGCAAATGATTTCTATAGTGATAGGTCACACACCGGAACGATGTCGTCAATCTTTAATGAAGGTTTTACGTGTGGCCATTTCTGCCTTTGATTTAGCAAGACTAGATATTCTTTACGCCAGCGATACCAAAAGATATCTATTAGGTACTGAACTTGGCGCCACCTACGCCTGAAGTAACACTCCTCCTTTTTGAAGACTCCGGGCGGAAATGTTATTCCTGAATTGAACAGTAGGACATGATTAGGCGTTAGTACACTCCTATCATTAGAGTCATCAGACGCACGAGTCAAAGGCCTATTATTAAGTATACACTCTACTTCACATAGTATGGTTATAAAATCCTCGTCGCTACATTTTATCAGCTGCTGGCGAAAACACGTGCCGAGCACCTTGCGTATTGGTCTTATTTCTCTTTCAAACGCCCCGCCAAAGTGAGATGCTGCAGGAGGATTGAACTTCCAGGTTATAGACCTTTGCTTCAGCCAGTCTTCAATATTGTTTTGATTCCATTCTTCTATCGATTCCCTGAGTTCTCGCTCACCGGATCGTAAGTTCGTGCCGTTGTCGCTCGTAATCGGGGTTACGTTGCCTCTTCGACAAAGGAATCTTCGTAGCGCTTGAAGAAAGGAATCTGTGTAAAGGGAATATGACATCTCCAAATGAATAGCACGGCTTGCGATGCAGGAAAAGACCACTTCGTACCGTTTACATACCTTCCTTCCATTAAGAATTTCGAACGGCCCAAAGAAATCCACGCCCACATGTGTAAAAGCCGGAAGGTCCCCCGTTATTCTCTCTACGGGTAAATCTGACATTTGCTGCTCCATTTGCTTAGAATGATATATTCTGCAGCTAAAGCAATTGTTGATCACCTTTCTGACTAAGGCATTACCCCTAATAATCCAGTATCTCTCTCTCTCTCAGAAAAGCTAATGTAGTTTCTCTTCCAAGGTGCCCTGCTTTGCAGTGGACTGAGCGTACGAGCGACTCCACAATCGGAGAAGAAAGAGGTAGAACAACAGGGTGTTTATTTTCGTAGGAGGCCGAGGAATTGCCAAAACGGTCACCTACTCTGAGCAAACCAGAAGCATCCAAGAATGGGTTCAGTTTTCGCATGGGGAAAATTTTGTTACGTTATTCAAAGTAGTTAGTTCACCGATCTCCTTCTGTAAATGTTTCGTTTGAATATACTTTACGATAGCTACTTCTGCTAAGTCCAAGTCGTCGACCGTGACCCTTTTGTTCAATTGGCCCGGGCCGAAATAGAGAAAGTTCTTTAACTTTAGCATACAAGCTATTCGAACTTTCAGTTTGTACCAGTTTGACGTTGCGTTCATATGGATATCGAGAGGAGTATCAGCGCTGCTTAGGATTACGGAGTGACACGCTACAGCAGCTACTTCTTCCTCTAATGAAATGGAGCTGCATGGTTCAACAGGAAATGCTGCCGATACATTGTTTAAGAAGCCAGGGCCACTTGCCCATAAAAGAGACTGAGCAAGGTTCCCCCCGCTGGTGCCACGGCTAACCAAATCCGCCGGGTTATCGTTAGTGGGTACATAACGCCAGTCGTTCGGGTCGGTATAGTTTCTAATGAAGCATACCTTATTACTCACAAAGCGCTTGAAGCGTTTATCATCAGTCTTAATGTACCCTAGTACTGTAGTGCTGTCGCACCAAAAGTATAATTTAGAAATTTCGTAGGTCAGTTCGGTACGGAGTTTGTTCGCCAATTCTACGCTCAACTTTGCACCGCAGAGTTCAATTCTCGGGATTGTTTTGAGGGTAGAATTATTCAGAGGCACGATACGCGATTTACTAGCAACGAGCGACGCGGATACCGTGTCGTCGTCGTAAACAAATCTCAGATAAGTGCAAGCGCCGTATGCAATTTCGCTCCCATCGCAAAGCGGATGCATTTCGATGGTGCTCAGAGCTTTAGGCAGCACAAAACACCTAGCTACACTAAAATTTTCCAAAGCGTCAATATCCTTCAGCCAAGCAATCCAAATTTCAGTCATAGAATCAGGCAGGGGTTCGTCCCAGTGCAGTTTTTTCCTACACGATTATTGGAACAGTTTTTTCGCTTTAATAAGAACGGGTTGTGCTAGGCCGGTAGGGTCGTATACACAGGCTAGGAATTGTAACAATTTTCTCCTTGTCACAGGCAAGGAAACGTTTACACATTTACGTTTGCTAATGCGCAATTCGTCTTTTCTCGTATCCCACAGCACGCCTAACGCGCGCTCACTGGAAGGGGCCTCACAGAGCGGAGAGACCGTAGAGCCGCAGGTTTGCACATGGTCGTTGGGGATACGATCAAATTCGCGCTCAACTAAGGGAGAATTACTACGGAATTTAGCAAGGTTAAAACCACCTTCAGAAATTGTTTCCTTTACATCCTTCGTTAGCCTTATCAATCCTGTTTCCGTATCTTTGGATACTAAGAGGTCATCGACATAAAAGGATTTACAAATAGCTTCCCTAGTTTCCCGCGAACACTGACAGTCGCGAGCCGTTTGTTGCAATGCAAAACTAGTGACGCTATGGCTACTAGTGGCGCCAAATACATGTACGCGAAGGCGATACTCCGAGATTTCACCACAAGAATCGTACCAAAAGAATCTGAGGTAGTCAGCGTGGTGTTTTGGCACTCGTACCTGATAGAACATTCTTTCTATGTCCGCAATTAGGGCGAAAGTTCCCTGTCCAAGTCTGAGTAGAACGCCTATCAGGTTGCTAGTTAGATCAGGGCCCTGCAATAGGCTGGAGTTTAGAGAGACATCGTGATAAGGCAATGAGCAATCAAAGACTACGCGCAGAGTCCCCTTTTGTTTATGGTAAACTCCGTGGTGAGTCAGGTACCAACATTTACCGCTACTTGTTGACAGCTCATCAGCGGGAACCTGCTCTATGTGTTTCTGCTCAATCATAGTTTGAAATGATGCTCTGTAGAGTTCAAAATATTGAGAATCTCGCTTGAATCTTTTCTCGGCTTGAAAAAATCTATTATAAGCTTGATTGCGATTACAAAGGAAAGTAACGTCGTTTGTTTTAAAGGGCAATTCAATTTCGTAATGCTTATTAGGCAATCTATTAATACTAGAGCCGACATTATAAATAAATTTCAGATCATTTTGAGAGTATTTGTCGTAGGAGTAATCAACAAAATCATGACCAAAGAGCTTCACAATCTTATCATTAAGAGCATCTGCGTCTGTTACGGATATACGGTTTCAAACCCTTCTGTTACTGCAACGGCCAACTGGACCGTTCACAGTCCACCCTAAGAGATGACGGGACGTTAAGGGTTGATTACCTTCGCCTTTTGTGGTCTCCAACGACATTATTCGCGCGGGAACGTTCATTCCAATCAAAATATCTACGTTTACATTCACGAAATTAAAAGCAACGTCTTTTAGATGCTGGAAACCCTTTACTTCATCGTATGTAGGGATGTAGTCTTTAGTGAATGGCCAGTTATCAGAACTCCTGGTGTACAAAACGGGTACAGTTACAGAAAATGTTCGATCAAGGTCTGATACTTCGAGGTTGTTAACAACCCGAGTAGCAAAGGAACCATTTTTCCTCTCCATAGTCATAAGTTGAACACACGTCTGGTGAGTTTTTATCCCTAGTTTTGGCAGTATGCGCTCATTAACCCAACAATCGCTAGAACCGCTGTCTAATATCACATTCACAGTCAATTCGGCGTTGCTACCAATGTCTCTCACCTTCGCGGGTAAAAGGGGTGAAAGGACGTTCGTCGTTTGTCGGCCAGACAACCATCGATTACAGAAAGTGGAACATGACGTGATGGTAGTAGGGTCTAAGGAATAGTCGTCTTGACCAGAGTTTAGGGAAGACTCTCTCCCGATAGCAGGAGGTTGCCGCTTAGGAGGAGACTGAGCATGCATGACTGTGGGAGGCGTGCCCTTACACTGGGAACAAACAAGCTTCTGTTGGCAGCTTCTGGTCAGGTGGTTAGGTTTCAAACACGCAAAAAGCTTATTACTGCGCACGAATGCGGACTTCTCCTCCCGAGGTTTTCGCTTGAAGAAATAGCACCTTTCGAGTGAATGATTCCTTTTGCGACAGCATAGACAGTACGGTGGTCATCGTCGATTTTCGTAGATAGAATTCGTCGTTTCACGGGTGGTTTATTCTTTGCCCGGTTATCGTACAGGGTGCCGAATACGGGTTGTTTTAGTACAGCTACTTCCGATCCAATGAACTTGACAAGATGATTCAAAGTGATGGGGGTAGAGCTGTCTAGAAGCTCTTGCTTCTTGCGTCGCCATCGTTTCCTGAGTTCATAGGGCATCTTTTCCGTAATTTTTAGTAGTTCTGTGGCGCATTTGCGTCCACACAATCTAGCAAAGAACAAATTAAAGAAGCAACAAGGAAAATCAGTTTATTAAAGACTCGTGCGCCTTCCAAGGTTAGGCGCGAACAATTAAAAGGGAACAGCCTGCTCGTCTTAAGAGACAGGCAATAAAGCTAGAGTTAAAAACTATTAGGAAGTTCAGTTATTCCAATAGCATCGCATTTATTCAAGCAATGGGCAGATTACTATTTAAGTAATATTTTCTTAAAGGTTGAAGTAAAAACTGCGAAAGCCAGTCGTGTCTTGATTGAGCTCGAACGGGACGTCCACCCAAAGCGGCTGTAGAAGTTGTTAGGCGGTAACACGGGTCCAGCAACGGCTACCCGCAGAATAACGGTCTTCGGCCACCAATGCAGTCAGCAAAACGAAGACGTAGAAGGCCAACTGCCAGCCGGCTGTCATGCGGCACGGCGGAGGTGCGGTACGACCAGGATAAAGCCCCCGGCGACCCGGCGCTGCAACACGTCTTCGGTGCGGACGTGGAAGCAGCCCACCCTCGCAGCAGGGAAAAGCGCGTGCTGGCGGCGGAGCGTTCCAGGAGCGCGGCAACAGTCAAGAAAACTCCCAGGGCACCGACTCGTCTGCTAATAAAATAAAATATGAAGACAAAGCAATTGAATAAATGTCCTTATTACAAAATCAACAGAACTGTTATCAGAGATGAGAAATCCATAGTGGCATTACAAAATCAACAGAGCTGTCATAGAGTTGTGAAAACCAAATTACCTAATCAAGGCAGCTGCAAAGGGTTATGAGGTACCGACGAGAGGAGCACCGGACCTCTCTCCACGCAGCCACTCTTGAATATACTGCGAGAAGATGACAGGGTTACACGTACGAAGGTTGGCAACAGAAAAATTAATTATCAACAAATAGTCAGTTATAACAAATTTAAACAAGACAATTTATAATTTATATGAAACTCTAGAATAACCACACCTGAACTTTATGGTTCGTCCAGTGTAGAAACTTTATGGCAGGAAGAGTTGTCAAGGTTAAGGCAAAGGGCAAAAGTACCGGACTTTCAAGAAGATAGTAAGAGGAGAAGACGGAGCTCAAATAGGGGAGTTATAGACTCCCCTGTAACAGGTAGAGCTCTCATCAGAGAGTTAAATAAGTAAGTTTAAGTAAGTTTAAGTAGGTTAAGGTAAGTTAATTTGGTCGCCAAAGCAACCTTTAAGTAAGTAAGTAAGTAATAATTTAAACGAAAGTCGGTAATAGAAATAATCAAGCACTCACACAACCACACAAGAGTAAAGAATAAGAGGAAAGATGCCAAGTTAACAGACGAGACGCCGGTGACCCGTAGAGCTGGGCCCAAGTACGCGCCGTTGACGGCACAAGACACGTTAAGTAATGACGGGGTAGTTCAAGTCACTCCGCTCAATAGTAGATTAGCAAGACACACCGCAAAGATAAAACCACCGGCCTTCGCAGTAGCAACGGCAATAAAATTTCAGATCCATGAAGTTTAGGGTTCAAACCTATCTCGAAAGAGTTAAGTTCGAAAGACTTTTAAGATCAAGAGTATTAAGTTTTAAATTATCAAAATGTATTAAACTCAAAAAGAACCGAGTTTCAAAAGCTTCTCCTGTCTCAGCCCTGCACCCTCCGACCTTACTGCCGGGCTTCCTAGCTGGATCTATTAAAGGACCAAAGTTCAAGCGCCTCTCGCGCAACCCTGAAGAGTTTGTGAGGGAAATCCTCACAGTTCAGCCGGACCTTGTAGCTGATTGTTAAAGGAGGAGTTATTTATGCAAGCCTGGCACTCCAGGAGAAGGATATACAGTGCCTGCAGGTCATCGGCACATTCAGGTTTCACCTGAGGCCACACCGTCAACTTTTCCAGGTAAGCGTTCGTAACCTCAAAGTCGTTTTCATATTCCTTCTCCAGCAAGTTCTTTGCCGTGGAATAAGCTAAGTCAGGGTTAAGATGAGTACAAGTGCGTACAAGTTTACGTGCTTTACCACCTGTAAATTGGTCCAAGTAAATCAGTTTTTCGCCCTCGTTAGAGCACTTTGCTTCGATGACTCAAAAGAAATTTAACCAGAAACCACGGAACTTAGTTATGTCGGATCCGTCGAAGACGTCGATTTCCCTCTTGGGTAAAGAGAGCCTATCGTTATTCAGCATAATCGCTGCCGAAAGCTCGTTCTGGCGAGTTAACACATTTACGAACTTATTGTTTGTATCTTCATCAACCGTCGTAGGCTGGGAAGTCGTTGCAACGTTCGTGGCCGCTGATACGTTGGCCGCAGAGCCGAGTTCAATGTTCGTGGCAGGTTCGGTAGGCATTCCATGTTGCGTGGTCTTCAATATTCCATGCAAAGGTGGGGGAGTCCCAGTGAGCGAGCCCGTTCTTACAGGAAGACGTTCAGCTTCACCGGAAATTGATTCTGCGCAGTAATTTTCTATTCTTTCCAGCTCTGCTGATAGCGCAGACAATCTCGTTTCTTGCTGCGCAGTTGTCAGTTTTTTACGTTGTTGTTTAAGGCGAAGAGATTTTCCGTCGTGCTCTTTCATCAATTTTAGTTCTTCGTCTTCCTTGGCTCTTCTAATACGTATCCGTTGTTCTAATTCCGTCTTCAAACGGTGCTCCTCTATTTCTAGGGCCAAGCTCTGCGACAGAGAAGCTCTCTCTGTCGTGTGAGCTGCCCTGTCTTCAGCCTGCCGTAGTCTAACAGAAGACGTTCATGAAATAAGAGAAGATCTTTGAGAGTACGTGTTAGTTCTAGATTGCGCCCTCCTTAGTCTTGCTTCGTCGTTTAGATTTCCATCGCATGGGTGAATTAATTTTTCAACTCTCTCTCTGAATTCCTTTATAGGCTGGAGGTGAGGTTGTAGCCATTCCTTACGGTCTTCGCCGCATGCCTCGTGAAGTGCCTCCAAGCGGGTAAGGTAGTCGTTATACATCTGCTTTATTTCCACCATATTACCTTTAGAATCTGGCAGCAGTTTTAAAATTTCGTTTCTTTTCCTCGTAAGAGAAGAAAGTCGTGCCGAAGGTGGATCGGCATCATCCGAACGGCTTGCTCGTGGTGGTGCTTGTAACATCGATAGCTAAAATTTGCAACTGTGTAGGCGCCGAAGCGTCTCGGCCGCCTACTGGGCCCCGAACATAAACTGCCACCCTGGGCAGGGCTCAATGGGCGACGTTTTTCGTTTACCGCACGTTTCCCATGCCTTAATTTGCTACCATGGATCTCAATAAAAACTCAACTAAATTTTTGAGAGTATAAGCAAGGCTGCAAATTTTATTGGCATGTCTGAAAGAAAAAATACACAAATCATTTAATTGCAAAAATAAAGAAATATACGAATAGTCTGAGAAGGAACAACTACACAATTACACCAGTCATTTGATAAGAAACAATTCCACATAAACAAAAATTTAACATTATCGATTGCACAAAGCATTATCTACTTCATTTCAGGATCATCCGAATTATTGACTTAAGATACAAAAATCACATGTGAACAGCAACTGTTCTCTCAGCAGATAATTTATCGACTGAATTATCGAGCAATGTGCCCTGCAGCCGTATAACACAACAACGCAACAGGATATTGATAGGAGACTCCAGTCAGTAACGCTCAGGATGCCAATCACCCACTCATAACGATAACTACACCAATTCAGATACTATCAGCTTAGAATATTTCACCACTATTCTAAGGCGCCCGGAGCGGGTAATCGGCGGTTACATTCCCCTCAAAATTTATCAGTACAGGTATGAAAATTTTACAAAAAGAAGTTCAAATCTTAACGTTTACTTTGGCACCTATGAGGCATACTAGGTGGTCCAACGATTCAAAATCATTGCTTATGACGCATCGTAGGTACGAAGTACCATCAATTATGTATAAAAAGTATATCGAACGTTTTTATTCAACTTCGATGGAAGCCTGGGTTGCAGTCAGATTAGCTACCGGTAAGCCTAGCGCTAGAACTGGTGATGCTCTACCTGTCTTATTTATTTTCTCTTGAACACTCCTCCGTCATGGTACTCGATCATTTGTAGCGAGGTATCACAGGGTAATTCCGAGTCGATCACAAGCAGGGAAGCATTTCTGGAACTTGGTGTCTTGCTTGCAGATTACTGAGCCAACTTTCCCCTGTATATCTTATACCTTCTGCAAAGAATAAGAAAACTTTACATAATTCTTGTTAGTATTAACACGTTAAAATGACTAACACCAAAATTATATATCAGAGAAAGCATCATATTATTCTCAACGAAGGCGATGGAGAAGACTTATCTTGAATCAATTTTTTAACGTTTCATGCCCTAGGCTCATTTTCAACAAGGAAAACTCGCACAATTTCAACAGGTAATAATAGACAAAAATTCGAAACATAAATGAAGAAACCTTCACAGTTTAATGACTTCAATCCCTCCCCAGTCGCTCTATCTGAGGATTTCTGAGAACATCTGCAAAAATCATCGAACTGGTAACATTCTTGGATCCCCTTTTCATTCTTGTATCAGAGAGCATTTCTCAACTCAACCCTGTTACCAAGCTATTGTCAGCGGTAAATTCAAAATTTTACACTCCAATTAAAAAAATGTTTTATGATCCGTCTAAAAGAAACGTTCAAGAATAATAGTTTTCTCCATAGGAACAATCTCACTTGCCTGCAATCGTTTACATCAGCAAGAAGATCTTCTCTCAATCAATTCGGATTGTTAGCTCTATTTCGCCAACGTTTTACCCAATATCTTCTTTTAGGTTTTGCTGTTTTTGAACTTTCATCAAAAGTTGCAGTCACAAAAGTTGCTTCGATAGCAAATTTCTAGAGCTCACACACATTCGCACGTCCTGCTCATCCATATCGCATACCTTCTTCGATTTGTTTACATTCGATGAACGTCGGACGCTCATCATAGAGCTGAGTCACAGCCACACACAGTCGTAATGTGGCCCGACTTGCTTAACAGCCGTTTGACATGACGAGTGTCCGTCATTCATTTGACGAACGAAAAATCGTAGTGTGGCCCCGGCATAAACGGAGGGTTTCTTCCTCAGGGTGACGCCCCTACCCTATTCCTTTCACCCGCTCAAGCTTCCCCACTTGCATTTAGACTGAGGGTGAGGTGCCTTGGGCTGCCAAAATTGGTGTATTCAGTAAATATACAAGTTCCCCTTACAAAAATGTATTTTAATTTCCCTGGAGTGAGATTTTTATTATGGGCCACTTCATAAAAAGGGATCTGTTGATTTCGAATGACAAAAATTGCAAAATAAATGTAGGCAACCCCTCAAACTATGTCAATATAAATGAGATTTATTTGGTGTGGCTGCAGAAAGCATTCTCCTGAGAAATGTCAACAAAATATGTTCCAAAAAAATAGAACAGTTTGGATTAATAGGTCTTAGTAAATGTAATTCAATAATACCATATCCAATGCATTTCTCCAATTTTTTGAAAGAAGAGCAGCATGAAAAGATAAAAATGAAGTGGCGAGAACTGTTTGTTCAAGATGCTCCTTTCAAGATAAAAATTGTGTCTGAAAAATTCTGGTACGCAGCTTTGTTACTCGCTGCTTCCCGAGTTCATGATACAGCTTATGTCAATACCGCATTATTTTGCTGCAGCTAGAGAATTTTTTCAACCCTAACAACATAAAAGCAAAAAACAGGATTTCGTTTAAAAGAGCAGGACTAAATGCATGAATGCGATCAAAATCTACGTTAGAGAACATAGACTGCACAAATTGGAACCACCACGGTAGCTTAGTCAACAAATCATATAAAAACATTGGCAGATGAAGGTAAAGAGGAGGAAAAAGTTTCATTCTAACAGAAAGAGTAGGTAAAACCTTAAAATTTTCGTTTTATTGTTAGTTAAATAGATTTGTTTCGCTTTAACAATTTTCGGTACGCTTTCATGTAGGTTTTGTACGATCATCAGAAAAAACGGCAACCCTGGAGATAACAGTGACTGAGTGAGGATGTCGAAATGTAATTCAAGGTACGTGCAGAAAAGATGCTATTTTTAACCTGCAAACTATTTCACGGAGGCCGGCATAAGATCAACGTTTTCGTGAAGAATTCAAGAATTACTTCTTAAACGAAGGCCAAATGCCTTGGCAGAAACGAATGTGTCAATTAGATTAATAAGGAATGGAGGCGAATCAATAAAACTTGTCGCAGATATAGCTTCTTATATGACCTTAATGCCCAAACTAAGGAATAACAAAATATAGCTTGCCCAGTAGATGTATATAGAGACAAAAATGAATTAAATATGTGCGATAGAGTCGGATTACAGGAAATAGAAATAAGTAACAAAAATTATATCAGTCTAAGTCCTATCACGAGCCATCTTGGGTTAATAATAGCATGACAGCGAACAATTTGTGTACCTATTGTTAGAGGTAATTACTTTTGAATTAGATCGAATATCATTTTAGCTACGGATCACTTCAGCGATAGTACTTAATAAAAAATTATATTTACAGCCGCAATAAACACAATCAGACTGACGCTTTGCTTTCAATAAATCTATCAAAGTGAAAACTCTAGCCTTCAGCCACTTTTCCAGATCAGGAGAGACTTTTTCCATTGAGATTACGCATGGGAACATGACGACAGAGCAGCTAAGACATACATCCTACTAGAATTCTTAGACTCCGAAAGGTAATAAATTGTGTTTCCTCACTTGAGGACACTTAATAATATAAAAATTACTAGCAAAGATACATTAGGGGTTGAAAACTATAAAGATTACAGGCCCTTGATTATGACAAAGTAGAGCGACTTGCACGCACACCTCACCCTTTGACTTGTGGTGGGGTACTAATTTGCTTTGGAAAATGGGAGCCTGGGAGGGGAGTTGTAGAGAAGGTGGGTGGAGCAACTTCAGCCAAGCGTCTGTGGTTGGCTCAGAATTGTTATGTAACAGGCAGTGACAGTGCCCGAGTGTTTCAACTTTTGCGACTAAATTCAGCTCGATCGGAAACAGCTATGCTCCCTCCATATATCCTAGCTCCATGGCACTGTCGCTGTGTCGTTCTCAAGCAGACTGAAGCAGTCCCAGCATGTAGGGCAGCAGCCACAACACTCCTGGGGAACGAGTGGGAGGCATTGGATCGGGGGTTTAGGGGTTTTTTAAACAGGCGGCGAGGGAGAGAGGGCATGGCCCCGGGGAAGGCACCCTCCGTCTAAAGCTCATATTATACACTGGACAAAACTGTGAACTTTCGAGTGCGAGAGATGCGCTCTCTTCTTCGAAGTAAGGCAGCCGCCGTCACAAGCACACAACAAAGTTATTAAGGCCCGTCCACACTATCAATCTTTTGCCCTAAATTCGTGTTATTCGGCAGTCCACGAACACGAAATCAGAGGAAAAGTTCGCAGATTTCGATGTGTTTGTGTTTTCCATCGTGATGGAAAACACGAACACAAACTTTCGGTCAAACAGCAAACACTCGCTTGTTTATGTATTGTGGAAGGTGGTTCTGCGAGTGAATTACTTGGTTTCTATGTATTTTTTTCTATTTTATCCATTTATTTATGTTTTTGGTGCAAATTATGTTAATTGTAGGGTGGCACGGACATTTATTTACCAAAATGAACCACGTAACGTTGTGTTATATAGTGAAGTACTGGTTGTGTTAATGGGACTTCCGGAGGCTGAGATTTATAAGCCTCGGAAGATCTTTATGCGCTCGGCACGGATACCTTATAGCGATCGGTTCACATGTCTAGATAGGGCATCCGCCAGAAGAGCCGATGGGCGCCTGGCATTTACAATCACCGGATGGGTCGGAAGCGCCCCTACCGCCGGCGCCGGAAGACACCAGGCGGAACTTCTTTGTTACGAACTAGACTTAAAAGCAAGCAGTGTGAACTACGGAGACCAGTCAATACTAGAAGTCCTACTGTGCGTTTCGTTATCCTGCAGCCTGGTATATGGCTAGGCGAACAGACGCTACAGGTTCTGTTCCATAAACCTCTTGTCGTACTGAAAATAGCGACATTACACGTTGTTATTTTATTTTACTCAGATTTGGCTGAATATGTAAGTAGGTTTGGATTTAAGTGATGTGAATGTAATTAAATAAAAATTGCCGGAACTGAAGCTGAATATGCATAAAATTTTCAAAGTTTAGTTAGTTTGACATCTAAATAAAATTTTGGATATTTTTCAGTAGTATGTCACGAATGGTAGCGACTAATTTGCTGCTGATAAAATTGGCACAAAAAATGATTTTCAAAATCTGTGGCTCTTATTCATTGTATTTCTTTATAACATTTTTTTGGTTAAAATAGAATACTTCATATTTCCCTTATTGCCTGATACTGAAATTAGAATCAAGTCCCTAGATTAGAAATTGTATTATAAAAAAATCATCTGGGAGAAATATATACTCTTTCGCTAATTTATAATTTGTATTTTAAAAAAAGCATAATTACCACTGATTTTAAAAATTGACCTGCACTGTTGAACCATGGATTTGGAAAAAAGCACGAGCTGTGTGTAGTCATTTACATATTTGTTCAGAATTTGAATACTTTTGTTTATGGAACAGCATCGGGAAACTCTTATTATCTATGTGTCTCTTTGAATTATAGAAACTGCTTTATGGGACTTGTTAAGTTTTTGAAACTTTTACCTTCTTTTGCTTGTGGATCCAAAAGTGAATTGCTTTAAATTAAGCTTTTTCTACAATTTTGGTAACAGCTAATCCTATTTAAATCTGGCTTAAAATCTCTTGTTTTGGGTAATGTATTGTTTTCATTTGTTATATCATGAATGTGGCTCTATTGGAAGTGGAATAAATCATTTGTTCTAAACTATTATGTCTCAAACTGAATTCAAAAGATTTCCGTTAAATAACTAGAAAAGTAAATTCATCCAACATGCCTTTCTTAATGGTAAAGTGTGTGCTGTAGTAGAAGCATCAATTATCATTGCATTGAATTGATGTATGTTTGTGTAGACTTTGCTGTAACAGTGATAATTAACATTTAGGGCTGTCGTGGGTCATAGGCAAGTCAGTGAAATTAAACCAAATGCTTCACCCCTTTTTGTGTATTTTTCAGAAAGTTTTCAAACAATTGGTTATTTTGCATAAAATATGTTGTTGTAGGAGAATAAATTATAGTAAAACTTATTTCAAATAAAAACTAAGGCAGTTGCCTTGGGTTGCCTCTGTAGTACTTCAAAGTAGTTATTGAGCAGTGGTGACTCAATGTCATTAGGTGTCTCTACTATGGAACTGCAGAGCTGGGTCTTCAGAATCTTCAACAATGGTTAGTATTTCAGTGAATTGTACAATTTTCCTTCCTATCTTCATTCATGACTATTGAGGTTAGTGAGATTAGTATGTATGAAAGCTTTGTTTAAAAAATATGGTCCTTGAGTATGGCTTTGGCTTTGTCACATCTCTCTACAAGAACTACTTTGATGAACTTCATCTGTTTGATTGAAATTTTACAAAATTAAACTTTGATTTGCTCCAGCGTGTAGTTCTAATGTACCGAGTCATTCATAATAATTCAAAAGTTTCTATCATTTTTAGAGAGCCACCTATGGTTAATAAGCAAATTATTTTCTTCTCTTTCGTCAGGTTGAGAAGCCCATTGTCACCCAAGTCCTTCAGTCCATTTGCCACCCAAGAAGCAATTAAAATCATTGGAGACTATTCACGGGCCTACCTCGAATTGGTAACCATCCCTACAGGTCGTTACAAAGACACTGCCTTCAAGTTCACGCACCTCTGATGAATCCCTACCACCATCACCGTGGTCCTTTTCATTGGTAGTCCTCTTCTCCCAACACAAGTCTCTAAACAGACTTGTATTGGGTAAGTTTTAATTAGACTCTACATGAATTGAAAAGTGAAGGTTAAGAATTTTTAACACTTTCCCTGCATTTCCGTGACTGTTGACGGTTGGTTTGGTTAGCTTATAAGTAGCAGAACAGGTAAATCAATTTTCCAGCTTGAATATATTTTAATTTTTCTTAATGATTGTGAAAATTACAATTGCACGATAACATTTTACCTCGTGTGATTTCAATTATTTTTTTAAATGTCGGGAAACATCAAATGCCGTACATTTATACCTGCACGTAAATGGGCAATTTTTCCTGTTGGTACACATATGGCCCAATACGCAGGGAACGTGTTAAAAGAATGAAGCAGGGTGCCCTTTCTTCATTGTGGCAGAATGATTTGCTGTTGTTTAATTTTTTTGTTGGTTATAATTCCACAAAGGAAATTTTTCCACTGATGAACATAAGCCAATCATATAGTAAACAATTTTGTTGCCATTAGCATCCTGATGCGCTGAAACCAAATGTATGTGAGTATTTACTTTGGTAGTACAGATGTTAATCAATTGTGTATGAAGTATTAAAAAAAGTTCCTGCAATGCAAGAAATAATGTTGAGATAATGAAATGAGTGAAATGCTCGATTGATCAAATTCTAGTCTTTTTGTACCTTGCTAATGATGCGCTTGACCAGTAATTACAAATTGTACTCTTACTTTCGTTGTGCTACATTATATACTAGTTATGATTATTTAACATAACAATACCAAAGGGTATTTAAACTTTGCTTTAATATACTTTTTATATTAGTCGTCAAGACAAATTATCTGTATTAGATATGTAGAATATCAATGTCATAATTATATGAAATATTTTTCCATTGAGCTAAATGTTCACCAAATATTTACCAGAATGCCAGTTAGGTTGTATTGTGATTATTTATGCTACATTTGTGTCCATAGAGGAGACGTAGAAATTAAGCACCTGTCTAACTTAATTCAAGCTGAAGTAAACTGTACAATTCCATTCCCGAAAGTTAGTCAAGGCTGCATTGCAAAACCATCGGAGTGCACGTCGAGCGCAGCATGATGGTCTATACAAGTCGCTCTACGCATTGACGTTACTTTGCGTACAAAATGTAAAATGAGACTGTGGTTAAGGGATGTGCATCTCTATTCAGATTTTTCCATTGAGCCAAATGTTCACTAATTATTTAACAAAATGTCAATTACGTTTTATAGTGATGATTTTCATAAGAAATATTTATTTGCAAAATACTTTTCATAAGTTTCATGTCAGAATTAGATGGCTTGCGGTTGACTACTTATTACAGAAATCTGTTATTATTGTTAGTGGATTTTTAAACATTGCACAAACCCTGTGTACAGGTTTGTACTCAATGATCCCTACTTTATTCCTCTCTTTGGAACACCGTTGTTGTGGCTAAGGAGGCTCAAAGTAACATATATGTTCTCTCCATTGGTAATAAAAATAATGCAAGGTATAGGGAACAACAAACTTGCGATCAAAGCTGAAAGAAACAATTAACAATTTATGAAAAACGTTTGAAATAGTTTATAAAAACATCTTCATTGGTGAAATAATTTTAGATAGCACTGCATTTTGTTTAATCATAGTTTTTTGTCAATGGATGATTTGATATTACAGATCTCTGCATACAACAAGTCACCTTTGCAAATTTTTACCCTTCAAGGTATCTCAATGACTTTTTTCTGGTGCATTAACCTTTGACTTACTGTTTTTATTCATGCAGTTATTTTCATTGTGAATATTGAATGAAATGAATTCACACACTTAGTTTTTGAGAACACCTGTTCTGGGTTCACTGTTATCCGTATGTTAATCAGTTTCATGAAAATGCATTCTTTAACTAACATGGTTTTAGGTAATGGACCTACAAAATTGTATTCAGAACAGGTTTATCATCGTCTTGGTAACTGTTCGTTTTCCTGTACGTTTGAGAAAATACACAAAAATTTTCAACTATTTTTTCCCTTCGCCTGAATACAGAACTACATGATTTTACGAAATTAAGTGGTTAAGAACGCACCCTTCATGGGTAGGTGTCGGTTTTTTTTAATCTCAGCGCCATGCAGTGATTTCTCCCCATTGGGGAAGGAGAGAACTCAGATTGGGGAAAAAGAGAACCCAGGTGTCGGAAATGGGCACAGACTTGACCGGGTAACCGTCATTGTATCCTGATGTTATTCATAAAGTATTTGAAAAACTAATGTGCATGATGATATGATGGCCGGTGAAGGAAAGTATTTAGACACCAGTGCATTATAATTTGATAGTATTGTAAAGTCATGAATCATTTACACCAGTAGCGCAAATGCCCCTCGCCAGTCGTGGAAAACCAAACCAGGAAGATTTGGCAGCGCAGGAGAGGACCACGGCTGGCCCATGAGCACAAACGAATAGGAGGATGGAGCTCGAGCTGTGAACAAACATTAACGTCTAACAAGGTCCCAAGGAAACGAATAATTTCAAGCGGAAAGAGTTAAGTTTATAATTCAAGAAATGCAATGTTTTAGCTGGTCATAAATTAAAACATTGGTGATGTTATAGCAGCCTTTACATTGCAAAACACCTTTTAGATTGAACCATAGCTTCCTAAACAAAAGATTATTACGATAATTAGAGTAGTTTGAATACCAGAAAATGTTTAAAATGATAATTCTTGGCATACTAGCATGCGTAAATAAAACCAAATCCCTTCTCATCATTGAAGACCCCAAACTCCAATCCAACCAACACAGAAATTATGGAAAGGGATGGAATGGAGAATTAACATTTTTGATAGGAAATTCTCAAAAAAGGTCGACCGAACCCAGCGCTACATGTCACTTCGACCCACCTCAAAAGCGAACTCGTTCTGAAGTCTCTGGTACCACTGCAGTCGTCCACAGGAAGTTCATGGGGACGCTATTTGTGCAATGCCAATGTAGATAGTTGAGGCGGTCCATAGTTCATAATAGCTCTAGGACGCAGCAGCAGTATAGCCTCCACGGATGAAAGCGGCACGGCAGCACCACATCGCGGAGCAGCACAGTTGCAGCGCCCACCGCTGCCGCCAGCCCAAGGAGCTCTCTCTTCTCACTCCATCATAGTGATGCTAAAGTGGCATGCAATCTCTAGAGAAGAGTTCATGAAATTCAAGAAGTTTTATAGGACGTTTCACTTCAGGTAGAAATCACTGGCTGCTGATTCAGACTCTGCTTGCGCTTGTGGAGTCTGTAAATGAGTACAACAAAGGGAATTACTGATGGAAGTCCACCGCAACATTTTTTGATGGTGTATGCATTATCGTTTCATGAGATGTGAACAATACTACTGAAAGAAAACAGTGGTTATATAGATTCCCCTAGATATCACACAACATACATTTTGCTCCTGCACTTGAAAGTTCACAAATAATGGAACTAGTTTGGTTTCAAAGTAGTTCTCATTGTAGTAGGTTACAATCAACTCCGAGAACAATTGAAATACATATACGTACTTTGCACACCACTACTTTTTTTGTGCAAGAGTTCATCAATTCAAGTAGCACCCCAAGACCAGACAGTGTAGCAAAAACATAGTGCGCAGCTCTGCTATTGTATCAAGTCAATACCGTATTTATGATAATACGTGAGTCACTTAAACCATTTCATTACCATATTTCAAGGGATTTCAACCTACTGCAAATTTCTCAATGGTTTCAATATTCCAGAAAAATTAGTTTTCTATTTGAAGAACATTACAATACTCATTGCAAAGTAATATTTGAATCTAACACCGCAATGTGATGCATACCTTCATGTTTTTATCCTTAAGTAGAGTATAGATGGCCTCACAAGTTTCAAAGAGCAACTGCTTTGATATTCTTGAGCAACTGCTCAAGAAGATAGAGAGCAACTGCTTTGATATTCTTGTCAAATACTGTAGAAAAGTGCATGAATCACCTCGTGGCAGCCACCTGTAAAAAATAATCCATACATGAGGAACACATGAAAATGATTATGTACTAGCATCAAAATTTGTGGAATATAATTGTTATGAGGTCCAGAATATGAGCAAATTATTTATAATCATCATTAGATATCTAACAATAATTCAGAATAATTCTTAAACTTTTGATTTTTATATACGTGTTATATTTCATACACGGATTATATTTTAATACACAAAATTATATACATGGATAACTTACATTTCACAGTCATACTTTTCATGAAATATGTAAGTGAGCATGTGCTGGCATAAATAAGAATGAACTAAAAAATATGGTCCTTAACAGCAAAAAAAAATTCAATATAAAGATGGCCTTCTTGACATTCAGCTTTGAGTTCTCAGATTCTTCCCTTAGAACTATTTCTTAGATATGTTTAGTAGTTATAAGAGATCTAGGTGTTAACAATGCTCTCAGAAAAATATCACAGAAAAGCACACAAAAATTTATTGCGTAATAGTAGAAATACATTCTGGTATGCTTGACTGAGCAATTGATGCTTCAAAAATGTGCACAAAAGGTATGGATACCGCATATAGTTTACGACTCTGATAAAATGCATAAGCTAAATTTAACTTTTTGAAATAAGTTGTTGGCTTAATTGAACAGAAAAATATTAAATAACTTTGCTAAATTACTTCAAATATTGTAGGAATATTTTATGACAAAATGAAAAATATGAGCATTTTTCACCTCATATAGAAAATTTAGGTCACAAAAAGTAAAGAAAACACATTATATAGGCAGAGTAGGAGCATATTTTGAAGTTTTAAGCTCTAGTCCAAAAATTACAACTGCATGAAGAGCCTTGAAAAAAATCAAGGACATCAGCTGATCCCATCTTACCACTGTAACATTGATAGTATTCGATATATTCTCATAATACATCAGCGATTCTTAATATTTTTAGCTCACAGATACCCACACAGATAAATCATGGTTGCTAACTCTCAACAAATTAAATTTACCAATTATATGTATCAATTAACTAAAACTTACTTGGGAAGCAGTATTGTTTGTTTACATGTTGCTCGCGAACAACTTCTCTCCGCTGAAAGCGTATGGTCTGGACGTCTGGACACGATTCTGAAAAGTTTGTGTTTTTGTTCGCGTTTTGGTGTGTTCGTGATTGACGAAGAGTTTGATAGTGTAGACGGGCCTTCAGACGATCTGGTATTGGCCCAGTGCTTCCACTTTAGGGTAAAATACCCTATTTTAGGGTAATCAGGTGTTGTCTAGAGTAGAGTTCAGGGTTAAGCAAAATTCCATGGTTTTTAGGGTAATTCGACTTGAAAATAATATTTTCCATACATACCACATATACCTTGTGTAAGGTACATTGCGGAAGTACGCTACCTAAGCATTTATGAAAATGTTCAATATGAGCCATATTTGGAACAAACTTAAAACTTGTCAGAACTTGCCATTAATGTAGTCTTTATTGCATGCTACGATACGGCGCAAATTTCTGTGCACATCGCTGCATATCTCTCTCATCTCTCTTCTGTATAATTTTGCCAGATTTGCTGCATAAATAATACCTTGGTTTAGTATAATTAATGACAATAATTAAAGTGATAGGCAACTTGAGATAATGTTTGAAATTTTATATTTTCTTGCCTTACATAACTAACTCGTAGATGTATCAAAATTTGCACCAATACATCGGTCATCGCCGTTTGCTGGAATTGAACAGCTGCATAACTTGTAAAAAACGACGCTGCCCGAGCCAAGGGTAGGTAGTTTTGTTTCAGTCGAGTGAAATTGACTGTGCTACATGCTGTCACATGCAGTTTGCATTGTGACAAAATATTTGGTTGCTTGCGTCTCAGTAAAATTGCTACTATTGAATAGATTCTGTGTCCGATGAAGCTGCTGCACCACATATGAAGAAAAGCAAAATTTTATCGTCTGTTAAGCCCTACGCACAAAAATGGAAGGATGGAGAAGCGAATAACTGTTTCGAGGCTGGCTGGAAACGTATGTCTTCTACCTCAACTAACGATATGGCATACTGCACCATATACTCAGCTACCATTAGTTTGGTAAATCTGAGATTATTCTTCATGCTAACAGTCAGCGCCATAAAAATCTCTCAGTGCATAGAAGAAAAACACATACCATAACTTTGTTCATTTCTCCACTCGATCCAATTGACAAGTCAGGTATAAAAATTGAATTACGGACATGTCCATATCTTTCTGAACATAATTTGCCTATTTTGTTAAGTGACTCATTGCTAAAACAACTGAAACAAATGTTTCTTACACAAAGTAAGCTTAGGGAAACAAAGAGCTTCAAACATTATTAGACAATGTTTCGATAAACGTCTACTAAGTGATCTTGTCGTTGTCCTTAATGAAGTTAATATGCTGTAATAATTTATGAAACAACTAATCGCAGTAAAGCTAAAGGGCCGTTTACACTGGTCTACATTTTGCTGCAGGCTCACGTGTAGACGCCTCGTGTGGAGCTTCACAAGAGCCATGTGCGTTTAGACTAGACACCATTGGAGCGAGCCATGGAGCGCGCGCTGCACAACAGGGCTGCCACGCTAGATATTATATAGCTAGATCTAGGTGTTTTTGCTGAAGCTTAGATGTAAAATTTCGAACCTAGATATTAGCTATAAAATCCATATAGTTTTTTCAGCGTGATAGAAATTTTCTAGCTAGAATTACAATTAAGCTATGTAAATCATAGATTACTGTAAATTCGAATTAGGAAGTCACCATAATGGTTGGTTACTGCTTCATTCTTATTATATTTGTTAATTTACTTAAGCAAATTGTCTGAATAGTGAAGCAACCATATTCTGATCATGTTATGTTCAGATTATGAACGACACCAAGACGGCTATTTCACGGTTCATAAGCTACAGCACACTATCTCCAATTGCAAAACTAGTGATGATATCAGAAAATCATGGAATAAAATGCACATACATTATCAATAATGTAATGTGGCCTCATTTTGACGAAAGACCGACCAATGATATTGGTAACACGGAGTTCAGTTTATTGTTGGATGGAGCAATGATATTTCTATCATGAAACTACTTGGTGTATCAGTTATATACTAAAGTAATGCATCTAATAAAGTAGAATCAACTTACTTAGTAATTGCAAAATTATTATAAGTGATGAAGATAGCGGTGTGAAAGCCTTAAAACAATTGTTGAGAAGTAGGAATCTGAGCATTGATGAAATGCAATGCAATAGAGACTGACCTTTCTACTCGCAACACGTGTAAAATTGAAGAATATTTGGATACCAAGCTTTATTAGGGTAAATATCAGGATACTAGATAATTAATATAAAGATAAATTGCCTAAAATAAAGCAATTTATGAAATAAATATCCTTATATGCTATTGTTCAACTAATTTATTATAGTAGATAATTAATTTATTTCTAGATAAATTTTTGGATGTTTTATTATTAAATCTATATGTTTCTCGATATTTTTTGAGGTCACACTAGATTTTTTGCTCAAACACAAGTGGCAGCCATGCAGCACAAAACCAAGTGGCAGCCATGCAGCTGTAGACGAGCTTGTGTGAATATTGTTGCTGCATCGTAGCTACGTAATCTCTTTTTTATTTGCATGAGTGAAATGTTACTATATTCGTTCATTTTCATTAAAATATAATGGAAAGCAGCCTCCTTATATTCACAGCTTTTAGTCTGCCAAAGGCATTGATGGGCTTAGTACATTTCAATTAGAAGCAGTGTAGTTTCTCGCGGTAGTGTTGAGTCAGCCATGACGGGTGAGAGAGAGGCGCTACCTCACTTGATGACTGCCATCCGCACACTGACCGGTCTAGAGCTGCGCCTCGCACACGTGTAGCCGCTGCACGGATTCAACCAAAGCGAATCGGGAACTTCGGGCTCACACACACAAATTTGAGCCTCAGTGGTGAGCTTCGGCTACACGAGTCGCGCCTCACAGCCGAAATGTCCCCTAGTGTAAACACCCCTTAAATAGCTCGGATTCATGGTGCAATACTGGAGTGAGAGTGCAATTCAGAGCGCCTCTGGTGATGTCGTTGAAAAACAGGATAGCACAGCCAATGGATTGTTTACTACACTTGCAAAATATTTCAATGCTAAAAATATTAAATTGAGCGACATTTTAGGGTTCTGTACTGACACGACTAACGGTATGAGATTTAACCATTCTGTGGCTTCTTTGTTGGAAAAAAGAATTTTCAACTTCCTAGAAGAAAGGTTGGCTTGGTGGAAATACAGATATTGGGAGTCAATAAAAAGCTTGTGATAGAAATCGAGGTTCTTCTTCCATTATTCTTCCCACTAAGGCTTACTAACGTACGACTCCGATTCTTGGAAGAGCCCCAGGGACTATATGTAAGGGCCTGAGCTAAAGGTTCGGTAAACTTTATTTTTGTTGAAGTAGAATAGGTATTTATTTTGTTACGGGCCATCTTTTTTCGGTTCAATTCTGTCCTGTTTTTCAGCACCTCCTACTTTCTTCTTCAACTTTGATCTTGTTTCATGAACTTCTTTCTCATCTTACTGTGTCTGTGCCCTTTCTGCATAGATTCCACGTTCCCTTAATTCCATACTAAATGGTGCCTTCTTCTTTCCTCTCTTTGAATCGCCTTTGTTGCGGATAGGGAGGCTTAAACTTACTAATAATCTTATCTAATCTTCTTGGAGGAGCTACAAGTATTCGACTGTAGGCTTTTGGCTTTTTTAACATGTATGGATTGTAGGCTTCTGTTAAAAATAATCAGGTCATGTTCTGAGATTCTTAATTGTTACGAGAGTCTTATTTGTAATTCAACGGGGCTAACTTTGAACCTTGAGTATCTTCTGCTTCGCCTTACTTAACGTAAATTGTCTCAAAACTCAGTTAAATTCGCGCCAATTGAGTGTACTGATTGCGAAAATTTTGGGAACGTCATTATTCATCATTTAGTGCATTTCATTCTTTGCAATTACAGCGAGAATTAGGGTGTATGTGAACATATTTCACATCTTAATTCCCCCAATTTATTTGCGCAAAAAATGCTGAACCTGTGTTTGTGTTTTGTTCCATAAATAAATGTTTCGAGTATTCCTTTGTCGTTCATTTTCTCTTACTATGCCTTTGCTTCTCTCTGCTAGACAAGAGTAGATCGCTGGCCTCATACTTTACGCTCATTGAGCAGAGCCTGTAACTAGGGAATCAAACAAAGAAGGTAAACTATAGTGAAAGCAATATAAAATGTTGCCCGTATCGTGACACATGTGACTCCGTAAAAGCAGAGAATTTCATTTTCTTAAATCCGCATAAACCCTGATGTTGTATCGTTTCTACACATATAAGCATTGAAACATTGAATATTTTCATGTAATACCACCAATGGGCTTATTTGATAGTTTAGGGTAATTTATGCATTTTTAGGGTAATCTTCAACAAAGTTTTAGGGTAGGAACTTTCACACTCGTGGAAGCCCTGTATTGGTTTGGCCAGCAACAGACACGGCGCTCAGTAGCGTACGAGATACGAACGTTGTTGGTGCAGTCATCATGGTGCTGCCTAAAAATGCAAAGTTAGCTCTTCTTCTTGGCATAACAGCTGCTTGCGCGTCTACTGTTGACCGCCGTGGAAAGCGTCGATCCATATGGATGAAGAAATGGCTGGAAAGACGTCGTCAGCGTAGTAGCTTCGCAACTATTTTCAAAGAACTTAGACATGAGGATGAATCTTCCTTTATAAATTATACTAGAATGACTCCTATTTTGTTTTCATCTTTATTGGATAAGATTTCTCCATTAATAAAGAGGAATGACACTAATATGAGAGAGAGAGCATTTCACCTGGCGCGCGTCTAGAAGCAACATTGCGATTCTTAGCAAATGGGGGGGTCTTACAATTCCTTTCAATACTCATCACAAATCTCTCAGCCAAGCCTGTCGTACATTATTCCCGAGACGTGTGACGCTATTTACAACGAATTGAAGGATGAATATGCCAAGGTAGGCCAATGTATTTATTAAATAATATAATTCCATTCTCAACAGGAACGACAAAAAAGGAGAGCAATAAGATAATGCATTGAAATCATAAAATGTAATTTGTTATGGTTCAACAAAGTACGCAGTGCTATTTTAAAGCATAGTTCCATTTTCGAAAGGGAGGCTAAATAATAAGAATAATGTTAATTAACGGAGAGCAGATTATAAACAACTTTGGTTCATCATACACTGTAATTCTTTATGACTCAATAGAGTACGTAGTAACAGTTTAATGAATAATTCCATTTTCGAAAGGGAGGCTAAATAATAAACGTAATGTTTTAGAGAAACTAAACATAAAAAACTTAGGTTCATCATACACTGTAATTCCTTATAGCACAATAGAGTACGTAGTAACAGTTTATTGATTAATTCCATTTTCAAAAGGGAGGCTAAATAGTAAACATAATGTTATCGGGAAACTTAACATACAAAATTACAGTTCTGATTACATAGCGTGCACACGGTTCCTGACATTTTTAAATATTTTAACTGGTGACATCAATTTATCAATTAAGAAAAACGGACATCGTCGCCACTGTTGACAATGTGCGCACCAACTTTTAGAACACCACACCCTCCCATGAATAATGCATCATTCATGAGCTTCATGGCCACTCTTCTATTGATATCATCCATTTTTTTATTCACAAGAGAAATAGGTACCGAATGAAGCATTTCCATCCTCTTCAGTGCTTATTTTGTTAATTTTTTCAACACAAGCCATCATAAGAGCCTGGTTATCGGAAGGCGGCTCAGTTCTTGATCTCTTGCGCGGTGGTAGACTAGGTTTCGGTGCTGGAGTAGATGGCCTTGAAGTAGACGGGACAGATGAGGATGCCTCTGAAATGTCTGACCTTGTTTCGTTCGTGTAGGAAATTTCAGCTTCAGTTAGAAGGCCCTCAATATCATCTGCCACCGGATGAGAATTAAAATACAATTGTACATGACTATGTTTATTTATATACATAACTATATAGTAAGTACCTTGCGATAAATTCATTCGGAACATCATATATTACCAAGTGAGACAACTGAAACAAAGTCATATAAAGATATTATTTTGCTAAAAGTACTAAAATTTAGGAATAGACATTTGAAAATAGTAATGAAAGTCTCCAAGACAATAAATACTTTCTTCGATTACATTCCAAAATCCTTATAACTATTTTTATTATGAAGCAAGTTGATGAATGTATTTAAACTTAGATAGATGTAAATCTCTGAGATCAATTTTATAAAATAATTAGCTAAAATTTTTTGTCCATCGCTTTCTATACTAAAAATCGAACACAAAGTGATGTCAATAAGTCAAATTGTTAATATGTCTTTATTTACAGACGCCCAATAGTCCAGCTGAATGGAAAAAAGTGGTTTGCAATTTTCAGCATATGTGGAATTTTCCAAATTGCATCGGATACATCGAATGGAAGCATATCACAATTCGGCCACCCTCAGGGAGTGGCTCGTACTTTTTTAATTATAAAGGTACGAATAGCATCATCCTCATGGCAGTTGTGGACGCACGATACAGATTCCTCTACGCTGATGTCGGCACAAATGGACGCGCATCGGACGCCACCGTCTGGGATAATGTTCCTTGAAAGTGCGCATTGAAGACGGAACGATGGGATTGCCAGCAGACTCAGCTCTGCCCGGTAGCAACAAGGTGCTTCCGCACGTTTTTCTCGGTGACGATGCGTTTCCGTTGAAACCTTTTCTTCTGAAACCCTTTCCTTTCAGAAGTCAGAATAACTCGGAAAGTATATTCTCGTATAGATTGTAGCGAGCCAGGAGAACTGTCGAGAATGCTTTCGGGATCATGGCCAATAGATTTCGGTGTCTGCTCACACAAATCTGTTTGCAGCCCGAAAAAGTGCAAAAAATTGTTCTGGCATGTGTCGCTCTACACAACTTCCTCATGACCGAGAACGCTTCTGAGTATTCGTCGGGTTCAATGATGGACTCTGGAAATGTCGTCACAGGCGAGCTCCAACCCGGAACCTGGCGAGAGCAAGAACTTCTCGTACCCCTGCAGGTACACGGTCGCCGTGCTGCAGAGGAGGCAAAGGCAATACACCAACAATTCTGCGAATACTTCAATGCAGAAGGAAGTGTCCCTTGGCAAGCAAAAATGGCGGGGATCGATTAAAACCACAAAAATCGGACTTGTTTTCTTTATGGTATATACCAATATCTGTCTTTCAAGCCATGTTAATTTCGTACGGTTTATTCACACTAATTCAATATTTGGAAATGGTTAATTGAATCCATTGATATTATTTAAGGACACGGTCCTTGTGAAAAGAAAGTCCGTGGGCCGTTGGCCGATGTTTCTGACACTCCTTTCGTAGCTGAATATTGGTGCGACTGATTTTTGGGCTCGTGTGTTTTTTCATAATTTTTCAGAAAATGATTTATTGTGAAAAAATTTGAAAATGAGTTCTACAAGCCCTATTGTTCAATATATTAGCCATTCCTGTACTGATAACATCGTGGAAGAATGATCGTTTTGATGGGTTTCAATGCAAGTTTCCAAGATAGCCATTTTTCCACAATTTCTTATTGGTGTTTTATTTTGGAGAACGCCAGAGGTACAAACGGCTGCTTTATGGGAGGTTAGGGCTACGTAGTTCTGCGCACTCCAAATCCCGCCTCGTACCTCTTGCCCTCGCGTATTTTTATTATTTTTTTTTTTGGGGGGGGGGGGGGGGCCTACTCTTTCTTTGACTTTAGTAGACGAACCACTGGACTTAAGAGCAAATTATGTCGTTGAACTCTTGGAAAATTACGACATAAGATGATAGACTTTAATCGACTTTAAAGACTTTAATTTTTGGTATGGTTGCATCAGGATTGATTGCCGTAAATGTGGAAATTTTCTAGTACTGGAAATACTGAGATACTTGTACACATAATTGTAGAATGTGCGTTGGTACAAATAACTGATTTTAAAAGAAGACACTAACATAATTAACATTTCATCATGCATTAAAATAGCACAAATTTCCTTGAAAAATCTCCATCACAAGGATATTTTATAGTTGGTTCAATGATATACTGCTTGATTTAGTCACCAGGCTGATATGGAAACTGTAATACTGTACTGATCGCATCTTGAACAATGATAAGTGTGAGTATTATAGAAACAAGTTGAAAATTTTTACATAGCTGTATAGTATAATTTTATACTTGAACATTTACTTTCTTTATAATATTCACTTCATTTGTTACTTTTGCAAGTCACGGTATTGAAAATCATTGGAACTGAAATCGGGCTACTGTTGTCTTTAATTTCTGAAGAAAGTTATTATAATAATTTTATTTCAGCAACCAAGAGAAGAAATAACACATGTTTAAGAATTTTTTTTTACTTACCTCGAGCTGAGAGTGTTGCGTTTCATCAAATGATGAAGTAGAGGCGCAATAAACGTCACCTTCGTCTAAGAACGTCAGTAGATTGTAGCACCACCATTTGGGAACATCTATTTGATCAGTTCCTGCACCTGATTTCTGGGAATCTTTTTCAGATTTGTTCTCGCGCCTGAATTGCGATCGAAGATTATTTATTTTCTTTTTTATTGCCTCAGGAGTTAGTGGAATCTCTGGCTTCATTTGCTCTACAATCTTGTTAAGTGCTATACTTCGGAGAAATCTATCTCTCTAGTCACTACTTTTCACTTTCCATAAACATGGGTGCGTTCTTAGAATTTCTATGAATAATGTGGTCGACCGCCTTGACCACTCAGCAAGCGGCGGCGGAGGTGAAGGGAGAGGACAACTAATCACAGACATTCTTCTTATGCGAAGTCTCACAGACTACTGAGCAGTACCATGGTAGACTAAAGCCCCCTCCAGACCTTGCATTACCATGTTGCTTGATGCCGCTTAGACGAGCTGTAGATAGCTCTCCGACCGCTTGAGAAACCGATTTCTCATGCCCACCAAGAAGCTGAGCGTTCCTGATTGCTGTCGTAGGGCGACGCGAGTCAGTGTGAGAGCAGCAGGTATTGCGGAAGGTCGTGTCGGTGGCGCGCTCCGCGATGACTGACGAGCTATAGTCCAGGGCTGCCAAAGCTGGGGTTTTAACCCCAGATCTTGGGTTTTTAGCTGTGGCCTAAGGTTTTGGGTTTTTTTTATCAAAAAATTGGCAAAAATCTGGGGTTTTCTATGCAGAGGTAACAAATTGAAGGTTTTTATATGTAAAAATTTTTTTCGGCGCTTGATGCAATGAAAATTATGGTATTAAATTATCAAATTCGTTTAATTGAAATTGGGTGGTTAGTTGCTATTATATTCCTGTTGCATCTGCATTCTGTCGAAATCTAAGTGACGTCTGTTTACTGCCAGCAAATAATATCGAACAATTTAAATGTTCAAGTACCATTTATGCAGTACCTGTTACTGTGGTACATGAAACACATAATTATTGAAAGCACCTACATAGTAATTGTTCTTATATAAATTCCTCCCAGATACTGGAACAAACTAAAAGAAATCAAGGACGGTTTTCAAAATTCAAAATTTGGCCTCTTGTCTGCTTTTATGACTAGTCTAACTATTCTGCCACATTCGCCTGCTTCGGTTGACCGAATTTTTCCAGTCATGAATTGTGTTAAAACGAAACAAACCAGTTTTCTGAAAGCAGAAACTGCAAGAGATAGAATTTTGGCAAAACAATTCATTTCGAGGAGCAACAATGATTGTACTACTTGGCAACCACGAAAAGAATTAATACGCGATATGGAAATCGGAGCAATAAGTCACCGATATTTGGAGAGGCAGAATGAGAAATTACGGAGCAACGCTATATGTTTGACGGCAAAACTGATTCAGAGTAATACGAGTACAAAGGTAAGCAAATTACTTCATTAACACACTTTTTCGCGAATCTGGGGTTTTAAGCAGAAATCTGGGTTTTTTTCTAGCGTATGCTGGGGTTTTGGTAAAATTCTCATTGGCAGCCCTGAGCTATACGCGGAAGTGAGTAGCTCCCGCGTATAGCTCGCAAGCATCCTTCCCCTCTCAGAGCTCTTGAGCAACTGAATGCCATTGCAGTGCGGGCCACAGAACATTTACATAAAGCTGCGTTTACACGGAGGGTGGCTTCCCCTGGGCAACGCCCTCTCTCCCTCCCCGCCTCTTCAAAAAACCCCCAATCCCCCGGTCTAACGCCTCCCACTACTACCCCATGCGTGTCGACGCTGCTGCCCCACATGCTGGGACTGCCTGGGGAACGACGGAGAGACAGTGCGCTCCAGACAGTCTTGAGGGTGGGATGTATGTCTTGGCTGCTCTGTCGTCATGTTCTCATGCGTAATCTCAATCCAAAAAGTCTCTCCTGATCTGGAAAAGTGGCTGAAGGCTAAAGCTTTCACATTGATAGATTTATTGAAAGCAAAGCGTCAGTCTGATTGTATTTATTACGGTTGTAAATATAATTTTTTTATCAATAAATATCGCTGAAATGATCTGTAGCTGAAATGATTTTCGATCTAAATTCAAAAGTAATTACCTCTAACAATAGTAACACAAATTGTTCGCTGTCATGCTATTATTAACACAAGATGGCTCGTGATAGGACTTAGACTGATATAATTTTTTTACTTATTTCTATTTCCTTTTATCAGACTCTATCGCGCATATTTCATTTATTTTGGTCTCTATATACATCTGCTGGGCAAGTTATATTTCGTTATTCCTTAGTTTGGGCATTAACAATAACGTCATAAAAGAAGCTATATCTGCGCGAAGTTTTATTGATTTGCCTCCATTCCTTATTCAACCAATTGACACATTCGTTTCTGCCAAGGCACTTGGCCTTCGTTTAAGAAGTAATTCTTGAATTTTCCACGAATACGTTCATATCTTATGCCGGCCTCCGTGAAATAGTTTACAGGTTAAAAATAGCATCTTCTTTTTCGTACGTACCTTGAATTACATTTAGACATCCTCACTCAGTCACTGTTATCTCCAGGGTTGCCGATTTTTTTCTGATTGAATAAAACCTCCATGAAAACGTACCAAAAATTGTTAGAGTCTACCAAATATATTAAACTAGCAATAAAACGAAAATTTTAGGGTTCTACCTACTTTTCCTGTTTGGATGAAATTTTTCCTCCTCTTCTTCCTTCATCTGCCAATTTTTTTTATTTAATTTGTTGACTAAGCTACCGTGATGGTTCCAATTTGTGCAATCTATGTTCTCTAACGTAAATTTTGATCGCATTCGTGCATTTAGTCTTGCTCATTTTAACGAAATCCTGTTTTTTGTTTTTCTGTAGTTAAGCTCAAAAAATTCTCTAGCTGCAGCAAAATAAAGCGGTATTGACAAAAGCTGTAATTTACTCGGGAAGCAGCGAGTAACAAAGCTGCGTATCAGAATTTTTCAGACACAATTTCTGTCTTGAAAGGAGCATCTTAAACAAACAGTTCTCGCCACTTCATCTTTATCTTTTCATGCTGCTCTTCTTTCACGAAATTGGAGAAATGCATTGAATATGGTGTTATTGAATTACATTTATTAAGATCTTTCAATCCAAACTCTTCTAGTTTTTTGGTACATATTTTGTTGACATTTCCCAGGAGAATGCTTTGTGCAGCAGCACCAAAATAAATCTCATTTATATTGACATAGTTTGTGGGGTTGCCTACATTTATTTTGCAATTATTATCATTCGAAATCAATAGATCCCTTTTTATGAAGTTGCCCATAATAAAATTCTCACTCAAGAAAAATTAAAATTCATTTTTGTAAGGGGAACTTGTACATTTTCTGAACGCACCAATTTCGGCACCCTGGGCATCTCACCCTCCGTCTAAACGCAAGTGGGGAAGCTTGAGCGGGTGAGAGGGGTAGGGTAGGGGCGTCACCCTGGGGAAGACACCCTCCGTGTAAACCCAGCTTAAGAAGAACATCAAAACTACGGTGGACCCCAAGCCCGCTCTAGACAAACATAAGCACGCACGCTAGCCAATCAGCAGCCAGCAGTCACGACTGGCCGCTGACGTCATCATGGCCAAAGCTTCCAATTGGCTGCGTATCCAGGCTTTACTGTGATACTCGTTTGGATTGTAAGTCTAATTTCCATGCTCAAGTTAACGTTTCTGGGCGTAGTAAGGATAGTGAAAGCCGAAATAGTGAATTGCGGTTGCATTGACAACACTTTTTATTATTTCATTCAATATACATACACGTGAATGCGTATTCATGTACATATTTGCCATTCATATATATATTCGCCATAGCCATGTGCTAGAGGTTCTGCCGCCGTGCGGCAGAGACCCGGGATCGAATCTCGGCGCAGGCAGTGGCGATTTTCTCTGTTGGGTATAGGAGAAAAATTCCAAGCACAATACCCCACTCTACCCAGGTGTCTGAAATGGGTACCGGTCTTGACCGGGGGAAAGCGTCATGGCGTCCTGGCGTTAGTTATAAGGCATTTGAAAATCCAATGTACAAGGTGATATGTATCAGGCTTGATTGGAAATAAAGCATCCGTAGATGCCTTCATTATTCATATATAAAGACTAAGGCGCATTTAGATTAGACTAAGGTGCTGAATGTGATAAAACGTTGGCGCCGTATATTATAAGTTTTCGGAAAAGGTTCATTGTCTTTTTAAACCATTCAAAATCAGATTCTCTTACTAGTAGAAACAATACGATAATTAAGAAATTAAGTAATTTGAGCGATAAAAAAACCTGCTAATAATATGTAGCGATGTTATTTATATTTATTATACGTAAAGATTACCCAAATAGTTACATACGAGAAATGGGATGAAGTTTACGTTAACGTAAGTTACGTTCATTGATGAATGATTCGTGCGTACGTAGCTTGATTGATTATAGATTAGTTTTAGCCTCCTTTTACCACATACCACAACAAAGAGGTTCAAAGTGAGGAAGGATTAAGGCACCAAATAGTATGGAGTTGAGGGAACGCTGAAAATTTGTACTAGGTGAGTTCCGGCACAGGATCCCGTGCGCATGGAAAGTCAGTAAAAAGGAAGGTTATGAAACATGATAAAAGTTGATGAAGAAAGTTAGGGGTATTGAAAAACAGGACAGTAGTAGACCGAAAGAAGATGGTCCTACACAAAACTACGAACATTTTATTTCAACAGAAAGAAGGCTTACCTAACTATCAGCACAGTACCTCATATTTTTCCCTTGGGAGCGCTAATTCCCATAGATATAATAGTTGTATCCACCTGAGGGGCGCAAACGTTGTTTCGTAACAGTAATGGAGAATATTGAGGAAGGAGAGTCCATAAGACCGCCACGCACACACTTTGGATTAGGGTTTACAAGCATCCAGTTTTTGGACTAGGCTCAACACACAGTATTAACTAGTATCAGAAGTGAACTACAGTACTAATGTAGCTAGGTGAGCTAATAACTGAAGCCTAAGCAAAGCCGTCAGCATGGCTTTTCATTACATTTTCCAGTTACAACATACCAGTAGTGAGTGTATACGCTAAATAACAGCGGGGTAAAAATGCTTATGTATACAAAGCAATGAACTACGCATGAAGATTTAGTGCAATTAAAACTCTCAGTATGTGCACAAGCGTGTGCTAAGAAACAAAAATATAGATATGAGACATTATATCCAATCTCTGTGTCTGTTGAAAGCTTGCACTGTCACGGTTGACACTGCAGTGCAAAAAGAGCAATCATTTGGATAAATTACGAGCTAGTAACAGTAAATGAGATTCCAACCATGACGCAATGCAGAAATATTGTAGCGATATAAGCTCATGAACAAAATTAATACATTAACAATAAAATATACTTAGGTCAATCAAAAAATTTACCTAACTTGCTACCAGATGGTAATATTACTCATATACAATTTTCTTGAGTTTTTCAGTACAACTTTTGGAGGAAATAAGTCTGTTCACGTGTCTTGTGCATTGAAGCGTTCTACACACGGCAAAAATTGTTGCAACTTGTCGGTGACCTAAACACAACAGAAATAACAGCGATGCTGACACAAATCTAAGAACTTACAGATTAGTTTACGAAATCCTGATCCGTGCCGATAATTGTGAAAGCAATACAAAAATACTCTCGTACAAAATAATCAGGTCAATAAATAGTCTCAAATCCAGTTATGGCATCGTTCTCTCGGTTATACGATAGCCCTTTCCGGAGCGACATCTCATCCACTAGAAGGAAACGAAGTTTATCTCTAGCACTGATGGGTTTTACCTTCATTTTCAACATGGACACACTTTTAGCACTTTTACCAGGACGTACTTGGAATTGTTTCATCAATGCACGCACAGTCCAAAGTGAGGGTAATGGTATCAAGTTCCTCATCAGTTGATAGTGGGTCTCTGATGAGCTTCCAAGAATGTTCACAGCGAGCCACTTGTGATACATGGTGTGTGATCTCTTGCCCCTTAATTTGTACTTGACAAATGCATTGAGATAAGGACCAAGTCTGCCACCTACACTTCTCAGGAAATTATCAGTGTTTAACCGCTTGTACAGCAGCTTTGATTTTCTCCTGAGCCTTTACCTAAGTTTTCTCTCAGGAGCTGATCTACTGTTGAATGAGTATTGAACTACGAATGAGTTCAAACATACCGAACGGTATAAAGTGAGTACCAATGAGAGATAGGATTGCCTTGTTCAGTACCCAAGAAAGTCAGCGAGAACCGCGAGCCCACCCTTTTAATGAATCAAGTGAAAGTGAATATGGTATTGACACTGATGGAAATGGCAGCAGGTAGTTCTCACAATAATTCTAAAAATGCTGCTGTGTCTTAGAATAATGCGTATATGACAACTTTTCGGCAATCTTTCGAGCTTTTGCAGCTAGCACTCATCCAACGCTGTCCAATTCTGGCCTGTAACTTGAAAAATCTATCTTGCTACAATTCAAAGGCACTTCAATGAAGTACAAACTCAGTGGTTATTTCAACACGACCAACCTGTGTTGTTCCCATTCACGAAGTTGAGTAGCATTGTTTGCTGGAAGCACTGGTGGCAGGCCTTGAGGTGCCTTGAGTGGCAGGCCTTGATGTGCCAAGAGTGGCAGGCCTTGAGGTGCCAGGAGTGGCAGGTCTCGAGGCGTCAGGAGTGGCAGGCCTTGAGGGGTCAGGAGTGGGAGCTCTTGAAATGCCAGGAGTGGGAGCTCTTGAAATGCCAGGAGTGGCAGCTCATGAAGCACCAGGAGTGGCAGCTCAGGTGCCAGGAGTGGCAGGTCTTGAGGTGCCAGGAGTGGCAGGTCTTGAGGTGCCAGGAGTGGCAGGTCTCGTAGCACCAAGGGCAGGAGGTACAGTACCAGCAGCTGATGGAGAAATAAGGGTATAAATTGGGAACAGTGAAATGGCATCTCAAATGAAATTGAAGCACACTACAAAATGAGTGGTATTTTCAACAAATTTAATTCTTCCAGAAGCTCTACTTCATGTCATTCAATTCTTACTCATTAGTAGAGAAGGCGGTTTAAGGCTCCACTCCATAACATAATTTCACAGAGGAAGTGGAAGGAAGCATCTAGTATGCAAGGAGAAAATTTAGGTACAAACAAAAAAGGAAGCCTACCTCACCATCAGCTCAGGCCCTGACATTCTCTCTCATGGAATACTACTTCCAATGGATACAAAAGTTTTATCCCACTTATTGGGAAATAATCAAATGTAAATGATCCTTCATAATGTAAAATAGGCAAGGCCTATTGATAAATTAAAGTTCTGCTGCACTGTAAGGGTACATAATGAATTAAACACTGGGGTACAGAGGAGGCTCATCAAAAACCGGAAGAGCTCATCTAATTAAATAAATACAAAACCTATTTTTGCCAACCAAGACTAACCTGTCAACACAAACACTGCACTAGGTATTTCTCATTCATGAAGCTCCTGAGTTATCTCAGGATTGTAATTCAGATCATCTTAATTAACTTTGGTGTTGGTTAAATTTTTGAACATTTCAATTATTTTTCTTAATTCAACACTAAATGTACATGGAAAAAGATTGCTAGAAACATTATGACCCCTCTATTATGTATGAAATAATTTACAATTCAATGCTGAAGTTTGTTTCCCTACAAAAAACTTTCTTTGCTATGTTTCATTGAGTGTAATAATGAATTGTGTAGCACTCATTTGCTGGATAAATGCTTCACACAAGCATGTGTGAATACCATTCTCAAAAGTATTTGGAAATGTACTACTCTTTCTTTGTGTACACTAAGGCTTCATAAGAGACAGCCATGCACTATCAAAATAGGTGTAAATTGAGCTTATGGGCTTCAATTTTCACATGGGAGGAATATTTCTTCAAGTGGCCTCGACTTTTTAAAAAATTTCAATACATTAAACTCAATGTTAAAATTGTTTCCTTTCATTTCAATATTCCTCAATTCAGTCAATTGGATTGGGGAATCATCCTTTAAATTGTAAACCTACGTTTGTTAGGAGTGGCAGGCGTTGCAGCACCAGGCATTGTAGCAAGAGGTGTGGCAGCCCATGATGCCCATGGCAAGGAGTACCAGGGCTCGGAGCACCAAGAGCAGGAGGTGCAGTACCAGCAGCTGATGCAGAAATAAGGGAATATGTCGAGAATCTGTTGTCGAGAATCTGTTAAGAATAATCAATTTTGCGAATTAAAAATGAGAATTTAGGGAAAAAATTAAATTGTGTGTAATAAATGTCTGGCTTTGTTCCCAGCAGTACGGGAGGGTCGCTTCAACCTGTATGTTTTTATGCCGTATGTTTTGACGCAGCAATGTTAGGAGGCCGCGATAAGATGCGAGAGCCCAAACGATGGCAGTTTACATTGTGTGTTGTTTCTGGAGGGGACTATTTTGTGGTGTTAGCAACTTTTTCATTCGGGCGAGCCCTTGGGAAACTTGAGACGGTCTGAAAAATGCCTACCATGTGCAAAACAAAGTCGCCTTGTAGTCAAATATAAATCGAGACACTTAAGCTGAGAGAGACGGCAAACCAACGGTCGTTTTCGAAGGGGCTGGAGCGTGAGAGCGTAAGAAACAATGAGGCTAAGAAAAAATAAAGGCGAGCTGCGGGACCACCAATGAGAAGAGAGGGAAGGCGGTCGCAGTCAAGGTCCGAGGATTCTTATAGGTCGAATATGAGAGAGGACAACCCTCAAGAAAAGGCGCTAGGCATCGGGGACGAACAAAAGTCAGTTCTACAACCGACGCCGCGACGCGAAGCATAAGAAATGAAACGCGGGTGTGTTCGCTGTAACAAACGTGCTCAAAGATATAATGAAAAGTGATTATTGGATATATTGAAAATTATACTAAGTTTCACGCCAAAATGTGATCATGAAATTCATACATTTTTTCGTTTTTATTTGCAGAAGAGCAAATTAAACTTGCAGCGTGGGAATCATTTAATGGAACACTTAGGCGCAACGTCTCTGGGGAGGGTAAGAGTGAAGCCGTTTCTTGGGAAAAGAGGATTTTTTTTTTAAATTGTCTGAAATTTATTGGCATACAGTAATGCAAAATTGAAATGGTTTAAGGTAGCTTAATGGGTGCTATCATAATTAACAAGTTAAAATTTATCTTGACAGGTGGGACGGAGTCATATGTCTGAGGATTGATCAGCTCGAATGAAAGGAAATCGACGTGTGAATATACTAAAGCGGAATAAGCAAAATAACGTCATCACTATACATTTTCTGAACAGTGAATAAGACAGGCCTTTGAACTGAAGCGAGTCGCGGACGAATGTTTGTGGTTGAAGTGACCATTGCCCACTGTGCTGCTGGAATAACTGAGATAGAAATAGGACAGGATAGATGAATTCTCATGTGTAACTCTTGTAAACTTAGCGGCGGCCGGCCAGCCAATATGTCCGTATAATTATGTGATGTAAGTCATTTGACGTATGCTATTTGATTGCATTACTTAATTTGCATTATTCCTAACACCATTCATTGTGTGTACGCTCATTAATGTGTGTATGACGTATAGCTGGAAATTATAAATGTTAAGCATAGTTTATCCTGTGTATCATGCCCCACAATATTAGAAGCGATCAATCGTAATACCACGGAGGGCGCCCAGAAAATGCGCTGCGTAAGTGGGTCAGCGATCACCGGTGAGTACCTTTTCTTTTTAATATATGTACTGTAATTGCCAATTATTATTCATTAATTCGTGTTGTTTATGTAGCATGGAGGTGCACCATTCCCTCAATTCCGAGAACCTGTTCTTCTTGTTAATGAAATGTTAACAAGGAGGAGCGCCCACTTCTCGTGACAAATATATTGGGGACAGTGATATGGCATCTTGCATGAAATTGAAGCACACTACACCATGAGTGATATTTCCAACAACCTTAATTTTTCCTGAACTTCTACGTCATGGCATCGCCTAGTAGGCCTAATACTTTAGGAGAAAATAAGTCAGTTTAAATAAGGCTCCACCACCATAACATAGTTTCACAGAGAAAGTATAAGGGAATGAGTATTATACTCATAGAGCTAAGTACCATTCAATATTAATCCCCACAAACAAAGGTCATTGAGCTCCTGTTCTCAACTCAAATTTACATCAGACTCATTTCATAGGGTGCTCCCAACTGTCCCGACATGGTGTCCCGAATTACTCGTGGTTACCAGACGTGCCACATTTTGTTCAGTAGTGGAAAATGTCTGATAATGGAGATATGTAATAAACATTATATAATAAACAGAAACAGAATTCTGAATATCCAATTGGAAAAAAGGTATATATTCAAAATCTTCAGCATTTTTGGAAGAACACACCTTTTGAACAGAACTCTAGTTTATAGTAGAACTTGAATTATGCTCCCTATTCCTGTTGACAAATTATTTCTGCATCAACTGCAAGTAGAACAAAGTTTCTACATAGAGTGACAGAGCCGTGTGAAAGGTTAAAAAAAGCCGTGTAAAACGTTTTAAATAGATTCCTTTGACGATTCTTGGGATCGGAATTATTATTTTCCGTGATTGTATTCAACTTCACATTGACCAACTTTAGTAAAATTTCTATTTGAAATTGAAGTTCATAATAATTGAGATTCTATGAAGCCTACTCTGAATTTTTTTTCAAGAAAGTAACCATTGATCATGTTTCTGAACCTTGAATTAACCAAGAGGAACCCCATGTAACTATGTAAACATTGTATGGTCATTTTTGGTGCCCAACTCTACAAGGCCACCGTTTTGAACAACTTTGTCTGATCACTATTCATAGTATTAAAGGTCACCTTTGAAAGTGAGTAGATGTAGGATCGAAAGCTGACTTATTCAAACCTAATCATTCATTTTAAAGCTGTGTAAAGTCAGAGTAGGTATGCTTCTATTGGGGAATTATCATTTAAAAGCAGGCTTCTTTACTAAAGTAAAGAAGCCTGCATGATGTTTCTTTTCATTATAATAATGGCAATGAGACGTTAGAAAATAACTAAAATTTCAAAAAGCTAACAAAATTATTTGAAATGGATCATTCATGCTCATTGAGTCCAATCAAGATATCACAATGATTACTTCACACAATAGCCAGAAGTAAATTATTTTAGATATCTAATGAGTTGCAAGCAAATTGAAAGAACTTTGATAAAAACATTGGATGATTCAAAGTGTATAACCATCACTTATTCAAAAAAAAATACTAATGAGAGATTTTGATTGTGTCAAATTTTAATACATTACAAGCAGTTACTGCCTTGCTGGCAGTACAAAAACATAGCCAAGTTCAGACAATTTAAATCAGCATTTATTTATCTATTGAAACATTGCTGTTAGACTAGCATTTGCAACTAAATCTTGCACAAAAAGCATAGCATTCATTTTTTCAAATGTAAATTAAATTTTGGGGTTATCTACTGCATTATTTATTTCAGCTAAAGCTAGGGCCTACCAACAATATTTCTTTTTATATTTTTGATAAAAATTTGAATCCCATAAAATTTCTACTCTTGATTAACACACTGCTATTATACGTCAATCCAACTGCCATTCATTATTCAAAATCAAGTGTATGAGGAAAATCATAATTAGTGAAACATTGATTTACTGGGTAAACTTGGAATAAATGAAACAACTAAAAGTTTTACATTACCTTGGTCTTGCACAGCTCTTTTTGGAACTGCTGAAGATTTCAATAACTTTCTCGCATTTCAGAATAGAGACAAAATGAAGTTATAGTCTGAACGAGAGAAGTGCTGGGCACACACATAAGCCCTCTCCGGCCTTTTGGATCTCTCATCCATATTCATCGTTACATTCCCATATGCTATCATCCACTCGTCGTAATTTCCTTTTGGAAATAGGAAAAACGACAAAATAGGATATTGACGGTTATCATGTCCAGAATTTTCCATCAAGCACTTTTTAAAGCGTACGTACGGGGCCATTTCTGCAACACTCTTCGTTACACCTCTGTCACAGCTGCTTTCAGATTCAAACTGAGTCTCTTGCCGATTTTTCGTGACGTCACAATTTCTTGGCTCCTCATTGGCCAATTGGCACCTACGTCATCGCGGCCAGCGGACGAATTCGCTTGGTGATAAGTTGCGGATCTTCTAGTATATGGTCTGTGGTGCGGGCTTTCCCACAAGCCAGTCTGGTCATCAGCGGTTCTTTTGCAGCGCCACTCCGATGTCCAGAGGCAACATGGTAATGCAAGGTCTGGAGGGGGCTTAAAGGAGGTACCGTCACTTCTACGGGGACAGCAGCGCACATTCGCTAATTCGACTAGCCAATAGGAGGCTTTATTTCAATCAAGCCAGATGACGTCCCCTCCACACCATGACGTCAGCGGCGGCGGCGGCAGCGTACTACTACGTAGCGTACTCTGCCCTTCCAGACGTACGATCAACAACATGGCCGACTGCCGGTGTGCCTCCGCAAGGTACGGATTTGGATTTTTGGAAAATTGAACTCCGTCCAGCTACGTACAAATCTACCAGAACTAAAAGGTTACCGATCTTCAATTTTATCATTCCGGCAGCTTCATAAATTGACAGCTCTATCCAAACTGTAGGAAAATGTACTTTATTCAATCATACAAAACGTTTTAGTATTTTTTCCATGCAGATGAAGCTGACTATTGCCCGCCGTGTTTTATCGTAAAAAAGGATAATATAAGATTCAGTTTCACATATTTATTTGAAATAAAACCTGCGATATATTCTGCTTGTAAGTTCACGAACTGAATGAGCAGGAGCATTGATTTACAGTTGTATATCCTTTTTCAGCATCTGAACTTCTAAGCTAAAAAAATACTTCCGATAAGAAGGCACCATTTAGTTTGGAGTTAAGGGAACGCGGAACCTACCCAGAAGGGGATATAGAAACAGTGAGTTAAGAAAGAAGTTCATGAAAAGAGATAGAAGTTGACGAAGAAAGTAATAGGTGCTGAAAAACAGGACAGCAGTGAACCGAAAAAATGGTCAAAAAAATCATTAAGACTACTTTATTTTAACGAAAGGCTTACCTACCCTTTAGCTCAAGAACTTTTACATTTCCCATGGGAGCGCTAGGAACAGAGAGCTTTGATTATTGTTATCGTTGTGAGGGGAAGTTATAATTACTCGCGTTCACATTGTTGCAATGATTATATGAATAAATGATAAAATACAGAAAATCTAGATGAATATGACACCATTCCAGAACTTCTCCCCACAAGAAAAATGGTGTTTCATGAACAGGAAGGAAGAAGGCACCAATCGGTGTGGAAAAAAGAAACCAGGTAATCTATGCACGAGGTGTGTTCCCAAATATGTTTTGGATGGAAGCATCAAGGTACGAAATTTGCAATGAAAAATCTACCATGGATATGTAAGGTTGCAGAGAATAGGATGGCAATGGACCGAAAAAAAGTCGGTACAAACTAAACAAAATATTTCAAGGTTAGATTATAATTATTGGTAGTACAGGCCTCCCTACCGCAACAAAGTCCAATCAAAGGAAGTTAGAAATCATTCAATATGAACTTGACACAACGGGGGAATGTGTGCACAAGATTTGTTCCTACACAAGAATCCATCACACACTTAATTAAATTAGGTTATTAGTTAGTTTAAACCTACCTATCCGCGACAAAGGCGATCCAAAGAGCGGAAGGATTGATTAAATTAGTCGTTAGTTTTAGCCTCCCTACCCGCAGCAACAAATTCGATCCAAAGAGAGGAAGGAGGAAGGCACCATTCAGTGTGGAGTTAAGGGAACGCGGAATCAACGCAGAAAGGGCATGGAAACAGTAAGTTGTGAAAGAAGATTATGAAACAAGATCAAATTTGAAGAAGAAAGTAGTAGGTGCTGAAAAACAGGACAGCTGTGAACCAAACAAATATGTTCCTTTAACACAACAAAAACATTTCATTTTAACGAAAGGAAAGCCTACCCAACTCTCAGCTCGGGCCCTTACATTTTCCCCGAGGGAGTGCTAATTCCCATGGATGCAATAGTTGTGTCCCTCTGAAGGGGAAGAGTGAATAAAAATCCGTTTATTTTGTTCATTCCATTCTGTGTTTCCCTATAAGGGCTACCGCATTCAATATCGCTCACGAGTTACGCCACAATATTTTCACGTTGAAAAATTTTGAATAGTTCCATCGCTAATTAAAAACAAATAATGACAGCAGTGAATCGAGAGATGATCTGCAACGGAATCAAAAACGTTTTCGGTTCTCAATAAATTGATGGCTTACATAAGTTAGTCGTGGGACTTTAAAATTTTCTTCCATAAAACACCCAATCTTCATTATGAGTACTGACTAGTTCTACAGATTAGATTACGACATAGATTCAGCCTTCCTTGCTGCTTAAAGCGAGCACAGCTGCAGGACTTTACATATTATCTCGTAGAACACCAAGTTTTATTAAAAATACTGACTAGTTCTATAAATTAGGTTGCGACATAGATTCAGCCTTCCTTACCACAACAATGCTGCTCAAAGCGACACAGTCGCGGGACTTTACATATTCTCACATAGAGCATCAAGTTTTTATTACAAAAACAGACTAGTTCTATAGATTAAATTCTGACTTGGGTTTAGCCTCCATTCCCTTACTACAATACAACCGTTCAAATAGAGGAAGGAAACGCCAAGCACCGGAGTTAAAAGGAAACGCATAATTAATACGCAGGGTGTTTCCACACAAGAGAACCTCAGTATAGGAACAATACAGGGTGTTTCAAAAATACACGGCATAATTTCAGGTATGTATTTCCCACATGTAGACAATCAAAATAGTTCATTACAACATATGTCCGGAAATGCTTCATTTCCGAGTTATGGCCTTCACAACATTGAAATTCACCGGAACGTTTTTCTTTCCGCAGGTCGTTGCCATTACAGAAGATGTTCAAAATGACCACCTCCTGCTTGAATACAGACCTCACATCGATGTCTCATTGACCTGCGAACACGATCCCACACTCCAGGAATGTTGCGTATGTCCTCAGAGCGTGCCACAATTCGATTCCGAAGGGATTCCAAATCAGGCACCGGAGACGAATAAACCAATGATTTTAAATGGCCCCACAAGTAGAAATCGAGAGGGTTCAGATCAGGTGAGCGTGGAGGCCAAGCAATTGGGCCACCTCTACCTATCCATCGATCAGGAAATCTTCGATCCAAGTACCGGCGAGCCGTACGACTGAAGTGTGCAGGAGCGCCGTCATGCAAGAAGTGAGCGTGCTGACGATCGATCAGTGGAGTGTCGTCATAAACATCAGGTATGATGTTTTCCAGGAAGTTTGTGTACGCCTGCCCCGTAAGTCTGTTTACAAGTACATGGGGTCCAACTAACCGATCACCAATGATACCGGCCCACATGTTGAGGGAGAACCGCACCTGGTGATGAGATACAACAGTTGCATTTGGGTTTTCATACGCCCATACATGCTGATTGTGGAGATTTGTTATGCCATCTCGTGTGAACTGTGCTTCATCTGTAAATAATACTAAGGCAGGAAAGTTCGGATTTACAGCACATTGCTGCAAGAACCACTGACAGTACCTAACTCGTGCAGGGTAATCTGCTGGTGACAGCGCCTGTACACGTTGCAAATGGTAAGGATACAATTGATACTCTTTCAGCAGTCTCCAGACAGTCGTATGGGGAACATTCACTTGCAACGCTAACCTTCGTGTGCTGATAGAAGGAGTTCTGTTCACAATCTCCAGAATCTCCTCCTGTTCTTCTGGAGTTGTAGATCTTGGTCGTCCCCTTCCCAATCCAGGAGAGTCAAATTTTCCATACTCGCACAGACGCTGATGGAGACTTACAAATGTCTTCCGATCTGGACATTGTCGCTGTGGGTACCTCTCCTGGTACAAACGACGAGCCAGCGCAGCATTGCCGTCTGCCTTACCGTAGATCAAGTGCATCTCTGCCAGCTCCTGATTTGTGTACATGACACACAGTCGAACGCCAAACACAACACTGAATTTAACCTTCGCCTAGGAATGATCTGTCAGAGTGCCCTCTTAATGTGTCCATTGACGGCAACGACCTGCGGAAAGAAAAACGTTCCGGTGAATTTCAATGTTGTGAAGGCCATAACTCGGAAATGAAGCATTTCCGGACATATGTTGTAATGAACTATTTTGATTGTCTACATGTGGGAAATACATACCTGAAATTATGCCGTGTATTTTTGAAACACCCTGTAAGTTGAGGAGTAAGGTTATGAAACCAAATTAAACCTGAAGAAGAAAGTCATAGGTGATGAAAAACAGGACACCAATGAACCAAAAAAAATTGGTCTTGACCTAAGGAAACGAAGCATTTTAATTTGAACAACAAGAAGGCCTACTAAACTCTCAGCTCTGGACTTCACATCACTTGTTCTATAAGGATGGGAACAAAATATGAGCCAACAACTCGTCCCTGAATAAATACTCCTATTACTTAAAAATATATTTCGTTTCTAATATCTTGATGTTACGTAAACTTTTGACGATAATGAATTAGATAAACTATTTTTTTCATCAAAAACAATAATAGGTACCCCACCGTCCACTCAAGGCACGTTCAACATTTTCCGGCTAATAAATTCCGAAATGTACACCCAAAACAACATAAAACTGAGCATTCAAATCTTGGTAAGGACTAGTCGTACCTAATGACTTACTAAACATCACAGAGCGCAAACGGCAGCCCTCCTAATGCACAAGCACTATCTTCAAACATCAGGACTCGTGCTCTGCATAACAGTAAGTTATTATCATTATTATATAAGAAAGTTTTAGCCTCCCTTAACCACGACAAAGCTGTTCCAAAAGAGGAAGGAGAAAGGCACCATTTATTATGGAGTTTATGGAACGCGGAATCTATGCACAAGGCGCACAGATATAGTAAGCTAAGAAAGAAGTTCATGAAACAAGAAAAAGTTGAAGAAGAAAGTAGTAGGAGCTGAAAAACAACGGATGAGTGAATATAAAAAAAATGGTCCGCAACAAAACAAAACGTATTCCATTTCAACAAAAAGGAAGCCTACCCAAAGCTTAGCTCGGGCCCTCACATAGTCCCCCTAGGAAAGATAATTCTCACAGATACAATAGTTGTACCCCCTGAGTGAGGGGCACACCAGTAAGTAAAGAAGTATTAAATAAAAAATAATGAACTGTTAAATTCAAAAAGGAAAAAATGTAGCATAATAGACTATAGATTAGATTATTAGTTAGTTTAAGCCTCCCTATCCTCAACAAATAAGAGGAAGGAAGAAGGTACCACTTAGTATGGATTTGGGAACGCGGAATCAATGCAGAAAGGGCATATAAACAGTAAGATGAGAAAGAATTTTATGAAACAAGATCAAAGTTGAAGAAGAAAGTAGTAGGTGATGAAAAAAAACAGGACAGCAGTGAACCAAAAAAAGATGGTCCGTAACAAAACAAAAACCTATGTTATTTTGACAAAAGGAAAGCCTCCCTAACCTTTAGCTTGGGCCCTCACATTGATAATAGACTATAGAGATAAACATTAGAAAGACCAGTTCACGTCAAACTTACGATTTGGGTACCGTTTCTTCTAGCTCAGTGCGAGTGGGAAGCCTACGACGCATCTTTCACCAACTATTGGATGCATGCTCCAAATCAATCATTCAAAACGGTAAAATAGTTTTTACACACAATTGTATGATCATCAAGCAGAATTAAATTCATCGGCACGCTCAGAAGCAAACTGCGTTGTTTAATAACTTTGATAACTTTTTAAAATATATGTTAACTTTGTAGAGACTGTCGGGAAGTGTATCTATTCCAACATAAGCCGTAGAATGCAAAAACTTGAAAGGTAAGCATAACTCTAGTTACGTGTGTATTTTCACAGCCAGTCTAAAGTTTATCAAATAATTCATTTCGAAACCAAAACAATGAATGTGTCATAAGAATGCAAAGGTTTCAATGAGTACATCCAATTTTTTTTGCTGAGTTCCAATTCGTAAGAAAACAAGGATAACAAATATGTGTAGCGCGTAGATAGTAATGCTTATTTATAACGCTTCACCCTAGCAATGCACCGAACCAAATCAACAAATAAACCTTGCACTACCATCCGTTAATGTGTTTTAAGCGAGACAAGGTTGAACGACATTATATTTCACAGCCTTAAATTATAAACAGACAGAGAAAAAATGTGTATCACATGCTTGATACAATATAACACATCAAAGCCTTAAATTCATCTGACACTAACAAAATAAGGCTAGCACAAGTCGAAGACTAAGTGGTTGTTCATTAACAGTCATTGCGACTTTAATTAACAACCACTTACTGAGCTGAGAGCGAGTAGTGCGCAGATATTTGTACAAATGTAGGTTGTATGGTGCCTCGGACAGAATGATGAGCCTCAGCTTGCCTGACTAAATGTCTCAAGTTTGGCCACAGCAGACAGGAATGGCACCAGACCATCCAGAAAACACAAACATAAGTTTACTTTTAAGTCCAAATTTACTGGCTCCACTTGGCTACCAAATGAGAGACACAAATTATATCACACAGAAATTTTACCTCGTCTCAATCATTTTTTGCGTGTTAATTTGGCTTACAGCTGAGTAGTTGAGTGAGTAACACTAACACTGAAATTAAGCTTTGTGATATTTCAATCGGAATGTATGAAGTGTTGCTGTACATACAGCAACGGGGAAGTTATGGGTTTTACAGGAGGAAACAGTAAATAGCACGTAATTGATTCTAATGAAATAACGGAACTATAGGCATAAGTTAACTGTGAATACAGAAGTGCATTCAAACAGCTGCTCTGCAACATATCCGCCCAATGTGTCCATAACACTATTGCCAGCAGCCTACACCCATGTAAAAAAACGATTTAAAATCCAGAAACGATCTAAAATAAACTGAATAATGTGATACAACAAAATTTATTATATTTCACCCTAGAACATAAGAACAAGGACTCAGGAGAAAAGTGCAGTGAATCACTTGTGCATCACAGAAAAGGTACCCTGCAGAGCTCTATTGTAAGCTCTGATTGACTATAATGTTCTACATCTGAAGAAAAACTTTATTTACATTTTTATTTTGGAACAGTAGGTGGGATGTTTAGGGCAGTTATCATGAATTAATTCACAAACATTTTTTCTGAAGCCTAGTAAGTGGCTGATTTGATTCAACTGATACTGCAAGAGCCTCTTATAAAAATAATAGCACGAAAGATTTACTCCACAATTCAAGTCCCTTGTACAGATCAACAGACCGAACATGCTTTTGAAATGACACAAAAAGATGGAAACAGGAAACTTGCTCACTGAAAATGGAACAACTTATAGTGCAGTGAGTCGAAGAATTTTTCAGGTGCTGGTGATGCATGTCTGTTTTCATGACGAGGTAACCGGAGCTCTAGCGGCAGCATCTTCCACTTCCCGCAGCAAAAATTCCTCCAATATTGGTGGCTCAGTTGAATACCCCAGCAGCTTTTAGCTCCTCTTCATCCACCTTGATGACGTTGAAATTATTTCAGTTTCTTCCGGTACCTGAAAGGCAAATAAAAATTAGTGAATTTCTCAAGTTAGTAGTTTTTGAATTTGTTTCTGGCTCAATAAGCACACATTTTAGTTGGTAGTAAGGGTACAGATTGAAATTTGTCACGGGAAATATGATGAATCAAGATGCAGGTGAGAGTATTTAATAAAAAGGTTCAGCTGTACAGAGAGATGATGTTGAATATGAAGCAATATTGCAATGCATACACAAGGAAATAGAGGCAATGATAAACTATAGTTTAATACAGAATGTAAAAATACAAGGAGTCAAAAGGGAGAAAGTGATAGGGGAAAAGAGCAAAAAGGAGCTGTGGAAAAATTTAAAAAATTAAAGAAAAAAGGAAAAATTAAGTGTAATAGGCAGTGAAGTACTGAACATAGCATCAAGTACAACAAATAAGGCAGAGAAGTACTGTACATAGGTTCAAGTACAACCAAACAAGGTAACACACTCACGCTGGTTCTCACAATTTTTCATTAACAGTTATTGTTGGGTAATATACGTAAATTTATCGGTGTTATTTAATAACAATCCCAATGCCACATAGCCTTGTATATAAAAAAAACATTTTAAAAAAAAACAATACCAATTTTGTAAGACTCATTAAAAAGACAAGTAATGATATCAGCCCTTAATCTGAAGAATGTTCTACATTTCATTTTTGCTTGTATGTATTCCTTAGTGGATTACCAGACTCATTTTACTTCTATTAAGAAACATAAAAGGAGAGCAAAATACAAATACAATCATTGACATAAACATAAGAAATGCTTTTTTGAAACATGGCTCTGTTGCTTCACATGACATTTTTGAAGCACTCACAATAAAATTATGATAAGCAGCATGAATTTTCACCTCATATCTCAAAAATATTGATAGAAGCTCACCATGAATGGTAATCATAGAACAGTTAGATATCTATAAAAATGCATTTCCAATTATGCTTAGAACAGTGCCATTTTCAAAAAGATGATTGCCATAAAAAGTAGCACTTTACAATGGAAAATCATAGACAAGATTTCGCATCTCTCTTGTCATCTTTCACCTTGACATTTAGCTACAAAGTAGAAAGTTATTAAGAATTAATCTAGAAATTTCAGATTAGATAGGCTACACAAGAAAAAAGAGCTACTCGGGATTATTATTATTATTATTATTATTATTAAATAAGAAAGTTTTAGCTTCCCATAACCACGACAAAAATTTTCTAAGAAAGGAAGGAGGAAGGCACCATTTAGTATGGAGTTGAGGGAAGGAGGAATTTATGCATAAGGTGCACAAAAACAGTAAGCTAAGAAATAAGTTCATGAAGCAAGAAAAAGTTGAAGAAGAAAGTAGTAGGTGCTGAAAAACAGGACAGCAGTGAACCGAAAAAAGATAGACCGTAACAAAAAAAACCTATTCTATTTCAACAAAAAGTAAGCCTACCTAACCTTTAGCTCAGGCCGTCACATAGTCAAGCTATTCTGAAAATGCATCCAATATACAGTACACAAGTTTTACAGTCTGCAGTCCAAACTAGCTTTCATGCTGAGCACTACAGGTTCTAAGCTTAACACTTGCTAATTTCAACATAAAGGAGAGATAAAAATTTCAACAATGCCAGTGAAGTTTTTTCATCGTAAATCTGGTAAAATTTGTCATCTCATCTTACTTCCAGAATAATTTACACATAAAAATTTAGATACTATTAGAGATGATAGCACCCTACCACAAGATTGACGTTACCTTTTTGGAATGAAAAACCTATAATGATATTAATTTTTCTTTTAAATAAGCAGTATGTGATTGATCAGCATAGAATTTGTGCACATTATATTCTTATTTCTTTATATCCTTTATACTTCAAATTTCAGGCGAGTCAACAGCATTTTCCTATGGAACTAGCATATCGAACTTGAACTGGTCTACTGCATCTGGTTTCAAAGATTTGATAGAGAGATACAACTTCATCAAGGGAAAAAATCAGTTATGAGCAATCCTTTTAAAATTAAATTTAAATAATATTCAAAGTTCAATTTCTTACCTTCCAGGTCCAAAGTCCTGAGATCATAAAACCACAGCACAACACCAGTTTTCAACACCACTTAGTGCATCTTTAATGCCGATAGGATTCTTCGGTAGTCGGTGTTTTTGAAATGGCGGCTGCAAACATGAATTAGACATTAAAATCATTTAACTGGACAATTCCACTCGGCGCAATCAATTCTTTAAAATTGAAACCAGGGCATTGAAATATCTAGGGTAAATTTTTAGAATTATTCTGACACCGAATAACTGAAAACTTTTTAATTTAACTTGAGGCGACGACATTGCACTTCACTCGACTCGTCAACACTTGGTTTGAACGGAACGGCTAGATTCAAGATTGTCGTACCAGTAACGCTGGCAGTGATGCCAGATTTCGGGTTAGCAGTGTTGCCAGATGCAATCTGAGCGTTGCTATTGGTGCGATGTCATGACGTCACCAACACACCACTCGATTTTATAAAAGACTGGTTTGCAGCTACCTTGTTTCGTCTACCATGAGCAGTACCCATGCTACACGAAAGCATGGTAGACTAAAGGAGGTACCGTCACTTCTACGGGGACAGCCGCGAACATTCGCCAATTCGACTAGCCAATAGAAGGCTTCATTTCAAACAAGCCGTGTGACGTCACCTACACACCATGATGTCAGCGGCGGCGGCAGCGTACTACTACTACGCAGCGTACTCTCTCCTTCCAGACGTACGATCAACAACAAGACCGACTGCCGGTGTACCGCCGTAGGTCCGGATTCGGATTTTCAAAAATTTTAATTCTGTTCGGCTACGTGCAAATCTACCAGTACTAAAAGGTTATCGATCTTCAATTCAATTATACCAGCAGCTTCATAAATTGAAAGCTCTATCCAAACTGTAGTAAAATTTACTTTATTCAATCATTCAAAACGTCTTAATACCTTTTCCATGCAGATGGAGCTGACGATTGCGCACCGTGTTTGATCGTAAAAAAGAATAATATAAAATTCAGTATTCAGATATTTATTTGAAATAAAACCTGCCATATATTCCGCTTGTAAGTTCATGAACTGAATGGGCAGGAGTATTGATTTGCAGCTGTACATTCATTTTCAGCATCTAAACTTTCAAGCTAAAAAAAGACCTCCGAAGAGAGGAAGGTACCATTTAGTATGAAGTTAAGAGAACGCGGAACCTACCCAGATTATTATCATTATTATTATTATTATTATATAAGAATGTTTTAGCCTCCCCTAAACCACGACAAAAATGTTCCAAGAGAGGAAAGAGGAAGGAACCATTTAGTATGGAGTTGAGGGAACGCGGAATCTATGCACAAGGTGTACAGAAACAGTAAGCTAGGAAAGAAGTTCATGAAACAAGAAAAAAGTTGAAGAAGTAGTATGTGCTGAAAAACAGGAAAACAGTGAACCGAAAAAAGATGGTCCGTAACGAAACAAAAACCTATTTTATTACAACAAAAAGGAAGCCTACCTAACCTCTAGCTCGGGCCCTCACATGGTTCCCCTGGGAGCGCTAATTCCCGGAACCTACTTAGAAGGGGGCATAGAAACAGTAAATTGAGAAAGAAGCTTATGAAAATAGAGAAAAGTTGACGAAGAAAGTAATAGGTGCTGAAAAACAGGACAGCAGTGAACCGAAAAAAATGGTAAAAAAAATAAAAAAATTACTTCATTTCAACGAAAGGCTTACTTAACATTTAGCTCAAGACCTCGTACATTCCCCATGTGAGCGCTAAGAACAGAGAGCATTGATTATTGTTATCGTTGTGAGAGAAATTTATAATTACTCGCGTTCACATTGTTTCAATGATTATAGGAATAAATGATAAAATACAGAAAATATAGATGAAGACGACATCATTTCAGCACTTCTCCCCGCAAAAAGATGTTTCATGAACAGAAAGGAAGAAGGCCCCAATCTGTATGGACATAAGAATTCAGGAAATCTATGCACGAGATGTGTTCCCAAATATGTTTTGGATGGAAGCATCGAGGTACGAAGTTTGTAATAAAAAATCTACCATGAAAATGTAGGGTTCCAGAGAACAGGACAGCAATGGACCGAAAAAAAGTCGGTGCAACCTAAACAAAAAATTGTAAGGTTAGATTATTGGTAGACCAATACAAGCCTCCCTACCACAACAAATTTCAATCAAAGGAAATTAGAAATCATTCATTATGAACTTGACACAACGGGAAATGTCAGCACAAGATTTGTTCCCACACAAGACTCCATCATATACGTAAATAGATTCGATCATTAGTTAGTTTAAGCCTTCCTATCAGCAACTTAGGCGATCCAAAGAGAAGAAGAATAAAGGCTCCATTCAGTATGGAGTTAAGAGAGCGCAGAATCTATGCACAAGGTGCACAGAAACGGTAAGCTGAGAAAAAAGTTCATGAAACCAGAAAAAATTGAAGAAAGTAGTAGGTGCTGAAATACAGGACAGCAGTGAATCTAAAAAAGACGGTCCGTAACGAAACCTATTCTACTGCAACAAAAAGGAAGCCTTCCTAATGTTTAGCTAGTGCCCTCACATAGTCCCCCTACCAGAGCTAATTCCCATAGATACAATAGTTGTATCCCCCTGAGGGGATACCAGTAAGTAAAGAAGTATTAAACAAAAAGAAAATGAATAGGTAAAATCAAAAAGAAAAAAATGTACCATAATAGACCTCAAAGATAAACATTAGAAAGACCAGTTCACGTCAAACTTTCTATTTGGGTACCTATTCTTGAGTGGGAAGCCTACGACGCATCTTTTACCAACTAATGGCTGCATGCTCAAAATCAATCATTTATAACGGTAAAATAATTTGTACACACAATTGTATGATCATCAATAAGCAGAAGTAAATTTAGCGGCACGTCCAGAAGCAAAATGAGTTGTTTAATAACCGGACAACACTCCAAGTAACTTTTTAAAGAGTACGTTAACTCTTTCGAGACTGCCGGGAAGTGTACCTATTCCAACATAAGCCTCAGATTACATCAGATTAATCGTTAGTTTTGGCGTCTCTGCTCAGCAACCAATGCGATCCAAAGAGAGGAAGGAGGAAGGCACCATTTAGTATAGAGTTAAGGAAACGCGGAATCTACGCAGAAAGGGCATAGAAACAGTAAGTAGTGAAAAAAGAGTTAAAACATGACCAAAATTGAGGAAGAAAGTAGTAGGTGCTGAAGAACAGGACAGCAGTGAACCGAAAAAAGCTGGTCCTTCACATATCAAAAACATTTCATTTCAACAAAAAGAAGGCCTATTTAACTCTCAGCTGAGGCCCTCACATTGCATAAGCCTCAGAATGCAAAAATTTGAAAGGTGAGCATAATTATAGTTACGTGAGTATTTTCACAGCCAGTCTAATGTTTTTTCAAATAATTCATTTTGAAATCAAAATTATGAATCTGTCATAGGAATGCAAAGGTTTCAATGAGTAAATACAATTGATTTTTTTCTGCATTGTTCCAATTACGAGAAGATTAGATTAGATTAGATTATAAGTTAGTTTAAGCCTCCCTAACCGCTGCAAAAATAGAGCGTATCGAAGAGAGGAAGGAGGAAGGCACCATTTAGTATGGAGATAAGGAAATGAGGAATCTATGCAGAAAGGGCATAGAAACAGTAAGATGGGAAAGAAGTTCATGAAATAAGATAAAAGTTGAAGAAGAAAGTCAGAGGTGCTGAAAAACAGGACAGTAGTGAACCGAAAAAAGGTGGTTCTTAACATAACAAAAAACATTTTATTTCAACAAAGAGAAGGCCTACCTAACTCTCAGCTCGGGCCCTCACATTTTTCCCCTGGGAGCGCTAATTCCCATAGATATAATAGTTGTATCCCCCTGAGGGGAATTACGAGAAGAAAAAAAGGATAAAACCTATGTGTAGCGCATAGATAGTAATGCTTATTTATAACGCTTCACCCTAGCAATGTACTTAGCCAAATCAACAAATAAACCTTGCACTACCAGCCGTTAATGACTAGACAACATTGAACGACATAATAGTTCCCAGCCTTAAATTATAAACAGAAAAAGAAAAAGTTTTATCAAAAGCTTGCTACAACATAACACATTACAGCCTTAAATTCATCTCACGCTAACAAAATAAGGCTGCACAAGTCGAAGACTAGTAGGTTGTTCATTAGCTGTCATTGGGAGTTTAATCACCACTTACAGAGCTGGAAGCGAGTAGTGCGCAGGTATATTAGTACAGATTTAGGTCGTAGTTTTAATTTAGCATACATCTGAGTAGTCGAGTGCGTAACATAAAGACTAAAATTAGGTTTTGTTATATTTAAATCGGAATGTATGAAGTGCTGCTGTATATACAACAACGTGAAAGTTATTTATAGGAGGAAACAATAACTCCCTCATAATTGTTTTTCATGAAGTACCGAAACTATAGTCATAAATTTATTATGCACAGAAAAGTGCATTCAAACAGCTGCTCTTCAATATATCTGCCCAATGTGTCCATAACACCATTGCCAGCAGCGTACACCTATGTAATTATATTCCAGAAGCCATATAAAATAAAATAAATAATTTACACAACAAAATTTATCATATTTCACTCTAGAACAACATGAGAACAAAGACTCAGGAGCAAAGTGAATCACTTTCTCATGTTGATCCACAGAGTGAAAAATGAGTGCGGATGTTGTGGCGCTAGGACGTGGTGGCTTATCAGACGGAACTTCCTGAAAAATTTACCTACTATTGGCAAGTAGTTCAGTTAATATCTGTTTAAGTCAAAAATCGATTCAAATCAAATTATTTTGATTTATTTCTTGGTAAACTGCTGCTGGGGCTTTGGGCCCGCCGGATAATCCTAAATTACTATTTTTGTTTTGCCAGATCTTGGATAACACTGATATATAAAAGGATATTGTTCTACAAATAACATAAAACAACAAAAATCTGATTATTTCTTTTGATAAAGGTAGTACAAAGGAATAAATCCTCATCAAGCGATAGATACTATCAAGGATAAACTCTTGAAAGTTATCAACAGACTTGATAATACAATGCCTCCCAAAATCAAACTTCCGTATGACCCCGGAGGAGGTAAAAGCAGTGTCAAGGGACAAGTTACCCGCGCCTACACTCGACCTATCTCAAGAAATCTGAATTTAATAATGCTAGGAAACCTAACAAAATTAACCTCGTGACAACCTCTACTCCTAAGAGTAAATCACAGCCAGCTCCAAGACGAGAAGCCCCAAGGGCAAGCCCTAACAACTGGAGCCCAAAGCAAATGAATAAAGGACCTTATATCAATACTTCTAAGAGAACATTAGAGAGTAGTCAAGAATTTTTGGAATTTCAGTGTGAAAAGAAGAGGGAAACACAATGTCTCTGACTCAGAAATGTCTTAGCACAATGTGTCATTGCTCCGTGAGTCACATCCCTCAGGAGTTCTTTCTAGCAATGATTCTCTTTTTGAATCAACCATGGTAATTCCAAACAATCACAAAGAGCTAAAACAAGACTTTCAATGCCCTGCAGGGATAAAATCTGCTGAAATAGACCTCAACTTGTCAGAAAATGCAGATAAAATCCCAAATACAATTAGGAATGTACTAATAAATGCACAAGATGATGACCAAAATTTGACAAAACTGAATCCTTTCAAAGTACAAGCTACAATAAACCAAATTTGTGGTGAAGTTGAGAGAAAGTGTAGTACAAAAGATCAGGCAATCTCATTATTAAAGTTAAAACAGAAAACCAAGTAAAAACCTTGATGCCTTAAACCTTACAGCTGCCTCAAAAGAGTGACCCATTCATATTCAAGAACATAATGTCAGTAAACTCCAAGCAAGACAAAATATCTCATTCGCAGATGCAAGGAAAATAATTCAAAACCAAGCCCAAGTCCACCAGCAGCAAGTCACCCTTCCAGAATTAGAATCAAGACGCTCCTTTCCCCCACTTGTACTATCAAGAACCCAAACAGAATCTCAAAATATGACACAAAAAACACACGCTAATGCAATCAATTCAGAGAGCTTACATCATAGCTGTGACATACCAACACAGAATCTTGGCAACCCTATGCATGCTCATAAGAGGCTAGAACTGCAGAAGCAACCTACTCAAAACAAAGCAAAGGAAAATAAAAACTATGGAACACAGTAAACGTATGAACCATAATACACCAACCTCACTGAACACAGAAGTAAATTACGACTTAATGATTACTAATTATAACACAGCAAATACTCAGTTGGAAGAAAGGAACCCTCCTACCTCTAAAAACCAGCAAAGCAATAAAAGAATATCGGAAAAAGAAATTAAAATATCACTCAAGACCATCATATTTAAACTACTCCCAACAATTGTCAAAATGCTAATCTCCAAATCAATCACTGAGCGTATTGAACTACTAACAGTACTTGGTAACATCCTGAATGCAGAAGATCCTTTAAAAGGAGTGCTAACTAAACTAAATGTTACCTCTTTAATAGGCCCATAATGAACCTATCAATATTGCAATGGAATATGAGAGGATATTTCTCTAAACTCCCGTTCTTGCAACTGCTCATTTATAAATATGAACCAAAAATTCTTTGCCAACAAGAAACCCACTTACAAAATCACAATCTAATTAAGCGAAATAACTATGTTTCATGCTACAGAAAAGATAGAGATAATAGAAGAGGTGGGGTAATGACTTATGTCCATAATACCATCCCTTATATACCTATTGAAATCAACACTCCTGTTGAAGTAGCTTGTTGAGTATTCATTAACAAGAAACCTATCAATATGTATCTGCCACCAACACTTTATAATGATCTAGTAGGTCACAAACTACTAGAAATTAGCAATTTGAAGCGAGGATCCAGCATTAGGGTGACCAGTACTCATAGGGTAGATTTTTTTTCGCAAAATTTTCTTGACGGGACCCCCTAAAAAGGTGAGGTTGATAGAAAAAATGATACTGGTGAAGTTTCAGACCATTTGAACATCGTTACCCCCCGTGTCCCAACAGCAAAGTTCTGAAAAATCGCAAAAAATGTCATTTTTCAAAACTTTGAGGCCGTTGGGGCACGGGTTAACTATGTTCAAATGATCTGAAACTTTACCAGTATCATTTTTTCTATCAACCTCACCATTTTAGGGGGTCCCGTCAAGAAAATTCTGTGAAAAAAAATCTACCCTATGAGTACTGGCCACCCCAATCCAGCATCATTGTGATGGATTCAAATGCCCACAGCTATTCATGGGGCTCAGACTTTAAAGATAGAAGAGGCAGAATTATAGAGAAATGGGTATAACAATAGACAACAATCTTATCCTGTTAAACAACACAGCCCCTACTTTTTTATCGTCAAATGGAAACTATAGTCATATTGACCTGGCACTAGTGATAGCAAATTTGCACTCTCTACTAACATGGAACACCCACCCAGACACCATGATATCAGACCAATTCCCAGTGTACATGGACTCAAACATAGAAATATTGCAGGTTAATTTTCCGGATAGGTGGCTTCTTAAATCAGCTAACTGGCCCAAGTTTAGAGAAACCATGATCTCCCCCATTCTTAGTAACCTAACATGTGATGAAGCTTGCAGAGCAGTGACACAGACAATTATTAATGCAACTGAAGGCAGTGTTGAAAAGAGTAGCATGGGCCCAGCTAGACAAAAATTGAATTGTTGTGGGAATGAAAAATGTGAGGAAAGTCACAGGGAATATCATAGGGCATACAATCAATATAAAAATCCCCGTGGAAACATGCAAAAATGGATTGCGTTTAACAGGGCTCGAGCTATTTTCAGAAGTCAAATAACATTGAAAATCCATAATGAGGTGGTCACATGTCCTAAAGATGTGGCTAACATTCTAGTTGGACAATATAAATCCTTTAGAACTGGTGACACTCAGGATTCATTATTTTTTGAACATAAGGTTACCAGTAAACATTCACCAATACATTTCACTTTTGCTTCTCAAGATCAGTATAACCGTCCAATTACCTATGCTGAACTTGAAAGAGCACTGAAAAGCTCCAAGTCCATAACACCAGGCCCTGATACAATCCTAATAGATTTCATAAAACATATGGATTGAAGTCAAAAAAAAAAATTTAAAGCTATTCAATATAGTCTGGAACTTAGAAATCCCATGCCTTGGAAAGAAGCAGAGGTGAGAAGTTTAGGGCAGTTATTATGAATTAATCATCAAACATTTTCCCTGAAGCCAGGTAAGTGACTAATTTGATTAAACAGATAGTGCAAGACCCTGTCATAAATAATAGTACAAACGATTTACTGTAAAATTCAAGTCCCTTGGGCAGATCATCAGACTGAATACACTTTAAATAACACAAATAGAAATATTGCACACTAAAAATGGAACAACTTATAGTGCAGTGAGTCAAAGAAGTTTGTCAGCTGCTGGTGATACATGTCTGTTTTCATGGCGAGGTAACCGGAGATAGCAGCACCTTCCACTGCCACAAAAGAAAAAATTCCTCCAATATTGGTGGTTCAGTTGGATACCACAGCAGCCTTTAGCTCCTCTTCATCCACCTTGATGTTGATGTGAAATTATTTCACTGTCATCTGGTACCTGAAAGGCCAAAAACAACTAGTGAAATTCTCAAGCATACAGTTTTTGAAATAGTTATTGGCTCAATAAGCACACATTTCAGTTGTGATAGCGAGGGTACAGATTGAAATCTGCTGGTGCAAATATGATAAATTGAGATGCAGGTGAGCGTTTTTAATAAAAGGGGTCAGTTGTAAAAAGAGATGATGCTGAATATGAAGCAGTATTGAGATATAAGGAGTCCTGAGGGAGAAAGAGATCGGGGAAAAAACAAAAAGCAGCTGTGAAAAATATTTGAGAAAAAAAAAATGAAATTAAAAATATTAGGCAGAGAAGTACTGTACACAGCTTTATGTACAACCAAATAAGGCAGAGAAGTATTGTACGTAGCTTCAAGTACCACCAAATAAGGAAGAGAAGTACTGTACCCAGCTTCAAGTAGAACCAAATAAGGAAAAGAATTATTGTACGCAGCTTCAAGTACAACCAAATAAGGCAGAGAAGTACTGTACCCAGCTTCAAGTACAACCAAATAAGGCAGAGAAGTACTGTACCCAGCTTCAAGTACAACCAAATAAGGCAGAGAAGTACTGTACCCAGCTTCAGGTACAACCAAATAAGGCAGAGAATGTACTGTACCCAGCTTTAAGTACAACCAAATAAGGCAGAGAAGTACTGTACGTGGCTTCAAGTACAACCAAATAAGGCAGAGAAGTACTGTACGTAGCTTTAAGTACAACCAAATAAGGCAGAGAAGTACTGTACCCAGCTTTAAGTACAACCAAATAAGGCAGAGAAGTACTGTACGTAGCTTCAAGTACAACCAAATAAGGCAGAGAAGTACTGTACGTAGCTTTAAGTACAACCAAATAAGGCAGAGAAGTACTGTACGTAGCTTTAAGTACAACCAAATAAGGCAGAGAAGTACTGTACGTAGCTTCAAGTACAGCCAAATAAGGCAGAGAAGTACTGTACGTAGCTTTAAGTATAACCAAATAAGGCAGAGAAGTACTGTACCCAGCTTCAAGTACAACCAAATAAGGCAGAGGAGTACTGTACGTAGCTTTAAGTACAACCAAATAAGGCAGAGAACTACTGTACCCAGCTTTAAGTACAACCAAATAAGGCAGAGAAGTACTGTACGTAGCTTCAAGTACAACCAAATAAGGCAGAGAACTACTGTACCCAGCTTTAAGTACAACCAAATAAGGCAGAGAAGTACTGTACCCAGCTTCAAGTACAACCAAATAAGGCAGAGGAGTACTGTACCCAGCTTTAAGTACAACCAAATAATGCAGAGAAGTACTGTACGTAGCTTCAAGTACAACCAAATAAGTTAGCACACTCCAGCTGGTTCTCACAATTTTTCTTCAACAGTTTCTGGGTGATTTAAGTCAATTTCTCCGTGGTATTTAACAATAAGCCTTATTTAACCTAATCTAAACTATGAAAGAACAAGTCTCAAAAATAGAAACAGCAATATAGCACGACTCATAAAAATTGACAAGTGAAGAAAATCAGCCCTCAATCTGGAGAATGTTCTAAATTTCATTTTTGTTTGAATATATTCCTTAGTGGATTACCAGACTCATTTTACTTCTATGTATTAAGAAACATAAAAGGAGAGAAAAATAAAAATACAATCATTGACACAAACATTAGATATGTTTTTTTCAAACATGGCTTTGTTGCTTCAGATAAGATTTTTGAAGCACTGACAATAAATTCATGATGAGCAACATAAATTTGCAACTTATATCTAAAAGATATTGATAACAGCAAATAGAACACCATAAATGGTAAACATAGGAAAGTTCGGTATCTTCATAAATGCATTTCCAAGAATGCTTGGAACTGTACCATTTGAAAAAAAATAACCACCATAAAAAGTAGCACTTTCTTATAGAGAACCATAGACAAGATTTTGCATCTCTTCTGTAAACAGAAGGATGCTTTATTCCAATCAATCAGGCAAGCCAGATACATATCGCCTAGTAAAATAGTTTGGTTAATGTTAAGGAGATGCAACTAATCGATTTTCAAAATTTTGTTGCCTGTATCATTGTAATTACATCGAAATAAACAACTTTTCTTCCATGCACTTTTTGGAGCAAATGAGTATTCAACGAGTTATAGCGGTAAGTCACCTACCGCAGCTCTGGTATTTGAAGCGGGAAGAAATTGTTCTGAAAGGAAGACTACAATGGACTCTCCCTTCCGACGTGCTCGAATGACCCAGCGCATTCCAGCCATCAGAGACAAAAATTAACATACTGGTATAACTCGTAAAATACGCATTTGTCCCAAAAATTGCATGGAAGAAAAGTTGTTTATTTCAATGTAGTTACCATGATTCAAGCAACAAAAATTTAATTATTAATTAGTAGCTGTTTATTCAAGCGCTTTCCAGCCATCAATGATGAAAATTAACATGCCGCTATAACTCATTGAATACTCATTTGCCAAAAAAAGTGCATGGAAGAAAAGTTGTTTATTTTGATTTAATTACCATGATACAGGCAACAAAATTTTTAAAATCGATTAGTTGCATCTCCTTAACATTTACCAATAAATTTTCAAATGCCTCATAGCTAAAATCAGTACGCCATGAAAATTAAAATTTTAGGTTTGATGGTTTGAAGCACTTGAATTCTAGCTACAAGGGAAGAAGTTATTAGGAATTAATCTAATAACTTCAGATAAGATAGGCTACTTAACAAAAATGAGAGCTATTGTGAAGATGCATCTAAAATATTAAACACAAGTTTTACAGTCTGGCAGTCAAAACTAGCTTTCATGCTGCGAACTGTAGATTCTAAGCTTACTACTCGCTAATTTCAACATTATGCACAGATCAAATTTTTCAACAATGCCAGTGAAGTTTTTTTATTGTAAACGTGGTAAAATTTGATATCACATCCTACTTCCAGATTAATTTACACAAAGGAATTTAGATAAAAATTGAGCTGATAGCACCCTACCACAAGATTTAGGAAACCTTTATCGAATGAAAAGCTCCAAGTTATTCAAAAAATGCAAGAACAAGCAGTATGTCATTAATCAACATTCAACTGTAGCACATAATATTCCTATTTTTTGTATTTCCTCAGTATTTTAAATTTCAGGCGAGTCAACAGCATTGGTCAATGTGAAGTTTGATGCAATCACGGAAAATAATAATTCCAATCCCAGGAATCACTGAAGGAACCCATTTAAGAACGTTTTACATGAATGACATTCTGCTCGCAGAAGCGTTATTTTCGAATTATTGAACTTTGAAGTTGGCTATCACGCGCGAAAGGAAGCAACGGAATTTAATTAATAACGGAAGCTAACCCCCTATTACAAACGTAAAGAGGTTGGGTCGTGAGGGGGAGGCACAGTTCTTCTAGTGAAAATTATAAATAAAGCTTCTAACCCACCCATTAGGATGACGACCGCAATCTTGTCTACATCGGCTCCAAGATGGCGACCACCATAGGCGCCGCCATCTTGGAGCCGATGTAAACAAGATTGCGGTTGTCACCCTAATGGGTGGGTTTGAAGCGTTATTTATAATTTTCACTAGAAGAACTGTGCCTCCCCCTCACGACCCAACCTCTTTACGTTTGTAATAGCTTCCGTTATTAATTAAATTCCGTTTCGCGCGCTCGTTTCCTTTGGGCGCAAAGGCCAACTTCAGAGTTCAATAATTCGAAAATAACGCATCAGCGAGCAGAAAGTCATTCGTGTAAAACGTTCTTAAATGGGTTCCTTTGGTAATTCTTTGGAATCAAATAATTATTTTCCGTCATTGCATTAAACTTCACTTTGACCACAGCACTTTCCATGCAACTAGCATATCAAATTTGAACTGTTCTAACTGTATCAACTGTATTTGAAATGTTCTAACTAGTTTCAAAGCTTTGATAGGCTAGAGAGATGCAACTTCATCAAGTGAAAAAATCAGTTATGAGCACTCCTTTTAGAATTAAATTCAAATAATATTCAAAGTTCAATTTCTTACCTTCCAGGTCCAAACTCCTGTGATCATAAAACAACAGCAAAACACCACTTTTCATTGGAATGTGCGTCTTAAATGCCGATAGGATCCTTCGGTAGTCGGTCTTTTTGAAATGGCTGCTGTTAACATAAATGAGACTTATTAAAATTATTTGACTTGACATTTTAGCTTGGTGCAATCCATTTTTTCAAATTCAAACTAGGAAATTGAACTACCTTGGGTAGATTTATAGAATTGTTCTGATATTAAATTAAGGAACACTTATTTAATTTGACGTGAAGTGGCGCCATTGCACTTGACTCGACTCAATACTTTGTTTGAAGGGCACGGCTAGATTCAAGATTGTCGTACCAGTAACGCTAACAGTGACGCCAGATTTCGGGTTAGCAGTGTTGCCAGATGCAATCTAAGCGTTGCTATTGGTGCGATGTCATAACGTCACCTACACACCACTCGATTTTGTAAAAGACTGGTTTGCTGCTACCTTGTTTCGTCTACCATGCACGAAAGGAGGAAGCGGCAAACCAGTCTTTTACCGAATCGTGCTGCGTGCGAGTGACGTCATGGCATCGCACCATTAGCAGCGCCGCTTACATTGCATCTGGCAAGATTGGCAACACTGCTAACCCGAAATCTGGCATCATTGTTAGCCTTACTGGTACGACAATCTTGAATCTAGCCGCGCCCTTCAAACAAAGTGTTGACGAGTCGAGTCAAGTGCAATGGCGCCACTTCACGTCAAATTAAATAAGTGTTCCTTAATTTAATATCAGAACAATTCTATAAATCTACCCAAGGTAGTTCAATTTCCTAGTTTGAATTTGAAAAAATGGATTGCACCAAGCTAAAATGTCAAGTCAAATAATTTTAATAAGTCTCATTTATGTTAACAGCAGCCATTTCAAAAAGACCGACTACCGAAGGATCCTATCGGCATTTAAGACGCACATTCCAATGAAAAGTGGTGTTTTGCTGTTGTTTTATGATCACAGGAGTTTGGACCTGGAAGGTAAGAAATTGAACTTTGAATATTATTTGAATTTAATTCTAAAAGGAGTGCTCATAACTGATTTTTTCACTTGATGAAGTTGCATCTCTCTAGCCTATCAAAGCTTTGAAACTAGTTAGAACATTTCAAATACAGTTGATACAGTTAGAACAGTTCAAATTTGATATGCTAGTTGCATGGAAAGTGCTGTGGTCAAAGTGAAGTTTAATGCAATGACGGAAAATAATTATTTGATTCCAAAGAATTACCAAAGGAACCCATTTAAGAACGTTTTACACGAATGACTTTCTGCTCGCTGATGCGTTATTTTCGAATTATTGAACTTTGAAGTTGGCCTTTGCGCCCAAAGGAAACGAGCGCGCGAAACGGAATTTAATTAATAACGGAAGCTATTACAAACGTAAAGAGGTTGGGTCGTGAGGGGGAGGCACAGTTCTTCTAGTGAAAATTATAAATAACGCTTCAAACCCACCCATTAGGGTTACAACCGCAATCTTGTTTACATCGGCTCCAAGATGGCGGCGCCTATGGTGGTCGCCATCTTGGAGCCGATGTAGACAAGATTGCGGTCGTCATCCTAATGGGTGGGTTAGAAGCTTTATTTATAATTTTCACTAGAAGAACTGTGCCTCCCCCTCACGACCCAACCTCTTTACGTTCGTAATAGGGGGTTAGCTTCCGTTATTAATTAAATTCCGTTGCTTCCTTTCGCGCGTGATAGCCAACTTCAAAGTTCAATAATTCGAAAATAACGCTTCTGCGAGCAGAATGTCATTCATGTAAAACGTTCTTAAATGGGTTCCTTCAGTGATTCCTGGGATTGGAATTATTATTTTCCGTGATTGCATCAAACTTCACATTGACCAATGCTGTTGACTCGCCTGAAATTTAAAATACTGAGGAAATACAAAAAATAGGAATATTATGTGCTACAGTTGAATGTTGATTAATGACATACTGCTTGTTCTTGCATTTTTTGAATAACTTGGAGCTTTTCATTCGATAAAGGTTTCCTAAATCTTGTGGTAGGGTGCTTTCAGCTCAATTTTTATCTAAATTCCTTTGTGTAAATTAATCTGGAAGTAGGATGTGATATCAAATTTTACCACGTTTAAATAAAAAAACTTCACTGGCATTGTTGAAAAATTTGATCTGTGCATAATGTTGAAATTAGCGAGTAGTAAGCTTAGAATCTACAGTTCGCAGCATGAAAGCTAGTTTTGACTGCCAGACTGTAAAACTTGTGTTTAATATTTTAGATGCATCTTCACAATAGCTCTCATTTTTGTTAAGTAGCCTATCTTATCTGAAGTTATTAGATTAATTCCTAATAACTTCTTCCCTTGTAGCTAGAATTCAAGTGCTTCAAACCATCAAATCTAAAATTTTAATTTTCATGGCGTACTGATTTTTGCTATGAGGCATTTGAAAATCTATTGGTAAATGTTAAGGAGATGCAACTAATAGATTTTCAAAATTTTGTTGCCTGTATCATGGTAATTACATCAAAATAAACAACTTTTCTTCTATGCACTTTTTTTGACAAATGAGTATTCAATGAGTTTTGGCGGCATGTTAATTTTCATCATTGATGGCTGGAAAGCGCTTGAATAAACAGCTACTAATTAATAATTAAATTTTTGTTGCTTGAATCATGGTAACTACATTGAAATAAACAACTTTTCTGCTATGCAATTTTTGGGACAAATGAGTATTTTACGAGTTATACCAGTATGTTAATTTTTGTCTATGATGGCTGGAATGCGCTGGGTCATTCGAGCACGTCGGAAGGGAGAGTCCATTGTAGTCTTCCTTTCAGAACAATTTCTTCCCGCTTCAAATACCAGAGCTGCGGTAGGGTATTTACCGCTATAACTCGTTGAATACTCATTTGCCCCAAAAAGTGCATGGAAGAAAAGTTGTTTATTTCGATGTAATTACAATGAGACAGGCAACAAAACTTTGAAAATCGATTAGTTGCATCTCCGTAACATTAACCAAACTATTGTACTAGGCGATATGTATATGGCTTGCCTGATTGATTGGAATAAAGCATCCTTCTGTTTACAGAAGAGATGCAAAATCTTGTCTATGGTTCTCTATAAGAAAGTGCTACTTTTATGGTGGTTATTTTTTTTCAAATGGTACAGTTCCAAGCATTCTTGGAAATACATTTATGAAGATACCGAACTTTCCTATGTTTACCATTTATGGTGTTCTATTTGCTGTTATCAATATCTTTTAGATATAAGTTGCAAATTTATGTTGCTCATCATGAATTCATTGTCAGTGCTTCAAAAATCTTATCTGAAGCAACAGAGCCATGTTTGAAAAAAACATATCTAATGTTTATGTCAATGATTGTATTTTTATTTTTCTCTCCTTTATGTTTCTTAATACATAGAAGTAAAATGAGTGTGGTAATCCACTAAGGAATATATTCAAACAAAAATGAAATTTAGAACATTCTCCAGATTTAGGGCTGATTTTCTTCACTTGTCAATTTTTATGAGTCGTGCTATATTGCTGTTTCTATTTTTGAGACTTGTTCTTTCATAGTTTAGATTAGGTTAAATAAGGCTTATTGTTGAATACCACGGAGAAATTGACTTATATCACCCAGCAACTGTTGAAGAAAAATTGTGAGAACCAGCTGGAGTGTGCTAACTTATTTGGTTGTACTTGAAGCTACGTACAGTACTTCTCTGCATTATTTGGTTGTACTTAAAGCTGGGTACAGTACTCCTCTGCCTTATTTGGTTGTACTTGAAGCTGGGTACAGTACTTCTCTGCCTTATTTGGTTGTACTTAAAGCTTCGTACAGTACTTCTCTGCTTTATTTGGTTGTACATAAAGCTACGTACAGTACTTCTCTGCCTTATTTGGTTGTACTTAAAGCTGGATACAGTACTTCTCTGCCTTATTTGGTTGTACTTAAAGCTGGGTACAGTAGTTCTCTGCCTTATTTGGTTGTACCTGAAGCTACGTACAGTACTTCTCTGCCTTATTTGGTTGTACATAAAGCTGGGTACAGTAGTTCTCTGCCTTATTTGGTTGTACTTAAAGCTACGTACAGTACTCCTCTGCCTTATTTGGTTGTACTTGAAGCTGGGTACAGTACTTCTCTGCCTTGTTTGGTTGTACTTAAAGCTACGTACAGTACTTCTCTGCCTTATTTAGTTGTACTTGAAGTTACGTACAGTACTTCTCTGCCTTATTTGGTTGTACTTAAAGCTATGTACAGTACTTCTCTGCCTTATTTGGTTGTACTTAAAGCTGGGTACAGTACTTCTCTGCCTTATTTGGTTGTACTTAAAGCTACGTACAGTACTTCTCTGCCTTATTTGGTTGTACTTGAAGCTACGTACAGTACTTCTCTGCCTTATTTGGTTGTACTTGAAGCTGCGTACAATAATTCTCTTCCTTATTTGGTTCTACTTGAAGCTGGGTACAGTACTTCTCTGCCTTATTTTGTGGTACTTGAAGCTACGTACAATACTTCCCTGCCTTATTTGGTTGTACATAAAGCTGCGTACAGTACTTCTCTGCCTATTATTTTTAATTTCATTTTTCTTTTTTTCTCAAATATTTTTCACAGCTGCTTTTTGTTTTTTCCCCGATCTCTTTCTCCCTCAGGACTCCTTATATCTCAATACTGCTTCATATTCAGCATCATCTCTTTTTACAACTGACCCCTTTTATTAAAAACGCTCACCTGCATCTCAATTTATCATATTTGCACCAGCAGATTTCAATCTGTACCCTCGCTATCACAACTGAAATGTGTGCTTATTGAGCCAATAACTATTTCAAAAACTGAATGCTTGAGAATTTCACTAGTTGTTTTTGGCCTTTCAGGTACCAGATGACAGTGAAATAATTTCACATCAACATCAAGGTGGATGAAGAGGAGCTAAAGGCTGCTGTGGTATCCAACTGAACCACCAATATTGGAGGAATTTTTTCTTTTGTGGCAGTGGAAGGTGCTGCTATCTCCGGTTACCTCGCCATGAAAACAGACATGTATCACCAGCAGCTGACAAACTTCTTTGAATCACTGCACTATAAGTTGTTCCATTTTTAGTGTGCAATATTTCTATTTGTGTTATTTAAAGTGTATTCAGTCTGATGATCTGCCCAAGGGACTTGAATTTTACAGTAAATCGTTTGTACTATTATTTATGACAGGGTCTTGCACTATCTGTTTAATCAAATTAGTCACTTACCTGGCTTCAGGGAAAATGTTTGGTAATTAATTCATAATAACTGCCCTAAACTTCTCACCTCTGCTTCTTTCCAAGGCATGGGATTTCTGAGTTCCAGACTATATTGAATAGCTTTAAATTTTTTTTTTACTTTCATCCATAAGTTTCATGAAATCTATTAGGATTGTATCAGAGCCTGGTGTTATGGACTTGGAGCTTTTCAGTGCTCTTTCAAGTTCAGCATAGGTAATTGGACGGTTATACTGATCTTGAGAAGCAAAAGTGAAATGTATTGGGGAATGTTTACTGGTAACCTTATGTTCAAAAAATAATGAATCCTGAGTGTCACCAGTTCTGAAGGATTTATATTGTCCAACTAGAATGTTAGCCACATCTTTAGGACATGTGACCACCTCATTATGGATTTTCAATGTTATTTGACTTCTGAAAATAGCTCGAGCCCTGTTAAACGCAATCCATTTATGCATGTTTCCACGGGGATTTTTATATTGATTGTATGCCCTATGATATTCCCTGTGACTTTCCTCACATTTTTCATTCCCACAACAATTCAATTTTTGTCTAGCTGGGCCCATGCTACTCTTTTCAACACTGCCTTCAGTTGCATTAATAATTGTCTGTGTCACTGCTCTGCAAGCTTCATCACATGTTAGGTTACTAAGAATGGGGGAGATCATGGTTTCTCTAAACTTGGGCCAGTTAGCTTATTTAAGAAGCCACCTATCCGGAAAATTAACCTGCAATATTCCTATGTTTGAGTCCATGTACACTGGGAATTGGTCTGATATCATGGTGTCTGGGTGGGTGTTCCATGTTAGTAGAGAGTGCAAATCTTCTGTCACTAGTGTCAGGTCAATATGAGTATAGTTTCCATTTGATGATAAAAAAGTAGGGGCTGTGTTGTTTAACAGGATAAGATTGTTGTCTATTGTTATACCCATTTCTCTATAATTCTGCCTCTTCTATCTTTAAAGTCTGAGCCCCATGAATAGCTGTGGGCATTTGAATCCATCACAATGATGCTGGAATAGGGTGGCCAGTACTCATAGGGTAGATTTTTTTCACAGAATTTTCTTGACGGGACCCCTAAAAAGGTGAGGTTGATAGAAAAAATGATACTGGTAAAGCTTCAGACCATTTGAACATCGTTAACCCGTGCCCCAACGGCCTCAAAGTTTTGAAAAATGACATTTTTTGCGATTTTTCAGAACTTTGCCGTTGGGACACGGGGGTAACGATGTTCAAATGGTCTGAAACTTCACCAGTATCATTTTTTCTATCAACCTCACCTTTTTAGGGGGTCCCGTCAAGAAAATTTTGCGAAAAAAATCTACCCTATGAGTACTGGTCACCCTAATGCTGGATCCCCGCTTCAAATTGCTAATTTCTAGTAGGTTGTGACCTACTAGATCATTATAAAGTGTTGGTGGCAGATACATATTGATAGGTTTCTTGTTAATGAATACTCTACAAGCTACTTCAACAGGAGTGTTGATTTCAATAGGTATATAAGGGATGGTATTATGGACATAAGTCATTACCCCACCTGTTCTATTATCTCTATCTTTTCTGTAGCATGAAACATAGTTATTTAGCTTAATTAGATTACGATTTTGTAAGTGGGTTTCTTGTTGGCAAAGAACTTTTGGTTCATATTTATAAATGAGCAGTTGCAAGAACGGGAGTTTAGAGAAATATCCTCTCATATTCCATTGCAATATTGATAGGTTCATTATGGGCCTATTAAAGAGGTTACATTTAGTTTAGTTAGCACTTCTTTTATAGGATCTTCTGCATTAAGGATGTTACCAAGTACTGTTAGTAGTTCAATACGCTCAGTGATTGAATTGGAGATTAGCATTTTGACAATTGTTGGGAGTAGTTTAAATATGATGGTCTTGAGTGATATTTTAATTTCCTTTTCCGATATACTTTTATTGCTTTGCTGGTTTTTAGAGGTAGGAGGGTTCCTTTCTTCCAACTGAGTATTTGCTGTGTTATAATTAGTAATCATTAAGCCGTAATTTACTTCTGTGTTCAGTGAGGTTGGTGTATTATGGTTCATACGTTGACTGTGTTCCATAGTTTTTATTTTCCATTGCTTTGTTTTGAGTAGGTTGCTTCTGCAGTTCTAGCCTCTTATGAGCATGCATAGGGTTGCCAAGATTCTGTGTTGGTATGCCACAGCTATGATGTAAGCTCTCTGAATTGATTGCATTAGCGTATGTTTTTTGTGTCATATTTTGAGATTCTGTTTGGGTTCTTGATAGTACAAGTGGGGGAAAGGAGCGTCTTGATTCTAATTCTGGAAGTGTGACTTGCTGCTGGTGGACTTGGGCTTGGTTTTGAATTATTTTCCTTGCATCTGCAAATGAGATATTTTGTCTTGCTTGGAGTTTACTGACATTATGTTCTTGAATATAAATGGGTCACTCTTTTGAGGCAGCTGTAAGGTTTAAGGCATCAAGGTTTTTACTTGGTTTTCTGTTTTAACTTTAATAATGAGATTGCCTGATCTTTTGTACTACACTTTCTCTAAGATTCACCACAAATTTGGTTTATTGTAGATTGCACTTTGAAAGGATTCAGTTTTGTCAAATTTTGGTCATCATCTTGTGCATTTATTAGTACATTCCTAATTGTATTTGGGATTTTATCTGCATTTTCTGACAAGTTGAGGTCTATTTCAGCAGATTTTAATCCTGCAGGGCATTGAAAGTCTTGTTTTAGCTCTTTGTGATTGTTTGGAATTACCATGGTTGATTCAAAAAGAGAATCATTGCTATAGAAAGAACTCCTGAGGGATGTGACTCACGGAGCAATGACACATTGTGCTCAAACATTTCTGAGTCAGAGACATTGTGTTTCCCTCTTCTCTTCACACTGAAATTCCAAAAATTCTTGACTACTATCTAATGTTCTCTTAGAAGTATTGATATAAGGTCCTTTATTCATTTGCTTTGGGCTCCAGTTGTTAGGGCTTGCCCTTGGGGCTTCTCGTCTTGGAGCTGGCTGTGATTTACTCTTAGGAGTAGTGGTTGTCACGAGGTCATTTTTGTTAGGTTTCCTAGCATTATTAAATTCAGATTTCTTGAGATAGGTCGAGTGTAGGCGCGGGTAACTTGTCCCTTGACACTGCTTTTACCTCCTCCGGGGTCATACGGAAGTTTGATTTTGGGAGGCATTGTATTATCAAGTCTGTTGATAACTTTCAAGAGTTTATCCTTGATAGTATCTATCGCTTGATGAGGATTTATTCCTTTGTACTACCTTTATCAAAAGAAATAATCAGATTTTTGTTGTTTTATGTTATTTGTAGAACAACATCCTTTTATATATCAGTGTTATCCAAGATCTGGCAAAACAAAAATAGTAATTTAGGATTATCCGGCGGGCCCAAAGCCCCAGCAGCAGTTTACCAAGAAATAAATCAAAATTATTTGATTTGAATCGATTTTTGACTTAAACAGATATTAACTGAACTACTTGCCAATAGTAGGTAAATTTTTCAGGAAGTTCCGTCTGATAAGCCACCACGTCCTAGCGCCACAACATCCGCACTCATTTTTCACTCTGTGGATCAACATGAGAAAGTGATTCACTTTGCTCCTGAGTCTTTGTTCTCATGTTGTTCTAGAGTGAAATATGATAAATTTTGTTGTGTAAATTATTTATTTTATTTTATATGGCTTCTGGAATATAATTACATAGGTGTACGCTGCTGGCAATGGTGTTACGGACACATTGGGCAGATATGTTGAAGAGCAGCTGTTTGAATGCACTTTTCTGTGCATAATAAATTTATGACTATAGTTTCGGTACTTCATGAAAAACAATTATGAGGGAGTTAATGTTTCCTCCTATAAATAACTTTCACGTTGTTGTATATACAGCAGCACTTCATACATTCCGATTTAAATATAACAAAACCTAATTTTAGTCTTTATGTTACGCACTCGACTACTCAGATGTATGCTAAATTAAAACTACGACCTAAATCTGTACTAATATACCTGCGCACTACTCGCTTCCAGCTCTGTAAGTGGTGATTAAACTCCCAATGACAGCTAATGAACAACCTACTAGTCTTCGACTTGTGCAGCCTTATTTTGTTAGCGTGAGATGAATTTAAGGCTGGGAACTATTATGTCGTTCAATGTTGTCTAGTCATTAACGGCTGGTAGTGCAAGGTTTATTTGTTGATTTGGCTAAGTACATTGCTAGGGTGAAGCGTTATAAATAAGCATTACTATCTATGCGCTACACATAGTTTTTATCCTTTTTTTCTTCTCGTAATTCCCCTCAGGGGGATACAACTATTGTATCTATGGGAATTAGCGCTCCCAGGGGAAAAATGTGAGGGCCCGAGCTGAGAATTAGGTAGGCCTTCTTTTTGTTGAAATAAAATGTTTTTTGTTATGTTAAGGACCACCTTTTTTCGGTTCACTACTGTCCTGTTTTTCAGCACCTCTGACTTTCTTCTTCAACTTTTATCTTATTTCATGAACTTCTTTCCCATCTTACTGTTTCTATGCCCTTTCTGCATAGATTCCTCATTTTCTTATCTCCATACTAAATGGTGCCTTCCTCCTTCCTCTCTTCGATACGCTCTATTTTTGCAGCGGTTAGGGAGGCTTAAACTAACTTATAATCTAATCTGATCTAATCTTCTCGTAATTGGAACATGAAGAAAAAAAATCAATTGTATTTACTCATTGAAACCTTTGCATTCCTATGACAGATTCATAATTTTGATTTCAAAAGGAATTATTTGAAAAAAACATTAGACTGGCTGTGAAAATACTCACATAACTAGAATTATGCTCACCTTTCAAATTTTGCATTCTGAGGCTTATGCAATGTGAGGGCCTCAGCTGAGAGTTAAATAGGCCTTCTTTTTGTTGAAATGAAATGTTTTTGATATGTGAAGGACCAGCTTTTTTCGGTTCAATGCTGTCCTGTTCTTCAGCACATACTACTTTCTTCCTCAATTTTGGTCTTGTTTTAACTCTTTTTTCACTACTTACTGTTTCTATGCCCTTTCTGCGTAGATTCCGCGTTTCCTTAACTCCATACTAAATGGTGCCTTCCTCCTTCCTCTCTTTGGATCGCATTTGTTGCTGAGCAGAGACGCCAAAACTAACGATTAATCTAATGTAATCTGAGGCTTATGTTGGAATAGGTACACTTCCCGGCAGTCTCGAAAGAGTTAACGTACTCTTTAAAAAGTTACTTGGAGTGTTGTCCGGTTATTAAACAACTCATTTTGCTTCTGAACGTGCCGCTAAATTTACTTCTGCTTATTGATTATCATACAATTGTGTGTACAAATTATTTTACCGTTGTAAATGATTGATTTTGAGCATGCAGCCATTAGTTGGTAAACGATGCGTCGTAGGCTTCCCACTCAAGAATAGGTACCCAAATAGAAAGTTTGACGTGAACTGGTCTTTCTAATGTTTATCTTTGAGGTCTATTATGGTACATTTTTTTCTTTTTGATTTTATATTCAGGGGGATACAGGGGGATACAACTATTGTATCTATGGGAATTAGCTCTGGTAGGGGGACTATGTGAGGGCAGTAGCTAAACATTAGGAAGGCTTCCTTTTTGTTGCAGTAGAATACACTGTAAAAAATGCCCGTGAAATTCACGGGTAAACACCGTATAAATCACGGTTTTTAACTGTGAGGCATATTTTACAGTAAAACACTGGGTCTCAATCCAATAACGGTAGAACACCGTTATTGGCTATTACAAGTGGATTTCAAATCAATGAAATAAATGAAAGTAATGTTGTTCAATTTGAGCATAAAATGACTTGAACGAATGTTGCCTAGTTACTATAAACTTTATTAGGTATGTGTTGTTCATGCAAAAAAAATCATATGAGAAATGAATAAATAATCAATATCTAGGAACTTTCCTTCCCATAACGGAAATGCGTATGATCATTCTAATTATCGATTGATGAAATTTATTGTATTTCCCTTTTACATCAGTTTTATATGTGGTATTTTAGGCTTTAAAAGGTTGAAGATTGAACTATCCTTTCGAAAATATTGGTTGCCTGTTATATTTTACCACTGCGCTTTTTCTCAATTTATGAAGCTTTAATAAATATCATAAGGCAAGAATTATGAATTTTCTTCAAATGTTTTGTTACAATAAATGTATTGGTAAATTAATAACTGAAAAGCTAACACCGTGTCAATAGTATTGGAACTACTATCCCCGATGGAATTGTGTTTGCGCGGCAACTTGGCAAGTAGAAAGCCGTTGGAATTGTGCGAGAGGTGTTAAAGTCTCATTTATTGCTTTCCAGTAAATGTGTTTTGTTCTCACCACCAGAGTATAATAATTTGACAGTGCTTCTCTCACATTGATAGCTATCGTATAGAGTTCATGAGTGGGGGTTTTAATTTAAGCGTACGTTTACTATTGATTATCGTAAAGTACAGGCAGTGGTCGTGTTAATCTACTCACACATATAGGCTAGTATAAATATCGGAATTAAGTCTTGTTAGAATGCTGTTGAGTGATTTTATCGTCCCTTAATTCTCCCCACTTATTTTGAGAGTTTCCAATTTGGACCAATTTAGTTGTAAAAAAGACTTGTGGTCGTGTACTTTAACCATACTTTTTTTATCCTGGTGTTCGAATTTACATTTACATTTTTTAGATCAAATGTAGATTGTCAACTCAATTCGGCAAAGAGAAGTAGACATACTGCCAATGTCATTTATTGTTAACATATAGATTTTATTGAGTGTTTAAATTACGAGTTCATTATAGCGTTCTCAAATTATTATTAAAATATGTCTCAAAAATGCACAACCCTAATGTGTTGGGAGAGGGTAGTCTGAGGCCCCATTATAATTGTCCATTCTGTGGTAAAGTATCTAAATCATTGGCAGGGTATGTTAGCCATTTTGCATTCCATAAAAGCTTATGTAATGTTGCATATCCATGTTCATTTGAAAAATGTCCTAGAAAATTTAAATCATGTGCTGGATTCCGAGCGCATATTTTGCGGGAACATGGGGAGAAGTTGTCAAATAGCATCCAAAATGAGCAGCAAAGATCTCCAGATACTCATCTGCAGTGTAATCTACAACATTGCCATCAAATTTGTTCCCATATAAATGCTTTGCTCCAACATCTAAATAATCATCAAAGATGGTGAAATCATTAGGTGTCATATTAAAAATTGTGATAAAAAATTATTTTAAAAAATTTCTAGTTTAATAAGTCATCTTATTAGAAATCATCATGGATGTTCTCATAATTAGGTTGCCTTGAAACATATGATATCACCAGAGTACATGAAGGCAGTGTTGATATTCATTCAGTAGCACTTTCAGCTCATGAAGTTTGCTCTGGTGTATATGATGCTAGTGACAAACCTGATACTAGAGAGACAGATGAGAGAATGGAAAATAGTGATGAAAATTTAGGTAACAATGATGTAGAAGCATTTTATTTGAAAAATCTTGCATTGTTTTTTCTCAAATTGCAGGCATAATTATTACTTCCATTATCTACCATCCAGCATATCATTAAAGAATTTCATGAAATTCACCAACAAGGACAGACATTTTTGTGCTCTAAAGTAATCACAAAATTAAAACATTAAGCTGACATTCCTGATGACAAGTTAAAAGAAATTGAAAAATTATTCGGATCTTTTCAATGTACATCAAAAAGTTTTAGAACTAACTTCAAATGTAAAATAACTTTCAAAGAATTATTTAATTAAGGTCCCTGAAGGTGTCTTGGTTTATTTTCTTGTGAGGAAGCATCTGTTATTTTTTAATTTCAGCCTTCATGTCCATCAAATTTTCACTTCCCATGGTCAGGTTCCAAAATCTTATGATTGTGTGAGTTATTCAGACCTTCATGATTATTACCCTCTTCAAGGGTATGAGAAGAGCTTTGGTACATTATTGATTCCTCTCAAGCACAAGAGTTTTTTGAAGTGATAATGTCAATCTCAATAAAAGAGAGCATATTTCAAGAGTTGCCAAACCTGGCAAGTGGTACCGTTGATGGCATACTTCAGGTGCTCACTGAAGCTGGTGTGGAAACTAGGGATGACCTGAGTCTTGAAGAGGATGAGCTTTGCCCAATACTGAGGCTGATCTAAATTCGCAAGCTAAGAAATTTCTGAAGATATGCTTTGGGTAAGTAAATTTAGTTGTGTGGGGGCACCAACTGTGTATCGATGATTATTTATGGATATATTATCAGATAATTAATTGCATTTCCTAAGAAATTCTTCCTAAAAGCAGAATGCTAAGGTAAAAAAAAAGAGTTTTTGGATTGTTGTTTTCCTAACTTCATTTTTGTGTTTTCAACCAGTAAAAATGTTAAAATAAAAGTAAAATTGTTTTCATTTCTTTAGCTATTAAATTTCATCAGAAATAAAGTTGCATGTGTGTGAACTAGCTAATTACAGAGTGCTTAGTATTGTTTTATTTTTGGTTTGACAAATTGTAAAAAATTCAAGTAATTACTTTTGTCACATACCTGTAAACTTTTCTGAAGCCTTGTCCTATTAAGTCGACATTGTACACAGGTTTTCTTGAAATCAATATGAAATGAACTAACCATTGATGAATTTAAAAAAAGCAATACTGTAGGTAGAAACTTCTTAACATTTGATTTTTTAGGAGTTGAATTGAATTCATTAATTTTTAGTAGTGTGTTGGGATGAATATAAGTCAGTCTTTTAATGCTTGATGTTTGAATTATGAGATTCATTCAACGCTTGACTTATCGGCTAAATACAATGAAAAAATATGTTACTGCTTAATTTGTGCAACATGGGATGTAATCTTTTACTTGTGTTGGAATCACTTACATTTTTCTATAAGTATGAAATTTTATGTGAATTACTAAACATAAGCAAGAAAAATTGTCTTCTGTTATCTGCTAGTTTATATAACATTTAAACAATGTAATGTATTGAAGTTAGTGTGAGAATGATTATTCTGCATCACTATATAGTAAGGGCTAGTTGCTTAGTGAAGTTGTGAGAAAAATTTTAAGAAAAATTTGAAACTCAGTCTAGTTCAAGTGGGTATTTTTTCAATGCTGTTTTACCACTGCTGATCAATTTACATCTGGTATTTTTTATCACAGTTGCTTTGGTTATTGAAGATTTCCCCTTTTTTCTTTAACTTTTGTAGTGCCAATAGAAAGAGTGAGTTCTTTAGTACCAATTCACTCCAGAGGAGAAGTTCAGTTTCAGCTGAGTGCATATGTCATTATTTGAAAAAAAATTAATAATCAAACCTCACTTTTACTCAGTGTTTTGAACTACATGATCTAAAAATTTCTTACTTGTGTTCAGTTCAAATTTTTGAGTGCAAGCAAAGGAGGGGAAGTAATGCATCATAGTGAACAAAACTGTCCGGAATATTGTTGACTTGCCAGGTTGCAGTAGCCCAAGTTGCCTTCAGCTAATTCAATTTGTGGGTAAAGTGGCAAATAGAGATTGTTTACAGATATTTCTCATAAGTTCAGGAACTCATCTAGCACGACTCCGGAAGAATGGTGGAGGTCAAAGAAAAAGAACTGACAACATCAAATATAGTTACTAAGAGGTTTATACATTTTTTGTGTACCTCCAGGAGTGCCGTTTGTGTTTGAAATATTCAAGCCATACAATTATGCATAATTTTATGACACTTGAAAAAAAATGATTGTATGTGGTACTTAATGTTCTATTGTTTCTATTGCCCCTCAGGGGGATACAACTATTGTATCTATGGGAATTGGCACTCCCAGGGGGACTTTGTGAGGGCCCGAGCTAAAAGTTAGGTAGGCTTTCTTTGTGTTAGAATAGAATAGGTTTTTGTTTTGTTATGGACCGTCTTTTTTTCGGTTCACTGCTGTCCTGTTTTTTCAGCACCTACTACTTTCTTCAACTTTTTCTTGCTTCATAATCTTCTTTCTCAACTTACTGTTTCTATGCCCCTTCTGCATAGATTCCTCATTCTCTAATCTCCATACTAAATGGTGCCTTCCTCCTTCCTCTCTTTGATACGCTCTTTTTTGTAGCGGTTAGGGAGGCTTAACCCGCGCACTGTAACTGGTCGCCTCATTTACCAGGCTCACTGGTTGCCAGACGTAAGGCATAACCCCAAGTTGTTATACACCAAAATGATCGTCTCAGCGAGTGCTACACAGCTGGAGCCAGAAACCCCCACATTGTGGGGGTTAAGGCAGAGCTCCAACCACTTGGAAGTTGGGAGGGGTAAGCACAGTCAGTGTGGTAAATGAGGCGACCGTGAGAGGGTGTGCGTGCGAACAGTCAGTGGCAGCCTCAGTTACCAGCGAAACTACTCAGGGCCTTATTTCGCCTTATTTCGTAAAAATGGCAAATAAGACAAATCTGAAGTCAGTAGCGTGTAGAGCAGTATTTTATTCATATTGTGTGAAAATTACAAGTTTCGAAACACTATACTTACAGTAATATAACCAGACATGCAAACATGCATTTATGTAGGAACTAAAACGAAGAATGGATAACACCTAGTAGACATAAATGGTCATAACTTTTTTTCTAATTGTTGTAGAGGAAAAATAAAAACATCAGCAGGTTTGGAAGGATTTTCTGCATAAAATAGCAGTGAAAAACATTACATTGTTCCCAAAACACAAAAATGGCCATTGATCTCTTTGAAGCAATGTTGTGCAAAAATCTACGGAGTTTGACTCCATATTACAAAGAAACGGTTCAAGTTATCAAAAATCTGACAACATCAAAGTGTAAAGCAACATTTTTTACTCATTACTTCATATTTTTACATCTCTGCCTATTACGGTAAGTGAACAGGGAACGGCAGAGTAACGCGGGTAAATTGACTACTTTTCTGAGGGATGCGCGACCGTGCGCGGGTTAAACTAACTTATAATCTTAATCTTCTTATTTCTATTGATATCAGTGTTCCAGGGGATGATAAGTTCTTTCTTTGGCTAGTTACTTATTTACTTTTAGTTCACTTTTGGTTCACTGTTGCTTTTTTCTGCTTCCATCCATTTATTCTTCACCTCTCATCTGGTTTTGTGAATTGCTTCCAAATTTATTTCTATGTGCTAGATGTGGGGGCATATCTTGTGCATAGATTTTCATGTCCCCTGCTACCATATTATATGATGCCTCCCTCTCTTTGAAACACCCTTGTTGTGTGGTTAGGGAGAGTCAGAATTGACTAGAATTATACTTTGAGTTACTTCAGAAGTTGATTTTCTTATTTGCAATATAATTTTAAAAAAATTTTGTTGCTCAAAAAATAAACAGATCTCCTATTTCTCCAAAAATTCACAAACCAATTGATAAAAGAAATTGTTATGTAAATATTGAAAATCAATATTAGGAAATTAAAGTATTTTTAGAAATATTAAATTGTACTAGAATTGAAGTGAGGAGTTCCAAAGTGAACCACCAAAAACTCCCTACATTTCCCTTTTTCATTGTAGCTGATAGAACATTTCTCTTTTTAGAGAGCTAGTGAATGAATGAGTTCCTCATGCAGTTTTGAAAACAAAAATATTAGGGGCAGTTGCAGTATTTAATTTCAAATTTTTGACGTTTATTGTATTTGTATTCTTGTTTAATTTTAGGGACTTAATCATACCGAGACAGTGTTAATTTCATTTTACTATTTATTGTTTTTTTCACAGATGTACAACCTGCTGCAAGTGCATCAGACCTCAACACTGTAGCTGAACTGCCTGCAAGTGGGATTGGTTCAATGTTTGTTCATCCATTTTGAAGAATTAACAGGAGTTAACATAAGAGATCAAGTGCAGGCGACGCACCACAGCAGAGCACGAAGAATTTTATTGTGGATGGTTAGGTAAGTGAAATCTCGTGACATAATCCAAATCAATATGGATTATAAAAATGCAAAACTGAACTCGGGCAACACGCTTTCTGAATTGCCAGGAGCTATTTTGAGTGCCATGGCCTGTTTCAAGGAAAACAAGATGTTATGTTCAAAGTGTTCAAGCTGAGTACTGCGGATGTTCAAATGTTCATTTTTATAAATTTTATCCATTCAAATTCCCCTCAGGGAGATGAACTATTGTATCTATGGGAATTACCACTCCCGGGGAAAATGTGAGGGGCCAAGCTGAGAGTTAGGTAGGCCTTTTTTGTTAAAATAAAATGCTTTTGCTTTGTTAAGGACGACCCTTTTTTGGTTCACTGCTGTCCTGTTTTTCAGCACCTACTACTTTCTTCAACTTTTATCTTGTTTCATGAACTTCTTACTCAACATATTGTTTCTATACCCCATTTGCATAGATTCTGTATTCTCTTATCTCCATGCTAAATGCTGCCTTTCTCTCTGTGATACGTTTTTTTGTAGCGGTTCGGGAGGCTTGAACTAACATAAGAGTATAGCTAATCTAATCTAACCATTCAATCTTCATTCAAATCCATAGAAGCTTATAATATCAGCAACTCTCCTATATCCTTTCATGCATATATTTCTTGCATTATTTCCAGTGCTTTCATTATTTTTTAATTTTTTCCATAAACATAAGTGCCAAAATTCAACATAGTAGTGCTGTGTCTGCTTAAAATTATCCTGGAGTGTTATGAAATTTGATGTGCTGGCTATGATGGAAAATTTTGCGTTCATTTCAAGGCGGGATTCCTTCAAGTTAAGTTTCTTCTACTCTTAGTTATAAGCTTAACAATATTAAAACAACCCTTGCGGAGACTTTCTACTAAATCATCTACGCCACTGAGAAAAATGTGCTAATCATTATATTTTATTGCAGGATGAGAAGTCCGTGCAGGAGATCGAGGATTCTAGACTCCATCTGCACCCTCACATTGAAATAAATGGTAAGTAACACAACATACCTGCCTCAATGTAAGAGAGTGCATTTTAACCTTTGCCACTAAATTTTACCCCCGTGGGGTATCTTGATACTTAGTTAATTCCACCATTTCATCAGATAACCTCCAAAAGCTGGTATGAAGTATTTAAAAAAATAATTTGAGGCCGACCTGGACGGTGTCTTATCAATACAGCCAATCGTGAATGAATTCCATGCCACGCTTTGATTGATGTTTTGCGTCTGGTGTCATTTTATGGAAATATATTATAACAATTTTTATAAATCTTGGAAACTTTTCCGAAAACCTTCAACAGAATGATCAACTTGACGAAATTGTCATTTCAATATATACCCTATAGAATGGGAATACAACGCACATATTTCCGAGTCAAGAGTCTTCATAGAAGGCAAAAAAGTATCAAGAGCTGATATTTCATGATATGTGGCCAAGCATTTTGAACCAACCAGCAGGAAAAATTACATTTTCTTCCATGGCTAGCTTAATTAATCATTTTGAGAATAAGAATGGATTCAAGATCCAAAATGCAAGCTTTGTATGAGTTTTATTCACGAATATAAGAATGTATTGTAATCGAAATTTTTTGTAAGAGATTTTCTTTATCTTTAGTAGGAGTGAAACACAGTTTTTTCGCACCAACTTAGGACCACATCAGGTTTGTTGATGAGCGTTTGTGTTGCAGGTGCAGAGTCTACTCTGACCGCCAGTTCGTTTATGCTTGCATTGGATGGGACTGTCGTGATGGAAAACTAGATGACATTCACATCTCGGCTCTCTGCACTGTTTGCAACATATTACTGCTTCAACTACAAGTACCCTCCCGAAGCAGCTGCGACGCTGGAATTCAATCAGAGGTATTTGCAAATGGTCTGAATTTTACGAATAGTTCAAAGAATTCTTAGTAAAGCTTTTAATTTCATTCCAGTCATGTTAAACTTAGTCAATAAATTCATTAACTTCTTCGCTGCTCGAAGATTTTTCCTCTTTTTGATGACCAACGAGCAATTACTGTGAAAATTTTAAGGCCACCTCTCCGGTATGATACAAATCTAATTTTAATGTAGTGTTGAGGTTAAGAACTTGAATGCCGCAAACTGTTCAAATAAATACTTATATATATACTGATACCGTGTTACAGTAAAATGCCTTGGTTCTGACTTAGCATCGGTTGCTTGTAATTCTTTGGTAAATATCACTGTGTATTCCTGGAATTTATTTACGTGATGCAAATACTTATTAAACGTATTTTCTAACTTGGCTCATAGCACACATCGATCCACACGCGATATCCTGAATACGTTCTGGGTTTAGAATATTTTTGAATTTTGTATTCTTTGATACAACGTCCTGTTAAATGGTAATTTTTATGTAGATGAAGTGAGTTCTAGAAATGAAACTGAATTTACTGTGTGCTCTTGTGTTAAAACCTTACGCTCCTGCAATGAGACACTCAATATACTTGATCAATAACACCCAATACACTCCTGCGATCATAAGGGTAAAAATCGTTTTCAGGGCGCAAACGACGATATGATCGACATGCGTAAGAATTATTTGTATTCAAGATGCAGGAAGGCAATTATTTGTAGTGAAATCACTATCACACAATTTTTCTCATTGCGGTTCGATGGGAAAAAAATTTATTACCCCCTTTTGTCCAGAATACGAATGATCCATGTTCATGTCTCCGAGATCGTATGCCTTGCGAATTTTAAAACGAATTTTACTGAGGAAAAATAAAACTCGGCGCTGAAAACGTTAGGTCTACCTATAAATTTAAAAATCTTTGTATCTAACACTTATTTCACTAGTTCTAATTATTGTATCAATAGGAATCAGCACTCCCAGGGGAAAATGTCTGGGGGTCCGAGCTGAGAGTTAGGTAGGTCTTTTTTGTTGAAATAAAACGTTTTTTGTTATGTCAAGGACCACTCTTTTTCGGTTCACTGCTGTCCTGTCTTTCAGCATCTAATTTTTTCTTCTTCAACTCTTATCTTATTTCTTAAACTTCTTTCGCAACTAACTGTTTCTATGCCCTTTCTGTATAGACTCTGCATTCTCTTATCTCCATACTAAATACTTCCTTCCTCTCAAATTAGAACGCTTTTTTCGGTTAGGGAGGCTTAAACTGTCATCCAATCTATTGTGCTTGCTCAGAGGGAGAAATAAAGGAATGAATCTTAGAAAAAAAGTATTTATCATTTTTCATTACAGATGCTTTGTGCGGATAAATCCTGGAAGAGGTACCAAGATGGCCGTGGAGAAAAATAGAAAAAGGTATGCAATGAACCCGAAGGTGCTCTCGTTCATCAATGGCCTCGCAGATTTTGAATGGACTGAGATGTGAACGTTGTAAGTAAGCATCTGATGCCCTCCCAGTCGACTCTCATGGTAGTCGAGTTGAGTTCTTTGCAAGAACCCCGTAAGATCTTCAAATTTTTTCACCTACCAACATTTACTGTTTAGCTTCTCTCATATTTTTGTTTAGTAACATTTACAGCAGTTTCTCGCGTTTATGGCCAACATCTGTAACATAAATATATTTCCATTGATATGCAGTCTTTGTTGAAAACTCTTGTATTTCTCCTCTTGCAACATTCGCTTTGCAAATTGACTATTCACTGCGTATCTTTATTTCTTTGCAGTTCGACGAATCGTGTTTATTGTAATTGCCGCTTATTATAGTGGATTAGATGGTTACACTGTTTGGCCTGTTGAATTAGGTAATCAGATCGTTTTTCTTCATTAAACATCTCGAGCTATATTAGCCCTCTCAAGGCAGGGATTTAAGATTTTCAATGTTCGTCACGAAATGCGTGATGTGGAAGCCTTGAAGTAATTATTATGGTTGTAGAAACTTTCTTTTGTTAGTGCCTCTATTTATATATTTTTATTATTTCTATTCTATTAGACATAACAGAACTTTTAACTGTTAGACATAACACTTCATTACTTTATGATTTATATTCGTGTTTTGCCATAACCTATGCGGAAACGTATTCTGAACATACGTACCTCATATATTGCATGTATATTATATAAAATGAAAAATGTTCTGGAAAAAATAGGGGAATGATTATTAGTAGGTAATTTCATAAAATTATGTGCAAGGAACAAAATATTGAATAAAAAATTAGATTGTTATTCCCAATAATGTTTTTTGAAGTTGGGATGATTTCTTATTGATAAGTGGATTTTAAAATCTTAAAATTCGACTTTAAATGTGTAATCTATTTTAAGCCTAATTGTTCTGTGAAATGTACTTTGCAAGCTGGAACTCCACTCGGTTTTTATGGGGAGGATCTTGGAGGACTGTAAACTTCAGCGAAGGAGATAGTGTGAAAGCTTTCCGCTCGTAATTCATGCTCAGTCTCCTGATCTGATTATGATATCTAGTGAAGCATTTGAGAATTTGATTATTTTAGTGGCAGTAATACGTATTGAATTAAGCTAATTAGTTTAGTTGAAGAAAAATATCTAAACCTGAGAAATATTCAACTTGGAATTATTTAATTTCTGTAGCCTTGTGTGATGCAGACGAACTTCCACTTTGTTCTTGATATTAGTTCAGATCAATCCTACTAATTTTATTGTACTTTTATGACAAATAAACAGACATAACTGTAAGAGTTACGATGATGCTGATTCGAGATCCATTGATGTAAACGCTCGAGTTATGATTTGATTTATTTAAGAGTGTATTTTTACCAAGGAAGACATTTTGAAGTGTCAATTGAAGGAAAGAGGAACACGGGAAGTTTGTGTTTTATTTTGTTATGACTAGTTTAAAATTCTTTTAATGAACTTGTCGTTACTTTGAGAATAGAATGGCATGACTTCTTGTATTATAATAAACAGTGAATCCATTTTAAATAGTTACCATTCGTTCGTAGTTACCATTCTTTTTTCGTAGCGGATATGGTTTTCTTTAGGAAGCCAATAATAAACGTTGCAATAATAAATTGTCATTGTTCCAGTCATTGACCTTTCGTTACGAGGTTTTCGAGTATTTATATAAGTAACGCCAATTGAACGTATTTACAAATAGTTGACTTCAATCCAATGTAAGCTGCTGAGCATGATCAGCGGAAACAACTTCTGCAAGTGACGCAAGTTCCATGTTGAAGTTTCATGAAGTAAGATGTTAGTTGAAGTACTAGGGTTGACCAATGGAAGCCGTAATAGCATTCTATTGCATTAGGTAAACTATTCTTTTGCACCAATTTCAACAGTTTTCTACGATATATGGCTTGTACTATATCGTATTTGAAAGTTTCAAAGAGCGATTGTTTTTTTCTTGGCAATCGAGCAATTAAAGAATTTCATCTTTTTTGTCACGATTACTTGCATTTTATACGGTTATTCGACCAATAATAAAAAAATACATTCATTTTACCACAGTTTTTCACGGCAAATCAAAAGAAATTACTGGTTTCTACCGTTTTCAGTGCCCAGGTTTTGCTGTTATTTCACGGCAATTTCGTATAAATTACAGTTTTTTACCGGTTTTTATTTCCTGGTATTACCGTTTAAAGTACGGAAACTCCTTAGAAATCACGGTTTTTTACCGTTTTTTGCCCCCAGGTTTTACCGTTTTTTTCACGGTTTTTTGTTGGCAGCGAAGTTGCCAGACATTTTACCGTGAAATCACGGTGAAATTTTTTACAGTGTAGGTTTTGTTACGGACCGTCTTTTTTAGATTCACTGCTGTCCTGTATTTCAGCACCTACTACTTTCTTCAATTTTTTCTGGTTTCATGAACTTTTTTCTCAGCTTACCGTTTCTGTGCACCTTGTGCGTAGATTCTGCGCTCCCTTAACTCCATACTGAATGGAGCCTTTATTCTTCTTCTCTTTGGACCGCCTTTGTTGCTGATAGGAAGGCTTAAACTAACTAATGATCGAATCTATTTACGTGTATGATGGAGTCTTGTGTGGGAACAAATCTTGTGCTGACATTTCCCGTTGTGTCAAGTTCATATTGAATGATTTCTAATTTCCTTTGATTGAAATTTGTTGTGGTAGGGAGGCTTGTACTACCAATAATCTAACCTTACAATTTTTTGTTTAGGTTGTACCGACTTTTTTTCGGTCCATTGCTGTCCTGTTCTCTGGAACCTTACATTTTCATGGTAGATTTTTTATTACAAACTTCGTACCTCGATGCTTCCATCCAAAACATATTGGGGAACACATCTCGTGCATAGATTTCCTGATTTCTTATGTCCATACCGATTGGGCCCTTCTTCCTTTCTGTTCATGAAACATCTTTTTGCGGGGAGAAGTGCTGAAATGATGTCGTCTTCATCTAGATTTTCTGTATTTTATCATATTTTCCTGTAATCATTGAAACAATGTGAACGCGAGTAATTATAACTTTCTCTCACAACGATAACAATAATCAATGCTCTCTGTTCTTAGCGCTCCCATGGGGAATGTGCGAGGTCTTGAGCTAAATGTTAAGTAAGCCTTTCGTTGAAATGAAGTATTTTTTTTAATTTTTTTACCATTTTTTTCGGTTCACTGCTGTCCTGTTTTTCAGCACCTATTACTTTCTTCGTCAACTTTTCTCTATTTTCATAAGCTTCTTTCTCAATTTACTGTTTCTATGCCCCCTTCTGGGTAGGTTCCGGGAATTAGCGCTCCCAGGGGAACCATGTGAGGGCCCGAGCTAGAGGTTAGGTAGGCTTCCTTTTTGTTGTAGTAAAATAGGTTTTTGTTTCGTTACGGACCATCTTTTTTCGGTTCACTGTTTTCCTGCTTTTCAGCACATACTACTTCTTCAACTTTTTTCTTGTTTCATGAACTTCTTTCCTAGCTTACTGTTTCTGTACACCTTGTGCATAGATTCCGCGTTCCCTCAACTCCATACTAAATGGTGCCTTCCTCTTTCCTCTCTTGGAACATTTTTGTCGCGGCTTAGGGGAGGCTAATACATTCTTATATAATAATAATAATAATAATATTAATGATAATAATCTGGGTAGGTTCCGCGTTCTCTTAACTTCATACTAAATGGTACCTTCCTCTCTTCGGAGGTCTTTTTTTAGCTTGAAAGTTTAGATGCTGAAAATGAATGTACAACTGCAAATCAATACTCCTGCCCATTCAGTTCATGAACTTACAAGAGGAATATATGGCAGGTTTTATTTCAAATAAATATCTGAATACTGAATTTTATATTATCCTTTTTTACGATTAAACACGGTGCGCAATCGTCAGCTCCATCTGCAAGGAAAAGGTATTAAGACGTTTTGAATGATTGAATAAAGTAAATTTTACTACAGTTTGAATAGAGCTTTCAATTTATGAAGCTGCTGGTATAATTGAATTGAAGATCGAAAACCTTTTAGTACTGGTAGATTTGCACGTAGCCGAACAGAATTAAAATTTTTGAAAATCCGAATCCGGACCTACGGCGGCGCACCGGCAGTCGGTCCTGTTGTTGATCGTACGTCTGGAAGGAGAGAGTACGCTGCGTAGTAGTAGTACGCTGCCGCCGCCGCTGACGTCATGGTGTGTAGGTGACGTCACACGGCTTGTTTGAAATGAAGCCTTCTATTGGCTAGTCGAATTGGCGAATGTTCGCGGCTGTCCCCGTAGAAGTGACGGTACCTCCTTTAGTCTACCATGCTTTCGTGTAGCATGGGTACTGCTCATGGTAGACGAAACAAGGTAGCTGCAAACCAGTCTTTTATAAAATCGAGTGGTGTGTTGGTGACGTCATGACATCGCACCAATAGCAACGCTCAGATTGCATCTGGCAACACTGCTAACCCGAAATCTGGCATCACTGCCAGCGTTACTGGTACGACAATCTTGAATCTAGCCGTTCCGTTCAAACGAAGTGTTGACGAGTCGAGTGAAGTGCAATGTCGTCGCCTCAAGTTAAATTAAAAAGTTTTCAGTTATTCGGTGTCAGAATAATTCTAAAAATTTACCCTAGATATTTCAATGCCCTGGTTTCAATTTAAAAGAATTGATTGCGCCGAGTGGAATTATCCAGTTAAATGATTTTAATGTCTAATTCATGTTTGCAGCCGCCATTTCAAAAACACCGACTACCGAAGAATCCTATCGGCATTAAAGATGCACTAAGTGGTGTTGAAAACTGGTGTTGTGCTGTGGTTTTATGATCTCAGGACTTTGGACCTGGAAGGTAAGAAATTGAACTTTGAATATTATTTAAATTTAATTTAAAAAGGATTGCTCATAACTGATTTTTTCCCTTGATGAAGTTGTATCTCTCTATCAAATATTTGAAACCAGATGCAGTAGACCAGTTCAAATTCGATATGCTAGTTCCATAGGAAAATGCTGTTGACTCGCCTGAAATTTGAAGTATAAAGGATATAAAGAAATAAGAATATAATTTGCACAAATTCTATGCTGATCAATGACATACTGCTTATTTAAAAAAAATTTAATATCATTATAAGCTTTTCATTCCAAAAAGGTAACGTCAATCTTGTGGTAGGGTGCTATCATCTCTAATAGTATCTAAATTTTTATGTGTAAATTATTCTGGAAGTAAGATGAGATGACAAATTTTACCAGATTTACGATGAAAAAACTCCACTGGCATTGTTGAAATTTTTATCTCTCCTTTATGTTGAAATTAGCAAGTGTTAAGCTTAGAACCTGCAGTGCTCAGCATGAAAACTAGTTTGGACTGCAGACTGTAAAACTTGTGTACTGTATATTGGATGCATTTTCAGAATAGCTTGACTATGTGAGGGCCTGAGCTAAAGGTTAGGTAGGCTTACTTTTTGATGAAATAGAATAGGTTTTTTTTGTTACGGTCTATCTTTTTTCGGTTCACTGCTGTCCTGTTTTTCAGCACCTACTACTTTCTTCTTCAACTTTTTCTTGCTTCATGAAATTATTTCTTAGCTTACTGTTTTTGTGCACCTTATGCATAAATTCCTCCTTCCCTCAACTCCATACTAAATGGTGCCTTCCTCCTTCCTTTCTTAGAAAATTTTTGTCGTGGTTATGGGAAGCTAAAACTTCCTTATTTAATAATAATAATAATAATAATAATAATCCCGAGTAGCTCTTTTTTCTTGTGTAGCCTATCTAATCTGAAATTTCTAGATTAACTCTTAATAACTTTCTACTTTGTAGCTAAATGTCAAGGTGAAAGATGACAAGAGAGATGCGAAATCTTGTCTATGATTTTCCATTGTAAAGTGCTACTTTTTATGGCAATCATCTCTTTGAAAATGACACTGTTCTAAGCATAATTGGAAATGCATTTTTATGGATATCTAACTGTTCTATGATTACCATTCATGGTGAGCTTCTATCAATATTTTTGAGATATGAGGTGAAAATTCATGCTGCTTATCATAATTTTATTGTGAGTGCTTCAAAAATGTCATGTGAAGCAACAGAGCCATGTTTCAAAAAAGCATTTCTTATGTTTATGTCAATGATTGTATTTGTATTTTGCTCTCCTTTTATGTTTCTTAATAGAAGTAAAATGAGTCTGGTAATCCACTAAGGAATACATACAAGCAAAAATGAAATGTAGAACATTCTCCAGATTAAGGGCTGATATCATTACTTGTCTTTTTAATGAGTCTTACAAAATTGGTATTGTTTTTTTTAAACTTGTTTTTTTCATATACAAAGCTATGTGGCATTGGGATTGTTATTAAATAACACCGATAAATTTACGTATATTACCCAACAATAACTGTTAATGAAAAATTGTGAGAACCAGCGTGAGTGTGTTACCTTGTTTGGTTGTACTTGAACCTATGTACAGTACTTCTCTGCCTTATTTGTTGTACTTGATGCTATGTTCAGTACTTCACTGCCTATTACACTTAATTTTTCCTTTTTTCTTTAATTTTTTAAATTTTTCCACAGCTCCTTTTTGCTCTTTTCCCCTATCACTTTCTCCCTTTTGACTCCTTGTATTTTTACATTCTGTATTACACTATAGTTTATCATTGCCTCTATTTCCTTGTGTATGCATTGCAATATTGCTTCATATTCAACATCATCTCTCTGTACAGCTGAACCTTTTTATTAAATACTCTCACCTGCATCTTGATTCATCATATTTCCAGTGACAAATTTCAATCTGTACCCTTACTACCAACTAAAATGTGTGCTTATTGAGCCAGAAACAAATTCAAAAACTACTAACATGAGAAATTCACTAATTTTTATTTGCCTTTCAGGTACCGGAAGAAACTGAAATAATTTCAACGTCATCAAGGTGGATGAAGAGGAGCTAAAAGCTGCTGGGGTATCCAAATGAGCCACCAATATTGGAGGAATTTTTGCTGCGGGAAGTGGAAGATGCTGCCGCTAGAGCTCCGGTTACCTCGTCATGAAAACAGACATGCATCACCAGCACCTGAAAAATTCTTCGACTCACTGCACTATAAGTTGTTCCATTTTCAGTGAGCAAGTTTCCTGTTTCCATCTTTTTGTGTCATTTCAAAAGCATGTTCGGTCTGTTGATCTGTACAAGGGACTTGAATTGTGGAGTAAATCTTTCGTGCTATTATTTTTATAAGAGGCTCTTGCAGTATCAGTTGAATCAAATCAGCCACTTACTAGGCTTCAGAAAAAATGTTTGTGAATTAATTCATGATAACTGCCCTAAACATCCCACCTACTGTTCCAAAATAAAAATGTAAATAAAGTTTTTCTTCAGATGTAGAACATTATAGTCAATCAGAGCTTACAATAGAGCTTTGCAGGGTACCTTTTCTGTGATGCACAAGTGATTCACTGCACTTTTCTCCTGAGTCCTTGTTCTTATGTTCTAGGGTGAAATATAATAAATTTTGTTGTATCACATTATTCAGTTTATTTTAGATCGTTTCTGGATTTTAAATCGTTTTTTTACATGGGTGTAGGCTGCTGGCAATAGTGTTATGGACACATTGGGCGGATATGTTGCAGAGCAGCTGTTTGAATGCACTTCTGTATTCACAGTTAACTTATGCCTATAGTTCCGTTATTTCATTAGAATCAATTACGTGCTATTTACTGTTTCCTCCTGTAAAACCCATAACTTCCCCGTTGCTGTATGTACAGCAACACTTCATACATTCCGATTGAAATATAACAAAGCTTAATTTCAGTGTTAGTGTTACTCACTCAACTACTCAGCTGTAAGCCAAATTAACACGCAAAAAAATGATTGAGATGAGGTAAAATTTCTGTGTGATATAATTTGTGTCTCTCATTTGGTAGCCAAGTGGAGCCAGTAAATTTGGACTTAAAAGTAAACTTATGTTTGTGTTTTCTGGATGGTCTGGTGCCATTCCTGTCTGCTGTGGCCAAACTTGAGACATTTAGTCAGGCAAGCTGAGGCTCATCATTCTGTCCGAGGCACCATACAACCTACATTTGTACAAATATCTGCGCACTACTCGCTCTCAGCTCAGTAAGTGGTTGTTAATTAAAGTCGCAATGACTGTTAATGAACAACCACTTAGTCTTCGACTTGTGCTAGCCTTATTTTGTTAGTGTCAGATGAATTTAAGGCTTTGATGTGTTATATTGTATCAAGCATGTGATACACATTTTTTCTTTGTCTGTTTATAATTTAAGGCTGTGAAATATAATGTCGTTCAACCTTGTCTCGCTTAAAACACATTAACGGATGGTAGTGCAAGATTTATTAGTTGATTTGGTTCGGTGCATTGCTAGGGTGAAGCGTTATAAATAAGCATTACTATCTACACGCTACACATATTTGTTATCCTTGTTTTCTTACGTAATTGGAACTCAGCAAAAAAAAATGGATGTACCCACTGAAATCTTTGCATTCTTATGACACATTCATTGTTTTGGTTTCGAAATGAATTATTTGATAAACTTTAGACTGGCTGTGAAAATACACACGTAACTAGAGTTATGCTTACCTTTCAAGTTTTTGCATTCTACGGCTTATGTTGGAATAGATACACTTCCCGACAGTCTCTACAAAGTTAACATATATTTTAAAAAGTTATCAAAGTTATTAAACAACGCAGTTTGCTTCTGAGCGTGCCGATGAATTTACTTCTGCTTGATGATCATACAATTGTGTGTAAAAACTATTTTACCGTTTTGAATGATTGATTTGGAGCATGCATCCAATAGTTGGTGAAAGATGCGTCGTAGGCTTCCCACTCGCACTGAGCTAGAAGAAACGGTACCCAAATCGTAAGTTTGACGTGAACTGGTCTTTCTAATGTTTATCTCTATAGTCTATTATCAATGTGAGGGCCCAAGCTAAAGGTTAGGGAGGCTTTCCTTTTGTCAAAATAACATAGGTTTTTGTTTTGTTACGGACCATCTTTTTTTGGTTCACTGCTGTCCTGTTTTTTTCAGCACCTACTACTTTCTTCTTCAACTTTGATCTTGTTTCATAAAATTCTTTCTCATCTTACTGTTTATATGCCCTTTCTGCATTGATTCCGCGTTCCCAAATCCATACTAAGTGGTACCTTCTTCCTTCCTCTTATTTGTTGAGGATAGGGAGGCTTGAACTAACTAATAATCTAATCTATAGTCTATTATGCTACATTTTTTCCTTTTTGAATTTAACAGTTCATTATTTTTTATTTAATACTTCTTTACTTACTGGTGTGCCCCTCACTCAGGGGGTACAACTATTGCATCTGTGAGAATTATCTTTCCTAGGGGGACTATGTGAGGGCCCGAGCTAAGCTTTGGGTAGGCTTCCTTTTTTGGGTAGGATGGATAATTTGTCACTGGAAATATGATGAATCAAGATGCAGGTGAGAGTATTTAATAAAAAGGTTCAGCTGTACAGAGAGATGATGTTGAATATGAAGCAATATTGCAATGCATACACAAGGAAATAGAGGCAATGATAAACTATAGTGTAATACAGAATGTAAAAATACAAGGAGTCAAAAGGGAGAAAGTGATAGGGGAAAAGAGCAAAAAGGAGCTGTGGAAAAATTTAAAAAATTAAAGAAAAAAGGAAAAATTAAGTGTAATAGGCAGTGAAGTACTGAACATAGCATCAAGTACAACAAATAAGGCAGAGAAGTACTGTACATAGGTTCAAGTACAACCAAACAAGGTAACACACTCACGCTGGTTCTCACAATTTTTCATTAACAGTTATTGTTGGGTAATATACGTAAATTTATCGGTGTTATTTAATAACAATCCCAATGCCACATAGCCTTGTATATAAAAAAAAACAAGTTTAAAAAAAACAATACCAATTTTGCAAGACTCATTAAAAAGACAAGTAAAGATATCAGCCCTTAATCTGGAGAATGTTCTACATTTCATTTTTGCTTGTATGTATTCCTTAGTGGATTACCAGACTCATTTTACTTCTATTAAGAAACATAAAAGGAGAGCAAAATACAAATACAATCATTGACATAAACATAAGAAATGCTTTTTTGAAACATGGCTCTGTTGCTTCACATGACATTTTTGAAGCACTCACAATAAAATTTTGATAAGCAGCATGAATTTTCACCTCATATCTCAAAAATATTGATAGAAGCTCACCATGAATGGTAATCATAGAACAGTTAGATATCTATAAAAATGCATTTCCAATTATGCTTAGAACAGTGTCATTTTCAAAAAGATGATTGCCATAAAAAGTAGCACTTTACAATGGAAAATCATAGACAAGATTTCGCATCTCTCTTGTCATCTTTCACCTTGACATTTAGCTACAAAGTAGAAAGTTATTAAGAGTTAATCTAGAAATTTCAGATTAGATAGGCTACACAAGAAAAAAGAGCTACTCGGGATTATTATTATTATAATTATTATTATTATTAAATAAGAAAGTTTTAGCTTCCCATAACCACGACAAAAATTTTCTAAGAAAGGAAGGAGGAAGGCACCCTTTAGTATGGAGTTGAGGGAAGGAGGAATTTATGCATAAGGTGCACAAAAACAGTAAGCTAAGAAATAAGGTCATGAAGCAAGAAAAAGTTGAAGAAGAAAGTAGTAGGTGCTGAAAAACAGGACAGCAGTGAACCGAAAAAAGATAGACCGTAACAAAAAAAACCTATTCTATTTCAACAAAAAGTAAGCCTACCTAACCTTTAGCTCAGGCCCTCACATAGTCAAGCTATTCTGAAAATGCATCCAATATACAGTACACAAGTTTTACAGTCTGCAGTCCAAACTAGCTTTCATGCTGAGCACTGCAGGTTCTAAGCTTAACACTTGCTAATTTCAACATAAAGGAGAGATAAAAATTTCAACAATGCCAGTGAAGTTTTTTCATCGTAAATCTGGTAAAATTTGTCATCTCATCTTACTTCCAGAATAATTTACACATAAAAATTTAGATACTATTAGAGATGATAGCACCCTACCACAAGATTGACGTTACCTTTTTGGAATGAAAAGCTTATAATGATATTAAATTTTTTTTAAATAAGCAGTATGTCATTGATCAGCATAGAATTTGTGCAAATTATATTCTTATTTCTTTATATCCTTTATACTTCAAATTTCAGGCGAGTCAACAGCATTTTCCTATGGAACTAGCATATCGAATTTGAACTGGTCTACTGCATCTGGTTTCAAATATTTGATAGAGAGATACAACTTCATCAAGGGAAAAAATCAGTTATGAGCAATCCTTTTTAAATTAAATTTAAATAATATTCAAAGTTCAATTTCTTACCTTCCAGGTCCAAAGTCCTGAGATCATAAAACCACAGCACAACACCAGTTTTCAACACCACTTAGTGCATCTTTAATGCCGATAGGATTCTTCGGTAGTCGGTGTTTTTGAAATGGCGGCTGCAAACATGAATTAGACATTAAAATCATTTAACTGGATAATTCCACTCGGCGCAATCAATTCTTTTAAATTGAAACCAGGGCATTGAAATATCTAGGGTAAATTTTTAGAATTATTCTGACACCGAATAACTGAAAACTTTTTAATTTAACTTGAGGCGACGACATTGCACTTCACTCGACTCGTCAACACTTCGTTTGAACGGAACGGCTAGATTCAAGATTGTCGTACCAGTAACGCTGGCAGTGATGCCAGATTTCGGGTTAGCAGTGTTGCCAGATGCAATCTGAGCGTTGCTATTGGTGCGATGTCATGACGTCACCAACACACCACTCGATTTTATAAAAGACTGGTTTGCAGCTACCTTGTTTCGTCTACCATGAGCAGTACCCATGCTACACGAAAGCATGGTAGACTAAAGGAGGTACCGTCACTTCTACGGGGACAGCCGCGAACATTCGCCGATTCGACTAGCCAATAGAAGGCTTCATTTCAAACAAGCCGTGTGACGTCACCTACACACCATGACGTCAGCGGCGGCGGCAGCGTACTACTACTACGCAGCGTACTCTCTCCTTCCAGACGTACGATCAACAACAGGACCGACTGCCGGTGTGCCGCCGTAGGTCCGGATTCGGATTTTCAAAAATTTTAATTCTGTTCGGCTACGTGCAAATCTACCAGTACTAAAAGGTTATCGATCTTCAATTCAATTATACCAGCAGCTTCATAAATTGAAAGCTCTATTCAAACTGTAGTAAAATTTACTTTTACAATCATTCAAAACGTCTTAATACCTTTTCCATGCAGATGGAGCTGACGATTGCGCACCGTGTTTAATCGTAAAAAAGGATAATATAAAATTCAGTATTCAGATATTTATTTGAAATAAAACCTGCCATATATTCCTCTTGTAAGTTCATGAACTGAATGGGCAGGAGTATTGATTTGCAGTTGTACATTCATTTTCAGCATCTAAACTTTCAAGCTAAAAAAAGACCTCCGAAGAGAGGAAGGTACCATTTAGTATGAAGTTAAGAGAACGCGGAACCTACCCAGATTATTATCATTAATATTATTATTATTATTATTATATAAGAATGTATTAGCCTCCCCTAAGCCGCGACAAAAATGTTCCAAGAGAGGAAAGAGGAAGGCACCATTTAGTATGGAGTTGAGGGAACGCGGAATCTATGCACAAGGTGTACAGAAACAGTAAGCTAGGAAAGAAGTTCATGAAACAAGAAAAAAGTTGAAGAAGTAGTATGTGCTGAAAAACAGGAAAACAGTGAACCGAAAAAAGATGGTCCGTAACGAAACAAAAACCTATTTTATTACAACAAAAAGGAAGCCTACCTAACCTCTAGCTCGGGCCCTCACATGGTTCCCCTGGGAGCGCTAATTCCCGGAACCTACCCAGAAGGGGGCATAGAAACAGTAAATTGAGAAAGAAGCTTATGAAAATAGAGAAAAGTTGACGAAGAAAGTAATAGGTGCTGAAAAACAGGACAGCAGTGAACCGAAAAAAATGATAAAAAAAATAAAAAAATTACTTCATTTCAGCGAAAGGCTTACTTAACATTTAGCTCAAGACCTCGCACATTCCCCATGGGAGCGCTAAGAACAGAGAGCATTGATTATTGTTATCGTTGTGAGAGAAAGTTATAATTACTCGCGTTCACATTGTTTCAATGATTACAGGAATAAATGATAAAGTACAGAAAATCTAGATGAAGACGACATCATTTCAGCACTTCTCCCCGCAAAAAGATGTTTCATGAACAGAAAGGAAGAAGGGCCCAATCGGTATGGACATAAGAAATCAGGAAATCTATGCACGAGATGTGTTCCCCAATATGTTTTGGATGGAAGCATCGAGGTACGAAGTTTGTAATAAAAAATTAACCATGAAAATGTAAGGTTCCAGAGAACAGGACAGCAATGGACCGAAAAAAAGTCGGTACAACCTAAACAAAAAATTGTAAGGTTAGATTATTGGTAGTACAAGCCTCCCTACCACAACAAATTTCAATCAAAGGAAATTAGAAATCATTCAATATGAACTTGACACAACGGGAAATGTCAGCACAAGATTTGTTCCCACACAAGACTCCATCATACACGTAAATAGATTTGATCATTAGTTAGTTTAGGCCTTCCTATCAGCAACAAAGGCGATCCAAAGAGAAGAAGAATAAAGGCTCCATTCAGTATGGAGTTAAGGGAGCGCAGAATCTACGCACAAGGTGCACAGAAACGGTAAGCTGAGAAAAAAGTTCATGAAACCAGAAAAAATTGAAGAAAGTAGTAGGTGCTGAAATACAGGACAGCAGTGAATCTAAAAAAGACGGTCCGTAACAAAACCTATTCTACTGCAACAAAAAGGAAGCCTTCCTAATGTTTAGCTAGTGCCCTCACATAGTCCCCCTACCAGAGCAAATTCCCATAGATACAATAGTTGTATCCCCCTGAGGGGCATACCAGTAAGTAAAGAAGTATTAAACAAAAAGAAAATGAATAGGTAAAATCAAGAAGAAAAAAATGTACCATAATAGACCTCAAAGATAAACATTAGAAAGACCAGTTCACGTCAAACTTTCTATTTGGGTACCTATTCTTGAGTGGGAAGCCTACGACGCATCTTTTACCAACTAATGGCTGCATGCTCAAAATCAATCATTTACAACGGTAAAATAATTTGTACACACAATTGTATGATAATCAATAAGCAGAAGTAAATTTAGCGGCACGTTCAAAAGCAAAATGAGTTGTTTAATAACCGGACAACACTCCAAGTAACTTTTTAAAGAGTACGTTAACTCTTTCGAGACTGCCGGGAAGTGTACCTATTCCAACATAAGCCTCAGATTACATTAGATTAATCGTTAGTTTTGGCGTCTCTGCTCAGCAACAAATGCGATCCAAAGAGAGGAAGGAGGAAGGCACCATTTAGTATGGAGTTAAGGAAACGCGGAATCTACGCAGAAAGGGCATAGAAACAGTAAGTAGTGAAAAAAGAGTTAAAACAAGACCAAAATTGAGGAAGAAAGTAGTATGTGCTGAAGAACAGGACAGCATTGAACCGAAAAAAAGCTGGTCCTTCACATATCAAAAACATTTCATTTCAACAAAAAGAAGGCCTATTTAACTCTCAGCTGAGGCCCTCACATTGCATAAGCCTCAGAATGCAAAATTTGAAAGGTGAGCATAATTCTAGTTATGTGAGTATTTTCACAGCCAGTCTAATGTTTTTTTCAAATAATTCCTTTTGAAATCAAAATTATGAATCTGTCATAGGAATGCAAAGGTTTCAATGAGTAAATACAATTGATTTTTTTTCTTCATGTTCCAATTACGAAAAGATTAGATCAGATTAGATTATAAGTTAGTTTAAGCCTCCCTAACCGCTGCAAAAATAGAGCGTATCGAAGAGAGGAAGGAGGAAGGCACCATTTAGTATGGAGATAAGAAAATGAGGAATCTATGCAGAAAGGGCATAGAAACAGTAAGATGGGGAAGAAGTTCATGAAATAAGATAAAAGTTGAAGAAGAAAGTCAGAGGTGCTGAAAAACAGGACAGTAGTGAACCGAAAAAAGGTGGTCCTTAACATAACAAAAAACATTTTATTTCAACAAAAAGAAGGCCTACCTAATTCTCAGCTCGGGCCCTCACATTTTTCCCCTGGGAGCGCTAATTCCCATAGATACAATAGTTGTATCCCCCTGAGGGGAATTACGAGAAGAAAAAAAGGATAAAAACTATGTGTAGCGCATAGATAGTAATGCTTATTTATAACGCTTCACCCTAGCAATGTACTTAGCCAAATCAACAAATAAACCTTGCACTACCAGCCGTTAATGACTAGACAACATTGAACGACATAATAGTTCCCAGCCTTAAATTATAAACAGAAAAAGAAAAAAGTTTTATCAAAAGCTTGCTACAACATAACACATTACAGCCTTAAATTCATCTCACGCTAACAAAATAAGGCTGCACAAGTCGAAGACTAGTAGGTTGTTCATTAGCTGTCATTGGGAGTTTGATCACCACTTACAGAGCTGGAAGCGAGTAGTGCGCAGGTATATTAGTACAGATTTAGGTCGTAGTTTTAATTTAGCATACATCTGAGTAGTCGAGTGCGTAACATAAAGACTAAAATTAGGTTTTGTTATATTTAAATCGGAATGTATGAAGTGCTGCTGTATATACAACAACGTGAAAGTTATTTATAGGAGGAAACATTAACTCCCTCATAATTGTTTTTCATGAAGTACCGAAACTATAGTCATAAATTTATTATGCACAGAAAAGTGCATTCAAACAGCTGCTCTTCAACATATCTGCCCAATGTGTCCGTAACACCATTGCCAGCAGCGTACACCTATGTAATTATATTCCAGAAGCCATATAAAATAAAATAAATAATTTACACAACAAAATTTATCATATTTCACTCTAGAACAACATGAGAACAAAGACTCAGGAGCAAAGTGAATCACTTTCTCATGTTGATCCACAGAGTGAAAAATGAGTGCGGATGTTGTGGCGCTAGGACGTGGTGGCTTATCAGACGGAACTTCCTGAAAAATTTACCTACTATTGGCAAGTAGTTCAGTTAATATCTGTTTAAGTCAAAAATCGATTCAAATCAAATTATTTTGATTTATTTCTTGGTAAACTGCTGCTGGGGCTTTGGGCCCGCCGGATAATCCTAAATTACTATTTTTGTTTTGCCAGATCTTGGATAACACTGATATATAAAAGGATGTTGTTCTACAAATAACATAAAACAACAAAAATCTGATTATTTCTTTTGATAAAGGTAGTACAAAGGGACAAATCCTCATCAAGCGATAGATACTATCAAGGATAAACTCTTGAAAGTTATCAACAGACTTGATAATACAATGCCTCCCAAAAACAAACTTCCGTATGACCCCGGAGGAGGTAAAAGCAGTGTCAAGGGACAAGTTACCCGCGCCTACACTCGACCTATCTCAAGAAATCTGAATTTAATAATGCTAGGAAACCTAACAAAAATGACCTCGTGACAACCACTACTCCTAATAGTAAATCACAGCCAGCTCCAAGACGAGAAGCCCCAAGGGCAAGCCCTAACAACTGGAGCCCAAAGCAAATGAATAAAGGACCTTATATCAATACTTCTAAGAGAACATTAGATAGTAGTCAAGAATTTTTGGAATTTCAGTGTGAAGAGAAGAGGGAAACACAATGTCTCTGACTCAGAAATGTTTGAGCACAATGTGTCATTGCTCCGTGAGTCACATCCCTCAGGAGTTCTTTCTACCCAATCAGAAATGTTTTCACCGATCGGTGTAGATTATTGCCATTTATTGCCGAAATTTTTTGCAGATCATACAAGATCTTCGCAGGAGTATCTGCATTCAGTGCGGATTTAGTGCAGAATTAGTGCAGTATTTGTCCGCTTTCGAAGTGCAGATCGGCATCGAATTTCTGCAAATTTCTTCACCGACCAGGAGCGGAAAATTTCATTAACCTGCAATGAACTGCACTAATCATTGGAGATCTTTTAAAATAAATCTCTACCGATCTTTATCAAATAGGAGAAAAAAACGCATGGATAAAATACTGCACATTATATTCAACCACAAAACAGTTTATCCTGCCGAAAATCGTACGTCAGCGTAGGGAGTCTCGCCCCTCTGTCATTGAGCCAAACGTCCGTGTAGGTCGGTACAAACTCTTCTCTCAGACACAATTTATTGAACAAAATGGCTGGCATGCAGTTACCTAATTTTTTTCTTACTTTTCAGCCTTACAAAATAGTCCAATGTCTTCACGTGCAAGTTGATTCAGGAATGCTCCCAGCATTTTTGTACTAATACACAGCAATTAATTAAAATCAATTCATTTGTTTAATTATAAAATGCCACGCAATTAGACAGAATTGTACATTTTATTGAATTGCTGTGTTTCAGTACAAAAATGCTAGGAGCATTCCTGAATCAACTTACACGCGAAGAAATTAGACTATTACGTATGGCTGAAAACATATTTGTTTGGTTCACAGCTGTCCTGTTTTTCAGCACCTACTACTTTCTTCTTCAAATTTGATCTTGTTTCATAATCTTCTTTCACAACTTACTGTTTCCATGCCCTTTCTGCGTTGATTCCGCGTTCCCTTAACTCCACACTGAATGGTGCCTTCCTCCTTCCTCTCTTTGGATCGAATTTGTTGCTGCGGGTAGGGAGGCTAAAACTAACGACTAATTTAATCAATCCTTCCTCTCTTTGGATCGCCTTTGTCGCGGATAGGTAGGTTTAAACTAACTAATAACCTAATTTAATTAAGTGTGTGATGGATTCTTGTGTAGGAACAAATCTTGTGCACACATTCCCCCGTTGTGTAAAGTTCATATTGAATGATTTCTAACTTCCTTTGATTGGACTTTGTTGCGGTAGGGAGGCCTGTACTACCAATAATTATAATCTAACCTTGAAATATTTTGTTTAGTTTGTACCGACTTTTTTTCGGTCCATTGCCATCCTATTCTCTGCAACCTTACATATCCATGGTAGATTTTTCATTGCAAATTTCGTACCTTGATGCTTCCATCCAAAACATATTTGGGAACACACCTCGTGCATAGATTACCTGATTTCTTTTTTCCACACCGATTGGTGCCTTCTTCCTTCCTGTTCATGAAACACCATTTTTCTTGTGGGGAGAAGTTCTGGAATGGTGTCATATTCATCTAGATTTTCTGTATTTTATCATTTATTCATATAATCATTGCAACAATGTGAACGCGAGTAATTATAACTTCCCCTCACAACGATAACAATAATCAAAGCTCTCTGTTCCTAGCGCTCCCATGGGAAATGTAAAAGTTCTTGAGCTAAAGGGTAGGTAAGCCTTTCGTTAAAATAAAGTAGTCTTAATGATTTTTTTGACCATTTTTTCGGTTCACTGCTGTCCTGTTTTCAGCACCTATTACTTTCTTCGTCAACTTCTATCTCTTTTCATGAACTTCTTTCTTAACTCACTGTTTCTATATCCCCTTCTGGGTAGGTTCCGCGTTCCCTTAACTCCAAACTAAATGGTGCCTTCTTATCGGAAGTATTTTTTTAGCTTAGAAGTTCATATGCTGAAAAAGGATATACAACTGTAAATCAATGCTCCTGCTCATTCAGTTCGTGAACTTACAAGCAGAATATATCGCAGGTTTTATTTCAAATAAATATGTGAAACTGAATCTTATATTATCCTTTTTTACGATAAAACACGGCGGGCAATAGTCAGCTTCATCTGCATGGAAAAAATACTAAAACGTTTTGTATGATTGAATAAAGTACATTTTCCTACAGTTTGGATAGAGCTGTCAATTTATGAAGCTGCCGGAATGATAAAATTGAAGATCGGTAACCTTTTAGTTCTGGTAGATTTGTACGTAGCTGGACGGAGTTCAATTTTCCAAAAATCCAAATCCGTACCTTGCGGAGGCACACCGGCAGTCGGCCATGTTGTTGATCGTACGTCTGGAAGGGCAGAGTACGCTACGTAGTAGTACGCTGCCGCCGCCGCCGCTGACGTCATGGTGTGGAGGGGACGTCATCTGGCTTGATTGAAATAAAGCCTCCTATTGGCTAGTCGAATTAGCGAATGTGCGCTGCTGTCCCCGTAGAAGTGACGGTACCTCCTTTAAGCCCCCTCCAGACCTTGCATTACCATGTTGCCTCTGGACATCGGAGTGGCGCTGCAAAAGAACCGCTGATGACCAGACTGGCTTGTGGGAAAGCCCGCACCACAGACCATATACTAGAAGATCCGCAACTTATCACCAAGCGAATTCGTCCGCTGGCCGCGATGACGTAGGTGCCAATTGGCCAATGAGGAGCCAAGAAATTGTGACGTCACGAAAAATCGGCAAGAGACTCAGTTTGAATCTGAAAGCAGCTGTGACAGAGGTGTAACGAAGAGTGTTGCAGAAATGGCCCCGTACGTACGCTTTAAAAAGTGCTTGATGGAAAATTCTGGACATGATAACCGTCAATATCCTATTTTGTCGTTTTTCCTATTTCCAAAAGGAAATTACGACGAGTGGATGATAGCATATGGGAATGTAACGTTGAATATGGATGAGAGATCCAAAAGGCCGGAGAGGGCTTATGTGTGTGCCCAGCACTTCTCTCGTTCAGACTATAACTTCATTTTGTCTCTATTCTGAAATGCGAGAAAGTTATTGAAATCTTCAGCAGTTCCAAAAAGAGCTGTGCAAGACCAAGGTAATGTAAAACTTTTAGTTGTTTCATTTATTCCAAGTTTACCCAGTAAATCAATGTTTCACTAATTATGATTTTCCTCATACACTTGATTTTGAATAATGAATGGCAGTTGGATTGACGTATAATAGCAGTGTGTTAATCAAGAGTTGAAATTTTATGGGATTCAAATTTTTATCAAAAATATAAAAAGAAATATTGTTGGTAGGCCCTAGCTTTAGCTGAAATAAATAATGCAGTAGATAACCCCAAAATTTAATTTACATTTGAAAAAATGAATGCTATGCTTGTTGTGCAAGATTTAGTTGCAAATGCCAGTCTAACAGCAATGTTTCAATAGATAAATAAATGCTGATTTAATTTGTCTGAACTTGGCTATGTTTTTGTACTGCCATCAAGGCAGTAACTGCTTGTAATGTATTAAAATTTGACACAATCAAAATCTCTCATTAGTATTTTTTTTTTGAATAAGTGATGGTTATACACTTTGAATCATCCAATGTTTTTATCAAAGTTCTTTCAATTTGCTTGCAACTTATTAGATATCTAAAATAATTTACTTCTGGCTATTGTGTGAAGTAATCATTGTGATATCTTGATTGGACTCAATGAGCATGAATGATCCATTTCAAATAATTTTGTTTGCTTTTTGAAATTTTAGTTATTTTCTAACCTCTCATTGCCATTATTATAATGAAAAGAAACATCATGCAGGCTTCTTTACTTTAGTAAAGAAGCCTGCTTTTGTGCGCCCGCCAGGCATATAAATAGAATCGGCAAGAGACATCGTCGTTCATTAGAGGTGGTTTGCCGTAGAGGTAGCACATTAGAAAGAGACGTCGCTCTTCAGTAGTGGAAGCGTGACCGTCGAAGAAGCACCTATCATCCGATCTAATAGATTCCATGCCAATTACTACGCCTGTGTCAACTCTGAAGTATCAATAAAGGATAACCACGTTACTGCATCGTCACTCCCGAACCTCATTCGCGTTTGGTTACGACCTAATACTGAAAGGGCCGGAACATATTTGGTGCCCGTGTATGGGGATGCCACATTAAAGATATCCACATTGCCACATTGCCACATTGCCCCATTGAAGAAGAAAGATATCAAGATATCAAGAATTGATCGTCGGTTCTGCTGATCCGTGATTTTAAATGTGAGGAGTGTCACCCTGTTTCGAGTAACGTCGCATAGTTATCACATTACTTCAGAGCATCGAGAAAAGGAAGAAACACGTCAGCGCAGAAAATCGAAGTTCTTTCCAAGAAACTCTTCGAGAAAGAAACACTTCGAGGGAGAAAAAAAATCGAAAATTTACACGCTACGCAGTCTTCACCGGTCTACTCATCGCTACTCAAAGGAGAAGATGAAGTGAAGGGTCCAGACCAACAACCTGGTCTGTCGACGAGATCTACGCGTTTACGCACCGTCATCTGCAACGAGAAGATCTACGAGAGCTACGCATCGCCAAAATATTAAGTTAAGTGTACGCCGATAATGTTGCTTGCAAATTAAAAATAAGCATGCGCTCAAATTAATGATTATACATCATCATTATAAAATTAATGAGTAGGAAGCTAAGCAGTAAGCAGTAAGCATTGCAAGCGCAAGCTGATTCCTGGTAGCGGGAGAGCGAGCAGCGTAGGCATTGCGAAAGCGCAGTAAGCAAGCTGATTCCCGGGAGTGAGAGAGCGAGCGTCTACGCGGAAACGTTGTGTGGAGAGGTAGTCCATTGTTCTCCAGAACAATTGAAGGAAGTTGTTGCTATTGTTCTCGGCCATTGTTCTCCGGCACATAAGAGTAAGCTGGAGCGGCTTGCTCTGTTCAGTTGCTGCCGACCTTCACGAGCCTTGCCTTTTTGACTTTGTGTGCTGGATTAGCCTGGTTTAAGTCCACTGAAAATGTGAGTTAAAATTTTATTGTATGAGGAATATTATCATTGCATGTAGAAAATTTTATTGTGTGTAGAACATTTTTCTTTTAATGGAAATTGGAGGTTTATGAATATAGGATTATTTTTGTGCTTATGTCGGACAGTGACTCTGACGAATACGAGTACATAAGAACCACCCCGTATGTGACACGAGTAGGAAGAGTTTCAGTTCCTATTTTTTCCGCGAAGTCGATTTCTGTACCTATCAAGATGGCGACCACCACCCCTGTCACCCCTGTTACCAGTGCAGTTACTACCACAAGCCCTTTAACTAGTACGGTTACCGCTGTGACGACTTCTATTGTTAGTCCGATACCTAGTGTTGTAATTGCTGGGCAGGATCTACCGCAGTACCGAGGTAGAAAACGTAGAAACGACCCTGACTTCATAGAAAATAAGTCACTAGAAACGCATATAAAGAATGTGCGAGCATATTTCAATATGCTGTCAGATAACTCGGAGCAAGCAAAACTAAATCTATTATTGCGAACTGCAGACAAGCGGGTAGGCGACTTCAATACGGTCGTAGCCTCCATAATTAGTGAAGGTTATGAATTAAGTTTCGAAGAAGTCGTGCACCTGTTAGAAAATATCTACGTATCAAAAGGTGAATGATCTTTGCACGCGGTCGCCTGTGATCTAAATAACGTACGCCTGAAAAGAAACGATGCATTAGCTAGCCAGTTCGTGGCTATCCTGTCCAAAATCCGTAAATTTACCCACAGAATAATGACCAGCCCGGAGTGTTCGAACAGAGCCAACCCCTATGTAGTAAATTGTCCCGATCCTGTTGCTCTCGATAAGTATGTCGAGAATACTTTAATTGTTGCGTTAGCTATGGCCATCATCAACCCTCTAGTAACAGAAGATTTTTCAAAAAAACTATTCAATAAACCCTTCAAATCGTCGGAAGAGCTCCTTCAGAGACTCGTGACTGTAATTAGGAATTTTCCCGAGGATAAGCAAATATTAGCGACTCGATCTGAGAGATCTGTGGAAATCTATTGTGCTGAGGATGATCATTCGTCCGAATCAAACTTCGAAGCTGCCTGTGATGAGGCCGAAGTGCATACAATGACAAGAGGCGGATTTCAAGGTAGAGGTAGGACGCGTAGGCCCCACTCTAGACCGAACTACCCAAGACCAATTTTCCGTGCTAGGCCTTACGTCAAACCTTATGTTGGAGATCGTGAATTGGGGACCCTAGAAGTCCAGGCATTGGAGACAGCTGAAACAAAGCGTTGCTCGAAGTGTTACAATCATGTGTGTGTCTGTCAAGGACAAAGTGAGTCGGTAACCACTGTGGCTAGGAAACCGACTGATTGGTACAAACCAGGTTCATCTCAGACAGCCACCGAGCATTCACTGCGTGATGTAGTTTGTTTTCGTTGTAATAAGTTAGGACACTACGCAAGAGATTGTAGGTCCAGAAGAGACTATTTAAACAGACCAGGCAGACCGGATCGTGTCCGTGCTCGAGGACAGTATAAAACTCGTATGTCAGAAAAAGGCCAGGTAGAAACTTACCAAACTAACAGTGGCAATGATTTTTTAGCGTAAACAGCAGAGACGATTTCATTTCCGATAGAAATAACGTCAATGGTAAAAATGAAACTACAATAACTAAGTATGACTCTACGGCGACAAATCCCTGTGAACCCGAGGAGAATTCTGGTGCTGAAGATTCCCTCGTTAAAAATGTCGAGAGAGTTGATGTGTTAAACATGTCTGAAGATTCCCTCGTTAAAAATGTTGAGATGATAGATCCACTAATTAAGTGTGAAAATAGATATGAATCGCTGGGAGAGGCGGAATTAAGCGATGATTTGAATGAAATAGAAAGCCATGTTACGGCGAACGTTTGTAAATACGAAGAAGATGAAGAAGTTGAAGTTACAGGACAAAATGAATTATTTGTAATACGAAAAAGTCATAAGCCCATGATTGTGCTTAGAAAAGATGCAGACCTGTGGAATGCATTGATTGATTCAGGATCAGAGAAATGCCTAATCAGCTACCACAGAATAAGTGAGATAAGTAATGACGTGAAGCCAAGTTCTCTGACTATAAAAGGCGTTAACGCTAAGAGTAATGTTGAGGGCGAGGTGGAGCTTGTCCTAAAGTTGAAAAACGGTATAAGTTTAAAGACAAATGCTTTAATAATTAAAGATGGTATTTACAATTATGACGTCATTATTGGGCGTGATTTATTAGACAAGAACGCCGTTGTAGACTTAAAACAAAGATGTTATATTATCAAAGACGAGAAAATCCCCTTTGCAGAGGTAAAACGACGAAAAAAGAGAAAGACAGAGTGTCTCGAGTATTTAATAGAGAATACTGAGTGTCTCATGGCAGACACGATTACGTCCAGAGCTAAGAAAAAAGTCCTAAATAAGCTAAGAGAGAAGAGGACGTGCATTGCTGAGAGAGCAGGCGAGGAAGTAAAAAGGGATGGTAAGAGAGAAAATCAGCCTGTTCGAGGCGTAGTTGCAGTTACCAATTCCCACACAAGGCCAAGGCCGTTAAGAGTGCATACTCGACAAGTGGAGATTGCTCCCAATGTAATTTTGAAACATGTTGGACATGTTGGAAAGTGTAAAAATGGAGAATACATAATAAAGAAAGCAACTTTAAAAGAAGGCATTTGTGTCGCAGAAGCAATTGTGAGAGTTAACAATAGGAGAAAGATTCCGTTGTTGTTAATTAATAGCTCCGACAGAGCGATTGTTTTACCAGAGAATGCAATTATAAGTACTTTAGAAAAAGTGGAGAAGGATCATGTTGAATCCGAAGTTTACTTGTCAGATGTACAAGGAGAATTAAAGGGAGGATTGAGTACCTTTGTGCAGGCAACGAGTGTTGTTCAGGACAGTCATTTAGATGTCGAGAAGAAAGACACTAATAGTAAATCTGTCGGGATCACAGGAGTTGTCGACGAAGGGTACGTTTATGATTCCAAAGAAGTAGCCCGTGGTCGGCGGAAATTAAATAACGATGATATCAAGTGTAACGATGACGAAATGAAGCCTGAATTGCTGAGTTTGTTGAATGAATTCAGAGACGTTATTACTATAGACAATGAATCGATCTCAGCTGCTGCGAAAAAACCATACAAAATACGTTTGAAACCTAACGTGGAGGTCGTAAATGTCCCTCCCTATCGTATTGCCCACCGTTACATGGAAGACTTGAAAGTCGTTAACGAAAAATTGTTAGACGACGGAATTATTAGACCATCGATTTCAGCTTATAATTCACCGATAATTGTAGTTCATAAGAAAGATGGAACCATACGTCCGGTAGTTGACTTTCGCAAAGTAAATGAGGTAATTCATGAAGAATCATTCCCGCTGCCGCGCGTGGACGAACTTCTCTATAGTTTAAATGGTCAAAAATATTTCTCAAAATTAGATCTTAGGTCGGGATATCATAATATTACACTGACCGATGGGAGTAAAGAAATAACCGCATTTACAGTTGGTAGCAGAAAATACGAGTTCAATCGTTTACCCTTTGGTTTAAAAACCTCACCTGCATATTTCCAGTCAGTAATGACGCAAACGCTATCTCCTGTTCTAGGAAAACTATCTTTCGTCTTTATGGACGACGTGCTCATATTTTCTAAGGAAAAGGCACAGCATCTTGCCGATATAAAAGTTGTACTTGAACTATTAAGAAACGCTAAATTGTCAATAAAAACGGAAAAATGCGAATTTTTCCGTGACGAGATTGAATATCTCGGACATTCCATTAGTGGAATGGGAACCAGAAGCACCGGTACTGACAAAGTAAAGAATTTAGACATTCCTAAGAATGTAAAGCAGTTACAGTCATTCCTAGGTCTAGTAAATTTCTTTCGTAGGTACATAAAAAATTTTGCGAGTATCGCAAGCCCGCTCTATAATCTTCTGAAGAAAAATGTTGAATTCAATTGGTCAAAAGATTGTCAAAACGCTTTTGAAAAACTAAAGGATGAGTTATGTGAACATACATACAGTCACCCAAACTTCGATCAAAATTTTCATCTGTTTTGTGATGCATCGAATGTCGGCATAGGAGCTGTTTTACTTCAATCATCTACTGATAAGGTTCGAAACATGAGACCTGTCGCATTTTTCTCTAAAACGTTGAATTCCACCCAACGAAGATACTCAACAACTAAAAAAGAGATGTTTGCTATAGTTGAAGCGTTGAAGTACTTTAAATGTCTTGTTTTAGGCTATGATCTGGTCATTTACACCGATCATAAGCCTTTAGTTCCTTTATTTTCAAAGAAATTGCCTGAAGACAACACGCTCGCGAGATGGAGTATTTATGTCCAAGCTTTTGATGCCAAATTAAAGTATTTTTCTGGAAAGGCGAATAGTGCCGCCGATGCATTAAGTAGATTAAATCATGACAAAAATCCTTTAACAGAAAGAGAACTATTAGAGTGTTCTGAAATAACACCGGATGTAGAGACTTTTTCCGTTTTAACCAGGCTGCAAGCCGCTGCTGCGGGTAACAAATGTAACAAGCCAGTGACTAAGGAAGAGTTCGAGGAGACAATACCAGGAAGTAAGGACGGAAGAAACAACAACAGTACTGCTGAACAACAGACAGACCCCAGACGTGAACCCAGTGACTTTAATAGCAGACAGAAAACGAGCTTATGCAGACTGGATAAAGTTAATACGACTACAGACCATTCAAGTATTAATGACAACTGGTCGTTAGACGAATTTAAACGTGAACAAGATAGTGATCCCTTTTGTTCTGAAGTAAAGGATGCCCTAGAGAATGCAACAAAAGTTAATAATACTGACATGAATGAATTTCTGATTATGAATGACATTTTGTATAAAAGACGAAGAATTAACAACAGACCCAGCACCATTCTGACTATTGTGGTGCCATATACTCTGCTACACAAGACAATTCTGTTCATCCACAATTTGTCCCATACAGATTTGAATCATACCTTGTTTAAGTTTAAATTAAAATATTTTCATCCGTACGAACGGACAATTACACGCAAAATTGTTGAATCTTGTGACATCTGTAAGATTCTAAAATCACGAATACCGACGCCGATTAAAATTCTAAATGCTCCAATTGGAACACGATGTTTTCAAACGGTCAGCATGGATTTCTACGGTCCATTAACAATGACAGACAATGGGAACAAATATATTCTTGTAATTATCGACCTATTTTACCGTTTTGTTAAATTATATTCGACTAATGACCGACGTACAGAGACTGTTACAGACTGTCTATGGAATTTTTGCTGTTTGTTCGGTACCCCGGACGTGTTGTTATCCGACAATGCTGTAGAATTTAAATCATCTAATGTGGGAAATTTCACAAAAGGACTTTCTATCTTGAAAAAGGAAGTTCTGGCATATTCCCCTTTTTCTAATGGCATTGTTGAGCGATGTAATGGAAAAATTCGACACCTGCTCAAGTTATATCTAAATTTTCTTACTCATAATGAGTGGGATAGATTATTGGAAATTGTGGAGAATTCAATTAACAATAGTTTCAACGAAACATTAGGAGATACACCCGCATACACGGTTTTCGGTAGAGATACGTGTGTGTATATCAGTTCTACTAATTTAGAAGACTTCAATGTTGCGACTACATATGAAGATGTTCACAAACAAAAATTTACCGAGTCATCTATTGTAGTGAACAATATTAGAAATGCGATCATTAACGCCACAATCGAAAGAACTGCCTATAGAAATATGAAACGTCGCGATAAAAATTTAAAAGTGACGGACCGTGTACTAGTAAAAAATCATGCCAAAAAACACAAACTACAGCTAAATTTCTTAGGACCAGGTATCATTGAAAAGCTAGGTAAAAATTACGCAGATATTAAGATCGGTAACAAGATTATCCGAACGAACTTAAACCATGTACTGCCTTTAGATAAGTTAAGAAGGTAAAATTGTCAACCAAGTTTGGAACTGTTCATTACTAATATTCCGAAATTGCCATTCCATATATGTATTTTAATGGTAGTTAGCTTATAAGTGCGTTCTATGAGTTTCTAGCTTGTAAGAGCATTCTATGAGTTTCTTTCTTAAGACTTTATGTATATCTTGCGTTAGGAAATATTGTTTTGCGCAAACACCTTGTGACGAGATGTTGAGCTTAGGATGTTGCCATACTGTTGTTGCGACATCAAAAGCTGTGTTCGTCAAGCCGTCAGCTAGAGTTGATAAACTGAGATGCAATCTTGGAAATGTCAACACGAGAGTGCGAGCGCGAAGCCGCGAGATCTGCGCTTCTGCCGCAAATTGTTTGGCAACAATGCTAGGCAGTGTAGTTGAAATGAATGTGTCTTAATGAGAATGAAGCGTTGCCTTATTATGAAACGACGATTGCTTACTTAAACTTGTGGCCATGCTAATTTCCTGTGTCGTATCCTTTCAGATTCCTTGGACGACTCCTGAACAATTCCAGAACATTGCGCATTCCGACTCACAAGATACACTTGTTTAATTCCAATAATAATTCACTCATAAACCCCGATGTGTAGCGGGGGACACGGTCAACTCTGGCGGCCGCAGGAAACAACGATAGTTTTCGGAATCAGGGTACCGAAAGAAATATTACAAGAAGCCTACTGCAACTGCACGGTGTTCCTGAACCTCGATTCCCCGTTGCGTACTCGAATTCAAGTGTATGAATCCGGAGAACACGTCGAACTCGTGTTCATAATCAGAATCGCTGCATTCCCAGCGAACATCCGGTGAAGAATTACGTTTTCTACATCAACGTGGTGCGCAGGGATAGGGGGGCGTGCTCAACCGTACACATTAACCAACAATACTGTTGATTTATAAATTTATAATTCATTTATCACATTTATGTGATTAAAATTAATCACAATTTCAGTCCTAGGCAAATAGTTGCACTTCCACCTCAAGTTAGCGCGTAACATTACAACGCTAGACTCCCACATTCTGAATCTGAATACCATAGATCAGAGTATCATGTTCCGATTATCCAATCTGCAACGGAGTAGTAACCTTCCATTGTCTTAGATTAATTCTATTTTATACGGAAAAAATCTCTATTATATACGGATTATGTATTCTATTTTATAGATTATTTTGTTCATGTATTCACGTGAAATATTGAGACGAAGTATTATATTGCGAATAAAAACCAAATTGTACGCTTTTAGATTGGTTGAATTGAATTAGTTCATTATAAGTATTGATTATTCTATTCCATTTACTTTCAGTTATTTAATTTAGCTGAATTGAAATTAGTTAATTTGAATCGTAGAATGATTTGAATCCTGTGGAGAAGCAATCACTTTTACCTTGCCATTTGTAGTAATGCAATGTATTGTCTTGCGTATATTTATGCGTATATATACTCTATATCTTATATAATATGGATTTATGATGGATTTTTCGTTCTAAATTTTTCATTTGCATAAAAAATTGTGTTTCTCGACTTGACGGTTTGTGTCCAGTTTGTTCAAGAAAGTGTACCTTATGGAAAGGATTTATTAAGTACGCGTTTTGATGTTTGATTTTGATATTTTGATATGTTAATAAAATTGTGTGGTGTATCCATTTGTATCCGAAATATCTGGAGTATCCAAGAATTCTAAGAATCAATTGATAAATAACTTGATAATGAATGAACAAATTGTTTGAGCTAAGTGCGTAGAGTGATTATTTGGTTGATTTTGGGTAACAAATCTAGTATTGAATTAACACTAAAATATAATATTGACACTAAAAATAATGTTTAACAAGATGTAGGATTACCGTTGAAATCTGTTTATGATGACAGCAAAGACCATACCTGCCTACCTCCGTTCATAATTCGGAAGCAATTTTGTCATACGTTCTGATCTGTGTAATTAACATGACGAGTTGTAAGAATTATTGATTGTCAAAGGATAATCAATGTTTTAAATTGATTGATTGACGATTTAAAAATATTTTTATTGTAATAAAAAATTTTTTGTGCTTGGGGGGTCCTAGATGTGCGCCCGCCAGGCATATAAATAGAATCGGCAAGAGACATCGTCGTTCATTAGAGGTGGTTTGCCGTAGAGGTAGCACATTAGAAAGAGACGTCGCTCTTCAGTAGTGGAAGCGTGACCGTCGAAGAAGCACCTATCATCCGATCTAATAGATTCCATGCCAATTACTACGCCTGTGTCAACTCTGAAGTATCAATAAAGGATAACCACGTTACTGCATCGTCACTCCCGAACCTCATTCGCGTTTGGTTACGACCTAATACTGAAAGGGCCGGAACACTTTTAAATGATAATTCCCCAATAGAAGCATACCTACTCTGACTTTACACAGCTTTAAAATGAATGATTAGGTTTGAATAAGTCAGCTTTCGATCCTACATCTACTCACTTTCAAAGGTGACCTTTAATACTATGAATAGTGATCAGACAAAGTTGTTCAAAAAGGTGGCCTTGTAGAGTTGGGCACCAAAAATGACCATACAATGTTTACATAGTTACATGGGGTTCCTCTTGGTTAATTCAAGGTTCAGAAACATGATCAATGGTTACTTTCTTGAAAAAAAATTCAGAGTAGGCTTCATGGAATCTCAATTATTATGAACTTCAATTTCAAATAGAAATTTTACTAAAGTTGGTCAATGTGAAGTTGAATACAATCACGGAAAATAATAATTCCGATACCAAGAATCGTCAAAGGAATCTATTTAAAACGTTTTACACGGCTTTTTTTAACCTTTCACACGGCTCTGTCACTCTATGTAGAAACTTTGTTCTACTTGCAGTTGATGCAGAAATAATTTGTCAACAGGAATAGGGAGCATAATTCAAGTTCTACTATAAACTAGAGTTCTGTTCAAAAGGTGTGTTCTTCCAAAAATGCTGAAGATTTTGAATATATACCTTTTTTCCAATTGGAGATTCAGAATTCTGTTTCTGTTTATTATATAATGTTTATTACATATCTCCATTATCAGACATTTTCCACTACTGAACAAAATGTGGCACGTCTGGTAACCACGGGTAATTCGGGACACCATGTCGGGACAGTTGGGAGCACCCTATGAAATAAGTCTGATGTAAATTTGAGTTGAGAACAGGAGCTCAATGACCTTTGTTTGTGGGGATTAATATTGAATGGTACTTAGCTCTATGAGTATAATACTCATTCCCTTATACTTTCTCTGTGAAACTATGTTATGGTGGTGGAGCCTTATTTAAACTGACTTATTTTCTCCTAAAGTATTAGGCCTACTAGGCGATGCCATGACGTAGAAGTTCAGGAAAAATTAAGGTTGTTGGAAATATCACTCATGGTGTAGTGTGCTTCAATTTCATGCAAGATGCCATATCACTGTCCCTAATATATTTGTCACGAGAAGTGGGCGCTCCTCCTTGTTAACATTTCATTAACAAGAAGAACAGGTTCTCGGAATTGAGGGAATGGTGCACCTCCATGCTACATAAACAACACGAATTAATGAATAATAATTGGCAATTACAGTACATATACAAAAAAGAAAAGGTACTCACCGGTGATCGCTGACCCACTTACGCAGCGCATTTTCTGGGCGCCCTCCGTGGTATTACGATTGATCGCTTCTAATATTGTGGGGCATGATACACAGGATAAACTATGCTTAACATTTATAATTTCCAGATATACGTCATACACACATTAATGAGCGTACACACAATGAATGGTGTTAGGAATAATGCAAATTAAGTAATGCAATCAAATAGCATACGTCAAATGACTTACATCACATAATTATACGGACATATTGGCTGGCCGGCCGCCGCTAAGTTTACAAGAGTTACACATGAGAATTCATCTATCCTGTCCTATTTCTATCTCAGTTATTCCAGCAGCCCAGTGGGCAATGGTCACTTCAACCACAAACATTCGTCCGCAACTCGCTTCAGTTCAAAGGCCTGTCTTATTCACTGTTCAGAAAATGTCTGGTGATGACGTAATTTTGCTTATTCCGCTCTAGTATATTCACACGTCGATTTCCTTTCATTCGAGCTGATCAATCCTCAGACATATGACTCCGTCTCACCTGTCAAGATAAATTTTAACTTGTTAATTATGATAGCACCCATTAAGCTCCCTTAAAACATTTCAATTTTGCATTACTGTATGCCAATAAATTTCAGACAATTTAAAAAAAAAATCCTCTTTTCCCAAGAAACGGCTTCACTCTTACCCTCCCCAGAGACGTTGCGCCTAAGTGTTCCATTAAATGATTCCCACGCTGCAAGTTTAATTTGCTCTTCTGCAAGTAAAAACGAAACAATGTATGAATTTCATGATCACATTTTGGCGTGAAACTTAGTATAATTTTCAATATATCCAATAATCACTTTTCATTATATCTTTGAGCACGTTTGTTACAGCGAACACACCCGCGTTTCATTTCTTATGCTTCGCGTCGCGGCGTCGGTTGTAGAACTGACTTTTGTTCGTCCCCGATGCCTCGCGCCTTTTCTTGAGGGTTGTCCTCTCTCATATTCGACCTATAAGAATCCTCGGACCTTGACTGCGACCGCCTTCCCTCTCTTCTCATTGGTGGTCCCGCAGCTCGCCTTTATTTTTTCTTAGCCTCATTGTTTCTTACGCTCTCACGCTCCAGCCCCTTCGAAAACGACCGTTGGTTTGCCGTCTCTCTCAGCTTAAGTGTCTCGATTTATATTTGACTACAAGGCGACTTTGTTTTGCACATGGGTAGGCATTTTTCAGACCGTCTCAAGTTTCCCAAGGGCTCGCCCGAATGAAAAAGTTGCTAACACCACAAAATAGTCCCCTCCAGAAACAACACACAATGTAAACAGCCATCGTTTGGGCTCTCGCATCTTATCGCGGCCTCCTAACATTGCTGCGTCAAAACATACGGCATAAAAACATACAGGTTGAAGCGACCCTCCCGTACTGCTGGGAACAAAGCCAGACATTTATTACACACAATTAAATTTTTTCCCTAAATTCTCATTTTTAATTCGCAAAATTGATTATTCTTAACAGATTCTCGACAACAGATTCTCGACATATTCTCTTATTTCTGCATCAGCTGCTGGTACTGCACCTCCTGCTCTTGGTGCTCCGAGCCCTGGTACTCCTTGCCATGGGCATCATGGGCTGCCACACCTCTTGCTACAATGCCTGGTGCTGCAACGCCTGCCACTCCTAACAAACGTAGGTTTACAATTTAAAGGATGATTCCCCAATCCAATTGACTGAATTGAGGAATATTGAAATGAAAGGAAACAATTTTAACATTGAGTTTAATGTATTGAAATTTTTTAAAAAGTCGAGGCCACTTGAAGAAATATTCCTCCCATGTGAAAATTGAAGCCCATAAGCTCAATTTACACCTATTTTGATAGTGCATGGCTGTCTCTTATGAAGCCTCAGTGTACACAAAGAAAGAGTAGTACATTTCCAAATACTTTTGAGAATGGTATTCACACATGCTTGTGTGAAGCATTTATCCAGCAAATGAGTGCTACACAATTCATTATTACACTCAATGAAACATAGCAAAGAAAGTTTTTTGTAGGGAAACAAACTTCAGCATTGAATTGTAAATTATTTCATACATAATAGAGGGGTCATAGTGTTTCTAGCAATCTTTTTCCATGTACATTTAGTGTTGAATTAAGAAAAATAATTGAAATGTTCAAAAATTTAACCAACACCAAAGTTAATTAAGATGATCTGAATTACAATCCTGAGATAACTCAGGAGCTTCATGAATGAGAAATACCTAGTGCAGTGTTTGTGTTGACAGGTTAGTCTTGGTTGGCAAAAATAGGTTCTGTATTTATTTAATTAGATGAGCTCTTCCGGTTTTTGATGAGCCTCCTCTGTACCCCAGTGTTTAATTCATTATGTACCCTTACAGTGCAGCAGAACTTTAATTTATCAATAGGCCTTGCCTATTTTACATTATGAAGGATCATTTACATTTGATTATTTCCCAATAAGTGGGATAAAACTTTTGTATCCATTGGAAGTAGTATTCCATGAGAGAGAATGTCAGGGCCTGAGCTGATGGTGAGGTAGGCTTCCTTTTTTGTTTGTACCTAAATTTTTTCCTTGCATACTAGATGCTTCCTTCCACTTCCTCTGTGAAATTATGTTATGGAGTGGAGCCTTAAACCGCCTTCTCTACTAATGAGTAAGAATTGAATGACATGAAGTAGAGCTTCTGGAAGAATTAAATTTGTTGAAAATACCACTCATTTTGTAGTGTGCTTCAATTTCATTTGAGATGCCATTTCACTGTTCCCAATTTATACCCTTATTTCTCCATCAGCTGCTGGTACTGTACCTCCTGCCCTTGGTGCTACGAGACCTGCCACTCCTGGCACCTCAAGACCTGCCACTCCTGGCACCTGAGCTGCCACTCCTGGTGCTTCATGAGCTGCCACTCCTGGCATTTCAAGAGCTCCCACTCCTGGCATTTCAAGAGCTCCCACTCCTGACCCCTCAAGGCCTGCCACTCCTGACGCCTCGAGACCTGCCACTCCTGGCACCTCAAGGCCTGCCACTCTTGGCACATCAAGGCCTGCCACTCAAGGCACCTCAAGGCCTGCCACCAGTGCTTCCAGCAAACAATGCTACTCAACTTCGTGAATGGGAACAACACAGGTTGGTCGTGTTGAAATAACCACTGAGTTTGTACTTCATTGAAGTGCCTTTGAATTGTAGCAAGATAGATTTTTCAAGTTACAGGCCAGAATTGGACAGCGTTGGATGAGTGCTAGCTGCAAAAGCTCGAAAGATTGCCGAAAAGTTGTCATATACGCATTATTCTAAGACACAGCAGCATTTGTAGAATTATTGTGAGAACTACCTGCTGCCATTTCCATCAGTGTCAATACCATATTCACTTTCACTTGATTCATTAAAAGGGTGGGCTCGCGGTACTCGCTGACTTTCTTGGGTACTGAACAAGGCAATCCTATCTCTCATTGGTACTCACTTTATACCGTTCGGTATGTTTGAACTCATTCGTAGTTCAATACTCATTCAACAGTAGATCAGCTCCTGAGAGAAAACTTAGGTAAAGGCTCAGGAGAAAATCAAAGCTGCTGTACAAGCGGTTAAACACTGATAATTTCCTGAGAAGTGTAGGTGGCAGACTTGGTCCTTATCTCAATGCATTTGTCAAGTACAAATTAAGGGGCAAGAGATCATACACCATGTATCACAAGTGGCTCGCTGTGAACATTCTTGGAAGCTCATCAGAGACCCACTATCAACTGATGAGGAACTTGATACCATTACCCTCACTTTGGACTGTGCGTGCATTGATGAAACAATTCCAAGTACGTCCTGGTAAAAGTGCTAAAAGTGTGTCCATGTTGAAAATGAAGGTAAAACCCATCAGTGCTAGAGATAAACTTCGTTTCCTTCTAGTGGATGAGATGTCGCTCCGGAAAGGGCTATCGTATAACCGAGAGAACGATGCCATAACTGGATTTGAGACTATTTGTCATACTTTGTATACATCTTCATGCGTAGTTCATTGCTTTGTATACATAAGCATTTTTACCCCGCTGTTATTTAGCACTAAATCTTCATGCGTAGTTCATTGCTTTGTATACATAAGCATTTTTACCCCGCTGTTATTTAGCGTATACACTCACTACTGGTATGTTGTAACTGGAAAATGTAATGAAAAGCCATGCCGACGGCTCTGCTTAGGCTTCAGTTATTAGCTCACCTAGCCACATTAGTACTGTAGTTCACTTCTGATACTAGTTAATACTGTGTGTTGAGCCTAGTCCAAAAACTGGATGCTTGTAAACCCTAATCCAAAGTGTGTGCGTGGCGGTCTTATGGACTCTCCTTCCTCAATATTCTCCATTACTGTTACGAAACAACGTTTGTGCCCCTCAGGTGGATACAACTCTTATATCTATGGGAATTAGCGCTCCCAAGGGAAAAATATGAGGTACTGTGCTGATAGTTAGGTAAGCCTTCTTTCTGTTGAAATAAAATGTTCGTAGTTTTGTGTAGGACCATCTTCTTTCGGTCTACTACTGTCCTGTTTTTCAATACCTCTAACTTTCTTCATCAACTTTTATCATGTTTCATAACCTTCCTTTTTACTGAATTTCTATGCGCACGGGATCCTGTGCCGGAACTCACCTAGTACAAATTTTCAGCGTTCCCTCAACTCCATACTATTTGGTGCCTTAATCCTTCCTCACTTTGAACCTCTTTGTTGTGGTATGTGGTAAAAGGAGGCTAAAACTAATCTATAATCAATCAAGCTACGTACGCACGAATCATTCATCAATGAACGTAACTTACGTTAACGTAAACTTCATCCCATTTCTCGTATGTAACTATTTGGGTAATCTTTACGTATAATAAATATAAATAACATCGCTACATATTATTAGCAGGTTTTTTTATCGCTCAAATTACTTAATTATCGTATTGTTTCTACTAGTAAGAGAATCTGATTTTGAATGGTTTAAAAAGACAATGAACCTTTTCCGAAAACTTAAAATATACGGCGCCAACGTTTTATCACATTCAGCACCTTAGTCTAATCTAAATGCGCCTTAGTCTTTATATATGAATAATGAAGGCATCTACGGATGCTTTATTTCCAATCAAGCCTGATACATATCACCTTGTACATTGGATTTTCAAATGCCTTATAACTAACGCCAGGACGCCATGACGCTTTCCCCCGGTCAAGACCGGTACCCATTTCAGACACCTGGGTAGAGTGGGGTATTGTGCTTGGAATTTTTCTCCTATACCCAACAGAGAAAATCGCCACTGCCTGCGCCGAGATTCGATCCCGGGTCTCTGCCGTACGGCGGCAGAACCTCTAGCACATGGCTATGGCGAATATATATATGAATGGCAAATATGTACATGAATACGCATTCACGTGTATGTATATTGAATGAAATAATAAAAAGTGTTGTCAATGCAACCGCAATTCACTATTTCGGCTTTCACTATCCTTACTACGCCCAGAAACGTTAACTTGAGCATGAAAATTAGACATACAATCCAAACGAGTATCACAGTAAAGCCTGGATACGCAGCCAATTGGAAGCTTTGGCCATGATGACGTCAGCGGCCAGTCGTGACTGCTGGCTGCTGATTGGCTAGCGTGCGTGCTTATGTTTGTCTAGAGCGGGCTTGGGGTCCACCGTAGTTTTGATGTTCTTCTTATGTAAATGTTCTGTGCAGTGTTTCCACGAGCAGGGTAATTACCCTAGTTTAGGGTAATCAGGGATACCTTAGGGTAATGTTTAGGGTAATGAAAAATATGGGCAAATCTAGGGTAATCAGAGCTCCTTGAAGGAAGTGACCGCCTAACCTACGAAAAATAGAAAATTGAAAGCCAATATGCAAGCACCCTACTGGTTACCTCTTGAACGAAATGTAATGAAACGGGGCAGAATTTAGTGTTCACAAAACTGCACTGCTGCTGTGGCTAGTGTCACATATTTGAATGTCATCAGGTATCGCTCACAAAAGACGGCGTCAAGATACGAAGCCATAATATCTCTTGTCCACTTCGTTTTGACAAATGATTCTGAGTTGCATTTCGGTAATAAAAAACTCGATCGGTCTCAGCAATAGCCAGTCGACGAAAGTCACTGTCCTGTTCTGATTGCGCTCGTGTTTATAAGCTTCAACAGAATATTGACAGGTATGTTTGTCCTATTGTTAAATACCACAGCTAATATATTTCATCGTAGAAATAATTAATAGGTTCATTCTTGTGATAGTCATTGAATTAACAGCAGTGTTGCCTCACAGCTTCGGTATTTTGCCAGCTAATTAGATGAAAGGCGTTGTATTTCTTAGTCATGTCACACGCCAAAAAAGCATGTTATTGTAGCGATGCAAACAAAAAATTAAGACAGGGTTCTTTGACACTTCGAGTTACAAAAGGTGCTAAAAGCGAAAGGAAGAAGCTATAAAATTGGTTACAAAAATTCATACAAACAAAAAAATACAGTTATTGCCTTAAAACTTGCAATATATATTTGTATTCTCACTTTATTTCTTAGGCGCTGTAACACGGACGTAGAATTTGATAAAGCTGCTGCGATCATGCCTAGAATTCCGTCAACCAAAATTGAAGCACTTAGGCCTTTGGCAACTGAGTGTTGAGGAAAGTTATGCATATTAATAAAGTCAAGGTATCTTTTTCCAATCACCTCTGAATTTTCTCAGCCACCCTTCAGGAAATGAATAAATTTGATTACTTTACGATCAACTTTATGAGTTGATAAGTGAATGTGATTGCAACGAAGTCTCTGAGAAGCATATGTGGTGTAGCAAGATTGGTTAAAATCCGTTATGCAAAGATATGACGAAGGTCATGTGTGAGGGAAGCCAGAAAGTCATTGCAGAGAGTGGATCAAAATGTTAGGTTAGATTGAGCATGTGGAAAGAATGGCTGAAGCGCATGAATAAATGGAAAATTAAATAAAAAAATGAATAATTGTACGAGGGATAGGAACACATATTATTGCATTTCTTGCAACATAGCAGTTGATCGTGCACCGAGTGAGGAAGAGCCAACGAAACCACCTCGAAAAACGGAAAGCTCCACTTGAAAGCTAGAAACTAGGCTCAAACTACCAGCAGAAATTTAAAGATTCGTTGACATCGGAACCTGAGTTTGAGGGATGGTTAGCCAAGTTCTCAAAATCAACGGAGCAAAAGGATGTGGAATATTGTAAGGTTTGTCTATCCTATATTACTTGTGGAAAATCGGAGATCAAGCGTCACATGCTCTCAACAACATACAACAATCCATGGTGGCAAAAAACTATCAATCGCCAGATATGTGCTATCCAATGATACTCTCGAAAATCGTGCTCTTAAAGTGGAACTGCAAGTTTGTGCATTTTTAGCTAAGCACCACCTATCTCATTGTGTGAGCCTCTTTTAGTTTGATGAAAACAATGTTCCCAGATCAGGATTCGCAGAAAAAAAGGGCGCCTTGGAAAACAGCGGGCATCAAACTTAATTCTACAGGTATTTGGCAAACATCTCGTACTTGATACCGTCTGGATATCAAACCAGCATTCTAATGTCGTTCGACTGGATTTCCCTCCTGACGCTCATGCAGTATGCAACACAGGGTTTATTCATACTGACGGAGCTCTGGAAACCAGTCCATTTACCTTTTAGTTAATTTATAGATCATAGGTCAGGATTAGCTATTTTAGGGTAATCTGGGGTAATCAACATCCTTCAGTTAGGGTAATCAGAGTCGCCTCGCGTGGAAACCCTGGTTCTGTGGCCCGCACTCAGTGCTTCCACTTTAGGGTAAAATACCCCATTTTAGGGTAATCAGGGGCTGTCTAGGGTAGAGCTTAGGGTAAAGAAAAATATTATGGTTTTTAGGGTAATTTGACTTTAGTCGGGGTAGCGTAGCAAAATTGTGGGGTAATTGCTTGTTTTCATACCAATATCAAGTTTGCTCTCAAGTACTACAATATACCTTGTTCAAGGTTCATTGCGGGTCATAGCTTTTATGAAAATGTTCAATATGAGAGATGTTTGGAACAAGCGCAAATCTAGCCCGAACTCACTATTAAATTAGTCTTTGTTGCACACGACGATAAGGCGCAAATTGATGTGCTCATCGCTGCATCTCTCTCAGATCTTCCTTCAGTTTAATGTTGCCAGATTTTCTGCATGAATAATACTTTGGTTAATAAATAGTAATGACAATAATTAAAGTGATAGGCAACTTGATATGTTTTGAATTTTATATTTGCTAGCCTTACTAAACTAACTAGTAAATGTATCAAGATTTACACCAAAACATCTGTCATCGTCGTTTACTGGAATTGGACAGCTCCATAACGTGTACAAAACGACACTGCCCGAGCCGAGGGTAGGTAGTTTTGTTTCAGTTGAGTGCAACGGTGAAAGGTGCTGTCACGTCCAGTGTTGCATTGTGACAAAATTTTGGTAAAGCCTTTTCATGAAAATGGAAGGAAGGAAGGAAGCAAGGAGAAGTGAACAACTGTTTTTTTCTACCTCAACTAAGGATATGGCATGTTGTACTATATACTCAACTACCATTACGTTTAGTAAATCTTGGATTATTCTTCATGCTAAGAGTCAACGCCATAAAAATCACTCAGTGCAGAGACGGAAAACACAAACTATAACTTTGTTCATTTTATCACACGACCCAATTGACAAGTCAGCTATAAAAATAAAATTGCAGATATGAGCATATCTTTCTGAGCATAATTTGCCTATTTCGTTAAGCGACTCATTGCTAAAATTACTGGAAAAAATGTTTCTTAAAGAAAGTAAGCTTAGAGAAACAAAGAGCTTCAAATATTATTAGACAATGTTTCGGTAAACGTCTACTAAGTGATTCAGTCGTTGTCCTCAATGAACGTTTATATTCTGTTATGATTGATGAAACAACTGATCGCAGTAAAGCGAAACTGCTTGGAGTCATCGTCCAATACTGGAGTGAGAGTGCAATTAAGAGCTCCTTTGTTGATCTTGTTTTGAAAAACAGGATAGCTCAGTCAATGGATTGTTTACTACATTTGAAAACCAAACACTGTGTGGCTTCTTTGTTGAAAAAAAGGAATTTTTGACTTCTTAGAAAAAATGTTGGCCTGATGGAAATGCAGGTATTGGGAGTGAATCAAAAAGCTTGTAAAATAGAAATCGAGGTTCTTCTTCTTTTATTCTTGGCACTATATAGGACTTACTAACGTAGGACTGATATTCTTCGAGGCGCTACATGTATTCGACTGTAGGCTTTTGCTTTTTTGACATGTAGCTTTCTGTCGAAAAGTAATCTTCCCACAGGCCTAAATTTTTAATTGTAACGAGGCTCTTATTTGTAACTCTATGGGGCTAACTTTCAGCTTTGAGTAACATCGGCTTCGCCTTACTTTACGTAAGTTATCTCTATACGCATTTAAATTCGCGCCAATTGAGTATACTGATTGCAAAAATTTTGAGAGTCATATTTTTTCATTAAGTGTATTAAATTCTTTGCCCCCTTCTTTGCGAGTGCACGGAGAATTAGGGTGTACATATGTGAACTTATATTTATCATCGAAATTCTTTCAATTTGTTTGCGCAAAAATTGCGAACCTGGTTTTGTGTTGTGTTCCATAAATGAATGCTCCGAGTGTTTCTTTGTCGTTAATTTCTTCTTGCTATATCCTTGCATCTCTCTGCTAGTCAGGAGTCGATCGCCTGGCCGCATATTTTATATTTTACGCTCATTGAACAGAGCTTGTAACTAGGTAATCAAACAAAGAGAAGAAACTATAGCGAAAGCAATATAAAATGCTGCGCGTATCGTGACATATGTGACTCCATGAAGTCAGAGAATTTTATTTTGTAATATCTCCATGACCTTGATATTGTGTCATGCTTACACTTATAAACATGAAAACATTTAATATTTTCATCTAATACCAGCAATGAGCCTATTTGATATTTTAGGGTAATTTATGCATTTTTAGGGTAATCTTCAACAGAGTTTTAGGGTAGGAACTGTCACCCCCGTGGAAGCCCTGCCCGCACTGCAATCAGTGCTTCCACTTTAGGGTAAAATACCCCATTTTAGGGTAATCAGACACTGTCTAGGGTAGAGTTTAGGGTAACGCGAAATTTTATGATTTTTAGGGTAATTCGACTTCAATCAGGGTAGCACAGCAAAATTATAGGGTATTGCCGGTTTTCATTACCAATATCAAGTTTGCTCTCCTTAGTACCTTATAAGGTACTTTGTGGAAGTACTCTACCGGAACGTTAATGAAAATGTTCAATAAGAGTCAAATTTGGAACAAACGCAAAGCTCAACCGAACTTGCTTTCAATTTATTCTTTATTGCACCCTACGATAAGGCTCAAATTGCTGTGCACATCGCTGCAAATCTCCCAGCTGGCAGCTGTGATCTCTCCTCTGTATAATGTTGCCAGATTTGCTCAAATTAATAATACCTCGGATTATTAAAATTACAGTAATTAAAGCGGTAGGCAACTTGATATGATGTTTAGAAATCGATATTTGATAGCCTTACGCCAACTAACTCGTAAATGCATCAAGATTTTCACCAGTACATCGGTCATCGTTCGTTTAGTGGAATTGAACAACTATATAACGTGTAAACAACGACACCGCTCGAGCCGAGCCGACTTCGAGGGCAGAATTCAGGGTTGCCTGATTGGCCATTTCATAACCAATTTATCCAAAATTGGTCATTTTATAAATACCGAGGCAATGAGAAAAATCACTTGGCCATTTTTACCAATTTGGCCATTTTTTTGACCTTGTGGCCATGAAATATTCCATTTAATCATGTTTTCCAAAATGGAGCGTTGAACGAACCAAGATACTGCAACGTAATACGAATTTTCGATGCTCGAACGAATCTTATTCAATCTTCGATTAGGCGCGTTTGTAACGCAGCAGTTGCAGCCCTGCAGAGCAATGCGCTTATAGTTTTGTTACAGTCGAGAGCAATTAACTGTGCAAGGTGCATCACATGCGGCAGTGCATTGTAACAGATAAGATTTGGTTACTTGCGTTGCAGTAAAATGGATTCCCCGTCTGATCAAGCTGCTACACCACCAAGGAAGAAAAGCAAAATTTCATCGTCTGTTAAGCCCTACACACAAAAATGGCAGGAAGGATGGAGAAGCGAACCACTGTTTCGAGGCTGGTTAGAAAAATCTCAGTGTTCTACCTCAACTAAAGATATGGCATACTGCACCATATGCTCATCTACCATTACGTGAGGTAAATCGGAGATTACGCGTCATGCAAACAGTCAACGCCATCAAAATCTCTCACTGCAGAGAAGGAAAACTCAAACTTTAACTTCCTTCATCTTGTCAAACGATCCAATTGACAAGTCAGCCAGAAAAATTGAATTGCGGATATGTGCATATCTTTTTGAGCATAATTTGCCTATTTCGTTAAGTTGCTGCAACTGCTGAAACAAATGTTTCCAGATAATGAAGCATTGAAGAAAGTAAGCTTAGGGAAACAAAGAGCTTCGGACATTATTAGACAATGTTTCGGTAAACATCTACTAAGTGATCTTGTCGTTGTCCTGAATGAACGTTTTTTTCTGTAATAATTGATGAAACAACTGATCGCAGTACCGCTAAACAGCTTGGAGTCATCGTGCAATATTGGAGTGAGGGTGCAATCAAGAGCTCCTTTGTTGATCTTGTTGAAATACAGGATAGCACAGCCACTGGATTGTTTACTACACTCAAAAAATGTTTCGGTAATAAAAATATTAAATTGAGCAATATTGTAGGGTTTTGTTCTGACACGACTAACGTAATGATGGGATCCAAACATTCTTTTGCTTATTTATTAAAAAAAGAATTGCCAAATGTTCATGTTGTAAAATGTTCGTGCCGTTTAATTCATTTATGTGCATCATAGGCTTGTCTAAAATTACCTAAATCTATCGAGGATCTTTGCCATAATGTGTTAACCATTTCCGTCTAAGCTTGAAAAGACAGATTTCATTTCAAGAATTTCAAACTTTTGTCGGAATAGAACCACATAAAATTTTGGTGCCCGGTCAGACACGATAGTTGTCACTAGAGCAGTGTGTTAACCGTCTATTGGAGCAGTGGGATGCTTTGAAATTAAATTTCACAGAAATAGCGTTTAGTGATCCCACTAATACTAATGATACAATCATACAAACCTTAAATGATTCTTTTTCTTTGGCATACTTAGAGTTTTTTTCATACAGTCTTAGCCGCTTTAATAAGCTCAATAAGCACTTTCAGTCAGAACTGCCTGCACTATACAGCCTCAAAAAGGATGTGTGTGACTTAATAAGAAATATATGTTCAGATTTCATGTGCGTGTCACATGTGAGGCAGTGTGAAATCACAGCAATACAACCATCCGATGCTCTCTTCACCGCGTCTATGGTGAATGATGAAAGTATATATCTTGGCGTCGCGGCCACTGAAACTCTAAACGATCTGAAAAGCAGTGCAACACCAGATGCACTAGCGATATTTTACAGGAACTGTAAAGCGTTTTTAATAGAAACTGTTAGACAGATCCAAGCCAGGTGTACCCTTGAAGATCCTTTGTATGATGTGATTCAGTTCTTGAATCCTGCCAACGCCATTCAGCTCCAACCGCCGTCAATAGCAAAAGTTTTTGATATTCTGCCGCTATTGTTGACTTTTGCCAACAAGAGACGCAGAATATAGAAAACATTGTTTAATGCCTGGAATTTCAACTGATATGTCCTGTCGGGAGTATTGGAACATTATGTCGAACGCAAAGAATGCTGCGGATCTGCCATGCTTTCCTAACCTATCTGTTGTTGTTTCTACTCTTTTGGCCCTACCCTTTAGCAATCCGTCTGTCGGGCGTTTCTTCAGTAAATTAAATCTAATCAAAACTGATAACAGAGCTTCCCTAGGAAACGAGACTCTGTGTGGCCTATTGCACATGATATACCATTAAGAATTCAGGAGAAACATCCGATTCAATGCCGATTGATTCCAATTTGATTGCTTCCGTATAAAAAGTCAGAAGCAACGCTACTTGTGCTGAACTTTAAAATTTGTCATCACGTAAAGGTAACTTGATACAGTCTTATCTAGCTCTTATTTTCGTCTTTGTAAATTGGCAGTACACTTGTTAATATAATCGGACTTGTTGTTCGTGTTGTTGTTGTCACGGAATCGCGTTGTTTGCAATGGATGTTATTGATTTTTTTATGTGAATATGTACTTGTCAAATCACTTTGTAATGAGTGGAGGTTGGTGGGATGCACAAGTTGGACCCTCGTCTCACATTCTTGTAACTTACTACAGTGTGGTAAATCTGAGTGAGGCTGAAACTTGTCTTTTTAGTGTTGTTTTTGTCACGGAATCGTGTTGTTTGCAATGGATGTTATTGATTTTTTTATGTGAATATGTATTTGTCAAATCACTTTGTAATGAGTGGAGGTTGTTGGGATGCACAAGTTGGACCCTCGTCTCACATTCTTGTAACTTACCATAATGTGGTAAATCTGAGTGCAGCTGAAACTTGTCTTTTTAGTGTTGAGTTGCATTTAAATTAAATTAAGTGAATTCACATATTGAGAAAGTATATTATACGATATATCCGTTGAGTCTCTAGCAATATGGGGATACATATCTTATGAATATATGATTGATAGGATACATATATATGTACAGATACACAATACATTTGTGTTTGTCAAATTGAGCTGGTTAATTCAATAAGTTCTACTTGATTTACCTTCTTTATGTTAACAACACAAAAATACGAGAAAACTACCTTCTTAAGCATTGTTATCTAGCTCGATACTCTTATGCGATTAGAGTTTATCTCTTGGCGATGATCAAGCAAAATTCATTATATAAGTTACATAGTTTTTTCGATGTACTGAGCAGTTCTCGACTTTCTAAGAGTAAAAATGTTGAATTTCTTCACGTGTAAGTTGATTAAGAAATGCACCTAGCATTTTCGTACTAAAACACAGCAATTCGTTAAAATCTATATTTCTGTCTAATTATAAAACGCAACGTTTCGACGTATCAAACATCATCCTCAGGCTGTAAAAAAAAAACAGAATGATTTTCAGTCACATTGGAAAGAATGCATAAACTAACACTTAAGTAATATAGACTAGATAAGTAGATCACAAAAGACGAAAGCGACTAGACAAAATAACAACCTTTTTTATCACAGAAATAGTAGTATGACTAGATACATTGTACAAAACCGATGTTCATCACACGAGAGACAAGAGCAAAATGGTCGAGCAGCCTCGTCGCACCTAGCAAGCTGAAGTTCTACGAAACAGTTTGAGAGCGAAAAAATCATTCGTGTTTTCATTAAGGGGAGGTTTAAGCTCATGAATGTGTAATGCTTCAATTATATGAATATGATCTTTTTTAATAACATTATAAAGAATTTTGGTGTTAGGGAACAGATCTTCATTGGATGGTTTGCAACTATGGTCAACACGAAAATGATTGAAAATGGACCCTTGATATTTATGAGCGGTTAATCTTTGCTTCAGGGTCATTCTGGTCATGCAAATGTAACGTTTATCAAGAGACTTACATTCTCTTCGGTTACATTTAAATTGATAAATCACACCGGCCTTGTCCAGATCGTTGACCCCAGATGCAGACAGATTATTTTTTTTACTAATTGGTCACTGATTTTACGGTTCTTATAATACACGCAAACTTTAATAGAAGTTTCTGGATTTATTGGTTTAACAAAAGTTTTAACAATGTTTTTAAAGACCCGTTCGTCAATTTTGTAATTATCATGCATTTGATTTTCGTAATAAATATTGATACGGTTTGCATTCGCTGAATTATTGTCACTGCTCATGCTTCGGTTCAAAAATTTATCAATAGTTTTATCAATCAATGTATTAGGAAAGTTGTTATTAACAAGTAAACGTTTGATTCGAAGCATTTCGGAATGAAAGTTTTCCCAATTACTGCAAACTTTACGAGCTCTATTTATCAAAGTATGTATGACGCCTTCTTTATAGATTTGAGGAGCTTCACAATCGTAATTAATAGCTTCCCCAGCATGGGAAGGTTTAACATGAACGGATCTATGGAATGTACCGTTAGAAGCTTCAACCAAAACATCCAATTATTCCAATAGTATAGTACTACTCCATCCAATAGTATTCATACTACTATTTCTGTGATAAAAAAGGTTGTTATTTTGTCTAGTCGCTTTCGTCTTTTGTGATCTACTTATCTAGTCTATATTACTTAAGTGTTAGTTTATGCATTTTTTCCAATGTGACTGAAAATCATTCTGTTTTTTTTTACAGCCTGAGGATGATGTTTGATACGTCGAAACGTTGCGTTTTATAATTAGACAGAAATATAGATTTTAACGAATTGCTGTGTTTTAGTACGAAAATGCTAGGTGCATTTCTTAATCAACTTACACGTGAAGAAATTGAACTATTTCGTAGGGCTGAAAAGTTAGAAAAGTAAAAATGTTGGTTAAGTGAAAATATAGATATTAGAAGTTAATAAAAACAAACTCCTATAGTTTGTTCGAAAAAATTGTGAATTGATGTTTGTGCTGCTGTTCAAAATTGTTTCCATAAATAAATGTTTAGAGTGTTACTCTGCCTTTCATTTCCTCTTACTATGTCTTTGCTTCTCTCTGCTATTCAGGAGTAGATCGCCTGGCATCGTAACGGTACTTAACGCATATTGAACAGCTTGTAATTAGGTCATAAAACAAAAAAGATAAAGAACAGAGAGCTACAGAAAAAGTTGCACTTATCGTGACACATCTGACTCCGAAAAGTCAAAGAATTTCATTTGAAAACAGCTCACGAACCCTGTTGTTGTGTCATTTCTTCACATAGAAACATAGAAACCTTGAACATTTTAATGCAATAACTGCAGTGAGCTTATTTGACATTTTAGGGCAATTTAATCATTTTTAGGGTAATCTGGAACAAAGTTTTAGGGTAGGAACTTTCTCACCCGTGGAAGCCCTGACTGCAATGGCATTCAGTTGCTCAAGAGCTCTGAGAGGGGAAAGATGCTTGCGAGCTATACGCGGGAGCTACTCACTCCCGCGTATAGCTCAGGGCTGCCAATGAGAATTTTACCAAAACCCCAGCATACGCTAGAAAAAACCCAGATTTCTGCTTAAAACCCCAGATTCGCGAAAAAGTGTGTTAATGAAGTAATTTGCTTACCTTTGTACTCGTATTACTCTGAATCAGTTTTGCCGTCAAACATATAGCGTTGCTCCGTAATTTCTCATTCTGCCTCTCCAAATATCGGTGACTTATTGCTCCGATTTCCATATCGCGTATTAATTCTTTTCGTGGTTGCCAAGTAGTACAATCATTGTTGCTCCTCGAAATTAATTGTTATGCCAAAATTCCATCTCTTGCAGTTTCTGCTTTCAGAAAACTGGTTTGTTTCGTTTTAACACAATTCATGACTGGAAAAATTCGTTCAACCGAAGCAGGCGAATGTGGCAGAATAGTTAGACTAATCATAAAAGCAGACAAGAGGCCAAATTTTGAATTTTGAAAACCGTCCTTGATTTCTTTTAGTTTGTTCCAGTATCTGGGAGGAATTTATATAAGAACAATTACTATGTAGGTGCTTTCAATAATTATGTGTTTCATGTACCACAGTAACAGGTACTGCATAAATGGTACTTGAACATTTAAATTGTTCGATATTATTTGCTGGCAGTAAACAGACGTCACTTAGATTTCGACAGAATGCAGATGCAACAGGAATATAATAGCAACTAACCACCCAATTTCAATTAAACGAATTTGATAATTTAATACCATAATTTTCATTGTATCAAGCGCCGAAAAAATTTTTTACATATAAAAACCTTCAATTTGTTACCTCTGCATAGAAAACCCCAGATTTTTGCCAATTTTTTGATAAAAAAAATCCAAAACCTTAGGCCACAGCTAAAAACCCAAGATCTGGGGTTAAAACCCCAGCTTTGGCAGCCCTGGACTATAGCTCGTCAGTCATCGCGGAGCGCGCCACCGACACGACCTTCCGCAATACCTGCTGCTCTCACACTGACTCGCGTCGCCCTACGACAGCAATCAGGAACGCTCAGCTTCTTGGTGGGCATGAGAAATCGGCTTCTCAAGCAGTCGGAGAGCTATCTACAGCTCGTCTAAGCGGCATCAAGCAACATGGTAATGCAAGGTCTGGAGGGGGCTTTAGTCTACCATGGTACTGCTCAGTAGTCTGTGAGACTTCGCATAAGAAGAATGTCTGTGATTAGTTGTCCTCTCCCTTCACCTCCGCCGCCGCTTGCTGAGTGGTCAAGGCGGTCGACCACATTATTCATAGAAATTCTAAGAACGCACCCATGTTTATGGAAAGTGAAAAGTAGTGACTAGAGAGATAGATTTCTCCGAAGTATAGCACTTAACAAGATTGTAGAGGAAATGAAGCCAGAGATTCCACTAACTCCTGAGGCAATAAAAAAGAAAATAAATAATCTTCGATCGCAATTCAGGCGCGAGAACAAATCTGAAAAAGATTCCCAGAAATCAGGTGCAGGAACTGATCAAATAGATGTTCCCAAATGGTGGTGCTACAATCTACTGACGTTCTTAGACGAAGGTGACGTTTATTGCGCCTCTACTTCATCATTTGATGAAACGCAACACTCTCAGCCCGAGGTAAGTAAAAAAAAATTCTTAAACATGTGTTATTTCTTCTCTTGGTTGCTGAAATAAAATTATTATAATAAGTTTCTTCAGAAATTAAAGACAACAGTAGCGCGATTTCAGTTCCAATGATTTTCAATACCGTGACTTGCAAAAGTAACAAATGAAGTGAATGACTATGTTTTATTATATTTATATATTATAAAGAAAGTAAATGTTCAAGTATAAAATTATACTATACAGCTATGTAAAAATTTTCAACTTGTTTCTATAAAACTCACACTTATCATTGTTCAAGATGCGATCAGTACAGTATTACAGTTTCCATATCAGCCTGGTGACTAAATCAAGCAGTATATCATTGAACCAACTATAAAATATCCTTGTGATGGAGATTTTTCAAGGAAATTTGTGCTATTTTAATGCATGATGAAATGTTAATTATGTTAGTGTCTTCTTTTAAAATCAGTTATTTGTACCAACGCACATTCTGCAATTATGTGTACAAGTATCTCAGTATTTCCAGTATTAGAAAATTTCCACATTTACGGCAATCAATCCTGATGCAACCATACCAAAAATTAAAGTCTTTAAAGTCGATTAAAGTCTATCATCTTATGTCGTAATTTTCCAAGAGTTCAACGACATAATTTGCTCTTAAGTCCAGTGGTTCGTCTACTAAAGTCAAAGAAAGAGTAGGCCCCCCCCCCCCAAAAAAAAAAAAATAATAAAAATACGCGAGGGCAAGAGGTACGAGGCGGGATTTGGAGTGCGCAGAACTACGTAGCCCTAACCTCCCATAAAGCAGCCGTTTGTACCTCTGGCGTTCTCCAAAATAAAACACCAATAAGAAATTGTGGAAAAATGGCTATCTTGGAAACTTGCATTGAAACCCATCAAAACGATCATTCTTCCACGATGTTATCAGTACAGGAATGGCTAATATATTGAACAATAGGGCTTGTAGAACTCATTTTCAAATTTTTTCACAATAAATCATTTTCTGAAAAATTATGAAAAAACACACGAGCCCAAAAAACAGTCGCACCAATATTCAGCTACGAAAGGAGTGTCAGAAACATCGGCCAACGGCCCACGGACTTTCTTTTCACAAGGACCGTGTCCTTAAATAATATCAATGGATTCAATTAACCATTTCCAAATATTGAATTAGTGTGAATAAACCGTACGAAATTAACATGGCTTGAAAGACAGATATTGGTATATACCATAAAGAAAACAAGTCCGATTTTTGTGGTTTTAATCGATCCCCGCCATTTTTGCTTGCCAAGGGACACTTCCTTCTGCATTGAAGTATTCGCAGAATTGTTGGCGTATTGCCTTTGCCTCCTCTGCAGCACGGCGACCGTGTACCTGCAGGGGTACGAGAAGTTCTTGCTCTCGCCAGGTTCCGGGTTGGAGCTCGCCTGTGACGACATTTTCAGATTCCATCATTGAACCCGACGAATACTCAGAAGCGTTCTCGGTCATGAGGAAGTTGTGTAGAGCGACACATGCCAGAACAATTTTTTGCACTTTTTCGGGCTGCAAACAGATTTGTGTGAGCAGACACCGAAATCTATTGGCCATGATCCCGAAAGCATTCTCGACAGTTCTCCTGGCTCGCTACAATCTATACGAGAATATACTTTCCGAGTTATTCTGACTTCTGAAAGGAAAGGGTTTCAGAAGAAAAGGTTTCAACGGAAACGCATCGTCACCGAGAAAAACGTGCGGAAGCACCTTGTTGCTACCGGGCAGAGCTGAGTCTGCTGGCAATCCCATCGTTCCGTCTTCAATGCGCACTTTCAAGGAACATTATCCCAGACGGTGGCGTCCGATGCGCGTCCATTTGTGCCGACATCAGCGTAGAGGAATCTGTATCGTGCGTCCACAACTGCCATGAGGATGATGCTATTCGTACCTTTATAATTAAAAAAGTACGAGCCACTCCCTGAGGGTGGCCGAATTGTGATATGCTTCCATTCGATGTATCCGATGCAATTTGGAAAATTCCACATATGCTGAAAATTGCAAACCACTTTTTTCCATTCAGCTGGACTATTGGGCGTCTGTAAATAAAGACATATTAACAATTTGACTTATTGACATCACTTTGTGTTCGATTTTTAGTATAGAAAGCGATGGACAAAAAATTTTAGCTAATTATTTTATAAAATTGATCTCAGAGATTTACATCTATCTAAGTTTAAATACATTCATCAACTTGCTTCATAATAAAAATAGTTATAAGTATTTTGGAATGTAATCGAAGAAAGTATTTATTGTCTTGGAGACTTTCATTACTATTTTCAAATGTCTATTCCTAAATTTTAGTACTTTTAGCAAAATAATATCTTTATATGACTTTGTTTCAGTTGTCTCACTTGGTAATATATGATGTTCCGAATGAATTTATCGCAAGGTACTTACTATATAGTTATGTATATAAATAAACATAGTCATGTACAATTGTATTTTAATTCTCATCCGGTGGCAGATGATATTGAGGGCCTTCTAACTGAAGCTGAAATTTCCTACACGAACGAAACAAGGTCAGACATTTCAGAGGCATCCTCATCTGTCCCGTCTACTTCAAGGCCATCTACTCCAGCACCGAAACCTAGTCTACCACCGCGCAAGAGATCAAGAACTGAGCCGCCTTCCGATAACCAGGCTCTTATGATGGCTTGTGTTGAAAAAATTAACAAAATAAGCACTGAAGAGGATGGAAATGCTTCATTCGGTACCTATTTCTCTTGTGAATAAAAAAATGGATGATATCAATAGAAGAGTGGCCATGAAGCTCATGAATGATGCATTATTCATGGGAGGGTGTGGTGTTCTAAAAGTTGGTGCGCACATTGTCAACAGTGGCGACGATGTCCGTTTTTCTTAATTGATAAATTGATGTCACCAGTTAAAATATTTAAATATGTCAGGAACCGTGTGCACGCTATGTAATCAGAACTGTAATTTTGTATGTTAAGTTTCCCGATAACATTATGTTTACTATTTAGCCTCCCTTTTGAAAATGGAATTAATCAATAAACTGTTACTACGTACTCTATTGTGCTATAAGGAATTACAGTGTATGATGAACCTAAGTTTTTTATGTTTAGTTTCTCTAAAACATTACGTTTATTATTTAGCCTCCCTTTCGAAAATGGAATTATTCATTAAACTGTTACTACGTACTCTATTGAGTCATAAAGAATTACAGTGTATGATGAACCAAAGTTGTTTATAATCTGCTCTCCGTTAATTAACATTATTCTTATTATTTAGCCTCCCTTTCGAAAATGGAACTATGCTTTAAAATAGCACTGCGTACTTTGTTGAACCATAACAACATAGTGGATGCTGTGTATGGTTTATTTGTTTATTCGGATCAGTGTACAGTTAAGTGAAAATTTTATCAAAAAGAATTACTATGTATGAGCTAAATGTATTTGTTATTCCATTCATTCTCCCTCTACACAGCAACTTTTTTGGAAAGGTTGTTCATAACTAACTCATGGAAACCTCCGAGAAACTATGATATATATGTATATTGTTTCATGCAGTATTGCAGAGGTAGAAGAATTGGTACTCGAATTGTGATTTTGACTAACTGGTCATTCTAAAGTTCATCTTTATAATCTATTAAGCTAAATTTATTCATTTGTGAAATTTACGTGTTCAGGTTATTTTTATTTTATAGTTCTTTACTTACTGGCACGGAGAGTGTCCTGAAGTTTGAATATAGCGCTAATGCATTGGTAGTGCTGCAGCTTATTATTTATTAGTCACTCGTCGTGTGTGATTACTCAAGTCCTTTCCTAGATTTAAGCAATTAGTTTTATGTGGTTTCTTTTGTGTAGATTTTGGAATTTATAACTGGAAAATGTCGAAACGCGCATAGAGCGGTGGTGTACCAAATGTTTTTTTGATAGGAAAATAGTTTATTTCATTCATTGTCGCCAAAAATTAACGTGATATAAATTTAGTACATTTTTAGGCGAGGAAAATATTTTTCCAGGGACTAATAATTATTGTTACTTTAATTTTGCTTCCCATTCTTGAAGAACTAGTTATGTTAAGTCCCACTATGGGAATTAGCGCTCCCAGGGGAAAAATGTGAGGGCCCGAGCTGAGAGTTAGGTAGGCCTTCATTTTGTTGAAATGAAATATTTTTTGTTATGTTAGGGACCAACTTTTTTCGGTTCACTACTGTCCTGTTTTTCAGCACCTCTGACTTTCTTCTTCTACTTTCATCTTATTTCATGAACTTCTTTCCCATCTTACTGCTTCTATGCCCCTTCTGCATAGATTCCTCATTTTCTTATCTCCATACTAAATGGTGCCTTCCTCCTTCCTCTCTTCGATACGCTCTATTTTTGCAGCGGTTAGGGAGGCTTAAACTAACTTATAATCTATTCTAATCTGTTAAGTCCCAAGGTTAGAGTTTCGTAGGGCTTCTTTTTGTTACAATTTAAAAGCTTTGTTTTCTTTCCTTAAAAACTCTGTTTTCTTTTTATTCACTGCTGTTCCGTTTCTCATCACCTATGATTTTCTTCTTCAGCGTTAATTTTTGTCAATCTTGCTCCTCAATTTAATATTTGTATGTACAGGGTATCTTCCCTTCAGGGGGATGCAACTATTGTATCTATGGGAATGAGTGCTCCCAGGGGGATTGTGTGAGGGCCCGAGCTAGAGGTTGGGTAAGCTTTCTTTTTGTTGAAATAGAAAAGGTTGTTGGTTTTTATGGACCATCTTTTTTCAGTTCACTGGTGTCCTATTTTTCACCACCACGACTATCTTCGTCAACTTCGTCTTGTTTCATTAACTTCTTTCATAGCTTACTATTTCTATGAATATTGTGCATAGATTCCGCATTTTCTCAAATCCATGGCAAATGGCGCCTTCCTCCTTTCTTTCTTCGATACGCCCCTTCCTGTAGCGGTCACGTAGGCTTAAACTTGCGTATAACCTTTTCCAGTGAAGCGAAACCTATAGCTTGTTTTATTTCAAATAAACATATAAGTACAGAATTTTATATTATCCTTACGATCCGGTGCGCAATCGTCAGCCTCATCCGCATGAAAAGATAATAAAACGTCTTCTATGATTGATAAAAGTAAATTTTCCAATTTGTTTGGAAAGGGCTTTCAATTTACGAAGATGCCGTTATAATTAAGTAGAAGATCGATGACCTTTTTGTTCTGGTAAATTTGCACGTAGCCGGACGGAATTAAATTTTCCAAAAATTCAAATCCGGATACGTGGAGGCACACCGGCAGACGGTCCTGGTGTTGATCGTACGTCTGGAAGGTGGTACGCTGCGTGGTAGTACGCACGCTGCCGACGCTGACGTCATGTTGCGTGCGAGTGATGTCATCCGGCTAGTTTGTAATGAAGCTTTCTATTGGCCCATCGAATTAGCGAATGTGCGCGGCTATCCCCGTAGAAGTGACTTTACCTCCTTTAGTATACCGTGGCAGTACCACAGAACAGTTACATAAGAATAACTTCAAAACTACGGTGGACCTCAAGCCCGCTCTAGACATACGTACTCACGGACGCCAACCAATCAGCTTCTAGCAGCCATGACTGGCAGCTGACGTCATTGGTGTCAAGGCTTTCAATTGGCTGCGTATCCAGGCTTTACTGAGTTAACTCTGATACTCGTTCGGATTGGAACTCAAGTTTTTATTCAAAAGTTATGAAACGTTTCTTGGCGTAATAAGGATAGTGAAAGCCAAAGCAGTACATTTCGATTATATTGATAAAACTTTTTTATATTGTCCTTCACTATACATAAACGTGAATGTGCATTCATGAATATATATACAATTTATTTTTAAAAACTAAGGTGCATTTAAATTAGACTCAGGTTCTAAATGCGATAAAACGTCGGTGCCGTATATTAAGTTTTTCGGAAAGAGTTCATCACCATTTTAAACCATTAAACACCAGATTCTAATATTAGTCGAAACAATACGATAATGAATAAATTAAGATGTTTGAGTGATAAAAAAAACCTGCTATAAATAAGTAGCACAGTTTTCCATTAAGCATTTTTTAAGCGTACGTAAGGAGCCGTTTCTGCTGCAATTTTCGATACACCTCTGTCACAGGCTCACAGCCGACTAAAGACTTCAGATTGAAACAAGAGTCACGTAACAATTTATCGGCTCCGTCTTTGGCCAATTGGTAACTACGTCATTGTCGACAGAGCCGAAACTCACTTAGTGATAAGTTGACGATCTTCTAGTATATGATCTGTACCACAGACCATATACTAGAAGATCCGCAACTTATCACCACGGTACTCATAATAAGGTAGGAGCATTCAAGTCTTTTCGTAAAAGAGCCCTGAGGACGGTGACGTCACGGGTCCAGAACGAATAGCAATACAGATCAAACAGAGAAGCGCCCTCTGGCGACAATATGTGACAATATCGAGTCAGCTGTACGACAACTTGTACTACAACAACGTGACCAGTTCGTCGACGTTGGTATCTGCAAGAATAGCGTCTTCAATTAGAACGAAAAAATGTTCTTTCATCATATGTGAAAATAATTCTAGAGATCAACCTGATATCAAGTACTTCCAATATCCTCATGCATATTTTAAAGAGTGGCTAAGAGCAAGTGGAAACGAAATTTTAGGTTCAATTAAGGAATCTAATTTGTGCAAACATATTGTGTGTAGCCGCCATTTTCGAAAACATTTCAGAAGAATCTTTCACCGTTCAAAACAAAAGTACTTCTTAAAAACATTGTGGTGATTAGAGCGACTTGCATGCACACCTCACCCTCTGACTTGTTTTGAGGTACTCAGAGGCTCAGTGTGGTGAGGTGCCATTGCCTTATAATAAGGCTCAGTGTGGTGAGGTGTCATTGCCTTATTATGACATGAATTTGAGTATTGGAGGTAAGATATACAATTTTCATCATGTGTAAATTTTGTACGAATTTATCAGTACGTTTCCAATCCGTGAATTGGCTGATGGTGGGACAATTTTGTTGAAAGCTTTCGTGACACGTTGAGATCCCGTAGAAGAATAATTAAAGAGGTAAATTTATTTTGAGAAGATTAATTCAAGGTAATAGTTTCGGTAAATGTTGAGGAGTTGACCATAATTGATTTTCCATAATTAGATGCGTAAATATTGTTAATGAGATAAAAAGGAAGAATTTTTCTTCAATACACTTTCCGGGGCAAATGAGTATTTTAGAAGTTATAGCGTGATAAATGAGTTACCGGAAATCAAGAGTATGAGGCGGGAAAAAATAAATAAGGGAAGCAAACACCCTATTACACACGTAAAGAGGTTGGGTCGTGAGGGGTAGCCACAGTTCTCTTAGTGAAAATTATAAATAAAGCTTCTAAAACACACATTAGGGTGACGACCGCAATCTTGTTTACATAGGGTCCAAGATGGCGGCGCACATGTTGGTCGCCATCTTGGAGCTTATAAAGCGGTGGGAGCGGTGGAACTTTTGCATTTTTCCCGCCTCAATTGGTAAATGTAAATACGTTTATGCATGCCAGAATTTCACTTTATTTATAATTCTCGCTAGAAGAAATGTGGCTACCCCTCACGACCCAACCTCTTTACGTTTGTAATAGGGTGTTTGCTTCCCTTATTCCGGTAACTCATTTACCGCTCTAACTTCTAAAATACTCATTCGCCCGGAAAGTGCATAGAAGAAAAGTTGTTCCTTTTGATCTCATTAACAATATTTACGCATTCAGAAGTCGAAAATCAATTATGGTCAACTCCTCAACATTTACCATAGTTTCAAATATTTTCGGTAAATTTATATGAATGGTGCAAATTGGAATGAATGTTTTTGTTCCTAATATGACAATTTTTACTAGCTGGATGGCTAATTAGGGATTATTATACAATTTGTAGGTAGGGGTATGAATAATTTCTACAGATAGTAGAACTTATTTTGAGAACTCGAAAACTCAGCATTTGCAAGCACAATGGGTAAATGTTTAGCGTTTGGTAATAATCGATTTTCTAGTTTTCGAGGCATTAACATAGTTAATTAGGTTAAAAGAAACAAGTTTTCTTCTATGCACTTTCCATCGCAAATGAGTATTTAATGAGTCATAGCGGTAAATTACTGACCGCAACTATAGTGTTCGAAGCGGCAAGTAATTCAAACAGCACGTCGGACGGCATCACTGCAATGTCGTCTTGCTTCCAGCCCGATCGTCATCATAGACAAAACCAAACCTACCACTATACCTCATTAAATACTCATTTGATGAAAAAAGTGTATGGAAGAAAAGTTGTTTATTACGATGTCTTTACCACGATTCAAGCAACGAAAATTCGAAAATCTATGAGTAGCTGTTTTTTCGAGCGCATTCGGCATCAAAGACGAAACTAAACCTACCGCTATAACTGGTAAAATACTCATTTGCGACGGGAAGTGCATAGAAGAAAACTTGTTCATTTCCACCTTGTTAACTATATTCATGCCTCGAAAATTTAAAAATCGATTATTACCAAACGCTACACAGTTACCGTACAATGTCATTCTGGTCAATGTGAAGTTTAATGCAATCACGGAAAATAATAATTGTATTTCAAAGAATCACTAAAGGAACCCATTTAAGAGCGTTTTACATGAATGACATTCTGCTCGCTCATGCGTTATTTTCGAATTTTTGAACTTTGACGTTGGCCTTCGCGCACCATAGGAAACGAGCGCGCGAAACGGAATTTAATTAATAACGGAAGCTAACCCCCTATTTCAAACGTAAAGAGGTTGGGTCGTGAGGGGGAGGCGCAGTTCTTCTTGTGAAAATTATCAATAAAGCTTCCAAACCACCTATTAGGGTGACGACCGCAATCATGTTTACATCGGCTCCAAGATGGCGGCGCCCATGGTGGTCGACATCTTGGAGCCGATGAAAGCAAGATTGCGGTCGTCACCCTAATGGGTGGGTTAGAAGCTTTATCGTTAATTTTCACTAGAAGAACTGTGCCTCCCCCTCACGACCCAACCTCTTTACGTTTGTTATAGCTTCCGTTATTAATTAAATTCCGTTTCACGCGCTCGCTTCCTTTGGCGCCAAGGCCAACTTCAAAGTTCAATTATTCGAAAATAACGCGTCAGCGAGCAGAATGTCATTCATGTAAAACGTTCTTAAATGGGTTCCTTTAGTGATTCCTAGGGTCGCAATTAGTATTTTCTGTGATTGCATTAAACTTCACATTGACCGGCATTCTTTTAAAACATCTTAAAATCTACGACATTACCTATCTATGACAACAAAATTATTTAAATAGTTGACAACATTAAACTCAATATCGACCAAATTTATGGTAAATCTGAAGGATATGTCAGTTATCGACTTCGTAAATTTCAATGCGTTAACATAGTTAATTTAATCGAAATAAACAAGTTTTCTTCTATGCACTTTCCGTCTCAAATGAGTATTTTATTAGTTATAGCGGTAAATGACTTTCCGCAACTCCAGTGTTTGAAGCGGCAAGTAATTCAAGGAGCACGTCGGACAGCAACACTGCAATGCGTACTCGCTTCCAGCGCGATCGTCATCAAAGACGAAACCAAACCTACCGCTATTCCTCGTTAAATACTCATTGGACGAAAAAAAGTGTATAGAAGAAAAGTTGTTTATTTCGATGTTATTACCATGATTCAAGCAACAAAAATGTGAAAATCGATGAGTAGCTGTTTATTCGAACGCATTCGTCATCAAAGACGAAACTCCACCTACCGCTATAAATCGTAAAAGACTCATTTGAGACAAAAAGTGCATGGAAAAAAAATTGTTTATTTTCATCAAATGAATTATGTTTAGGCGTTTAAATTTACGAAATCGATAACTGACATATCCTTCAGATTTACCAAATTTATAGTTATTAAGAGTAAATCTGTAATGCTGAACAAATTAAAAGCTATGAAAAGAATTTTCAGAATTATCCCATGTAATTGCAGTTCCTGTATTCATTTTCAAGTAAAATTATATGTTATACTTTAGGGGCTGCTGGTAGTATGACTTGACCTGAGAATTATAGCTGAAAGACACTCTGAGGATATAATTTTTAGAATTTGTTCATAATGCAGTTTATTTTATATGATTGAAGGGTTCTGTTGCATCATATGTTGAATTTTAATTATTGGCTGCCAAATTATAATGATTTCATCTGTGGGTACCTTCTATTCTATCCCTCATTGATTGAAAAACAGTTCACTTGAAATGTTGAATGTTTAGAGACTATTGGGGTAAAGTTTTTTTACTTGCATTGTTTGCAACCTTGATTACTTATCATTTTTCAAAATTAGTTCCGGTCAATATGGAGCTTAATGCGCTCACAGAAATTAAAAATCCTGTTCCATGAATCACTAAAGGACTACGTTTAAAAATGTTTTACATGAATGACATTCTGTACTGATGCTTTATTTTTGTGACATAGCAATCATTACATTCAAATAAGAATAACATCATATAGTCGGTTGCTTAGCCGCCCCATTGTTGGGTCACGCTCATTTTTTGGGGGGGACACGCCCACTTTTTTGTGTGAAAATAGCCTCAGTTTGGGTAAGTTAAGGTAAGCTATTTTAGGTTGCTTTGTTAATTTAGGTTAGTTTACTTAACTAACCTAACATTACATAACTTTACCTTACCCATCGTAACGTCAATCCCGTATTAGAGCATATTTACATGTCCATTCCTTCACTTTTAAATACAACATTCCTATAACTTCAAAGTTGAATTATTTAAAAATAACGCATCAGCAAGCAGAATGTCATTCATGTAAAACGTTTTTTAATCAGTTCCTTTAGTGATTCTTGGGAACAGAATTTTTAATTTCTCTGAGCGCATTAATTTCCAAATTGACCATAGTTCCCTCAGAAAAAAATTTTGTGACCTTAGGCTCATTCAGTACTGAAACATTCAAATGAATTGAAATTCTGTTATGTTATCCTGATTTACTTTGTCAATAATTTGAACAGAATTTTTTCTTATGTGGACGTGAAGTTAGAGCCACAAGTAGCTCATTGTTATATATTAAAATATGCATCGTTATCGTATGACACTGGTTTGTAAGTGAGAGTTCCGGAGGCCTAGGCTTACGAGTCCCGGAAGATCATTGTTGTGGGCCTCGCATGGCAGGATGTCCTTATCGTGCTTGGTTCGGGATATCGCGGTCACCGGCGGAAGTGTCATAAACGCAACCGATGGATGCCGCCGTGTTGTGCACTTACCGGAAGGGCTTTGTTTAACTTCCCGGGGGCGCTCTAGTCTTAAAGCATGTGTTTCCCTTTTTGAGTCAGTACATTACTAGTAGTCCTGCTGTGCGTTTCATTTGCTCCTGCCTGGTATTCGGCTAGGCGAATTGAAGTTAAAGCTTCCTGCTATACGAACCTAATGTCGTACTGAAAATAGCGATATTACACTCATGTCAACTGAAGTTATGCGTGCTACGTTAATCAATTTTGCTGCAGTTGAATAACTGTAATCAATTTTTATTTTATAACAAACACTTTGAAAAGATATAGGAAGTGTAATTTTATATATTTTATTTTATAATTATTGTTTTTAGCTATTTTTGAATTACTCCGTTTTCTGAAGGATGTTCAAGTTATATCTCATCGAAATGTTAATTAACTTTAGCCTAAAATAAATGTCCTGAAATTTTCATTTTTTGTTGGAAATGAAAAATTAAAATATCTAATATATATGGAGTGTAATAATTCTTAAGTTTAATTTTACTGCATTTGGTGATAAAAAATCTTGTATATAGATTCAGGCGTTGGGTGTATCAGTGAGTGAGCCATGCTAAAATACTGCTCATGTTTTTATAACTTATTTTCACTTCACAGGAAGATATTGAAGAGTTCATGAGCAAAGAATCAAAGAATCTGGTGGTGCAGAAGTGATCAGGCGCCTTGATGAGCAGCTCAGCAAGTATCTCTTCATGGAACCACACCTCACTGCCACTCACTCAAAGTGGGTCCATTATTCTATTGAAAAGATGTGCTACAAGAAGCACATTTGTGTAGAGTATATTTATTTTTTGTTAACTATGTCAGTATTAGTTGAAGTAGTACCCTCTCACTTGACTAAAACAAAAAAGAGCTCTTATGCCCAATGTAAAATTTTCTCTTGCTCATTGGTGAGGACACAAGCGTTTTGTATCAAAGTTCATTATTAGTATTTGTTGCTCATTAGGCAAAACAAAGGCTGCTGGCTTTTTTTAAAAAGTGCTACTCTAATCTTTTTAATGCAATGCATTTAATTTCATCAGTGTAATTAAAATGTCTTTACGTTCTTGATGTATGCCAACTTGCCAAAGTAATATTTCCCCCTTCTCCAGTATGCATTGAATGTAGGTGGGATATGTTTTTAATTGCCAGTCACAAAGCTTAAAGCTTTCAACTTTGGTTATAATCTCTTATTTTTGAGCGTCCTGGCGTTAGTTTTAAGGCATTTGAAAATCAAATTTACAAGGTGATATGTATCGGGCACGTTTGGAAATAAAGTATCCGTAGATGCCTTCATTATTATTCTTCATGGAATAAAATCGAATGTGCAATATTTCAATTTTTCTAACACTATTTGTCAAAAAATGTTTAGAATTTATGTTCCATGAAGTGAATAATTTTGACATATCTGCAGAAATATTCACTCATCCACTATTTATTAGTGCAGGCTGAAGCACCAGGTGCCAGACATCAAATGCTGCCTGCAGATCACAGAAGAAATGAAGGCTCAACAAGACAGCACGGAGGATCTGGAAACTCAATTCCTGCTCTCTGACTAAGTCTATGTTAAAGGTACTATTACTCCTTCCAACAAAGTCTGCTTATGGCTTGGGGTTAATGAAACTGGACTAAGTTCAACTGCTGTAAGAAATTATGAGATGTTAAGAAAATGTGAAAGATTTTAATCACATTCTTTCTTTCAATGACATTATGTTTGGGTAGGGAGAAATTTATTTTCATTTGTATTTGAGTTTGAAAAAGGAGCAAAGCAGAAAATTTTGATTGTGTATTTGTATTTGTCTTTTTAATTTTAGATGATTTTTGTTAAACTTATTTTCTTAGGTGGGTTGTAATATCTGTCATTTTTATGCAGAAGCTTTGTACTTCGTAGTATGCTTCTCATGTGTTTGCTTCATTGCTACTGCCTTTACAGTTAATTTCTTGAAGCAGCATATGCCCTAATTTTGGGTGTATCTGTGCCATAGTTAGATCAATATAACCAGTGCGCCCTCTCATGGAAGTACAACTTTTGCATCTATAGGAATTAGTACTGCCAGGGGTGAGATGTGTGGATCCAAGCTGAAGATTAGGTAGGTATTCCTTTGGTTGATATAGAAAATTTTTGTTTTGTCGTAAGCAATTTTTTTTTTTTTTGTTCACTGATGTCTAATTTTTCATGTTATCCAATCAAACCAGTGTACATAATTATTGTGTATATTTTGCTGGCGGTTTTATCCCTTTTTGTGAAAGCTTTAAATATCTAATCAGAATGACTGATAACTCTTCAGTAGTATGAGCAATTTCTAAGCTCTTCTCAAGGTACATATGCATAAGTGCCTCTTCTTATCAATGTATGAAACCTCTTGAATTACTATGCCTATCCCCATTTCTTAAAGGAAACTGCAATTTCAGCTGCAATAATTACATCTATGAGTATGTTTTGCAGATAACGAGTGTTACTGCAACACTGTAAGATCTTTGCATCAGTGCTTATTTGGTTGTCTTCTCTTTTCTGGTCTTTTGCAGAACCCAGTGTACTAACCAAGTAATTCGTTATGTGTGATTGCTTACTTCATTGCATCAGTTCAGTTCTTGAAAGTAAATTTTTGCATCTCTTCCAATTCCATTGATAGATCGAAGTATACCAACATAGACATTGGTTTTCTACATTTTTTCAATGCTTTAGTTCAAACTGCTACAGCAAAATTCCTCTGTTTTGATGCTTTGTTACTGATCTATGTATCTCTTGGTTAATTGTAGAAAACTTATTAATTGTACCTAATCCATGGTTTTAACCTAAATAATACAGTGATGACTCGTGTGTGCAGGCGAATGTGATGCCAGAGTATGACCTGGAGGCAGTAGAGGTGCTGCTCAACAAGAACCTCAGCAACGCAAACACGAAGCTCACCCAGGTCGTTTCGGACCTTGATTTTCTTAGGTGAGGTTTTGTAGATTTTCACAGGGCTACATAACTGCATTTTCTAAGTTCTGTAGAATGTTTAAAAAATGTATGTATAGACGTTATGTTCTAAAATACTCTTCTGTCATGGTTTTTCTGTCAAAAAAAAGAATACTGTAAAAATTTGGTGAAATCGCCCGTTACTGGCACAATTAGGAATACGACTGTTTTCTTGCGTTTCACGACGTGCTTATCTCAATATGTGATTTTGGCAATACCTATTCTTTTATTTCATCATTAGAGAGCTGCAGACTCCATTCAGCAGTTACCGAGAATTCACATTCGAGTAGGAGATTAGGTACGGCGCCCAAAACATATGTTTTTGGCAGTACGTAATCATCTACTCGAATGTCACTTCTCAGTAGCCACTGAATGGAGTCTGTAGCTCTCTAATGATGGAATAAAATTAGTGATTGGAGATCAATTATTTCGGATACCGTAATCCTTGTAAGATGTATGCTCCCCCAACAAATAACTAAGGTCTCAATCAAGACAAAGATCATCTGGAAAGTTGAGAAAATTTATCCCACTTCAGAAAACCATTTCAAGAAAGTTTCGTACCGAGATTTTTTGCTCATGTCTTTACAAGTGTTGAATTGATCGTTTTCTTCATTCAAACTTAGTTCTGGGTGTAGCTTCTGTTCTCAAGCTTGTAGAAAAATTTCAATTGTGGGACTGAACTGTCTTTCCCCGCCTCAGAAATGTGAGGTCCCGTGATGAAAGGTAGGCTTTCTTTGTATTAAAATAAAACTATTTTTTTTTGTAATAGATCATCGTTTTCTGCTTACTGCTGTCCTGTTTTGAGTTATGTATTCCTTTTTAGCTCACAGTTTCTAAGCCTTAGGGACTTTGTGTGGGAACGTACGCTAGTTTCCGTGCAACTTCATACTACATGGTTCCTTCATCCTTCCTCTCTTTGAAACATTTTGTTGTGATGAGAGAGGCTCAAACGGTGCTACTATAGCGTGAGGTCTATTGTCATATATCGCCTATCCAGGTACAATTTGAGATGTACTAATTGTTTTTAGCTAAATCGAATGTATGACAATTGGTAATATCCCTTAGTAACCTAACCTAACCTAACCTCACGCTATAGTATTAGGTAGAGATAGACCTCACGCTATAGCACTAGGTAGAGTTAGATCTCATGCTGTAGTGTTGTAGGCCTCACGCTATAGCAACACCCGCTTAAACTAACTTAAAACCGATCAATCATGCCCGCCTGAGGACGCAGTGCACCACCACCGAGGTCACCATAGCCCGCGTGTACAACTGGGACGTGAGGCGCAGCAGAGCCGCGGCTGTTAAGAGGGCTCAGCAACGGAAAAACTAACCCCAAAGTAGCCTTAAATATTTAGCTTTTCTTTCACTGCCTCCTGCCTAGGGCTATGTTGTTGGCATACACGAGAATGTTACCCTGATCAAGCTTCAGTTGTGTTTCTTGTTGCCCGTCATTGGACGACTAATTTCACGACGACTAATTTGCTGTAGCGGTTGCAATGCGTGAGTCTTTTATTTTGTAGTACCACGTGTTAGACACAAATGTGTCGAGATGGATAGATTGCAAGTTTGATTCAAAGTCTTAGGTTAGCTGTACTTGACATCAAGAATTATAGAACTGTGAGAAATTTCATTAAGATTTCCACCTTTAGTATCGGTTGTACGCAGCGTTGGTTTTCCTCCATCACAGTTGATTGGAACGACCTCATTGCTAACCTACCGTAGTACATATATGACGGAGATGTTTCACGGCACTTCTCGTTCCTCATGTGACGAATGTTCAGGCAAGGCTTAATTAAATTGCGCAAGAAGATTGGGTGAGGATGTTAAATTTTACATCCTAACTAATTGTCATGTCCGAGAACCACATGCTCCCTGTTGAGTTAATTCTCACTTCAGATATTTGAGCATTAAGAACATCATTGTCACAGGACATGAGGGTAGTAAAGCAGGTACGTTTTGTCTTCGTCTTATGTCCTGTATCAGGATGGAGCTTCATTCTTTCGCATTTAAAACTTTTTTATTTGCTCATAAGAAACCAAAACACGCTCTTGGCTTAAATTCTCAAGTTTCTTAAGTGCAAATTATTGAATTGTGAATACTGATGTGAATTTACTGAAAGAGAGTGGCGTAGCATAAAATTCTTTTATATTTAGTGATCATAATGTGTATTTTACATTTCAAGCGTCTGGTTATAGCTGAAGTCTTATAATTTGTCATGTCCAACAGGAAAAAAAATGAGATTTTAATTTCTAAGCGGTGACAGGAGGAAACATAAGTGTGGCCAACCTGTTATCTGATGGGGTACCTATTCATAAAGTACTGTAATTTGTTAAAGAAGTGAATGTATTCGGGAATATATGATGTTAAATCTGAGTGGACCCACCCAGTTCAAGAGAGGCGAGGTTGTGTTTTAATGTTTGTATTACGGTTTGTCTAAGTCCTAAAGGCTTATAGCAGTTTTTATGTTCTGCGGCACAGTTTAGAACCAAAATTGCCCAGCGTACTGCGCTCTTTTACTCAACGCTGAGTTCAGAAAGGGTTTCAGCGCGGGTAAGACGCTCGGCCAAAGTGAGGGTGGGAGCTGGAACCCCAACTTTGGGGTTTTAGCTTCAATCCTTCCACACTTATTGTTCCCTTGCATCCATGTACCCTGGTTCTTCAGGTAAAAATTACGAGTTTCAGCTATATTGGCCTCAATCTTTGTTCATATGGTGATTGAATCCTTATGATGACGGGTAAAAAGAAGCAAATGTTGTGATAAGTGTTAGAATGTTCATGACGGCTCCTTTTCTGGTCGCTCATGCTAAACGGTAGTTATCGATATTTATGTAATGCTATATTTCTGTGCTACGAATGGGGGTGAATTTCTGGAGAAGTGTTGTGGCCCGACGAAAGGAGGGCATACTTCATGTGTTATGCCAGCTATTGTTGAAGTCGGACATGAGTTTTGTTGTTTTGGGGAAAAGTGTATTGTATTGAGTTGTTTCGCACTTGACTGAGTAAGATGGAATATGCGAGCAATAACGTAATTGAAGGAATCTGTATAGATAGCGGAGAGAAAGATGGAAAGCACTGATGACCTCAGCGTACCACCTTACAACAGCAGAGCAACTTTGGTAGAAATGCCCAAAGCGACGACTAAAGATCTATGACCGAAGTTGTCGTAAACTGAGTTTATTATTATTATTATTATTATTATTATTCATTTACATCATAATTAACCGGAGCAAGTTGCATATTATAGGATGTGTGCCGTATATGTCTGTATATATATATATATATATATATATATATATATATATATATATATATATATATTATATGTATGTATATTCAATAATTAAAGTGCGTAGTGTTCAATATTTAATTGCTACAATAATGTATTCATTGAACAAATATGGATGTAAGGCTACCTCTGCCATGTAGTAAAACTAGGCTAAATGCATGTTTTACTGTATTGAGGGATTTTCACTGGGAAGAAGGCAGCTGCTGGAATGACTACAGCAATACTGCCAATATTCCTGTAGTTACTCAAAGCAGGTACACTTTTAGTTCAACGATGCTCGTTATTCAAATTTTCAACTGTTGACACGTCGATCATGGATACAGAGCAATTCTAAAATTAACTAATCTTGATAACCTTTATCTTGATAATCTTTATAACGCAATTTGATGTAGTGGTGATTATCCAAAAATCGTCTGAACAAATCGGTAGGTAAGAGTAAAAGAGCACAGCAGAATATGGAAAAGGTGCATGAGAAAGATTTGTACAGAAGATTTGTACTGCGGGAGCCTATTTTTATAATTTGACTTTATACGAGGCCTCTAATATATGTATATGGTCTAAAGTAAATGTCCATTAAAGATGATGGAAATTGTAAAATAACTAGACCTGCTTCCTATGTATATCGTTCAACAAGTATTCTAAAAGAATAGAAGACTTTCTTGAAGCGGAAAGCATTGTTTGCCAGAGTAATTTCATCCTGTGGTTTATTTACGTTGACAAACGATGAACTAGTGTTTCTTTCTGAAATATAAAGTAACATTATGAGGACTTTCATTTGATTTATCCTTTTAACACTCGAAAAGAAAAATTAGAATTTGAGAATTACATTGTATGCAAGTCGCAAACGGAGCTTTGTGTTGATAAATATGATGCTTTTGCTCAGTATGACCACGAATTTTAATTATTACGTGGCTATTAAGCATTGCAAACAAGGTTATAAAAATTTTTCAGTATCATAGTTTCCAGATTATTTAAAAGAATTTCAATACGTGTGTGCGGAAATCCGGAAGTTCCTGCCAGGGTGCAATCATACGTACGGCAGCCAGTGCATCGCTGCCGCGAGTGTGGTGTGAATCACGTGGTATGGGGTTGGTGACGCATCAGCTCAAACGTCTCCTATTGGCTGGCTTGTCTAACGGTTTCGAGCAGCTGTCCCCTTTGAAGTGGACTTACCTGTCTTCTGTATACCGTGCTTATCACTAAGCGAATTTGAGCGCCGGCCGCAATGACGTAAGTGCCAATTGGCCAATGAGGAGCCAAGAAATTGTGACGTCACGAAAAATCGGCAAGAGACTCTGTTTGAATCTGAAAGCAGCTGTGACAGAGGTGTAGCTGCAGAAATGGCTCCGTACGTTCGCTTTAAAAAGTTTTTGATGGAAAATTGTGGAAATGAAAACCGTCAATGTCCTGACTTGTCGTTTTTCCTATTTCCAAAAGGAAATTACGACTAGTGGATGGCAGCATGTGGTAATGTAACGTTGAAGATGGATAAGAGATCCAAAAGGCCGGAGAGGGCTTATGTGTGTGCCCAGCACTTCTCTCGTTCAGACTATAACTTCATTTTGTCTCCATTCAGAAATGCGAGAAAGTTATTGAAATCTTCAGCAGCTCCAAAAGAGCTGTGCAAGACCAAGGTAATGTAAAACTTTTAGTTGTTTCTTTATTCCAAGTTAACCCAGTAAATCTAGGTTACACTAATTATAATTTTCCTCATACCCTTGATTTTGAATAATAAATGGCTGTTGGATTGAAGTAAAATAGCAGTGCGTTAATTAATAGTAGAAATTTTATGGGCTTCAAATTTTTGTCAAAAATATGGTAAGAAATATTGTTGGTAGCTTAGCTTAAATAAATAATGCAGTAGATAACCCAAAAATTTAATTTACAACAAGAAAAATTATTGCTATGGTTTTCATGCAAGCTTTAGTTTCAAATGCTATTCTAAAAGTAATGTTTCAATGAATAAATATATGCTAATTTAAATTTTCTTGAATTGGCTAAAATTTTATATTGCCAGTAAGGCAGTAACTGCTTGCAGCCTTGTATTATATTAAAATTTTACACAATCAAAATCTCCCATTAGTATTTTTTTTAATAAGTGATGGTTTAACACTTTGATTCATTTTATGTTTTTTATCCAAGTTTTTTCAATTTGCTTGCAACTTAAAAGATACTCTTAAATAATTTATTTATGGCTATTGTGTGAAGTAATCATTGTGATATCTTGATTGCACTCAATGAGCAGGAATGTTCCATCTCAAATAATTTGGTTTGCTTTTTAAAATTTACAGTCATTTTCTCACCGCTCATTGCCTTTATTATAATGAAAAGAAACATCATGCAGGCTTCTGTACTTTACTAGGAAAATAGCAGCATACCTATTCTGATTTTACACAGCTTTAAAATAAATGATTAGGTTTTGAATAAGTCAGCTTTCGATCCTACATCTACACACTTTCAAAGGTGACCTTTAATACTATGAACAGTGATCAGACAGAGTTGTTCATGAAGGTAGCCTTGTAGAGTTGGCCACCAAAGGTGACCATACAAAGTTTATAAAGTTTACATAGGGTTCCTCTTGGTTGATTTAAGGTCCAGAAACATCGGTCTTTCTTGAAAAAAATGTTCAGATTAGGCAACACGGAATCTCAATTAATATGAACTTCAATTTAAACCTATCTTTCCTTATTAAATGCAAAGTTTAAATGTGATACCAAAGTTTCTTCGCTTCAAACTGTACAAGAAGAGCCTGCACACCTCTCAGTTCTACAAAGCATGGCAAGCAAAGCTGCTGTCCCATGAGATCAACTCGAAGAAGCGAACAGTGGCTAAGCTGACCAGTGAGGCGGAGTGCTGTAAAACTTCTTGTGTGCAACTTTTTACTGGTTTGCTGATCATCCTAATAGAGCGCAATGTAGCTCAGATCCTCCGTGAGTTCTCAGCTCGTACAAAATCCGTTCGCCGTCGTAAGCTTCGAGACCTCGGAATTTATAATGATCTGGAGCCATGTGATCCAAACTCTGTAATATTCAATTTTAGTTCTATCATTTTATCGTCTAGGCTTAAGTTCCTCGTAGCCTTTGGTCCTGATTTTGCTCTCCCTGTGTACAAATTGAACTCATATAAATATTTTCTTGCTTTTGAAAAACTAGCTATTAGCCTTAAGGATTACCCATGCTCTAACCTAACTGATTTTACTAAAGAGCTGAAAGCACTGTCTCTTAAGTATTATTACAATTTTAAATCATATAAAAAATTTTCTGCAATATTCGAAAAGCAAGATATAACTCTTCTGAAATCGTTGGCTAGGAACAAGGATGTAGTTGTGACAAGACCAGACAAGGGTAGGGGGGTTGTCTTACTGGACAGGGCACGGTATCAAGAGGGATTGCTCAAAATTATATCCGATCGCAGTAAATTTCAAGAAATTGTCGACCCTATTCATAATTATGTGCTACGGGTTGAAGATAAAATCAATAATCTCCTTAGGAAACTTTGTAATTCTTCTGTTATCTCTCAAGCAGTATATAATAATCTGTACGTCAGTGGTTCTGGTCCTGGAATTCTATACGGGTTACCTAAGGTGCATAAGGCCGACTTTGCTACAAAATTTCAACTGAGACCAATATTTGCAGCATATAAAACTCCTTCTTACAATGTTGCAAAATATTTAGTGCCTATCCTGAACCCTTTGGCTACAAACGAATACAGTGTACTTAATTCATATTCATTTGCTAAAGAAATCTCAGCTGTTCGCAATGTCGACACCCTGTACATGGCCTCATTTGATGTTGAAAATTTATTCACCAATATTCCATTGACCGAAACCATTGATATTTGTTTGCAGCATTTGTTTAATGTAGAAAATACTGTACATAATATGAGCAGAACTGTTTTCAAAACTTTGTTGGACCTTGCAGTTCGGTATTCGTTTTTTCTTTTCAATGGTAAATTTTACAAGCAAACGGAAGGGCTAGTCATTGGGCTGCCCTTGGGGCCAACCTTTGCTAAAACTTTTTTGTCGTACCATGAACAAAATTGGCTCTCAGAGTGCCCTGTTCCTTTTAAGCCAGTTTTCTATCCTAGGTATGTTGATGATACCTTCGTTTTATTTCGTGATCCAGCACATGCCAGTCTATTTCTAGACTACCTTAATAAAAAACATGCTAGCATTAAGTTCACCATGGAAACTGAGGCTAACAATAAATTACCTTTTTTAGATTGTTTGGTACAGCGCACAAATAACACCTTTTGCTCTTCCGTTTATAGAAAATATACGTATACTGGCATGGGTCTAAGTTTCTTTAGTTTTTGTCCATTACGGTTTAAAATCAATAGTATCAAGACGTTATTGTTCCGGGCCTATGAAATTAGTTCCACTTATTTGTCTCTGCATAAAGAGCTTGCATTTCTCAAACAATTTTTTTTTGAACAATGGCTATCCGCTTCATTTACTTAATAGATGTATTCGGCAACTGATAGAAACCAAATGTAATTCTGCTACGATGCCGCCGACAGTAGAGAAAAAGAAACTGCATGTGTCGATGCCGTTCTTTGGTTTTCAGTCCGAGAAGTTGCAGAAGGAATTGCGCTCTCTCACAATGAAATATTTTACGTGTGTTGACCTCCAGATTATATTAGTAAACAATTTTAGAATTGGTACTCTGTTTTCATTCAAGGATAAACTACCTATGTCTATGTTCTCCTCTATCGTGTATAAATATTGTTGCCCACTGCGTGGGTCTGTGTATGTTGGTTCTACCTCACGCGCACTGAGATGTAGAGTATTTGAGCATATTGGTAGGAGTTTCAGAACCGGTAACCCACCAAGCAAGCCACCTCACTCAGCTATACGAATTCATTCAGATCAGTGTAAATCTCCCGTTCTACAGCAAGACTTCTCCATCTTAGGTTCTGCTAACTCAGTCACTGATTTACGTATTATCGAATCCCTCTTCATTAGCCGCTTAAAACCCGATCTAAACGATATGCAGTCGTCCCACCCTTTAAAAATAGCTTCTGCGCAAAGTTTTTTACCGTTATTATTTTTTGTGTAATTTTTTCTTCAATTTAAGAATGTATATTTCCTGTGTATTTTTCAGACATTCCCTGATGATGACCTTAGTGGTTGAAACGTTCGTTCTTAACAAAAATGTCTTTTAAATCGATAGTCTTTGCTATTACCTTCATTTTAAAACTGTGTCGAGTCGTACAACCTAATTTGATACACTTATTTAGATAGTACATGGCTGTCACTTAAAGCCTTAGTGTGCACAAAAAAGGGTTGTACATTTCCTAATACTTTTGAGAATGGTATTCACACATGCTTCAAAGTGTGTAGCATTTATCCAGGAAATGGATATACACAATTCATTATTACACTCAATGAAACATAGCAAAGAATGTTTTTTGTAGGAAAACATACTTCAGCATTGAATTGGAAATTATTTCATACATAATACAGGGGTAAATGTTACTCGCTATCTTTTTCCATGTACATTTAGTGTTGAATTAAGAAAAATGATTGAAATGCTCAAAAATGTTGTTACCAACACCAAAGTTAATTAATATTATCTGAATTACAATCCTTAAATAAATCAGGAGCTTCATGAATGAGAAATACCTAGTGCAGTGTTTGTGTTGACAGGTTAGTCTTGGTTATAAATACAAAAATAGGTTTTGTATTTATTTAATTAGATGAGCTCTTCCAGTTTTTGATGAGCTTCCTCTGTACCCCAGTGGTTCATTCCTTATGTACCCTTACAGTGCAGCAGAACTTTTATTTATCAATAGGCCTTGCCTATTTTACATTATGAAGGATCATTTACATTTGATGATTTCCCAATAAGTGGGATAAAACTTTTGTATCCATTGGAAGTAGTATTCCATGAGAGAGAATGTTAGGGCCTGAGCTGATGGTGAGGTAGGCTTTCTTTTTTGTTTGTACTTGAATGTTTTCCTTGCATACTAGATGCTTCCTTCCACTTCCTCTGTGAAATTATGTTATGGGGTGGAGCCTTTAAACCGCCTTCTCTACTAATGAGTAAGAATTGAATGACATGAAGTTGAGCTTCTGAAAGAATTAAATTGGTTGAAAATACCCCTCATTTTGTAGTGTGCTTCAATTTCATTTGAGATGCCATATCACTGTTCCCAATTTATTCCCTTATTTTTCCATCAGCTGCTGGTACTGTACCTCCTGCTCTTGGTGCTACGAGACCTGCCACTCCTGGCACCTCGAGACCTGCCACCAGTGCTTCCAGCAAACAATGCTGCTCATCTTCGTGGAGGGAAACGACACGAGTTAGTCGTGTTGAAATAACCGCTGAGTTCGTATTTCATTGAAGTGTCTTTGAATTGTGGCCATATAGATTTTTCAAGTTACAAGCCAGAATTGGACAGCGTTGGATGAGTGCTAGCAGCAAAAGCTCGAAAGATTTCTGAAAAGTTATCACCTACACATTATTCTAAGACACGGCAGCATTTGTAGAATTATTGTGAGAACTACATGCTGCCATTTCTATCAGTGTCAATACCATATTCACTGTCACTCATTTACCTCCCTGATCATTCCACTTCTCGATTTAATACATCTATCAGGAAATTATATAATTATCTTTGGGTAAAAAATATAATTAAAATGTGATTCTCGCAGCATATTTCTGAACTATACTTTATTTCTTGTGTCCTTGGAATTGAATTAATGCAAACATTTAGGTATTGCTTCTTTGCACAATGCATCCAATTATAATGCTTGATTCATTAGAAGGATGGGCTCGCGGTACTCGCTGACTTTCTTGGGTACTGAACAGGGCTATTATGTCTCTCATTGGTACTCACGTTATACCGTTCGGTATGTTTGAACTCATTCATAGTTTAATACTAGAAACCTTGGAAAAGAATACTGACCCGAGCTGTGATTCTAATTCATGTAGATGAACTGTGGCATATTGTTTAATTAGATGTGTTGTGTTCAAAACCTAAACTTTCAACCACTTTAAAGTTTGATTTATGTGTACAATTAATACTTTCTACAAGTTGGGGAAGTAATATAATATACAATCTAATTTTCGTCAATTTATTGCAGAATTCGTGTGGCAAAAGAAGCAGTTCTTTGTTGGAAGACACAGGTCCTCCAGTGGTACCTTGTAAGCGACGGTTGCTCGCTTCTTCTGGAACGACAATTGCCCTTGAAAACAGCGGACCAGCTCCTGAGAGAAAACTTAGGAAAAGGCTCAGGAGAAAATCAAAGGTACTGTACAAGCGGTTAATCACAGATAATTTCCTGAGAAGTGTAAGTGGCAGACTTGGTCCTTATCTCAGTGCATTTGTCAAGCACAAATTAAGGGACAAGAGATCATACACCATGTATCACAAGAGGCTTGCTGTGAACATTCTTGTAAGCTCATCAGAGACCCACTATCAACTGATTAGGAACTTGTTACCATTACCCTCACTTTCGACTGTGCTTGCATTGACGAAACAATTCCAAGTACGTCCTGGTACTAGTGCTAAAAGTGTGTCCATGTTGAAAATGAAGATAAAACCCGTCAGTGCTAGAGATAAACTTTGTTTCCTTCTAGTGGATGAGATGTCGCTCCGGAAAGGGGCAATCGTACAACCGAGAGAACGATGCCGTAATTGGATTTGAGACTATTTATTGACCTGATTATTTTGTACGAGAGTATTTTTGTATTGCTTTCACAATTATCGGCACGTATCAGGATTTCGTAAACTAGTCTGTAAGTTCTTGGATTTGTGTCAGCATCACTGTAATTTCTGCTGTGTTCAGGTCACCGACAAGTTGCAACAATTTTTTGCCATGTGTAGAGCTCTTCAATGCACAAGACACGTGAACAGACTGATGTCCTCCAAAAGTTCTACTGAAAAACTCAAGAAAATTGTCCATGAGTAATATTACCATCTGGTAGCAAGTTAGGTATATTTTTTGATTGACCTAAGTATATTTTATTGTTAATGTATTTATTTTGTTCATAAGCTTATATCGCTACAATATTTCTGAAGTGCGTCATGGTAGGAAGCTCATGTACTGTTACTAGCTCGTAATTTATCCAAATGATTGCTCTTCTTGCAGTGCAATGTCAACCGTGACAGTGCAAATTTTCAACAGACAGAGATTGTATTCAATGTCTCATATCTCTATTTTTATTTTTTAGCACACGCTTGTGCACATACTGAGAGTTTTAATTGCACTAAATCTTCATGTGTAGTTCATTGCTTTGTATACATAAGCATTTCTACCCCGCTATTATTTAGCGTATACACTCACTACTGGTATGTTGTAACTGGAAAATGTAATGAAAAGCCATGCTGACGGCTCTGCTTAGGCTTCAGTTATTAGCTCACCTAGCCACCTTAGTACTGTAGTTCACTTCTGATACTGGTTAATACTGTGTGTTGAGCCTGGCCCAAAAACTGGATGCTTGTAAACCCTCATCCAAAGTGTATGCGTGGCGGTCTTGTGGAATCTCCTTCCTCAATATTCTCCATTATTGTTACGAAACAACGTTCGCGCCCCTCAGGTGGATACAACTATTATATCTATGGGAATTAACGCTCCCGGGGGAAAAATGTGAGGTACTGTGCTGATAGGTAAGCCTTCTTTCTGTTGAAATAAAATGTTCGTAGTTTTGTGTAGGACCATCTTTTTTCGGTCTACTACTGTCCTGTTTTTCAATACCTCTTACTTTCTTCATCAACTTTTATCATGTTTCATAACCTTCCATCTTAACTGACTTTCCATGCGCACGGGATCCTGTGCCGGAACTCACCTTGTACATAGATTCAGCGTTCCCTCAACTCCATACTATATGGTGCCTTCATCCTTCCTCACTTTGAACCTCTTTGTTGTGGTATGAGGTAAAAGGAGGCTAAAACTAATCTATAATCAATCAAACAAAGTACGCACGAATCATTCATCAATGATCGTAACATAAAAAACATTACGATAACGTAAACTTCTTCCCATTCCTCGTATGTAACTATTCGGGTAATCTTTACGTAAAATATATATAAATAATATCGCTACATATTATTAGCAGGTTTTTATCGCTAAAAATAACTTAATTTCTTCATTATTATATTGTTTCGACTAGTATGAGAATCTGATATTGAATGGTTTTAAAAGACTATGAACCCTTTCCGAAAACTTTTAATATACGGCATCAACGTTTTAACGCATTCAGCACCTTAGTCTAATATAAATGCACCTCAGTTTTTATATATGAATTCCAAATATGTACGTGAATGCGCATTCACGTGTATGTATATTGAATGAAATAATAAAAAGTGTCGTCAATGTAACCGCAGTTCACTATTTCGGCTTTCACTATCCTTACTACGCCCAGAAACGTTTATAACGTGAGCATGAGAATTTGACTTACAATCCAAACGAGTATCACAGTAAAGCCTGGATACGCAGCCAATTGGAAGCTTTGGCCGTGATGCCGTCAGCGGCCAGTTGTGACTGCTGGCTGCTGATTGGTTAGTGTGCGCCCTCAGAGTGTATAAATAGGATCGTCAAGCAACACCGACGTTCATTACGGGTGCGCTGCCGTGGAGGTCACATTAGATTGAGTCACCTCTGTTCTGTATCAGACGCGTTACCTTCAGGGAAGCACCTGTATAAATCACAGAAGCATTGTAGAAGAATTGTACTAGCACCTATCGTCTGATCTCTCTGATTCTTGCCAACTACCAAGCCTGTATCTACTCTGAAGTACCAATAAACTATAAATCACGTTGCTGCTCGTCACTCCCGAACCCCATCCGCGTTTGGTGCGGCCTGTTACTGAAAAGGGCCGGAACATTTATGGTGACCCATGTATGGGGAGTGCCACATTAAAGATATCCACATTGCCACATTGCCATTGAAGAAGAAGATATCAAGAATTGATCTTCAGTTCTGCTGATCCGTGATTTTAAAGGTGGGGAGTGTCAACCTGTTTGGAGTAACGTAACGTCGCACAGTCATCACATTACTTCAGAGCATCGAGAAAAGGAAGAAAGACGTCAGTGCAAAAAATCGAAGTGCTTTCCAAGAAACTCTTCGAGAAAGAAACACTTCGAGGGAGAAAAAAATCGAAAATCTACAAAATGGGCTACTCAAAGGAGAAGACGAAGTGAGGGTCCAAACCAACAACCTGGTTTGTCGACGGGATCTACGCATCTACCCACCGTCATCTGCAACGAGAAGATCTACGAGGAGATCGACGAGAGCTACACATCGCCAAATAGCAAGCTGAGTATACGCCGATAATGTTTGCTTGCTAATTAAATAAGCATGAGCTCAAATTAATAAGTGTACATCATCGTTATAAAGTTAATGAGTAGGAAGTTAAGCAGTAATCACTCAGCAGTGCAAGCGCAGTGAGCGAGCAGCATAGCATTGCAGCAAGCGCAGGTTCTTGGTAAGCTGGAGAGCGAGCCTGTTCGCGGAAGTATTGTGTGGGTAAACAGTTGAAGGAAGTTGTAGCCGGAGCTCGGTCCTCCAGCACCTATTGTTCGCGACCCATTGTTCTCTAGTGTATAAGAGTGGGCTGGTGCAGCCTGCTGCTGAGAGTAACAGTCACGCAACAGACAGTAACGGTAGCAGAATAACAGTAACAGTCAAGCAGCTTGACTAGGTCTTTTGTGGTGCTGTAATAGCCTGTTTTAAGTCCACTTTTAAGTCCACTGGAATTGTGAGTATCATTTTATTGTGTGTAAAATACTTTCTTTAAATGTGTGTAGAATATTATCAATTGCATGTAGAAAATTTTACTGTGTGGAGAACAATTTTTTCTTAAAGGTAATCGGAGGTCTAAGAATATTGTGTTTTTATGTCGGGCAGTGACTCTGACGAGTACGAGTACATAAGAACCACCCCTTACGTGACCCGAGTAGGAAGAGTTTCAGTGCCTATTTTTTTCACGATGGCGACCACCACTGTCACCCCTGTAACTAGTACAGTTACTACCACAGTTGTCCCTGTGACTAGCTCAGTTACCAGTGTAACGACTTCTGTTGTCGGTCCGATACCTAGTGTTGTGATTGCTGGACAGGATCTTCCCCAATTCCGGGGTAGAAGGCGTCGTTTTGACCCGGACTTCATAGAAAACAAAACCCTGGAGACGCACATAAAGAATGTGCGAGCCTATTTTAATATGCTATCCGACAACTCAGAGGAAGCTAAACTCAATCTATTGTTGCGAACTGCAGACAAGCGGGTTGGCGACTTCAACGCCGTTGTAGCTTCCATAATCAGTGAGGGATATGAATTGAGTTTTGAAGAAGTCGTGCACCTGTTAGAAAATATTTACGTCTCGAAAGGCGAAAGATCTTTGCACGCAGTTGCGTGTGACCTGAATAATGTACGCCTAAAACGTAATGATGCTTTAGCGAGTCAGTTTGTGGAAATATTGTCCAAAATCCGTAAGCTAACCCACAGAATAATGAACAGCCCGGAGTGTTCGAACAGAGCCCACCCGTATGTAGTAAACTGTCCCGATCCTGTTGCTCTCGATAAGTATGTCGAGAATACTTTAATTGTTGCATTAGCTATGGCCATCATTAATCCTCTAGTAACGGAAGATTTCTCCAAGAAACTGTTCAATAAACCCTTTAATTCGTCGGAAGAGCTCCTTCAGAGAATAGTAACTGTAATTCGCAATTTTCCCGAAGATAAGCAAATCTTAGCGACTCGATCTGAGAGATTTGTGGAAACCTATTGTGCAGAGGATGATGACCATTCATCCGAATCAAATTTTGATGCAGCCTATGATGAGGCCGAAGTGCATACAATGACAAGAGGCGGATTCCAAGGTAGAGGTAGGACGCGCAGACCCTACTGGAGACCCAATTTCCCAAGACCAACTTACCGTGCTAGACCTCATGTTAAATCTTTTGTTGGAGATCGTGAATTAGGAACTCTAGAAGTCCAAGCATTAGAGACAGCTACTGAAGCTAGGCGTTGCTCGAGTTGCAAAAATCATGTATGTATCTGCAAAAACCAAGGTGTGTCGGTAAACCCTGTGGCTAGGAAACCGACTGATTGGTACAAACCAGGTTCAAGTCAGACAGCCGCCGAGCATTCGCTGCGTGATGTAGTCTGTTTTCGTTGTAATAAGTTAGGACACTACGCAAGAGACTGTCGGTCAGGACGAGAGTATTTCAACAGACCAGGTAGGCCTGATCGTTTCCGTGCGCGAGGACAGTATAAAACTCGTATGTCAGAAAAAGGCCAGGTAGAAACTTACCAAACTAACAGTAGCGATAATTTTTTAGCGTAAACAGAGACGATTTCATTGCCGATAGAAATAACGTCGATGATAAAACGGAAACTAAAATAACTGTAACTAAGTGTGACTCTACGACAGTGATGCCCTGTGAACCCGAGGAGAATTCTGGTGTTGAAGATTCCCTCGTTAAAAATCCCGAGGAGAATTCTGGTGTTGAAGATTCCCTCGTTAAAAATCCCGAGGAGAATTCTGGTGCTGAAGGTTCCCTCGTTAAAAATGTTGAGAGAGTTGATCCACTGATAAAATGTCAGAATAGATATGAATCGCTGGGAGAGGTGGAGTTAAGCGACTTGAGCGACTTAAACGCTCATGGCACTGATAATTATGAAAGCCACATTACGGCGAACGTTTGTAAATACGAAGAAGATGAAGAGGTAGAAGTAACAGGCCAGAATGAATTATTTGTAATAAGAAAAAGTCATAAACCAATGATTGTACTGAGAAAAGATGCAGACCTGTGGAATGCGTTGATTGATTCAGGATCAGAAAAGTGTCTGATCAGCTACCACAGAATTAATGAGATAAGTAATGACGTGAAGCCAAGTTCTCTGACTATAAAAGGCGTTAACGCTAAAAGTAATGTCGAAGGCGAGGTAGAGCTTGTCCTAAAGTTAAAAAACGGTGTAAGTTTAAAGACAAATGCTCTAATAATTAAAGATGGTATTTACAATTATGACGTCATTATTGGACGTGATTTATTAGACAATAACGCCGTTGTAGACTTAAAACAAAGATGTTTAATTATCAAAGAAGAGAGAATTCCCTTTGCAGAGGTAAAAAGACGAAAAAAGAAAAAGACAGAGTGTATCGAGTATTTAATAGAGAATACTGAGTGTCTCATGGCGGACACGATTACGTCCAGAGCTAAGAAAAAGGTCCTAAATAAGCTAAGAGAGAAGAGGACGTGCATTGCTGAGAAAGCAAGTGAGGAAGTAAAAAGGGATGGTAAGAGAGAAAACCAGCCTGTTCGAGGCGTAGTTGCAGTTACCAGTTCCCACAAGCCGTTAAGAGTTCATACTCGACGCGTAGAAATTGCTTCCAATGTAATTTTGAAACATGTTAGACATGTTGGAAAGTGTAAAAATGGAGAATACATAATAAAGAAAGCAACTTTAAAAGAAGGCATTTGTGTCGCAGAAGCAATTGTGAGAGTTAACAATAGGAGAAAGATTCCGTTGTTATTAATTAATAGCTCCGACAGAGCGATTGTTTTACCAGAGAATGCAATTATAAGTACTTTAGAAAAAGTGGAAAAGGATCAAGTTGAGTCCGAAGTTTACTTGTCAGATGTACAAGGAGAATTAAAACAAGGATTAAGTACCTTTGTGCAGGCAGCTGGTGTTGTTCAGGACAGTCATTTAGATGTCGATAATAAAGACACTAATAGTCAATCTGTCGGGATCACAGGGGTTGTTGACAAAGAGTACATTTCTGATTCCAAAGAAATCGCCCGTGGTCGGCGGAAATTAAATAATGATGATATCAAGTGTAACGATGATGAAATGAAGCCTGAATTGTTGAGTCTGTTAAACGAATTCAGAGATGTTATCACTATAGACAATGAATCGATCTCCGCCGCTGCGATTAAACCATACAAAATACGTTTGAAACCTAACGTGAATGTCGTAAATGTCCCTCCCTATCGTATTGCCCACCGTTACATGGAAGACTTGAAGGTCGTTAACGAAAAAATGTTAGACGACGGAATCATTAGACCATCGATTTCAGCTTATAATTCGCCGATAATTGTAGTTCATAAGAAAGATGGAACTATACGTCCGGTAGTTGACTTTCGCAAAGTAAATGAGGTAATTCATGAAGAATCCTTCCCGCTGCCGAGAGTGGACGAGCTTCTTTATAGTTTAAATGGTCAAAAATACTTCTCGAAATTAGATCTTAGGTCAGGATATCATAATATTACACTGACCGATGAGAGTAAAGAAATAACAGCATTTACAGTTGGTAGTCGAAAATTCGAGTTTAATAGATTGCCATTTGGCTTAAAAACTTCACCTGCGTATTTCCAGTCAGTAATGACGCAAACGCTATCTCCTGTTCTAGGAAAACTATCTTTCGTCTTTATGGACGACGTGCTAATATACTCGAAAGAAAAGGCACAGCATCTTGCCGATATAAAAGTTGTACTTGAACTATTAAGAAACGCTAGATTGTCCATAAAAGCGGAAAAATGTGCCTTTTTTAGGAACGAGATTGAATATCTCGGACATTCCATTAGTGGAATGGGAACAAGAAGCACCGGTACTGACAAAGTAAAGAATTTAGAAATTTCAAAGAATGTTAAACAACTACAGTCATTTCTAGGACTAGTAAATTTCTTTCGTAGGTACATAAAAAATTTTGCGAGCATCGCAAACCCGCTCTATAATCTCTTGAAGAAACATGTTTAATTCAATTGGACACAAGATTGTAAAAGCGCTTTTGAAAAACTAAAGGACGAACTATGTGAAAATACAATCCTAAGTCACCCAAACTTCGATCAAAAATTTCATCAATTTTGTGACGCATCAAATGTTGGCATAGGAGCTGTTTTACTCCAGTCATCTACTGATAAAGTTCGAAACATGAGACCGGTCGCATTTTTTTCTAAAACATTGAATTCCACCCAACGACGGTACTCAACTACGAAAAAAGAGATGTATGCCATAGTTGACGCGTTAAAACACTTTAAATATCTTGTTTTAGGATATGATCTGGTCATATATACCGATCACAAGCCGTTAGTCCCTTTATTTTCAAAGAAATTGCCCGAAGATAACACGCTCGCTAGATGGAGTATTTATGTGCAAGCCTTTGATGCCAAATTAAAATATTTTTCTGGTAAAGCGAATAGTGCCGCCGATGCATTAAGTAGATTAAATCATGACAGAAACCCCTTAACAGAAAGAGAACTATTAGAGTGTTCTGATTTAACCCCAGATGTAGAGACTTTTCCCGTTGTAACAAGGCTGCAAGCCGCTGCTGCGAGTAGCAGATGTAACAAGCCGGTGACTGAGGGAGAGTTCGAGGAAACAATTCCAGGAAGTGATGACGGAAGAAACAACAACAGTACTGCTGAAAGCCCCAGACGTGAACCCAGTGACTTTAATAGCAGACAGAAAACGAGCTTATGCAGACTGGATAGAGTTAATACGACTACAGACCATTCAAGTATTAATGACAACTGGTCGCTAGACGAATTTAAACGTGAACAAGATCAAGATCCCTTTTGTTCTGAATTAAAGAATGCCCTAGAAAATGCAACTAAAGTTTCCAATACTGACATGAATGAATTTCTGATTATGAATGATATTTTGTATAAAAGACGAAAAATTGACAATAGACCCAGTACCATTCTGACTGTTGTGGTGCCATATACTTTGCTACACCAGACAATTCTATTCATCCACAATTTGTCCCACACAGATCTAAATCATACCTTGTTTAAGTTTAAATTAAAATATTTTCATCCGTACGAGCGGACAATTACACGCAAAATTGTTGAATCGTGTGACACCTGTAAGATTCTAAAATCACGAATACCGACGCCTATTAAAATTCTAAATGCTCCAATTGGAACACGATGTTTTCAAACGGTCAGCATGGACTTCTATGGTCCATTACCAATGACGGACAATGGTAACAAATATATTCTTGTGATTATCGACCTTTTTTCCAGGTTTGTTAAATTATATTCGACTAGTGACCGATGTACAGAGACTGTCACAGATTGTCTATGGAATTTTTGTTGTTTGTTCGGTACCCCGGACGTGCTACTGTCCGACAATGCTCTGGAATTTAAATCATCTAATGTAAGAACTTTCGCAAAAGGACTTTCTATCTTAAAAAAGGAAGTTCTGGCGTATTCACCTTTTTCTAATGGTATTGTCGAGCGATGTAATGGTAAAATCCGACACCTGCTCAAGTTATATCTAAATTTTCTTACTCATAATGAGTGGGATAGATTGCTGGATATTGTAGAGAATTCGATTAATAATAGCTATAATGAAACATTAGGCGATACCCCTGCATACACAGTTTTCGGTAGAGATACGTGTGTTCATATCAGTTCTACTAATTTAGAAGATTTAAATGTTGCGACTTCATATGAAGATGTTCAAAAACAAAAATTTAAAGAATCATCTATTGTAGTGAACAATATTAGAAATGCGATCATTAACGCCACAATTGAAAGAACTGCCTATAGAAATATGAAACGTCGCGATAAAAATTTAAAAGTGACGGACCGTGTACTTGTGAAGAACCAGGCCAAAAAACATAAATTACAGCTGAATTTTTTGGGTCCTGCTATCATTGAACGGCTAGGTAAAAATTATGCAGATATTAGGATTGGTAACAAAACTATCCGATCAAATTTGAACCATGTACTGCCTTTGGATAAGTTAAGAAAGTAAAAGTGTCAATCTAGTTAGAGCTGTTCATTCCTTATATTCTGAAAATGCCATTCCATATATGTATTTCAATGGTATTTAGTTTGTAAGTTCGTTCTATGAGTTCTTAGCTTGTAAGTGCGTTCTTTGAGTTCTTAAGACTTTATGTGTGTCTTGCTCTAGGAAATATTTCTGTTGCGCAAACACCTTCAGCCGAGATGATGAGCTGAGGATGTTGTCATACTATCGTTGCGACATCAGAGTGTGCTCATCAGGTCGTGAGCTAGAATTGATAAACTTAGGTGCAATCGTGAGATGTCGACACGAGAGCGCGAGTGCGAAGCCTGAGAGACCTGTATCGCACCTGCCGCAAATTGTTTGAAAACAATGCCAGGCAGTGTAGTTGGAATGTATGTGTCTTGATGAGAGGGAAGGAAGCGTGCCTTAGTATGAAATCTCAGTATGAAATCTTAGTATGAAATACTAATCTTAGTATGAAACGTAAATTGTTTACTTTAGACTTGGGGCCATGCTAATAAGCTGTATCGTTCTTTTCAGATTCCTGGAGCGACGCCTGAACAACTCCGGAACATTTTTACACATTCCGATTTACACCATACGCATTCACTGCTTAATCTGTATTGATGTGTACCGGGGCTACCAACCAACTCTGGCAACCACAGGAATCGACGATCGTTTTCAGAATTAGGGTACCTAAAGAATTGTTACAAGAGGCCTATTGCAAATTAACCGTATTCCTGAACCTCGATTCCCCTTTACGTACACGTATTTTGGTATACGAATCCGGAAACGACATCGAACTAGTATTTGAAATAAGAATCGCTGCATTTCCTATTAATCAATATCACTATTAATCAATACTAACTACTTACGTAATTTCAAGCGGCACCATTTTAATTCCCGCGCTGTTAGTATCTTTTTGGCCTGTTAAGATGGGCAATAAGGTATCTAATATTAATGTAGATGCCATATTAACGGCGATTAAAGCCAACAACGGTCAGATCTCGGATGAACTCATCCGACACACGGAGGAAACGAGAGTAGATCTCATTCCTGATCAGTTGAGTGATATAATGTTGCTCATTTACACACTAATCACGATTATTATCACAGTCATGATTATTTATATTAAGCGAGACTTAAACAAAATCATTAGTAGACTTAGTGGAGAAGATGTAGCCTTGCGGCGAAACGTTTGGAAGGAGATTTGTAATCCTAAGCAAATACTCGCAGTCCCACCTCAAGTCAACACATAACATTACAACTACAATATCCATACAAGATGGATCTTTCTCAAGCTAAAGATATACAGAAAATGTTTTTAGTCTCATCCACAAAAAACGATATATATATTCAAAATCATACCTGCACCATACTTAATAAAAATATAGGAAATCACAGTGCAAGTTGACTATAAAGAAAAACTTTTTGCAGACCAGGAAAATGAAAAATTCCGAAGAGTAGATACCTTCTTAGCGTACTTCTATTTTATACAGTATCCTATGTCTTAGTCTACTACTATTTGATACGGTTTATTGTTATTATTCTGATGCCGTTTAATATAATCCTTGATGTTGTTTTACTCGCCCTATGGAAATGTTTTGTTCATCAGTAGTTCGCGAATGGCGAGAGCTTTTTGATAATTCGAAGAACCATTTTAATTGTAATGATTGAAAAGCATAAAAGCAGAAAATAACTATTTACATACTCCCATGTAACGATCACTTGCGAATTTAATTTTATTAATGCATTTATCGGAGAGTTTTCATATTCAAAGCATTTTTTCAGCAGCGTGCCACGAGAAATGTGACACGAGATAGTTAAATTCTGGTATTGAAATCCGTAGATTTTTCTCTATTATTCAATTATTATTAAGTTAAAGTGACGGATTATTAAGTTAAAGTGACGGCTCGTATCTTAAGTTCATTTGAATCGTAGGACGATTTGAACTTGCCATTTGTAGTATTGTAATGTCTTGCGTATTTGAAGTTGATTTATTCAGTACGCGTTTTGATGTTTGATTTTGATATTCTGATATGTTAAAAAAATTGTGCGGTGTATCTTTTGTATCCGAAATATCTGGAGTAGCCAAGAATTCTAAGAATCAATTGATAAATAACTTAATGATGAATGAACAAACTGTTTGAGCTAAGTGCGTATAGTGATTATTTGGTTGATTATGGATTCTAAAATCTAGTAGTGAATTAACACTATAATGTTTAACAAAATGTAGGTTTGCCGTTGAATTTTGTTGTCTTTATGCTTTGCTACAGACAGAAAAAGCCATACCTGCCTACCTCCGTTAATTATTTGGAAGCCTTTAGTGTCATACGTTCTGATCTGCTCGAATTGACTTGACGGATTGTAAGATTAATTGATAGTCAAGGGAAAATCAAAGTTAATTGAATAACGTTTAAAAATTTTTATTGTCATAAAGAATTTTTAAGTACTGGGGGGAGCATTATGTGCGCCCTCAGAGTGTATAAATAGGATCGTCAAGCAACACCGACGTTCATTACGGGTGCGCTGCCGTGGAGGTCACATTAGATTGAGTCACCTCTGTTCTGTATCAGACGCGTTACCTTCAGGGAAGCACCTGTATAAATCACAGAAGCATTGTAGAAGAATTGTACTAGCACCTATCGTCTGATCTCTCTGATTCTTGCCAACTACCAAGCCTGTATCTACTCTGAAGTACCAATAAACTATAAATCACGTTGCTGCTCGTCACTCCCGAACCCCATCCGCGTTAGTTACGGCCTGATACTGAAAAGGGCCGGAACATTAGCGTGCGTGCGTATGTTTGCCTAGAATGGGCTTGGGGTCCACCGTAGTTTTGAAGTTCTTATGTAAATGTTCTGTGGCAGTACCACAAGTACAGAGAAGAGAAGTAACTTCATTTCCAGAGTCGGCTTGTGTGACGTCATAACAATTGTGACGTCACAGCGACAATCATCCACTCAAAGCACGGAAAAAAATGACGGGACCTTCTGTATGAATCGTGAGGGCTTTCGCCACGGTTGTCGTTTAACAATAATCGTGATGGCTATTCGTAAAAAAGTGTTCTTACCTGAATTGTTCAAGAACAGCAAAGACGACTCAGAGCTTAGGTTTTTCAACTTCTCTAAAAAATTATACCTAGAATGGATTGTTGCATCTGGAAATGAAAAGTTGAAAAGTTTATGTCTGACTAGTTTGAGAACGCATCGATATATTTGTGCTAAGCACTTCCACCGGTCTGATTTTGCTAGAACATTATCACCTTTAAAGGCTAAGAGTTGGCTGAATGAGGGTGCAATATCACAAAAATATGTTGACATTCTTAAGTCTGATGAAGGTAAGTGTTTATTTGGGTACATTTGCCTGACCTAAGAAAGTTTGTTACCGTTATGATCATACTAAAATCTTCTCATTTTCAATTTATTGTACTCTGAAATTCGTCTACATTTTGGTGGGTTTTACTTATTCCTTTTGTGGATTATTCGTTGGCTTTCATAACATTTCAGTCACTTTATAGTATAGTTTCATGCTTATTACCCAATGAGTTGCACTTTTATAACACTTTTATTTATAGTTTGCATTCCTTTGATATTCTCCAAAGTTTTTAATGTATGTGCTAATGTATTGGTCACCACGAAAGTGTTAAGTAGTTGGTTTTCAGTTCTTTTCAATTGAAAATGAAAATTTATTCCATTTAGAAAGAGTACACTACTTTACTATTATAAGTTCTGGAAATTTCAGTTCTCAAATATTACACTTCTTAATCAATGAAGAAGGACAGTTCAAGATCTTGAGTTTGATTCTTAATTTTAGTGTAGAAAGTCCAACGTTGTTGGTGAACCTTTGTTTCCTTGCACTCATATTTGTATAATAAATGTACTTCTGCCTGAAATTTTACTGATACTTTGATTTAACATTTTTTTCTGATAATATGTGTTCTTGTATATCCTGCTATTTTTTGAAAATAGATATGAATTTATTAATTTGCTGTACAACTACCAATTTTGTAAATATTGACCTCAGAAATACCTATACCTAGCTATGATTCTCAAATCAAGGGTCATTGAAGTAAAAATCACAAGTGCTAATATAGCATAAAGAATTGTAAGCCCATTGTTAGCTGTATTTCATGTTTAATTTCATAGAAACAAAGTTCATTTTTTAATAAGGAGGATGAGACTTTGTCAGATATATAAACTAACACACAGTTGCTATGGTTGGCTAGAGCTTTGGGCTTTTGTCAAAACCTCACACTTGTGCCAAATAAAAATATAGTCCAAAAACTGCAAACCTTTTTGAGCATTTATCAAGGACAAGGTCAGTATTAAAAAACTCACAAGACAGAGCTAACAAATGAAAATACCCCTTTGAACTTTATTCTAGATTAGTGATGCAAAAAAATGGTTTTATTTGATGGTTTTTTTTGCAAAAAAAACATGTTTTTGTGTTTTTTTGTTTTTTTTTGTTTTTTTTTTGCGCACACCTAAATTTTGTAAAGTATATGTCTGATTTTTTCGGACACCTAAAATATATTTAAATCCTTGTTTTTCAGTCATTTTTTTTTTGTAATAGAAACATCAAAAAGAAACCATACAGTAAAAGTGGTGGGCGATAACCCACAATTACATAAAGGAGTCTAAGAGGAATAGCAGGAACCACAGAACTTTTATTGATAGAGTCAAAATTCAGAGCTTACTAGCTCTACCATGTCTGATCTTATTTTTATGTGACTTAAAAAATCAGACATTGTAGAGATAATAAGCTCTGAATTTTGACTATCAATATACGTTCTTTGGCTCCTGCTCTTCCTCTTAGACTCCTCTAGGCAATTGTGGGTTATCTGCCACCACTTTTACTGTATGGTTTCTTATTGATGTTTTTATTACAAAAAATGACTAGAAAACAAGGATATTAATATATTTTAGGTGACTAAAAACATTTTTTTCTTTAAAACATTTTTTTTACAAAAAATTATGACTAATACAAATGAATATTAGTATATTTTCTGGTACCAAACAACCATGCTGTTTTTTTACAAAAAAATTATGACTAAGAAACAATATATTTTATGTGACCTAAAAAACCCCATGCACTTTTTTAAAACACATGTTTTTACTAAGAAATCATGACTAAAAAACATGAAAATATTTATGAGACCAAAAAATCCATGCTGTTTTTTAAAAAACATGTTTTTTTACAAACAATCATGTATAAGAAAACCCTGGATATGAATGTATTTTATGTGACCAAAATAACCATGTTATTTTATTTTACGTGTTGTCATAAAAATAGTGTCTTAAAATCATGGATATTCATATATTTTGTCACCTAAAAAATAATTGTTCTTTAAAAGCATGTTTTTTACAAAAAAGTCATTAATATTCATTTTTTGGTCATGACTTCTTTGTAAAAGAAACATGGATATTAATTTATTCTATGTGACCAAAAAAATCATGTTTTTTGAAAAAAGATTTTTTCACAAAAAAACATGACTAAAAAAGCATGAGTCTCAACATATTTTATCTGACCAAAAAAACATGCTATTTTAAAAACCATGTTTTTTTACAAAAAGTCATTAATATAAATGTTATTTAGTCATGATTTTTTGGCAAAGACAACATGACTTCAAAACCCAGCATTTTTTTTTTGGCACATAGAATACATTAATATCCGCTTTTTTAGTCATGATTTTTTTGTAAAAAAAAGATGTTTTTCAAAAAACAGCATGGTTGTTTATGGTCAAATAAAGTATATTAATATCCGTGTTTTTTTGTCATGACTTTCTTGTAACAAATACATGTTTAAAAAACAGCATGGATTTTTTGGTCACATAAAGTATATTAATATCCATTAGAACTGTACCAGGTCTTAGAATAAAATATCTGCAAAGAATCTATTCACTCTATAAAACGTTTTGGAGACCAGCTCCATCCTCAGTAAGTCATTCAGTAAAATGTGGTAACAGGAACACTGAAAATTCACTGTCCATTTTACCACATTTTACTGAATAACTAACTGAGGATGGAGCTGGTCTCTGAACGGTTTATAGAGTGAATAGATTCTTTGTAGATATTTATTCTAAGATCTTGTACAGCTCTAATAAATTTGATTTCAATATTAACAGCGTTCTTCGTTAATAAGTTTCTAAAGACAATTCGATTAAAGAAAAATGACTTTCCTGATATTTACATCCGTGTTGTTTTGGTCATGATTTTTTTTTATGTTTAAAAAACGATTTTTTTGGTATCATAAAATATAATAATAGCCATGTTTTTTTAGACATGATTTTACTGTAAAAAAAACAGCATTGGATTTTTTAGGTCATATAAAATATATTAATATCCGTGTTTTTTAGTCGCAATTTTTTGTATAAATAACATGTTTTTTTAAAAAAACAGCATGGTTTTTGGTCATCTCTATAAATGACCATAAGTAAAGATATGTTATTATAACACATCATTTCGGGAGTTGAAGGTCATTCACATGTATTGTAAAATAAATGAAATATCAAAACATGAAACCGCAGCAAATGAAAAATTTTATAAAACCATAGAAAACCATAAATTAAGAAGTATGCTGTTTTATTTTGTAATCTGACATGAAAATAAATAATGTCATATGGTTCTTTTTCTTGCGTAGTTATTTCCAGACGAAATATTGAAAAAAAAATATCCACTTTTTTTTGGCCATGTTTTTTTTGTAAAAAAAACGTGTTTTAAAAAAAAACGGCATGCTTTTTTTTGAGTCACATCTCTATCCTAACTCTGAACTCATACATTTGCAACCAATAAAGTAATATAACCATGTAAATAAAGTCATTGTTGCTTCAAATATGCTGGATACGAATATTTACAGCTCAATCACAAATTTGCATTCTGTTCAGTGATATATGAGATGTTGAATAATACCCCTGAATGAATTTTGCAAACAGTTATTTCTTGAACAACAAAAATTTAATAAATATGCAATATGAGCTTACATTGTTGTATTAAGTTCATTTTTCATCATTTTCCCATATTTTGTAAAATATCACTGAGTTGCTCAACATGTGAGGATGACTAATTACCTAATGGTTCTTTTAGTATAAAAGGCAAGGGATATGAGAAGCTGAAAATATTCTAGCTCTGATTTTATTATCTGCACTCATATATGTTTCTATTAAGGTAGCAGTATATTTATACAACTGTCATATTGGTTACAATGTTTTGAAAAGTTTTCATGTTAGCCATGCTTAAAAGGCACTGTGTAACAGTGATGGATGTGTTTTGTTCTTGAAGTATTCAGGCTCAAATTTGATACCCTGATTCCTTACAAGTCCTATTAAATGATAAAATTGCAAATATTTATATATTAATTGTCAGTCCTGTAAGAAAAAATGGAAATAATTCTCAACGAATAAAATACTGGAATGAAATAAAAACCACTCGAAGAAATAAATATTACTGGAAAAACATGATAACCTCTAAATGATATTGGATTTTAAAGAAATGGATTTCGGCCAGCCTGATTGAAAGAGTTGTGTGTATCATTTATTTTTCATTGATTGTTATTTAAATATACTCGTTGTTCATACTTTTTTATTTCTGAACAATGGGGTATTTAGGTTTTAATTTTGCCAAACAATATTCAATTAGGGCAAAAGAGATTTTAGCCAACCCTGTGACAACCTCTCAGGTTTTAACAGAAGGAGAATGATTTCGCTGCAAAGAGCTAACTATGGGTTTTTTCTTCCTCACAGCTAATGCTCAGCTCATGTTCCCTGCAAAGAGAGTTTCTCCATCAACCTCTGACGAGTCTCCGTTAAAAATAAATGAGGACTACAATCGGAACACCTCTCAGAGCCCCAGCAAGAACGCCTGTTAGGAACCTTGTCAGAAGCCTGCCCCACAACCCAAATCAGCTTCCAATCAGCACCCCTGGACTCCCAGCCAGCACTTCAGGAGCAGTCCCTGTGATTACCCGAACAAAGATTTCTGTTAGAAGTCCCATGAGGACTCCCATCAGAATCCCCCTCAGATCTTCTGTGACAACCCAAGTCAAAACCAGAGTCACAAGTCCTGTTACAGTTTTGTCAAAGGCCTCCATCAATGCTGTAAGTAGTAGCACTCCAGTGATGGTTGGTGTCAAGAGTGTTAATTAACCTCGCCTAATAGGTGAGCCTTTAGTGAAGGAGTAATGAATTTATGTATCCGAATTTTTTTATTATTTAAATTTTTAAAGTGGTCTTAAACTTTTGATCAGCAGTGTATATGTTTCCAATGTAGTTTCAAAAGATTGCAGTTCGATTAATGACTGCCCAAGGTCAATTCTAACAGTTGTGTTACATTTAAAAAGTTTGGTTTTTTTACGTTTGGATTGCTTCTTGTCTTAATAGTAGCTTAAACTTGTTCCAACATAAAATCAGGACCTTTGTTTTCATAATGATTTATTCTTCATGTGCTGAGCCTTCAACAACTGTTGTGTGGTTTGTGTGATCATGATTGCTGATGTGTTCTTGCATTCTGGAGGTGACAATATAATTGAATCACAGAAGATGTGAGGAAAAAGGTTGTTGGGTCTCATAATGTGTAACGTATGAGACTTACGAGGTATGCCAATTATCAGCTCTACTTATATATTCTGTATTACATTTTGTTCCAGTTAAAATAAAAGTACACCGCTGTAAGCTTCTTCATGGGCATTACGTTTTAGAAAGTTCTTTGTTTCTTAAGCTCAGCAGGCACCAGGGCCCTACTGGCGTGTTTAGTGTTCGTGAAGTATTTATGCTCTGTGTATATGCCTTAATGCATGGTTTTATCTTATAATTCAGGTTCCAAACATCTATGTGTAAAGGATCTTACATATAACCAGTCATTTAGCTGATTCTCAGCTCAAGAAATAAAGAGGCCTAATAAAACTCAGGAAATACCTAGGACAGCCGGTTATTATTATTTTTGAATTATAGAAATAGATTTTTTACTACTTTGGTTTCTAATTATTAAATTATTCTAAGAACATTCTGTTCGATTTTCTATTAATTTCGTGTCATTTCAAAAATACCAAATGAATTTCGCAATACACATTTATTCCTGTGCATTGCATGCTATTTAATAGAGTGTGTATGTTTCATTTCAGGCACCTAACCCAACTTGTGTATCACAGTCTCCATAAATTGCTACTCCTTCGAATTTGGGTTCAACTGAGAAAGTTGAAAGAGATTCCTTCAACTGGACAGTGAGTGTTGCTTGTTTTATACTGTCTTCATTGCCATTTAAATTTTTTATATTCGTGTATAGCATTTATTAAAATCACACATTAACTTTCCTCATTCTCCTATCTCTCTTTCTTCTCTTTCCCTCTCTTTTATCCCCAACTCACTCTACCATTCTCCTCCACTTTCCCATTCCTCTCGCTCCACCTCCATTTGATTTGTGTATTTTCAAATTTTCAAGCCCCTAATATTTCTTCTTCCCTTCATATTCCTACCGTCCTACTTTCCTTCCCTGTCGTGTACAAATAACGTATCACATACTACGTTACTTATTTTTGTTAGCGCTCGACCTATTGTCATCTAAATTTTCCTTCCATTGCCTTTTTGTTTATTTGTTCGTTTCTTTCAGGAAAAGGCCTGTATGACGAAAGATGAAGCAACTTTGACCTGTAAGAAGAAATTGTTTGATCAGCCTTCTTCACTAGTAACGACCAATCTTTCGTCTACATTTTTAAAACCCAAAAGCAAGGGGGCTTCTCTCATGAGAAAGAGAGGTAGGGGACCTACCATCAATCGTCGGTATAACCTGCAGAACATAGTACAACAGTTTCATCCATCATTTTGTCCGTACATCACGGAACTTGTCGAATTTAAACTGAAAGGAAAGCGACGCTACACATCGTTTCATAAGTGGATGGCAGTTAACATGCTAGTGGGTTGCAGCATATCCGGGTACAACTTGTTAAGGAGAATGCTACCACTACCATCGCCTTCTACAATTCTTCGTGTCCTGAAGGCCCACAAAATGAACCCCGGTTGCAACAAGCAGAACATATCAATGTTAAAACTCAAAGTTAATCCCCAAAGTGAACACGATAAGCTAATTTTCATCCTTATGGATGAAATGTCATTAAGAAGAGGCCTGTCGTACAGTCTCGACAAGAAGAAAATATTTGGGTACGCAGACGATGGTTTTCAGAGAAAAAAGAACTTGGTGTCATCAGCTTTGTGCGTTATGGCATGTGGGGTGAAGAAACACTGGCAATTTCCAATTGGATATTATTTAACATCGGGTGCTGTTCAATCTACCAGTTTTATTGAAGTTCTTCAGAGCGTTATAAACTCCCTTGAAACTGAGGGCTTTGTAGTGCTTGGAATAACTTCTGATCAAGGTTCAAATTTTGAAAAAGCTTTCAAATCCCTGGGTTGCTCACATACAAACCCAACTATTGAGCTAGGAACGAAGTCCTACTTTGTCTACAAAGACCCTCCCCATCTACTGAAAAACTCTAAAAATCTCTTGCTCAGAAGTGACGTTCCTGTGCCAGGCTTTAAGCACGCTGCAAGCTGGGATCACATCGTCACACTGTTTGAAAAAGAGAAAATGCACAGCTTGAAAATGGTTCCAAAGCTGTCTGATAGGCATGTGCACAGTTTGAGGTTTTCATCAAAAATGAAAGTGAAACTTGCAGCTCAGGTGTTGTCGAATTCCACTGCTGCAGCTCTAGATGCCAGTATTGCGCAAACAGTGAATAATGGGTCAGTTGCAGCTACTAGTTCTTACTGCAAGAAGATAAACGACCTATTTGACGTCTTGAATTCCGTCACATCGAGATGTTCAGTACCGTTAAGGCCTGTTGACACGTGGAGTGGGCGAGCGCTTCACCACGAGCTCAGTAAAATGCTTGTTCGAGTCAGCGTGTCCACACGGACCATGGCAGAGGTGCAGACTGCTCCAAGTAAAATCCTCAGTCTGCTCCTAGCAGCGGTAGAGAGAGAACGTACGAAGGTGGCTCTGCGACAGGCAATGGCGTTTTCAATCTCTATCAGTTGTCGCGGCTATAAAGAAGAAACAAAAACGAATGAGGAAAATGTGGGCGAAGCGTTGGCTTAAAAAAGTCCTTTTTTGGCAGCTAAACGCCACTTTTCCAAGAGAACGTGTAGGCAGGGAGCAGAGATGCACACCCTACACGTTCAGCGTCTGAAATTGCACTGGCAACATTGACTCGCTCGACGAAGACCAAACTGAGACAGACTGTTGTCTACTGCTCCATTGAGTCTGAAACGAGAGAAAATGGGCGTGGTTTAAGCCTCTCTTTCCCGGTGGAGCGCTCGCCCACTCCTCGTGTCAACAGGCCTTTACGAAGACCCATATGTACTAATTCGGACCAGTTCAAGTTTCTTCGTGAGTCTGTGCTTTGGTTGCAAGAGTTACAAGATCTCAATGCTAGGAAACGATGTAGCTTTATCAATGGATGGATTCAGTCCATTAATGTGATCCTGCAGCTTCGGCAACACTTGGACGAGTATAAACTACCCTACTTGTCTACGAGGAATATATGTCAAGTCGGGCTCGAGTGTTTCTTTTGCAAAATTCGATTCGTTCAGAAATTTCCGGACGCCAGAACATTTGCCGACAGCACTCAAAAATCGCTATTGCGTCATTCATGCGAGCGCCATTGTCTGCTAATTGCAAGACTGTGGATGACCAGCTGGACGGGACTTTGTTTCACTTTTCGAAGGTATGTGGTGATATTCATATAACCCTTGAAGTGATATTCAACATGAAGATCATATCCGCGTCGTGACGTCACGGTTGTAAAGTGTCGAGAAATTTTATTTGTTCGCGTTGGAAGAATATATTTTGAGTTATGAAATTCGATTCAAATGTTCTTTTTATAATTGTTTTTTATTCTCGATGGAAAAAAATAGTACATGGTCATTTTAGATGAATGGTCACAGAAAGTGACCATGGTCACCTTATAATCCCTATACTAAGAATAACCGTCGTGTGTTTATATATTGATTTATTTATATGTTTCGTGTTTGGCTCTTAAGAATAGATAGGAAGAAATTAGGACTGTCGGTCTTGGTTTTAGTTCACTGGTAAATTAATACACTCATTTTCGCTGTACAAGTGCACTATAATATAAGTCACTTTCAAAACATTATAGAGATCCAGAGCCTTATATACTCGAGTCCGTATCATGTATACTGAGGTCGGCGGGGTTTTGCATATAACACTACAATTTACATACTGAAGCTCGCAGTTGCTTTCATTAATGCTGAATTTCTGTATCTAGGATATGACACGAATGGTTATAACTAATTCCATTGTAACATATAAATCACGAGGATTATTTGAGAAATTCGATGTTTCGTCTTTCCATCTGAGGGATTGAAATAGGGGGAATTTGATAGGCAGTGAAGCCTGTATCACAGAAACGCACATCACACACTTTTAGTTTTTCAAGTATTACTCCTACTACTACTCCTAGTAGTAGTCCTACTACTACTACTACTACTACTCCTACTCCTACTTCTAGTAGTACTACAAGTACTAGTACCACTACTAGTACTACTAGTACTAGTACCACTACCACCACCAGTACCACTACCACTATCCTACCACTACCACTATCCTACCACTACTCCTACCACTACCCTACCACTACTCCTACCACTACCCTACCACTACTCCTACCACTACCCTACCACTACTCCTACCACTACCCTACCACTACTCCTACCACTACCCTACCACTACTCCTACTATCACCACCACCACAACTACCACCACCACAACTACCACCACAACTACCACCACCAAAACTACCACCACCACAACTACCACCACCAAAACTACCACCACCACAACTACCACCACTACTACCACCACTACTACTACCACTACTACCACCACTACTACCACCACTACTACCACCACTACTACCACCACTACTACTACTACTACTACTACTTTTACTATTTAAATATGGAAGTCGGCATGTGTAAATATTAAACTGTTCTGCTCCTCTGATTCAGCGACCAGAAGATGAGGATTTGTCTCCGTCGCCGGTTGTACTCAACGACAAAGACATGACTACCGCGAAGCACTTCGATGGCAACGAATCGGTTGGAACTCTGTTTGAATCGGCCGAGGTCTACAATGCAGCAGCTTACTTGAGTGGGTATGTTTCTATGAAAGTTGATAGATATCACCGAAGTAAGAAAGGTTCAATGTTACAAGACTGCTCTGCGTGTTCGTTAATTCTTGCGCCTGAAGACCTAAACACGCACCTCTTCGTTTCATTCAAAGAATATGTACAAAGCAATGATCCGCAACGAAGCCTCTATTACTGCAGCGAATCATTCATTGAAACAATCATGAACTACGAGAGAGTATTTTTGTTCTGTTTTGATAAGTTAAGTCATGTTCAAGGTTTCTGTGAACTAGCTCAGAAGGTCATTGATGAAGCGTGCTCTCCGCGTATATTGTGCGCGGTTTATGTGAAGGAGTTCTTAATCAAATTTTATGTGACTTGCAGGACTTATCAAACCATTAAGCACATCAATAAAGCCTTAGAGAGCAGTAATCCTAGTGATAAAATAAAGAAAATTACACATCAATGAAATGTTACAATAAGACTTGGTTTTGGAAAAATATAGCTTCACTTCTTTTCGTAGCTCGTTATTTATTTCTTTGCAATGAACAGCATTGGTGCCCGATTGTATACATGTTCGTATTGCTCTTTCTTAAGAATTGTGTATTAAATTTCTCTTAATTTGTCAGCTAATTCCGTAATTCCTTTTCGCTTTGCTTTCGTTCCGCCGTATTGTATTGAATTGAGCGCAGCGATATTCTTGTTACAAAGTACCTGCGGTCGTGTAAAAGACTGTCAATTTATTGCATATGATCCTGAATAGTGTCAATGATAAGATTGTCACGCATGGACGGAAGGAGGAAACTCAATCAGAATTAAATACAACTATGTAAATTTGCTTAGAGGAAGGACGGAATAATTTACCGTACACTTGTGGTATGTCTCCTAATTGTAGAAGTCTGAGGGACTAAGAAAGAAACAAGCAGGTTAACATTGAAGTTATTGCTGGTGTTATTATTAGTTCTTTCTATTATTGGCAGTTCATTCATTCTTAATCTATTCGCTGACTTAATACAATTCTCGTGCAATCTCTGTGTTTGAACAAATAGTAATTTCATATTAGTGATCATAATATATATTTTCTGATTCATTATTTACAATCTGCTGAACATATTATCGTTGTACATGTTGCCCCAGAAGTAACCGATCCTTTTAATTTGCTGATAAAAAAAATACTATGAATGCTAGGATTTTGAAACTAATTTTCTTCTAAAGATAAACAACATATGGTTTATTGAAGCTACGTTTTGAAAACAGGACTCTTTAAGTGATAGCCACGGCCGTTTTTACAATTTGAACTTTATTCTTTATCGTTTCAATAACGCTCCATCGCGCATTACACGAGAGTTAAGTTATTTCATGAAAATTTTATAAAGTTCGTGTAAATTTGTTGATTTTGTTACATAACTCGTGACAAGTCCCACAAGAAAACCTCGCTTAGGGAACAAATTTGGAGAACGAGGGGTCAAGTGAAGCATGATAAATTTTGGGTTTGAAACCGAAGCAAAGCGAGAGTAGCTTTCTAGTTGCTGAGTTTATAAAGTACCGCGTTATATGAAAGCATGAACAAATTTTTTATTCGAATAAATAAGTATTAACATCATAGTGTTCATAGCTCTACTTTCATCAACCAATTAAAAGGTCAATTAATTATGGGCCACCCTCATTTTACTTTCTCTCGCTATGGACAATGTTTCATTTAATTTTCTGGTGTAAATTTTCGTCACAGAAATCCCCGTTAGCTCTCATCGATAACCGACGCCTTTATTTCCTGGTGTAAGGAGCCAACTATTCAATCTGTGGGAATTAGCTCTGATATAGGGAAAGATGTAAATATATGTTTGATTTTGTTACGGACCATCTTTTTTTCTGTTCACTGGTGTCTTTTTTCAGCATCTGTTACTTTCTTTGGCCACTTTTATCATATTTCAATAACATTCTTCAATCTTGCTGTTTCTGTGCGTGATGTGTGTGGACGTATCTCGTCCTTTGGTTCCCCATTCCCTTTAATTGCACACTAAATGGCTTCTTCTGCTGTCCTTTCTTGGGACCACCTTTCACGTGGTATGAGAGGCTTAAACTAACTCAGTATGTAATCGTCGGGGTGTAATATATTACGCACTCTTCAAAGATGCGTATTATATGAGAATTATATTGAATACTCATGTTACATGGAGATGTTTGTTTACTTTTGTCTAGTTTTACTATTTGTTTTCGATGAGTTGCGGAACGTAGCTTGTTATAGGAAATAATAAGTACTTACTGTTGAGTATTTTCTTTGAGGAGCAATCAACTAAGTTTAACTGGTGTTCTTCTATTGGAGAAAGAATAGTATTTATTTATAAACTAAGCTTGAATTGTGTCCATGTATTTAGTTTCATGATAAAGCGTTACTGCCATCCATTAATAGAAAATTTCGAGTGCACTTTTACCATCCTAAATGTAAATATTTCATTTAATCTGCGTCGGAATTTTGTTGCAGAAAATATGTTTCATGTCGATGACCCCAACTCACGAGTCTCTAATTCACCAAAGCTCGTGTTGACGAATATTGTTGGTTTGGAATCATGGACATTAATTCACGAATTTGTGGATCAAAACATTGAAATACTATACCCTCAAACAACACGTAAATGATAGCTTTTGTAAATTATGCAGGTACAGGTGTAAAAATGTCTTTTTGAATGCTCGTTAAAATATGATCCAGAACAGACAAACTTATTACGATGAAGTATTCATTGAATAAATAATACAGCCCCAGCGTTTTAGTTTTACTTACATTTCTATTCCAATCGTATTTGACTAGGTAAAAGTTATGAGCAAACAAAGAACAGCTGGGAACGCCTGAAACAGCGCAGTCGAGGTGTTGTACGTCTGGCAGAAAGTGTACACAAAATAGACCAATCAGCGGCCGGCTATTGTGACGTCTCGCTTAGCCAAAGCATAATGTCACACGCTGCCAAAAGCAGTCGTGCCAACCCCGCTATTTGAAACTGCAGGTGAAGCTCCTATAACGGGAGGAATTCGTTCCAGAAAAATACCCGTTGTAGGCGACAAATCCCGTTGTGCAAGCGGCACGTTTACTTTAGTTTACAACACAAACATCTTTTATAATTGCCTTTAATAGAAAATAGTTTATTGAGCTATGACAACAGTCTGAACGTTGTTCAATGACGTTATTAATTTAAAGACATTTTTCATTATTTATATATTTAAATATATTACATGACTAAAATCGTAACAAATAGTCATTCAGTATACTATAAGAACAGTAAAACTAAGTAATAAATATCAAATTAAAATAGACGTTGTAGGAGCAAAAAATTCCCGTTATAACTACCAATAAACTGCGTCCTACCCGTTGTAGGAGAGTCCCGTTCTAAGATCGACCGTTATAAGAGCTTTACCTGTACTTCCAGTGTTTCCACGAGCAGGGTAATTACCCTAGTTTAGGGTAATCAGGGGTACCCTAGGGTAATGTTCAGGGTAATGAAAAATATGGGCAAATCTAGGGTAATCAGAGGACCGTGAAGGAAGTCCGCCTAATCTACGAAAAAGAGAAAATTAATGCCAATATGCAAGCACCCTACTAGTCACCATCTGAACGAAATGGAATGAAACGAGTCAGAATTTAGTGTTCACAAAACTGCACCTGCTGTGTGTAATGCTGCACATTTGAATGTCATCAGGTACCACTCACGAAAGACGGCGTCACGATACGAAGCCATAATATCTCTTGTCACCTTCGTTTTGACAAATGATTCTGAGTTTCATTTCGCTAATAAAAACTCGATCGGTGTCAGCAACAGCCACTTGGCGGAAGTCACTGTCCTGTTCTGATTGTGCACGTGCTTATAAGCTTCAACAGAATATTGACATGCATGTTTGTTGTGTTTTTAAATACCTCAGTTAAAATACTTCATCGTAGAAATAATTAATAGGTTCCTTCTCCTGATAGTCATTGAGTTAACAGCAGAGTTACCTCACAGCACCGGTATTTTGCCAACTAATTAAATGGAAGGCGTCCTATTTCCAAATCTTAGCCATGTTCCACGCCAACGAAGCATGTTATTGTAGCGATGTAAACAAAAGAATTTAGACGGTTCTTTTACACTTCGAGTTACAAAAGGTGCTAAAGGCGAAAGGAAGAAGCTATAAAATTAGTTAAAAAATTCATAAAAACAAAAGAGTACAGTTATTGACTTATTACTTGCAATATATGTTTGTATTTTCATTGTCTTTCTTAGGCGCTGTAACACGGACGTAGAATTTGATATGGCTGCGATCATGCCTAGAATTCCGTCAACCGAATTTGAAGCTCTAGGGCTTTTAGCAACTGAGTGTTTAAGATAGTTTATACATATTAATAAAGGCAAGGTAGTTTTTTCCAAAAACTTCTGAATTTCCTCACCTGCCCTTTAGGAAATGAATATTTTTGATTACTTTACGATCAAATTTATGAGTTGATAAGTGAATGTGATTGCAAAAAAGTGTCTGAGAAGCATGTGTGATGTAACAAGATTATATAAAATAAGTTATGAAAAGATATGACGAAGGTCATGTGTGAGGACAGCCAGAAAGTCATCAGAGAGAGTGGATCAAAGTGTTAGGTTAGATTGAGCATGAGGAAAGAATGGCTGAAGCGCGTGAATGGATGGAAAATCAAATGAAAAATAGATAGTTATACTAGGGATAGGTACACAAATTGTGACATCTCTTTTAGCCTGGCAAATGATCGCACTCCTAGTGAGGAAGAGCCAACCACACCACCTCGAAAAAATGAAAGCTCCCCGTGAAAGCTAAAAACTACAAGCAGAAATTTAAAGATTCGTGGACATCGGAACCTGAGTTCTAGGGATGGTTAGCCAAGTCCTCAAAATCAACAGAGTAAAAGGATGTGGCATATTGTAAGGTTTGTCGAACCGATATTACTTGTGGGAAATCGGAGATCAAGCTTCACATGCTCTCAGAGACACAAACAACGATCCATGGTGGCAAAAATAGAACCATCACTTGCCAGCAACAAATGATCATCTCGAAAATCAATCCAATGATCCTCAATCCAATCATTCCAATGATGATCATATGATTCTCTCGAAAATCGTGCTCGTTAAGTGGAACTGCAAGTTTGTGCATTTTTAGCTAAGCTTCACATATCTATCTCATTGCGTGAGCCTCTTTTAGTTTGATGAAATCAATGTTCCCAGTTCAGGAGTCGCTGAAAAAGGTGCACCTTAGACAACAGCGGGCATCAAACATAATTCGATTGGTATTTGGCAAACATCTTGTACGTGATATCGTCTGGGATATCAAAACAGCATTCTAAAGTTGTTCAACTGGCCTTCCCTCCTGACACTCATACAGTTTGTAACACAGTGCTAATTCAAACTGACGGAGCTCTGGAAACCAGTCATTGACCTTTTAGTTAATATATAGATCATAGGTCAGAATTATCTCTTTTAAGGTAATCTGGGGTGATCAACACCCTTCAGCTGGGGTAATTAGAGTCGCCTCGCGTGGAAACCCTGACTACTTCTCTTCTCTGTACTGTGGCAGTACTGGCTCAGCGTGTCCATGAACATGCTCAAGTATCGCGCAGAGACCGATCAGAAAAGTTGACAGTTTTGTACGCTGCAACTGAGCAAAGAGAGCAGAGTTGCGACAGAAAGAGAGGAAATGGGTGGAGCTAGCGATGCCGCGACGAAAAGTTCACAGTTTTGTTCACCGTATAATATGGGCTTAAAGCCACCTTTACCAGCACGCTACTATAGCTGCATTTAAGTTGGGCGATATGTACTACTACATCGACCGGCTGTGGATGCATCCTAATGAGGCTGAACTGGACTGCGTGTGTATAAAATTATGCAAAGCACACTTCATGAAAACTTTTGCACAAAAGGGCGAGACATACTATATTGAAATGAAGAGTGAAAATCGTAGTGTAATCAAACAATAGTTCGCTGATACGGCAAAAGCTTCCAAGAAATCATACCTGTATACAGTCTTTAGAAATTTTGCAAAAGTATTGCAGAGCCCTCTTCTTGAAGAAGAAATAGCATCTCTCATCGACCGTGATAGTTTTTGCAACGATGCTGATTTCGAAACTAGTGAAAATCTTGACACATTAGTGGTAGAAGAAGCAGGAAGATACAGGGGCAAAATGCGCTGTAGGTAAAAAGTTCGCGGGTTTGGCCGAAGACTTGAAATTACGTGGCTGTTGACGGAAAGAAAGAAAAACGATTATTTCCAACGACGTTGCCAAATGAGGAGATACATGCCAACATATTGGCTTTTAAAAATTTCTTGGTATAAGACGTCCTAAGACAAACGTTCCATACGAGAAGTACTAATAGACAAACTATACGAGGCGTACTAATCGACAGACCACACGTGGCGTGCTAATAGTTTAACTCTGTCAAGGGATACTTTAATAAAAAATGAAAATATCCTCTCTTGCATATTTTATATTCCAAGAGATGGCTGACAACTTACGAAGAATTCAAATACTACTAAAGAATTCTTCGGAACTCCTAAGCTATTAGATGAATCGAAGAAAGAAAAAGACAAAAAACGCTATACCGGAGCAAATTGAAGCACCATCTTAAATGACAATCAAGTATTGAAAAAAGGTTAGTCACGTAGTAATTTATAAAGAACATCGAGCAACACAGCACGCACATCTATGTGCGCGAGTGATGTGACGTCACTTACTCTTGCCTTCTATGTCTGTTTATCTTGATATCTTGAGGTCTCGCAACCTTTATAAGGCGAACTTGTCTAGCCTGGGGCGCTCAATCTGTAACCGTTCTCACCTGTTGCCAATGACACCTGGCCCTCACCAATAAACTCTACCGTCAAGCTACTACCGTGTTTTACTCGCCCCGTACATTTGGTGGCCAGTATGGGGAGTCTGCTCAAATAATCAGCTACGACATTTTGTTTCCCAGGTAAATACTTTACAATAGGATCAAACGAATGAACGTTAATACACCAACGTGCCATATTTGAATCTTCAGGGAGTTTTTTTGCAAAAAGTGGTGCCAATGGGCGATGATCCGTGTAGATACGGATAGGGTACCCTGTAATCAAATATTTAAAATACTTTAGAGCTGAATAAATCGCGAAAAACTCTTCCTTAGTCGTGCTATACCGCTTCTGACTGGAGTTCAAACTTTTACTATAATAAGCCACAGGGCGTAAAATTTGATCGCTTGAATCTTCTGTCTGCATCAAGACGGCTCCGATACCAGAGTTAGAAGCGTCCGTAAAAAAATGGAAGTCCTTAGCGTAATCAGGATGTCTTAAGACAGTGTCAGAAGTCAGAGCAGATTTGATAAGCACAAAACTCTTCTGGCATTCGTCGGTCCACGTATAGTCAACATCTTTTCTTAATAGGTTGTACAGAGGGTAAGCCACCTCAGCAAAGTTGGGCAAGAAATTACGGAAATAGTTAGCTAAACCTAGGAACTGTTGTAATTCCTTCACATAAACAGGAGCCCTGCAAGTCTGCAGTTTCTCCGAATTTTTACATCTGATACCATCTGCGGCAATAATGTGTCCCAGATATTCAATTTCTTTTTTGAAAAAGTTACATCTTTCAAGTTTTAAAGACAAGTTACCCGATCGAAGCATCTTAAGTACGCTTCCAATGTCAGGCAAATGCTGACTTTTAGTTCTGGAAAATACTAATATATCGTCTAAAAAGACGAATGCTAATTTGCCAAGGATAGGTGCAAGGGCAGAGGTCATTACCCTCTGGAATGCACTTGGACTGGTACTCAGACCAAAGGGGACACGTGCAAATTGGGATTTCCGATAATTCACGCTGAAAGCCGTAAACTTTCTACTATCTTGGTCCAACTCGACCTGGTGAAAGGCCGAACGCAGGTCCAGGTTAGTGAACCACGCGTTTCCTCCTTGAGTCGATAAAATTTCATCAATTCGGGGTATTGGGTAAGCTTCTTTCACTAATACTTTATTATGAGCCCTAAGCTCCCCGGACTTCTTTTTAACCACTATGACTGGAAAATTCCAGTCGGACATCGATTCAATTATTCCCTGTGAAAGCATGTCATTAGTAATTTTCATCACCTCTTCTTGATACTTATGGGGGATTCTGTATGGAGCTAAATTTAGTACAGGTGCCTCCGGTTTCAACTGAATCCGGTGCGTCATAAGGTTCGTAACACCTATAGACTCCCCTTCTAACGTAACTACAACACGAAATTTATTTAATAAATTTACCAAAGGTAACTGCATGTCCTCTTCGTAACAAGAAATATCATCATTAGTTAAACAACGTCGTACTTCCTGCTTTCCTCCACACGACACACCTACTTGTGCATGAACTCCCAACTCCTCGTCACCAGCGAGAATTTGTTTTCTACCGCGAGCGTCAGCCTCCAACCCAAGTTTTCCTTCGACTATGGCCTTAATTCCACCACCAGCCGAGACAAACTGCATTGTATCCGACACCGCGTCAGAATTTATTTCCACACTACTAGCATCTCTAAGTGCTGATCCAATACTTGTCATGTACATTTCGTTCTCGATCTCATTAGCTGCAATTAATTCAACGTTGCACAGCATCGTATTCTCGGTAAAACAAATAGCATCTTCATGTGCATTTAAAACCATTACAGGCACTAAGCCATCTTCTTCTATACGAACAATGGATTCAGCCAAAAGGGCTCCATTTTCAAGACATCTTCTCAAAATTACATACTTTCCTGGAGTCGCTTTTTTAACAAAACCGTACACTATCTTCATCGAGTTACCGAGCACTTCTACCTGAGTGCAATGAACGGTCAACGGCCTTGAGTACTGTCTCGACTCAGCTGCCGCCACGATTTTTTTCTTTTCTCTGCAGTTACTATTTTTAGCGGGGTCACTACCCCCGTTGCTCTTTCTGGCAACGACAACATCGGATATCAGACAGTCGCTGTTTGCGATTTTTTTCATCGCAACTTCTCTGCTAAGAACCGGTTCCATTTTTAACTCATAAAAGGGGATTGAAATACCTTCCCAATGGAGGGTTCTATTTTTGAAATTAATGATGGCATCACTCAGCACATCGCGTCCTAGAATTAGATCGTAATTAAATTTCGCCTCCTTAACTATCAGAGCACTAGTTTTTAGTACTCTGTTAGTGCCTGGAATTGAAATCTTCAGCTCTACCTCTCCGCTAACGTTACTTTTACCATTGATGCCTTTTACCATTAAACGACTCGGCTTAACTTCTTCGTTCAGATTCTTGATTTGTTTGTAACTTATTAAACATTTTTCTGAACCGCTATCTAGCAAGGGACTTAAATACTGGTCATTATTTGTGAATATTATCGTAGGCCTATTGGATTTTTTAAACGCAACCAAACTAGCGCCTTTTTTATTATGATTGCCCTTTACGACACTAGCGGAGAAATAGGCCTCTACTTCTTTGTTTTGCTGTTGTCTTTTATCTGCAAGCTCTTCGTCTTGCAACAATTTGTACCTATTTTCACATTTGAACGATGGATCAATGACAGATTCAAATTCGTTTGTCTCGAGTGTATCTGGTGCAATTTCGACCACAGCTTCGAGATTAACGAGAGAGCTTGCCTTCCTCTCGGGTTCAATCAAATCAATCAAATTCTCCCTGCTACCATTACCCTTTTCTACTCTTCGCTTAAAAAATCCCCAGCACCTGACTCGGCATCTGCAAAATGTACTTCACTCCTACCGCGCGATTGGCTACCTCTGTTTACATTGCCCCCGCGTAGATAAGCCTTGTATCCTCTTATTTCACTTCCGGTGGCTCTACAATGTTTCACCAAGTGTGCACCGCCGCAAGCGAAACAACCTAGCCCGCTACTTCCTCTTGGTTTAAACTGACCTCTCTATGATCTATACTCAAAATGACCAACAACTGAACATGAATTGCAAAATGGAAAACCCCGTTTTTTAGTTCCCGCTTCATATTTGGATCCCGCAAAATGCCCTGAAGCCTGACCAGAACTACTAGGATTACTGTCTGTCCTTATAGTATTGCACTCCATAGAACCTATTGTTTTATCTCCTATGTAACCACTAAATTCTCTCGCTCTTCCACGAGGATTTCGCACCCAGGGTCTAGGACCTGCAATCCTGCGTTGCCCCACACGATTCCTACGGTAGTTTCCGAAATTCCCATAGAAAACTTCACTCTCCTGAAAGGAGTCCTGCGCGTCAACGCAGTCATCAAGACCACCAGTTACATCTGCTAAGTAACTTTCATTATCATATTGGACTGGGTACTGGGCCGCAAGGAATTTCTTTGTTTCAGCTTGGCTCCTAACAGCAGCAATTAGACGTGCGAGGAGCTCTTCTGATGAACCAATTTGACACACGAAAACTTTCTTCGCGAAGGATTCGTCCAACAAGGGACCCAACGTAGTTAAAGCGAGACTGTACACAATGCTGTCTGTACCAAATCGTTTGAATTCTGCCTGCGTTGTGCAAGCATGGTAGTAGGAATGACGTTGCCAACCCAACGTGCCATATTACAAGAGACTTCCCATTAACGATGAAAAATTAACCTTTAAAGAACTAGAGCGCTGTGATGCTCTGGAATCCGCGCTTGAATCAGACGTCTGTATCATGGAGACGCGATCGCAGAAAAAAAGAGACATGACTAGACGTGAGGTGGTTGACCCGCCGCTTAGCGACAGTGTCGACGACGCAGCAAGTAAAGAGGCTCGCCCGAAGCATATAGACTATGTACCAAAAGAAAACGAGATTTCTTGGACTATAAAAGAATTTATTGACGAGCAAGAGAAAGATCCTTTTTGCATAGAAGTTAAGGACGCTTTACTGCAGGGCAGTGTTTCTAAAATTCCAGACCTACAGAAATTTTTAATTCTGAACGACATTCTGTACCGTCGTAGACAAATTGACAACCGACCTAGTACAATTTTGACAGAAGTGGTACCAAACTCTTTAATGGGTAAAGCTATATTAGCTATTCACTCCATGTACCATACTGATGACATACACACTCATTTTAAATTTAAAATTAAACATTATTATCATTTGGAAAAAACGATTGTGCGAAAATTTGTACGGGATTGTGACGTATGTAAATTAATTAAGGCAAGACCTTCTGTGCCAATTAAAATTTTGACTGCTCCAATAGCGAAAGAACCATTTGAAGTCGTTTCCATGGACTATTTAGGTCCACTAAAAGTCACTGATTATTGCAATAAGTACATATTGGTAATTATTGATCTATATTCTAGGTTTTGTAAGTTGTATGAGACTTCTAATCATCGTACGGAAACGGTAATTTCATGTTTAAGAAATTGTTTTTGTAGTTTCGGTTTTCCTAAAACCTTAATAACCGATAACGCTTTCGAATTTAAGTCGGTAGCGGTCAAGCAGTTTGCTAACATTCATGCCATTGCGAAAAAAAAGTATTGGCTTACAGTCCTCATTCCAACGCTATAGTAGAGAGAAATAACAAGAAAATTACCAATTTGCTAAAACTTTACGTCAATTCGCTCCCTCATGAAGGGTGGGATCAGTTGCTTGAGGTGGTTGAAAATGCACTAAACAACGCACTGAATTCTACTTTAGGCGAAACTCCTAGTTTCGTGATGTTTAATAAAGATACCTGCGCATTCTATCAATTCAAGAGTTTTGATTCTGTAACTTACAGTTATGATGAAGAAATGGATTTAGTAAATTTTCGGGCAAAAGAAGCCGCCCGGACAGTAGAAAATATTAGAAATTTGATTATAAATAATACAGCGGAAAGAAACCTTTACAGAAACATCAAGCGTCGAAATAAAGACGTGAAGGTGGGGGACCGGGTTCTTTTGAAAAATCACGATAAAAAACATAAACTTGAATTAACTTGGCTGGGGCCAGCTGTGGTTCAAAAGGTTAAGCGAAATTGGGCTGAGGTTAAAATTGGTTCCAAAATTTATAAGAGTAACTTAAATCACCTGTTACCCTTGAGGAAGGTTAAACTGTGAGTTGAAATGACAAGCCCATTCTGCTACGTTCATGACTTACGTTTATGACGTCGCAACGACTCGACGAGTTACGATTTACTATGTTACATTGTTTTAAAGTTGTTACAGTTGCGTTAAGGTGAATAATCATAGGTTAAGGAGTTTTTTGCTATGTAATATGCGCTGTGTTTCATAAGTTGAGTTCCCTTATTTATGTCAGTAACCATATGTTATACTTTCAGCCATTTGCGCTGCGTTTTTAGGTTAATTTGGTTTAAATGTTGATTTTTGACCTGAATGTTAAAAGGAATGTGAATCCATCTATATTAACCCTAAAGTTGTGTCTAAGGAGCCTGAATTACTCTTTGTTTTTCGCTTACAACGTTACTTTGATGACCTGGAAATGTTGCTAATTGACATTTTTAATGGTGGGCGAATTCTTCGACTGCTAAATGCAATCGCTGAGGTTGCAGTACATCACGTGGGATAGGCTGGCTTGACGCTGCGGCGCAACTCACAGTGCTATTTTTAGTTCCAGCCGGAATGTTCTGTGGTCAGCACAATTTAATTAGAATTCATACAGTGGTTGATGGCTACCTGACCGAGGGTTCGATACCCTAGGGTTCGATACGGGTTGATTTTACTTTTTTAGATGAACTTTATCTTGAACGTTTAATGAACTTTAAGATTTTGTGTTTATGAGTTAGTTTTTTTCTGTTTTATGTTGGTCATGCTAATCGGTTCTGTATCTTTCCGTTGCAGGTGCACAAGGCGAAATGGGAAACGCGGAATCAACAATCGATGTCGATACATTGGTCACCGCACTGAGCACCCATAATACGAATATCAACGAAGCTTGGGTTCGGGACAACTCCATGAGCAGGACGGATCTTTTGCCAGACAGCGTCACCGACGTACTGCTAATGGTTTTAGTGCTAGTGACAACCCTAATGGGGACGATTATATATCATCTAAAGAAACAGGTGAAAATGATATAATGATATCCCAGCGCGATGATTTTTTCTCGCGCGGCCGGGAGGCCGCCAAGGGGGAACCAGCAGGATCAAGGCTAGTGATCAACGTTAATAGAGACCTTGTCGTGGTGCAACTGCCTAGCGTAAGGCAGGCCGGACGGCCACGGGAAACAGGACGCAATAATCGTCCCTGTTCCTCTGCAAGTGTGCGGCGGGATATTTAAACAATTGGAAAAAATGGAAAATGAATGAATTAGGTCGGAAAATATTAGGTTATTGTTGAAATTGTGAAATTTCCCCGTGAATTAATTCGAATGAAAATGATAACCGCGCTATGGAAAATTTGGCGCGAGGTGGTGAGAAGTGGAGAATTGAAAAAATGCGTAATCGTAAGAAAATTGCGTAATCGTTCCATGTAATCGCTTCAATTCGCTATGTAATCTTATGTTTCTTATGCTGTATGTTTCTTCTAATGTCGTCGCGTAATTTAGAATTAATTTTTATCGTTATAATTAATTAATTTTTATCGTGTTTTTATCGTCGCGTAATTTTTATAAAAATTTTAATTAACTCGATTATTACATTATTGAAATCAATTTAATTTTACTTTTGGAAAGGCTGTTTTTGGTTCTCAGATGATGTGTTTTTGGTTGTTTTCCAATACTTTCCATATTTTTAATATGTAATTTTCGGAGTTGTTTCCTTTTTAAATTATTGGAGATTATGTTTATTAGTTGCGTTGTAACGAGAAGAGGTGGCGTTTTTTTATCCTTTTTACTGTCGACGTGCTGGCGATGTTGTGGCACGGTAAGTTAGTTGCTTGCTTTTGCTTTGGGTATTGCTTTTGCGAATTAATTTTTAAATAAGTATTAATCCCTGCAAATATTTGTTCTTTATAACCGGTGTAACCATAGCTGTAAGGTGTGGAAGGTTTTAATTTTTTTCGTGATTAATCATGTGTTTTTTAACATTTCGCTAAGTCGTTTTTGCGGTGTTTTGTGGTGTCTAAATTTTCAATGAGTTTTTAAATTTTCATATGTGTCTTTTTATTTTTTTATTTTGCGTATTTAGTAAGAGATACAGATGTAAATCAGTTGATTTAAAATGTTGTTCTGCGTTCTTTTACTTTTTGGTATCTAGCATTGTTCGTTTATATTAGTTGCGTTTTTATCATTATTTCAATTATTATAATTATGTGGACGGTATTTAGTTAGTTATTTTAACTGGCGGTTATTTAGTTAATGATTATTTAACATAATGTCTCGAGTGTTTTCAAGTTAACTTTGAACAGGGCATTATATTTTTCGCTGTTCGCTTAGCTGCCCTTGTTTTCGCTTGTATTGCCAAGTTTCGATAACTATAATAATGCTTAGATGGTGTTGTTGGTGAGTTATTTAAAATTTGATGCATACATTTTAACTTTTTAATAATATGAGTTGCGAGACGTTTTAAAATTACTGTCGACTTAAAGTAATAGCGTTACTTTTTACCTAGGGTTGTCGCGTTGATTTTTGAATACCTTTTGTTAACTTTCCTTGTTAACTTCGTGTCAATTTGTTCAACGGTTTTCGTTCATTCTGCGAATTCTTTTTGAGTTTTTTTGATTAACCGTTTTAAATTTGGGTTTATTTCTCATCCGATTGGGTGCGTTTGATTTGTCAGGGGGGGAGTGATGTGCGCGAGTGATGTGACGTCACTTACTCTTGCCTTCTATGTCTGTTTATCTTGATATCTTGAGGTCTCGCAACCTTTATAAGGCGAACTTGTCTAGCCTGGGGCGCTCAATCTGTAACCGTTCTCACCTGTTGCCAATGACACCTGGCCCTCACCAATAAACTCTACCGTCAAGCTACTACCGTGTTTTACTCGCCCCGTACATCTAGAAATGCTTAAACGAACTTACACGCAGAAATGAAACTCTTGGCCGGATATTTTCAACATACGGATATAGAGATAATTTTTTTTAGGAGCGTTTTATTTCATTTGTCTGTTAATATTTTTAATTTCTCCTATTCACAGAAATGCTCTCTGGGGTCGTGTTAGATCTTTTTTTGAATCCTTATGAAAGCGGAAAAATAAATTTATTTCTGGAATTTGGTTCAGTGTTAACTGGTCGCAGAGCTTTAGGTAAAATTTAACGTGTCTTGGGGTTTTGCTAAACGCAAAAAAAAAGAAATAGAAACATATATATGCATATGTGTGTACATATATGTGCGAACATGTACATTTGCACACCGATACATAGACATACATTTATGCGTGCGCACACATACACATACATGCACACCCTTATACACACATGTTCATACATAAACATATTGAAGATAAAGATAAGAAAAATACCTATAAACATAAACAATCTTGCACTTGCTACCTCTAAAATGGCGGTCAAGCTCTGTGTAATCGTAAGAAACAATCTGAGGAAAAATACGGGATTGGAAAAAATACCGAAAACGCATAAATGAAAGGGTTTTTAATTTCCTAAAAGAAATTTTAAGGAAATTCAAGTTACTGTCGAGGAACAACAACATAAAAAAAACATATTTCTTATCCTCTCGGTATTTTCTGTAACATCATGCGGACATGGGTACATGGGATAAAATGGAAATACAGTGTAAGCCGGATATCACTCATGATTAGCAAATATCTACAAAATTTTGGCTGAAATGCGTAAACAAATATATACTCAATATCAAAATTCATAGCTTGTTCAACATACGGACAAAAAGATAATTTTACCACGATTCATTTACTCAAATTGCACTTTATTTCACTAATTGTATTTTTCATTTTTCCAATTCACAGAAACGACCTCTGGGGAAGTGATAAATCTATTTTTGAATCATTTCGCCAGTGCAATAAAATTAATTCGCCGGATTGTTTTCCCGTAAAAAAATTAAATAGAAATATGTGTATCTATTTATGCAGATATACATTTACCAACATACGTACACACACATATTAATATATATACTTACTGAAAATGAATATAAGAAAAAAACTATCTATATAAAACAAAAAGATAAAAAACAACCTACCATCTACTACATCGAAAATGACAGTCGAGCTCACTGTAAGCGTAAGAAATTATTCGGAAAAAATAACTAAAAGGAAAGAAGACTTCGAAAAACGTAAAAAATGAACTGGTTTTTAATTTCCTCATGGAAATTTTTAAGGAAACTCAGGTTACAGTCAAGGAACAACACAGCAGCAAAGAAAACATCTTGGGGTACACATTTTTTCGGAATTCTATTCAGCATTATACGGACATGTGTGCATGGGATAAAATGGAATAACATTGTGGCCGGAAATCGCTTCTGAGTGGCGAATATTTACAAAATTTGGCACGTATAGGTATTTTAAACATTGATCCACAATGATAATTTTAGTTAGAAAAATTTAGTGTTTTTTTTATTTAACGCACTGAAGAATAAAAAAATAAATGAAATGCTTAATTAACCCCCCCCCCCCCCCCCTAGCTCAGCCGAAATCGACTGAAACATCTTCGCGAATGATTTGTCAACAGTGAGACAAAGTTAGCCAAAAATTAATTTATTAAAAACATAGTACATACCTTACATCTATAAACCTGTATATTGGTGTACACACAAGGTGTATTTTAGACTATGTTTGTCATACAGACGCTAAATACAAATACCGAAAAAATAAAATATATAGATGAGGAAATGCTCCTAATTATGGATAAAACAACCTTCATTTCGCTGCATTGAACTGACGGCTGGGGTGTTCATTTTAGTCAACAGAAATAAGTAAGATCAATATTAGAATGACTGAACAAACGTACAATGAAATAATTTCTAATTTTCTAACAGAAATTCAAGGAAAATTAGAATTACAGGTAAATGGGAAATTCACCCCGAAATGCTGCAGGCCCTATGACAGAGATGCAAAATGACGTGACACATTTACTCTAAATTCTCTTACAGTTTTAGAGTTTTTGATATGCTGGGGAAGCTAGTTCCACAAAAAAGCTCCAGAAACTGTGAGAGCTTTTTGTCCCACGTTAGATGAGCGGTAACTGACCAAGACATCATTCCTCCGATTTGGTTTTTCGTTTGGGATATTAGATGGATTTTTTTTCCCACATTTGCATTACTCTGAGGGAGGTACCGAGAGGAGAACACTCGTCGAGCTTTTTGGATATGAATCTGTTCGGTATTGGGATCCAGTCGAGTTTTCTAAAAAGAGGGGTGGAAATTTCCCTTGCATACCACTTTGGCGGCGAATATAATGCATTTTTGCAACTCTTCTTGACGATATTGAGGTAAATCTCCCCACACTGGACTGTAGTAGTTCACGCGCGATAAAACTAAAGACTGCATCACTAATAACCTAGAATTTTCGTCGTGTTCTCAATGCGATGAAAGAGCATTAAGGTTCTGTTAATTATGTTGCACATTGTTTCTACGTGTGAATTGAAAGTCATATTTCCGTCACACCAAATACAAGTTTTTTTATCTTATCTACTGGTTCAATTTTATCGTCTTCAAATGTTAGCGTAAATGGTGGTAAATTTTTAGTCGTATTCTGTGATCCAAAAATAATGCATTGCGTTTTACTTGCGTTGAATTTGAGGCCATTATGGTCATACCACAATTTCGGATTTCTCAGAAGGTTTTCAGCGTTGGCATGTGTTTCTTTTAAATCCGTTGTTGAGCTTGTCATGGCAATTTGTACGTCATCAGCATACATTGAAATTTTTGTATTTGTCGGCATGGTGGGGGAATCATTGATGAAAATTGAAAATAGGATCGGGCCGATGATTGAACCTTGAGGAACGCCAGCATTATTTGGTATGAATGGTGGCATTTTGTTATTCAAGCATGAGAGTGGTTTAGCAAGTAGCTTTCACACCACTGAGTGTCTATTCTGAGGTTTTAAATTTTTTGTAGAAGTTTCTTATGCTCAATACTGTCGAAAGCTTTGGAGAGATCAAGCAATAGTAGAAGAGTTAATTTTTTTTGGTCAATATGATTGTGAATTTTTTCTGCTATGTTTAGCGCTGGACGCTGTCTTGAGTACTGGTATTCCTTCTGTAAGCATATTGAATGCAGTGAAGTAGATGTGACTCGTCTATGTAAGATGAGAGCTGGTTAGGTGTTACTTTTTCTAATATTTTGGACCTAACATGCAGGAGACGGATCGGTCTGTAGTTTGACGCTATTTCGATATCACCAGATTTATGTAATGGCTTGATAATGGATAGTTTCCATTGATCGGGAAACTTGTTTGTGGCTATAGATGTATTTATTATCAAGCGAATGAGGGGTGCTGTGACAAGGAAGCTGTCTTTGATATATAGGAGGCTAATGCCATCATGTCAAGTCGCTTTAGTATTTTTTAGTGAGTATAAGATATTTCGTATCTCTGTGATGCTAACCGGCTTTAGAGTCCATTTGTTTCTAGTATTTGGTGATGAAACATCGGTCAGATTTGCCCCTGTAGATGTGTCTAAAACTGTCCTGGATACTTCATTGAAAACATCTTGGCTAACTTTTGCGAAGAAAGTGTTAAAGTCATTCTCCGTTTTTTGAAGGGTGGTCAAAAGTGCTTTTGCAGTCTGAATTTTTCTACTGAGCAACTTCTCTAATGATTTCCCAAGTTCTTTTTGGGTTTTGCTTTGCCGCCAATAGTTCTTTGTGGAAGTAGTCTCGTTTTGCTTCCCTAACTTATCTTCGTCGGATCTTCTCATGATCTTTATATAACTTTCGAAGCGTACTGTCTGATTTGTTCAGTTTGTACTCACGCTGAGGGTTTCTTTTCGCTTTGCTCAACTGTTTTATCTCGTCTGTTATCCATTTAGAAATTCTTGGCTAGCTTTCTTCGTAGTGAAAGGTGCACATTCGTTAAGGGCTGATACAAAATTTTCATTGAAAAGCGAAACTTGTAGATTGACATCATCTGTGTTTCCATGCCTAGAAATTCACTCTATATGTCGAATAGCTTTTCTTGAAATATTTCAAGGGAGTAGTGCTTTTCCATGCGATATGTAATGTAACTAGATTTCTGTTTCTCTTTTGCAATATTGATTAGACATTCTACCGAATGGTGATCAGAAAAGAGATCTCTGTGCTGAGTACTGCTTGGGAATTGTTTGAAATTGCTAGGTCAAGAAGAGTTTTGGAAGTGTTGGTAATGCGCGTTGGTTCTTGAATCATTTAAGGAAGATTAAGTCTGTGAAGCATCCTGCTTAGCTGATTGTTTTTATTTGTCAGATCTACGTTAAAATCTCCGAAAACATAGAAAGACTTTTTGGCTGCAGAAATTAATATAAGCGTATTTTCAATGAAAACTAATGTTGGACGTAGAGTTGCTGACGGATGTCTGTAAAGACTGCCGATAATGGAAGACTTGCGTTTGTTTACTTGAGCATTGAGCCAGACCATTTCTATGTCTTCGCATTTTTCTTTTATCGGAAACAAGGATGTAGAGTAGACATCTTTGATGAAATGCATGGATCGTTACCTTTCTTACTCTGGACTCCATCATAACGGTACAATGTGTAGCCGGTAATGCTGAAATATGAGCTTTCGGCTCGTGAACCGAACCACGTTTCAGAACAGCATAAAATATCGAAATAGTTAGTAATCAACATTACCCATACGTCATCCATTTATAATAGAAAAATAATATTTTTTATTCTTCAAGATGATGGAGGACATATTGACTTACTGCATGTCATTTACGTCACTCTGGTGTGAGAGCAAAGTGGCACGGAAACCAATGGATTAGTGTAAGGGTGGCACGAAATTGTGAAGAAAGATATACTAAAGAATGAGAGAACTTCACCAGCATCCTACCTTCGCATCATGTACACACAGGCAAAAGGACGCTGTGGATGGTAATGATTACAAAATTGTTAAAAATAAAACTAGAGCAAAAGAAAGCGACGACCAGTACGTATTTATAGAGCGTTGGTCGAAGAAGAAGAAAACTTAAAGCAATCATGCGTCGCAAGAGCGAAAGAAAAATTCAAGGTATTACAAGATCGCCTAGCAGAGCACAATGGTGAGCCCAGAGCGAAATGGGAGCATGTAAAAGATTTCTTGAGACTGAAAAAATTTCGACCTAGAAGCGTTTCTACATCATCATGCAAAAAAGAGCCCAGCAAGAAAGTGAAATATGTTGAAGACAGTGACCTGGAAAGAAGCCAAAAATATGGCTTGCGATAAGACATCGCAGTCGGAAGGAGAACACCCCCCCGAGCAGAAGCAAAACGTGGCTCCCTTATTTCACCCACACAGTCGAGCACAAAGAAGACATTCTTAAATTGTCGAGTTGGCTATCCAGTGATGCGATTGATGCATTCGCTATTCTCATTCGAGCAAGCTATCTGCAAAACAGATTCCATTCTCCTCTCGCGGTATTTGATCCAATCAGTAGCCCTGAATGGTATGACCGACATGTTTGAGCAAGTCATTAACACAAGGCATTCTGATTGTGCGTTAATAATGAACAACGGTGGTTACGCAGTGAAGTCATTCTTCATGTCATTAAATTCCAGTTTATCCCTGGCCATGAAGAAATAGCAGGTAACGAAACGGTGGACCTCTGTGCTAAAGAAGCTAATTTTCTCCAATATTTTCTTCACTTTGCATCCACAAAGTGTAGTGTACGTCCAACACATCTGTTCGATGAACAGTGTTCCCAGTCCAGATGTTGTAACGTACATAAAAAAGGTATACGTTGGCACTAAAGCCATCAAAAAGAATATGATTCAGTGCCTAAATGTTCAGAACCAAATGGACGGTGCAAGTTGTGGTCTGTTCGCTCTGGCATTCTCTACGTCTAAAGTTGGAGGAAAACACCCTTGTTTTCTTACCTACGGCGTGCGCAAGATAAGAAAACATCTTATTTCGTGCTTTGAAAATAACTCGGTGATGGATTTTCCAATATTGGTAACGTCTGAAAGCGTCAGCTAAGAAAAAGGAAAATTTCTCTGGATCCATGGACTACGAATTCAAAAAGAAATAATCATCAAATGTGAAAGCAAAATGTTCTTGTATAAAATAAATGCATTTCTATTATTAAAGAATTAGTTACCGTTTATTTGATTGGCACGACATCCAGGAAGCTTTATAACCAATGCCATTTAAACAGTTTGATAAAGTAATGAATGTGAATCATGTAAGTTATGTTATCTTATGTTATGTTATGAATGTTGATAAGTTATAAATGTTGATTATATTATCATGTAAATTTTACAAAACTTCAAGAATTTGTTTAGTTAATTTAATTGTTTAACTTGAGCTCAAATAAAGGCCTGCAAGTGTTGCCCAGCAACAGGTCAAGGCCCAAATTTTAGTCCCTCAACTCGGATTAACTGAAAACGGCAGCTGGTCTGAGTAGTGGGGCTGGAATCGAAAGCCACAACTCAACGAGGCCCACAGAAGAGAAAGACCGACTGAATTTCATGGCTACACTCGAGGTCTCTCAGGCATTCTCTTATTGGGAATAGCTAGTTCGTTGATCACTTTACAAGTTAGGCGAAAGAGGCAGATGGGAGTGCGTAAACTCCCCCGGTAAGTGCATGCAAAACATTTATGTAATAGCTGCTCTGTTGGAGAAGTGTATGAGCTGTAATTCTAATGTAGATTGATGCCTCAACGGAGCGCATGTTATCTGAGAATTAAGAGCGTAGCCCTCTGTTGTCTGTGAGTGCCCAGAAATGATAGCATATACGATTTTCCCTTAAGAAAGGTTTACATTTTTCGTTTTAGGATAATTTTAGGTCTATAGGTGCATTATTTCGAAAGTTAGAAGTGTGTGAACGTAGAACCACCCACGACAAAATGAGACTCATCGAAAAAAAATCCGATGCCCATTGAGGGGTTACGGGAATTTTGCTCCCTGCCTCCCAGAACACGTATTTATAACTTTTGTCCTACTTTTTAGCGTCGAGAATGACTTAATGTTGAAATTGAAACTAATTTGAAGTTTTTAGGTGCTATGATTTAGAAGTAACAGTCGAGAGAAAATGAGGCTTATTGAGAAAATCTGCCTCCCATTGAGGGGTTACGGGAACCTTGCTCCCTGGTGTCTAAATGCTAAGGAATGTTGGCATGTACGATTTTCCCTTATGAATGTTTCAATCCTTCGTTTGAGCGTAATTTAAACTCGATATGTGCATTATTTCGAAAGAGACAAGTGAATGAACTTGTGTGTGTGAGGGCGCGCGAGTCGGAAAGGTATCTCTTGAAATTTCTGTACTTTCCACAAAACCGTTTCTGTATCGTCTCGGTTGCGGCCTGCCGGTCAAACTATCCGAGGAGTAGAAACAAACCGGCGTGCCGAATTTCGACCACTCGCGCGATCACAAACTTGAACACAGTCTTTCTCCCTAAAAAAATATAAAAAAGTAATAATTTTCAGGGAGCTCTAACTTGAGAAATAATGCACTTATCGACTTCAAATTACTTTCAAACAAAAGACCAAAACATTCTTTATGACCAAGGCACATTGAAAAATTTCTGTCCATTCACAGACAGCAGGGGGTTACGCTCCCTTTACACCCTCAACTCTCACACACGCACCGTCATAACACATAATTTTACGGGCTTGTAACTTGAGAAATAATTACAGTATATCGCCAACGTTACTTTCAATCACCAGACTATTTCATTTTCATATGTGGAAAAATTTTATGTCAAATTTCAAGGCCGAAAAGACATTGAACTAGACCATGACGTATTGGACGTAGATCGTAAAATTTATGAACAATATCACAGCTGAAAAGAATTATTTTAATTTCTGAGAATACATCCTTGAAACGACTCAGGATATTGCTATCATTTATTTAATCAATAAATTGGGTAAAAACAATACTAGAACAAATTTTCTTACCTATAGTTACAAATTGAAAAGGAAAATATGGAATAAGCCAGTGAATTCTCTAATTAACAACTTTAATGTTGAAGGGAGCGCACCTTAAAAATTTGTCGACTTGCAAAATTTTTGGGAAAAAATGAAAGAACACTTAAACATTCGGTGGTAATTTTTATATTTTAATCAAATTCATTTCATATATGACGTATGCACTTCAATTTAATGCTCAATAATTTTTACAGCTCATTATAGTGGTTCATCGTATCAGCTTTTTGAAGATAACATTTTTCAGTTTCAATTTTTCATTTGTATGGGTTAGTTTTGTTGAAATTTCCAATTTTTAAGAAACAATGGGTGTGTGACAGATTTCAGCATTGGCATATGTAATTGTAAAACTTTTATTGGAAAAAACGTTTCTGTTTTTTAGTTCATATGGACAGGTATGCTCTCTTTCGAAAGGTATGCTCTCTTCTGTAATTTATCAACACAGTTGCTCACAGTGTGCGTCGGAGTATGTGGGTTCTGCCACTAGAGCCTTACATATTCGCGTTGCAGAGCATGCCGGCCGAAGTTATCGCACTAACCGTCCTCTTGCTGCTCCTTCTCACTCAGCCATACGAATCCATGCTGAAAGTTGTAACCTTCCTATAAAATTAGAGGACTTTAACATTTTAGCAGCTGCTTCAAACCCCGTTGATTTGCGCATTATTGAATCTCTTTATATTTTACAACGCAAGCCTTTTTTAAATGACTCCCAATCCGCTTTTCCTTTGCAAATAGTTTAGGAATTTGATTTTTTCAAGTATTCGTTCCTTTTAATTTTTCTTGTTTTTTCGATATTGCCAATATGTAAATATTTTATTTTTTCCAGAGAATTTTGTTGAGAATGACTCTTTGAGTCGAAACGTCCAATTTTACCAGTAAAGCTTTTAATAAAAAATGCTAAGTTTCAAAGCCTTTTTCCTCGCTATTATTTTTATAGTCAAATTTTGTAAAAATACCAACCGACATGTGCTTCCATATGTTCGTAGGTGCTACGGTGAGGAAGGTGTACGGGCTTTCAGAAAATTTGAGAACGCCTCTTTAAAATTAGTTTAAGTTCAGTTGGATCTGGATTTTTTAATGGTTTGTAAGGTTTACAACACCATTCCAAAGTTTTTGCGATTTAGGCTCTACAAGAAATCACTGCAATCTTCAAGCTTCTACAAATCATGGCAGTCCAAACTACTGGTTAACGAAATTTCATCAAAGAAAAAGACTCACGTCAAACTATCATCTGAAGTTGCTGCTCTGCGTGGGTCCTTGCGTGACCAGTTTCCACCAATTACGGTGCTCTTAGTGGAGCAACATGTCCAGCGTTCCAAGAATAACTATCACACAGCTACAAAGTCTACGCACGACAAGAAACTTAGGAATCTTTGTATTGGTAATGCAATCCAACCTTGTAACCCTGACGATGTAGTTTCCAATTTTAGTTCTGTTACTATGTCTCCTCGTTTGAAGCTTTTGCTGGCGTTTGGCTTGGATTTCAATTTGCCCGTCTACCGCATAGATTTCAACAAATACTTTCTATGTTTTGAGAAACTGGCCCTCAGCCTGAAGTCTTTTCAACCGCAACAATTCGCAGTAGTTAAAAATAGATTGAGAACTCTGGCTTATAAATACTATTATAATTTTAAACCTTATAAAATTTTCTCTGCCGTGTTTTCTAAAGCTGACTTTTCTTTATTAAAAATCTTTGCCTCTATTAATGAGATCATTGTGTGTCGTCCTGATAAAGGAAGAGGCGTCGTTATCATAGATAAAGTTGACTACATTAAAAGCATGAAAGAGATCATCTCTGACCAATCGAAATTTAAAGAGATATCTGAACCGATCCTGAACTACACCATACGAATAGAAGCTAAAATAAACAATTTTCTGCGGAAACTTAAGAAATTAAATCTTGTTACCGAAGAAATATATAAAAGACTTTTCGTGACTGGCTCTGGCCCTGGGGTCTTGTACGGTTTACCCAAAATTCATAAGCCAGATTTTAAAAGCAAGTTTGCATTTCGGCCAATCTTTGCCACCTATCGCACACCTAGCTTTAATTTGTCAAAATTTCTAGTCCCTATTTTGAATCCTTTAACGTGCAATGAATTTACAATTGAGAATTCAAAATCTTTCGTTAATCTAGTCACTACAGTACCTAATGCTGATAATTTTTATATGGCATCGCTGACGTCAAGAATCTTTTTACAAATGTTCCTTTAAATGAAACTATTGATATCATCTTAAACTGTTTGTTCGAAAGCGTAGATACTGTTCTGGGCCTAAGTAAGGCATTGTTCAAGACTCTCCTTCAGCACTCTGTTCTGAACTCTTTTTTTGTTTTTGACAATAAATTTTATCAACAGTTGGACGGGTTAGGTATGGGGCTACCGCATGGACCTACTTTTGCCAATATTTTTATGTGTTTTCATGAGCAACAATGGCTTAGAGATTGTCCTCCAGAGTTTAAACCTTTTTTATACAAGCGATTTGTTGATGATACCTTTTTATTGTTTCATGATCGGTCTCATTGCTCTCTTTTCCTTGTAAGGAAATCACACACTGCAAGATTTTCAAAAATTTTTAATTTGGTAACGCAACCAAAGACAAGAACGTTGAAGTTTAACAAAGATTGAGGCAGCAACGGAATCTTATTCCGTTCAGAAATTGGTTGATAAGGCCTCGCTTCCTCCTAGCTTGCGAGTGTTCGGAGAGAGACTGAAGGTACCGTTTTCAAGTATTGAATGGTACCTCCAGAAAAGTAGGAACCTCGGTCAAAATTAGGAGTCAGATGGGCGCTCAACAAGAATTTAGCGGGGCCGAAATGACGCCCTCAACTGCTGTCGGGTGGGAAGCAGACCGGACCCGGCGGTAGTTGCGGTATACTGCGCAAAAGAAAACGGTAGTAAGCTTGCGAAATACACAAAACTTGCAAGTTTCTTTCAGTTATTTCAATAAAGTGGAATGTAGTGCACAAATCTAAGTTCAAAATAAGTGAAGTCCTGATAACCCTCACCTAAGGAATTACTTCCCGAGTGAAGCCATTGGAGCTTCTTTTAGAAAGAGGTTAGGTGAGAGATGAAAAAATAACGAAAAGACGATGGTGGAAGAATACCCTTCAGAGCAAGCATCAATAAGAGTTAACGTTTTTAAGGATGGCCCAACGGGCTCTTAATACACGAGCGTAGCTTGACAGCTGAGTAAGTACGGCTCAACAGAACCGGCAAGTAAGTGAGTACGGCTCAACAGAACCGGCAAGTAAGTGAGTACGGCTCAACAGAACCGGCAAGTAAGTAAGTACGGCTCAACAGAACCGGCAAGTAAGTAAGTACGGCTCAACAGAACCGGCAAGTAAGTAAGTACGGCTCAACAGAACCGGCAAGTAAGTAAGTACGGCTCAACAGAACCGGCAAGTAAGTAAGTACGGCTCAACAGAACCGGCAAGTAAGTAAGTACGGCTCAACAGAACCGGCAAGTAAGTAAGTAAGTACGGCTCAACAGAACCGGTAAGTAAGTAAGTAAGTACGGCTCAACAGAACCGGTAAGTGAGTACGGCTCAACAGAACCGGCAAGTAAGTAAGTAAGTACGGCTCAACAGAACCGGCAAGTAAGTAAGTACGGCTCAACTGAACCGGTAAGTAAGTAAGTACGGCTCGACAGAACCGATAAGTAAGTAAGTAAGTAAGTACGGCTCGACTGAACCGTTTAGTAAGTAAGTACGGCTCGACAGAACCGATAAGTAAGTAAGTAAGTAAGTACGGCTCGACTGAACCGTTTAGTAAGTAAGTAATGTTAGAGGCGGCTAGAAAGCATAGGAATTATTGATACCGCTCTGAATGGCTAGTTGAACAAAATAAACATGAAACACACATTCACACAAACCAAATCAAGAGTACGGTCAAAGAAAGGGACCAAGATTGCGAGAATGTTGTCGAATGCACAGGCGAAGTGCAGCACTCTGTTGTTCCACGTTACTCCATTATGGTACACAGGACGAGTACACAGTACAGTTCAAGTCCGTCGTGTAATGGTAAATATTAAGCCTCTAAGCCTCTAAGCCTCTTGTCCTCTTGTCCTCTTGTCTAAATATATAAAAATATCTCACCGACATAGCTTCCTCCTCCGCCCCCGGTCAGCTGAAAGCCTTTAAAGTGCAAACTGACAAGTACCTTAGAGGCGCACACGGTAATTCTCAACATTCTCGACTATTTGAATGCTAAACACCCAAATATTACCTTTACCCTAGAAACTGAACAGAACGGTAGCATTTCTTTCCTCGATTCTTTAATTACAAAAGAAAGTGGTCATTTTTGTAGTTCAATTTTTCTCAAATGTAGTTTTACCGGTCTTGGAACCAGTTTTTTTGGTTTTTGCACCTTTCGATTTAAAATGAACGGTATTAAAACGCTATTATCGAGGGCCTGTGCAGTTAGTTCTAACTTTAGCAATCTTCTTAAGGAGTTTACTTTTCTAAAAAGGTTTTTCCATTCCAATGGTTTCCCACTACAACTTTTTGAGACTACCCTGAGGAATTTTTTCAATCGAATGTACCACCAAACTTCGGCTGTTGCTACTGTAGAAAAGAAAGATTTGTATTATATCCTCCCTTTTTTCGGTCAGCAATCGGAAAATATGAAAAAAGAATTGTACGTACTTTTATCCAAATATTTCACACATGTTAACTTTCATTTGTGCTTCTTAATAAATATCGAATTGGTTTCTTTTTCAACTACAAAGATAAACTTTCGAAAGGTATGCTCTCTTCTGTAATTTATCAACACAGTTGCGCACAGTGTGCGTCGGAGTATGTGGGTTCTACCACTAGAGCCTTACATATTCGCGTTGCAGAGCATGCCGGCCGAAGTTATCGCACTAACCGTCCTCTTGCTGCTCCTTCTCACTCAGCCATACGAATCCATGCTGAAAGTTGTAACCTTCCTATAAAATTAGAGGACTTTAACATTTTAGCAGCTGCTTCAAACCCCGTTGATTTGCGCATTATTGAATCTCTTTATATTTTACAACGCAAGCCTTTTTTAAATGACTCCCAATTCGCTTTTCCTTTGCAAATAGTTTAGGAATATGATTTTTTTCCAAGTATTCTTTCCTTTTAATTTTTCTTGTTTTCTCGATATTGTCAATATGTAAATATTTTATTTTTTTCAAGAGAATTTTGTTGAGAATGACTCTTTGCGTCGAAACGTCCAATTTTACCAGTAAAGCTTTTAATAAAAAAATGCTAAGTTTCAAAACCTTATTCCTCGCTATTATTTACATGTAATTATAATTATAGGAGACAACACAATTTCATGGACGATGCATTTTCATTGCGGGGTGAAAAAACTTTAGACAGTTCACATGTACATGACATAAAACTGAAGTTCTTGACGCCAGAAAATAATATTAGAATCGATTGCTTCGGCACATGTTTAACAATGTCATTTCATGGAAGCATAAAAAAATATATATATATGGATAAGGACCACGAAAATTGCAAGTTTTGTATTTCTAATTAAAAAATGTTAACATAACGGTGATTAGTTGGTAAATATTTCATTTAAGTATAAATAGATGATCACACAACAAATTTATGGTTTTTTACGTCAATGCTTTACAATAATGAAGAGATGATTTAGGTAATGTTACAAGTTGAGAGGGAACAGAAAAAAAGGGTATCTCTAGTTAAAATGCTAGTTGTCAGCATAGTACACACATATGTGTAAATGTATATGTAAATATATATACACATATACATGCACATACATACCTACGCACATACATACACCTAACACGCACACATACACAAATACATATAAATGCATCGAGGTAATCACAATACATATGCGTTCTACATAAGTGCTGTGCGATGTACTGAAATATAGGATCATGAGCAAATGAAGTTCGTGACAACTTTTTCAGTATGTAATGCTGCTTACAATTTCTAATGAAATATTGTAACGATGTTTAATTAAATATAGTAACGAAAAGATCATTGTTTGATAAGCGTCTTATTTATCATACGAGGGTGATCGCGCAACAAGTATATACATTTTTTTAAAATGCTTTACAATAATGAAGTGAAATGAAGTATTACGTAGTGACACATACACCCATCTATGCACGCATAGCGTGCACTCGTACACATCTACACAAGTAAGCATGTGCGCAAATATCAGCGTAAACTACTCACTATAAACTAACATTCCAATCGAGGGACTCGGAGAAAATTTCTCTTACTACGGCTTAAATTTTATGAAATTTCCGTACTTAAAATAATGGCACAAAACAGTCTACCTGAGTCAGAAACATGAAAACGATTGTTCTAAAACGTTTCCCAAGTACAGAATATTTCCAGATATACGTGAGGCTTAGGTGCGGTGGTTATAATGTACTTTAGAGCGTAGGAGATGATATGATAATTTGCACTACACTAGCCTAACAAGAACATTTTTGGACGTGAATAAGAAAGAAAATATGAATGTCCTATAAGGGTTTCATATTAAAAAAAAAGATCACATTATCTTAGAAATATGGTGCAGAATGTCGGCAATTGATAAACATACATAAGTACCATGACAGTCTAGTTTGATGCTTGCACAAAAACGGAGAGGAACGACATGAAATGCATCCTGTGGCTGATTTATTTAGTTTGAATAGAGCTTTTTAATTCATGAAAGCAATGAAGATACTGAACTTTGTGGGTTGAAAACATGACATTTTACATTTACAAGACATTTAAGCTTTCGATTTCTTTACAATAATAAAATGAAATGATGTGTTGGGTAGTGTTAGAAATTGGGAGTTAATAAGCAGCGGGCATTTATAGTTTATGTACTAGTTGCTAGTAAAGGGCGCACAGGTGTATGTGCACATTTGCACACCAATATGCGCACATACACCCATATACGTACACACATATACAAGTAAGCATGCTTGCGAATCTCAGCGTATAGAGAATCATATCATAATACCTACGCATACTTCAAAACTGTTGTGTAATGTCTTGAATTATAAAACAATGAGCAAGGGAGAGTATTCAGCAATGGAAATACCAGGCAAATGTGATTCGTCAATACGTATTCAGTATGTTCTGTAACTAAGAATTATTTTTGAGACGAAAGATGATGAATTATTTTGGCTTTAAATTCTCTCGGTCTTTGAGGGATTTTAATACTCAGGGGAAGTTTGTTCCACAGTAAGGGGATTGATATTGACAGACATTTTGCCCTTTGTGAGATGAACGATAGTTGACAAAGACATTATTGTTTCTGTTCGGTTTTTGGTTGGTTACAGTGTGTGGATGGAAACGCACTATCTCAGCAGTGCTCTGAGGAAGATATAACGTGGAGAATACGTATTGGGCCCTCTGCATGAGGAGCCTTTCTTGAATAGGAATCCAGCCGAGTTTATTAAGGAGAGGGGTTACGTGATCACTTCTTTTGAAATTACTGTTGCATACCACCTTGGCTGCGAAGTTTATGCACTTTTGTAAATCTCTTTGAAGGTATTGAGGTAAGTCTCCCCATACTAGGCTGCAGTAGTCAATGCGCGGTAACACCAAGGATTGAATGGCTAATAATCTGGATTTTTCGTCCAGCATACGTTTAATACGATAAAAAAATTAAAGTTCCGTGAATTTTGTTGCAAGTGTTCTCAACGTGAGATTTGAAAGACATAGTTCTATCGAATCAAATACCTAGATTTTTAAATTTTTCTGGTGCAATAATTTTATCGTTTTCAACTGCGAGAGTAAGATCTGAAGTTTTTTAATAGTTTCTTTGGATCCGAAAATAATGCATATTGTTTAATTAGCATTTAATTTAAGACTATTTCGGTTTTGCCATGATTTCAGGCTAATCAGTATAGTTTCGGCTTTAATTTGCGTCTGTGTTATTTCCAATACAGAACTTGTTATTGCAATTTGAATATCATCTGCATACATTGATATCCGTGTATTAGAAGGCATTGGAGGAAAATCATGAATGAAAATAGAAAACAGTAGCGGACCCAGAATGGATCCTTGGGGAACACCAAAATTGTTTTGAATGAATGGTGACAATTTGTTTTCTATGTGGAGTGCATGAAATCGATTTGACAAGTAGTTTTCAAACCATTGCGTGTCTACTCCCAAGTACAGTATTTTACGTAGAAGTCTAACATGTTCGACGCTATCGAACGCTTTAAAGAGATTAAGTAGCAGCAAGAGTGTCACATTCTATTGATAGATGTCACTAGTAAATTTTTTCAGAGATATTGAGCAGAGCGTTTAGAGTGCTAGTGTTTCTTCTATAGGCGTATTGATTTCGGTGGAGTAGATTCGACTCGTCCAGGTGAAATGACAGTTGATTTGTCACCCCTTTCTCTAATATTTTGGACATGACAGGTAGAAGACTGATGGGTCTGTAGTTTTTCACTTCTATGCAACGGCCTAATAATGGAGTGTTTCCTATTGGTTTGGAAACGTGTTGGTTGCAATTGATGTATTAATTATTAGACAAATCCATGGTGCTGTGACTGGGAAACTGTCTTTGATATATTGAAGACTAATACCAACATGTTCAACTGCCTTTGTGTTGTTAGTGATGATAAGATATTTCTTAACTCCGGTAAATTGACAGGACGTGGTCTCCCCCTGACAAAAGCCCTCGAGGGTGCAGTGGGCATGAATTTTTATTTGACGTTTCACCTCCATTGGTACACACCTCACTGAAAACTTGAGCCCGTACTTTTAAAAAGAATGTGTTGAAATCCGTGGCTGTTGCCAATGGATTTTCAAAATTACTTATAGGACGTAAATTTTTATATGGGGCTACCTAACTTATGATTATCGAAGTTCATTTCGGGTTATTTTTAGCCGTTAATAGTTCCTGGTGGAAGTGAGTTTGTTTCGCCTCAGTGATTTTCTTTCGTGTAATTTTTTCATGTTCTATAATTTCTCTTGTATAAGGTACTATTTGATCTATTCTTTTTATACTCTCGCAAGGTAGCTTTCTTTATTCTGCTCATCTCTTTTATTTCGTCAGTAATCCAAACAGTGCCTTTTGGCTTGATTTTTTTTTTGGTGACGCAAGGTGCACATTTGTTGAGAGCTGTTGTGAAGTTCTCGTTCAAGATGGACACTTGAATGTCAACATCGTCAGATTGCATCATATTCTGGAATTCGGTGGACCTATTTAGTATTTTTCCTTGAAATAGTTCCGCTGAATAGTTTTTTTTTCGAAAGATAAGTCATTAGGCGGTATTTTTGTCATTCCTTTGCAAAATTAATTTAATATTGTATAGAGTGGTGATCGGAAATAGAAGGTGATATTACTGTACTAAGTATTGTGGTGGGATTATTGTGATTGCCAGATTGAGGAAAGTTTTATAGACTTTGGTGATGCGAGTCGGTTCTTTGACCATATGGGTTGGTGTTATAGAGCTGTTTTTCCAGCCTGCCTCTTGTAGGTGCCTGCGATGCACATAGGGTTAAGAACTTTAATTATGCTTTTGTTCCTTTTAAATTTATCACTCATTTTATTTCGGACTGTTTCTATTTTTTATATGTATTATTGGTTGTCATATTTCTATGAAATATTAATTATAGTTGTTCCTCATGAGTGTGTTTATGCGAACGGAGAAGCCGCCTCTGCGGTTACGTACGGAGGCCTTATCGAAAATGACGGCAGGTGAAGGAAATATAGCACCGGTGTAATGCAACTTTACTGTTGGTTCCAGTTTAGCTATGAGTTAACACCGGCAGTAAAACTGCCCTCGCCAGTCGTGGAAGACCAAGCCATGCAGGTTTGGTAGCGCAGGACCACGGCTGACCCACCGGCACACACGAATCGGAAGGCCGAGATCGGGCTGCAAACAAATAATTGGGTTAACAAGGATCCCAAGAATGCGGATGGGTGTGAGCTGCAAGCAAAGATTACTTTATTATGGACGTCGTGAGATTAACAAGAAAGATGATTAGATTAAGGATTTTGCCAAGCATTAGTTAATTTAGGAGAACAGCAATATAGTAGCAATATAGTATATCAGCAGGTCTTACAGTTGCAGATCAATAATATTTTAGTAGCTCTTACAATTACAGATAAGAAATATTCTAGCAGTAAGGTTTTATTCATAGATTAGCAATAAGGTTACGTTTTTAGATTAGCAGTAAGTTTGTTCCCCCCGCTCAATCGCTTCCTTCTATAGAGACCTAAAGCCCGCACCGACCAACACTAATTTGTAGTAAGGATGGAGTGGGGAACCAACATCGTTTTTAGATGGAGGATTCGCTACGAAGGGTCGACCGTACACAGCGCTATATGTCAATGCGACCCACCTCGTAAGCGAACTGATTCCGTAGTCTCCGCCGCGATGGTCTGCAGGAAGTCGTCGAGGAAGGCGCCCTCGTTGCCACCGGTGCGATGCTGGTGAGGTGACCAACAGCTCATGGTAGCTGTAGAAGTCCGCAGCCGAGCACCCCTATGCGACGCGTCAGCGTTGTATGACGTATCCTCTGCAGAGCGCGTGAGCAGCCGCCAGCCCAAGGAGCCGCCGCCTCTTACTCAGCCATGGTGACGCTAAACAGTCTTAACAATGGTCATCAAAAGGAATCAATGGCGGAAGAATACAGAGAGGTCAAATGGTGTTAACGTCCTGATAGTTGGGCGTGAACTCCTATTTACAGTGCGGAGAGGCTGGAGATCTACTTCTTTGGTGTGCGAAAGACAGAAGGTCAGGTCGCAAATGACAATATTATTGTATCGGTCTGACCCCGTTAGCGTCCTTTTCGTAAATTATGGTTATATTGTACAGGTCTGCCACAGCACCCTATTAATCTGGTGTGGGTTGTCGCTGTGTGCGGGTGTGCGGGGGCTTCTCGGGCGGTCGCTAAGGACCGACATGTGACTATTTGATAATTTGTCTAGGAGTTTAGGAAAGTGTAGTCGTTAGTGTAATTGTTATTCATTTTTCATGTTATCGAATCTTAGTGATAGTTAGCATTAGTTATTAAAATACTTGCCAATTCGAATACTTTAAGATTTCTGATTATCCAACGTATAATTTTTGTTTTCTAAATTACAGTATTGTTTCAATAATAAATATCTGTAGAGCCCTATGGCGTCACTTTAGGTTTGGTGACAGTTAAATGTTTTCTCTCTGCCTAGCATATATTATTGTTGCCACCGATGCTACCGAGCAGTGTTACCCAAGGGTAACTGAATAGACACTTCTACTGAGCATGACCCGAGCTCCTGTGTAAATATAGTGATAAGTTCCTTTGTATATTTCCTGAAGCTTTATAGTGATAGTGTGTAACTTTCTATTTCATATTTGTTTTTCAGGCTCACTTATCGGACTTGACTTTGTTTACTTTGTTTACTTAGTTTTTTCAATTCTATTCATTGCTACCAATAAAGCTTGCACCCCATCGCCTCTTCCTAATTTCCACTGAGTATCATTAGTTTTAACTAAGCTCAGTGGCTGGACCTATAACATTTGGGGGCTTGTCCGGGAAAAAATTAGGTTTGGTAAGATGGCGGATGGGGGTAGTGACCATGATGATACTGGAGGTGAAGTGAACAGTGCATTTATTCCGACTAGTGGAGAAGAGGTAAACGGCAGCACCGCTCCTGGTTATCTTGAAGAGGTAATTACCATCCAGAGTCTCCTAATGCAGTTTTCACATCAAAGTGTGCGTGAAGCTCTTTTGGAGGGTGAGTTTAACCTACCGGCGGATGATATGACTCTTCTCATGCAGCTTGATCACTTGCGATTTAAGCTGTTACCTCAATGGAACTACGTTGATTGACCTAATTTGAGAGAAGGGGCAATTCAGTTTGAGAAGTTGGTAAAGTGCTGTGATGATGTTTTCGTGATTGGTGAGGCAGAAGTCTTCAGGAAAACTTACGCCGCTTGGCGCACCATGCTCAGACTCATCGCAGAATGTGACTATTGGAAAAGGATTCCCTTCTCGAAAAGATGTGTGCATTTCAACGATCCTCATAAAACTAGTCCGATAGTGTGCAACCCCAGCCTGTGGTATATCGTGCTCGTGAGCAGGGCTTCACTCAGTTGAGGGATGCATTAAGGCAGCCTCAGAGTGCATGCTACGTCAAGCCGGAGAAGCCTGCTCGATACGCCAATGTCCAACATGATTGGGACGACCCTGTAGCAAGACGTAGACACATAGAAACTGTCTCCTTGTCTGACTCTGAGTCTACGACCGACGAGGAGATAAATTTCAGAACTCCGCCAGTGCATCCTAGTAAAGTTGTGAAACCTAACTTATTTGTTGGGGATGGCCAGTGTCATTTAAGGGACTTTCTCGCTGACTATGAGCATTATTTCTCGCGGAAGGACGTGGGTGGCACCGATCGTGAACAAGCTCGGCATCTTGGAGAGTTTTTGAACGGTGAAATTAAAGAAGTTTATCACCAAATCAGTGCGTCAAACTGCCACTACCCTTACGTCCGTGCAGAACTGCTCAATTGGTACAAGAACCTGAAAATCGGCAAAAAGTCCTACTGGCGCAAGGAGTTGAGGAACTCGACGATTGGTCCAGAAGAAAAACTATACCTATTCGGCATGAGGCTCCTGAACTTGGGACAGCAGGGATACGAAAACGATCGCGAGTGTGCCCGTGAAGTGCGAGAGCAATTCCTGCGCTCCGTGCCCAGCAAGTTTTTCCGTGAGGTTAGGACAATCGAGCGACATGGGAGACTCAACCGAGGCGCATCGTACCGGCTTCCTTGGAAGTCCCTCATGGAGTTAGCTCGCGACTACGACGAAGCAGCGGACGATAAAACGTCGAATGCGAGTCATGCCTCAGAAACTCAAAACGTAGGTTTCACTCGTGCTCAGCCTAAGTTCCCGTTGATGGACCCTCCAAGTAAGGGTGGGTTCGGGCAAACTTCTGTCCTACATCGGGGGAAACCTCGGAATGCGAATAAACAGATTCCATCTAGCCTTTGCATGTGGTGTGGTAAAAGAGGGCACGAAACGAAAAATTGTCGCATGGGAAAAACCTGCTACAATTGCAATGAAACTGGACATGTAGCTGCTTTCTGTCCCAAAGCCCCACAACCTAAATTTGAGTGTCCCAAATGTGGACTGGACCATCTAGGGAAAGACTGCCAGCGAGAAACGAGGTTAAACTAACTTGCCCTGAACGCCGGAGGAAATCTTCAGGGCCTTCGACCGAGCACAAAGTCCTCCATTGCACCAGGATATTCTCCAATTCAGCACTCGCTCGAGGTCGAGCTCCGGTGGATTCGACACTGACTACAAGGGTCGCTTCGGGGAATTCTGCTCACCAGACAGAGAAGCAAACTCCAAGCAGCGGTCCTACTTCACTACTTCCCGGTGTATCTCACCTGGCCCCGACTTCTATTGAGAGCGACGACTTCCCAAAGGAATCTCATGAAATAATGAGATGTAAGCAGTCATCTTGCGACGGTGATATCAAAGAAATCCTACAGGCTACAGGTAAATTTGTGAATGTTTCAGGCGATTTGACCGCATTACCCAGAATCGAAATTACGCTAGAGGGTAAAAAGTGTCACGCGTTATTAGATACTGGAGCTTGTAGATCGTCAATATCAAGCGAACTTGCCAATAGCCTTAATTTAGTAGGTCGTGCAACTTCGGAGACGTTGATTGCCATTGGTGAAAATTTTAAATCTGAGAGCGAACTTGATCTCGAGTTTTCCAAGGCCGATGTTCCATTTTCAATCAATCGTGTAATTGTTGTGCATAAATCTAAATCTATGACTTTTCCAATCATTTTGGGTGTAGATTTTTTTGCTAGTAATGGCCTCGAATTCGATGTTCGGTCGAGAACTTTGGAGAAAACGACTAGAGAGGTAAAATGTAAAATAGCATTCAGTGAAAATGGTGTCCCGTGCAGTGTTAATTTTGCAAATATTGTCTGCTGTGCAGCCTGTAACCTAACTGTTTCTGGTGATTCTCAAGTGGAACTCGCCACTGACTGTTCTGATCTTATCAGGGGCCGTAACTTAACTTTCATGGTGGAGAATAAACTTCCTAGTAAACTTGCAGACAAAGTGGAAATTAGAGTTTGTATCATTGATGGGTCTCGTCCCAATATTTTCGTTTCTCCTCTGGTAAATTCTATTAATATCAAAAAGGGAACTGTTCTTGGGGTCATGTCTTCCATTGACGTAGAAAGTCTCGATCTTCCCAGCCCTGTTAGATGGGATAAGGCTGAAGTCAGGGAGAATGTAGACTTGTCTCATTTTAATCCGGCCGAAAGGGACAAAGTTTATCTCATGATGGAGAATGTTGTTGACGTGTTTAGTTCTGGAGAGTACGATGTGGGTGTTACCCAGCCGATAAAACACACCATCGAGCTCACGGATCGCACTCCTATCTACGAGAGACTGCGAAGATTCCCTAAGCCTATTCAAGATGAGATAAATAAGCAATGTAAAGAACTCCATTAATTAGGTATCATTGAACCTAGTGTATCTCCTTGGGCTTTCCCAGTTGTGCCGGTTAGAAAGAAAGACGGTACTATCAGGATGTGTGTTGACTATCGCAAATTGAATAAGATTATGAAAACCGATAAGCACCCTATACCTGACCTAGTAGATTCATTGTATAGCTTGAACGGGGCTAAATATTTTTCCTAGTCTAGATTTGATGAAAGGGTATTACCAAATTCCTCTTGAAGATTCCTGTAAAGAGTACACTGCTTTCGCTACCAACCGTGACCAGTGGCAGTTCGCCAGAATTCCGTTTGAAATTAAAACTGCTCCAGCAGGCTTTCAGCGCGCACTACAAGACATAATTTACCGAGAGATATCGAGTGAAAAGGTAAAAATTTACCTAGACGATATCCTGATCGTTGAATCAAATTTTGATGCCCACGTTGATCTAGTGCGTAGAGTTTTGAACGTTTTGAGCGATCATGGGCTGAAGGTAAAACCTTCCAAGTGTCGTTGGGCTGTTCGTGAGCTGGAATTCCTCGGTCACGTTGTTAACGCGAGTGGAGTGCGAAAGACTCCTCATTATATGGACGCTGTGAAAGATTACCCGCGTCCTAGTATTGTTAAAGAATTACAGGGTTTTTTAGGCCTGATTAATTTTCAGCGCAAGTTTATACCCTCATGTTCTGATATCATGAAACCTTTGTCTGAATGGACGGGAAAAAGAGGATCAGTTAAGCTGAAATGGACGAGTTCAATGGTCGAGGCGTTTGAATCTCTCAAGCAGTTCATATTGAAAGATGTCGAGTTAGCGTACCCCGATTATGCTGAAACTGCTGAGAAGCTCGAACTTTGGGTTGACGCTTCTGCGAGCGGTGCCGGAGCTTGCCTCACCCAAAAGTGTGACGGCGAATCAAAAGTTATAGTGTACGCTTCGACCACGTTCTTGCCAAATCAGCGAAACTATTCTACCATTGATAGGGAACTTGCCGCTTTACGATGGGCAGTTAAGAGCTTGCGTCCATTTTTGTACGGAGTAGAATTTATAATTCATACTGATCATCAAGCTCTTGTGTACCTACATAATATGAAGCTGGTTAGCAGTCGTTTAGCTAGAACCGTGGAGGATTTGGCAGAGTATTCTTTCGAGATAAGATACACTCCTGGTCGACTGGACGTTGCTGCTGATAAGCTTTCTCGTCTTGGTGCTCTCCCCAATGAGGTTGAATTTAAAAGCGATTCACAACAAACCCTACTTCCGGGGCTGATTGTGGAGTCATATGCTCCTGGAGGCGGAGATTCGTTGTTTTATAGTTTATACCAGTTGTTGAGGGAGAGGGCCAATAACGAACTTTTTCCTCGTGACCAATTTGAATTAAGGAAGGTTGTGGTAGACGAGATTCTACAGAACCCTACCGATTATAAGGTTGACCTAACCACAGAGGTGCGTCGTACGTTAAAATTAATGAAACTGCCTGGTCAGTTACCTTGTCTGGAAGCTTTGGTGGCAACCAGTAAGCTTTTTGATGTTGTAATATGTGTGTATTACTGGGACTCCGCTCCAGTGGTGTACAAGCACGGTGGGGTGACAGAGGAAGCCTCTATTGTTAACCTGCAGTGCTTATCAGGTGTTCACTACAATCCTCTTGTCGAGCTTAAATCCTTCTGTGGCTACCCGCAAGAAACTTGCTGCGCAGCTGCTTTAGCTTCACCGAACGGAATAGTGGGAGTAAGAATGAATGATTTCGATGAAGATATCGTACTCGATGTAGCGCAGTTGTTCATTGTTTTTCCCCATTGACACCCTGTAACGAAACACCCCATGATTAAGGTTAAAATTTCCGACAAAGAAGGTTGCGCTATCCTAGATTCCGGTGCTCAATGCAGTTTAATTGTGGAAGAATTTGTGGAAGAACTTGCTGGTTATTCTGTGTATTACGGAGATGCCGTTCATTTAATCGGTCTTACTGGAGCAGTATTAACTGTCGAGAAATTCACTACTCTTCAATTGGAAGTAGGTGGCTCAATGATCGAGCAGCGATTTCTTATAGTACCCAATAACGTTTTACCCTCATGTTGTTTACTCGGGCTAGATTTCGTGGCTTCCAACCAGGTTATCATGAATTTTAGTTTTGGGCTGTGTCGAGTAAACGGGGGTCAGCCGGTTGAATTCCTAGCTTGCCGTCTCGCATCGGATAATTCAAAATTGTGGATAGCGGTAGCCCAGAACTTGGAAGTTCCAGAGAGCTCTAGACGCTTGGGGCTACGAACTAGTGCGTTAAGAGCTCTAGAAGTTTTAACTAATGAAGACCATACGTCATTGACTATGAAACAGAAGAGATGCTTGGAAATTCGATCGGTTTGCCAGGGATTGCATAATGATGTTCCTCACGAACAAGGGCAAGGGCCTGCATCTCGTTTTAAAAGACATGCTAATAACTTGTGTTTGATAGACGATTTGTTATGTTTCGGTAAAGAATGTTTTGTCCCTGTCCTACCGTTTAACTTTGTACTAAATTTAATAATCCGCGTTCATGTTGAACTCGCGCATATAGGTAGGGATGAACTGTTAAATTACGTTAAATCTATGTTCTGGCATCCAAAAATCGGACAAATTGTAGGAGATGTCTGTTCCTCCTGTTCACATTGTCAAATGTTTAAAGTCTAGTCGGACCATCTTGGTTCCTCCTACGTCGAAGGTAGTAACTAGCGAACCTTTTGATTTGGTGGCCGTGGACTTGGTCTCCTATTCGCGATCTACGTCTGGTTACGTTGCTGCACTGGTCCTAATAGACGTGCACAGCAAATGGTTGTCGGCTGTCCCGCTTAAGGATAAAAACCGGCCCTACCGTAGCTGATGCCCTGGATAAAGCTGTCCTACCTTGTCTGGCAGCGGTTCCAACCAGATTGTTGAGCGATAATGGACCTGAGTTCATATCTTCTAAATTCTCTGCCGTTCTCAAAAAATGGGGGATCGTTCATGTGCGAAGTACCTTACAAAGCTTCGAGTAACGGAGCGGCAGAGCGTGTCATAAGGACTCTAACGAGACTCATCGCTGGGCTACTCGCCGATTCTCGTGACTGGGATGCAGAGCTGCCGTCAGCAGTATCTATTTACAACAATACTGCTCATTCAGAACTGAAAACGTCCCCATCACAGTATTTGCTTTCTCAGAAGCACGTGGCAAATCCAGCGGGGCCGCCAGAGCAGAAATGGCGCCTTGGACACGATGCTTACTCTCCGTTTCCGGTGAATGACCTAGTTTTGAAGGAGCGTCCAGTTCACGGTCGCTTGAACGTAAATAAATTTCTCCTTATTTACGACGGATCTTTGAGAGTGCTAAAGGTTAACCCGAATGAAGTGACTTACGAGCTAATGGACCTTAAAGGTGGTGAAGTTATCAAAACTCACCATAAATTTCTTAAACTGTACAAAACCGCACCGCTGTATTTGCGGCGAAATAAACTATTTCGAAGATTGAATGTCGAGTTGAGCGAGTCCACGAAAGTCCCTGCGGAGACCTCGGAGACGGAAACTCGCCCTTCGATTGGTTCCCACGAACACTTTGATTCAGATTCCGCTTCTTCGGGTTCTGTTCGAGATTTCTGTGTCATAACAGAGACAGGGAGCCGAGAGAAGCATACTAGCAAGATAGCGGATCCCTGTATCTGTTATGACACAACAGAGACAGGGAGCCGAGAGAAGCATACTAGCAAGATAGTGGGTCCTTACTTCGAAACATGGGACAGAGGTTGCTGCAAAGGTTGTTTCATCCTCCTCGCCGAGTTCTATAAGACGACTACAGCGGAGTTGAGGCGTAATCCAGACCAGTCGCTCCAGCCAGTTTGTGCTGAAGTGGAAACTTTGGCAACAGCATCTCCCGTCAGTTTAGGAGCTTTGGAGCGAAGCATTGATAGATTGTACGACGCGCTTACCCCGGCGGTGATACAAAGCTGCCGCGATGATAGTAGACTCGCCCCTACTATTTCAGAGTCACCCCGCTGTCTTAGATCTCGAGGTCCCGCTAGAGAGCAACCCCATGTACAACCTCGAACTTTAGAATATAAAGCGAAACGGTCATTAGACCAGACGGAATAAGTTACCATTTTGTGTTCATGTCGTCCTAATTAGCTAGGTTTAAGTAGATGATATTAAATATATCCTTTTCCCTAAGCTTGCTATGTTCTGTTGTCGCTATTTGTAGTTGGTAAAATTATCTATTAATAAGTGTTGATGCGTTCTGTGCGATCAATTTAAAAGTAATTGAATTGTATATATTAGGTTAAGCTGTATTTAGAAATTTGCTGCACTCAGGCTTACAGAGACGAGGGTGAGGGGGGAGTGTGTTATAGAGCTGTTTTTCCAGCCTGCCTCTTGTAGGTGCCTGCGATGCACATAGGATTAAGAACTTTAATTATGCTTTTGTTCCTTTTAAATTTATCATTCATTTTATTTCGTACTGTTTCTATTTTTTATATGTATTATTGGTTGTCATATTTCTATGAAATATTATTTATAGTTGTTCCTCATGAGTGTGTTTATGCGAACGGAGAAGCCGCCTCTGCGGTTACGTACGGAGGCCTGCCACAGCACCCTATTAATCTGTTGTCGCTGTGTGCGGGGCTTCTCGGGCGGTCACTAAGGACCGACATGTGACTATTTGATAATTTGTCTAGGAGTTTAGGAAAGTGTAGTCGTTAGTGTAATTGTTATTCATTTTTCATATTATCGAATCTTAGTGATAGTTAGCATTAGTTATTAAAATACTTGCCAATTCGAATACTTTAAGATTTCTGATAATCCAACGTATAATTTTTGTTTTCTAAATTGCAGTATTGTTTCAATAATAAATATCTGCAGAGCCCTATGGCGTCACGTTAGGTTTGGTGACAGTTGAATGTTTTCTCTCTGCCTAGCGTATATTATTGTTGCCACCGATGCTACCGAGCAGTGTTACCCAAGGGTAACTCAATAGACACTTCTGTTGAGTATGACCCGAGCTCCTGTGTAAATATAGTGATAAGTTCCTTTGTATATTTCCTGAAGCTTTATAGTGATAGTGTGTAACTTTCTATTTCATATATTTGTTTTTCAGGCTCACTTATCGGACTTGACTTTGTTTACTTTGTTTACTTAGTTTTTTCAATTCTATTCATTGCTACCAATAAAGCTTGCACCCCATCGCCTCTTCCTAATTTCCACTGAGTATCATTAGTGTTAACTAAGCTCAGTGGCTGGACCTATAACAATGGGCTCAGTTTATCCAACAGTTTGCTTAGCTGATTGTATTTGTCCGTTAAGTCAACATTAAAATCTCCGAAAGCAAAGAATGACTTTTTGCCCGAAGGATTTCTTTGAAGGTTTCCTCAATGAAATCTAGTGTTAGACTTAGGGGAGACGATGGGTGCCGGTAAAGGCTGCCAATGATTATGGATTTATGTTAATTTATTTGCACTTCTAATCAAATCATTTCAACGCTTTGCAAACTTTATTCGCTAGAAGTGAAGATGTTGAGTACATTTCTCTCACAAAAATACAAGATCCACTACCTCGGTGGGTTTTAGTGCCATTGTAGCGATATAACATATAGTCAGGAATGTTAAAAAATAAACTCTGAATTTATGAATAAAACCATGTCTCTGACACATATAAAATGTCAATTTTTTCAGTGACCAACATTACTCTGATTTCATCCAATTTACCATTGAGGCTTTGAGCATTTATATGTTTTATTTTGATTTTACTTATATTAGCACTCCTTTTAAAGGTAGCAAAGTTACTATCTCGATGGGATCGTTCCGAGGATTCATTGATCTTCTTTACGTTACCCAGGGTGTTTGGCCAAGCATCTGCTATGTAAGAAAATTTACTATTTAGCTGGGCAGCGGCAGTCTGCCAAAATGAGGTAACTCCAGTCTGATTTTGCCTTGTGTGACAAGGGCACTGTAGTGATCCTTTTATGATGGAGGCAGTAATGGAGGGTTATTATTTGATAACTCTGAAGAGGGATCGACTGATATTTTCAAAACACAATGATCCCGTTCATCCAGAATAAGAAGTTTTCGGCGTGTCACATTTGAGATGATTAATGGTATAAGGTCTACAGCAGCTTGATCAAAATGTTTGTCATCAATGTAATTATCTATGAGGTTTTGCATGTCTCCACTGTTCTTGTCAACAAACTTAGCGTATGTGCTTTTGTTTGCTTTACTATACGTTTTGAATGCACTTTTTAAGGAATTGTAATCCCATTTTGATGCTGGTTGTTTCGTAAGTAGATGTACTACTGCATGGAGGAGGCAGTGTCCATCGGCTTTGGTGGAAAACAGTTTTTGTTTCCATGATCGTTTCAATTCATCCATTGTGGAATTCATGCGTTCACAAATGAGGGTGGAGACTTTTTTTCGTTCTTTTTACATCTTTAAGAGGTTCTGAGAGGTGAGGGGAATTTACGTTTTTCTGGCTCTGCATGGGCCGGCTGGGGTGATTTCTTGTATGGGGATCTGCAGAGAACTGAGAAATGCTCGAGTCATTTCTATTTTTCTGGTGATGATTGTGGATGCAGTTGGACGGTGGATTTTCCATTGATTGTCGACTACAATTTTGCAGCGATTTCTCTCATTCTGTTGATTTCACTGCTTCCGAGTATGTGATTTGATGTTGATTTATACTCGTGTCTGAGAGGGGCTTTTCATCCTCTGTATCAGCATTGGATAGCAATGAAAACCTATTTTTTGTAGGTACTGCGCAATTGTTTGTGGCAGAGGGAGGAGAGGGTTTGTTATATGAGGGCAAACATCGTGAGGAGAGGGGAGGAGAGGGTTTGTTATATGAAGGCAAACATCGGTTCATGTTGCCAGAGGGTTCACATGGAAAGGCTGTCAACTTAGAACAATCATTCAACTCATTCTGTTGCTTTGCATAATCATTAGAGTATTCAATTTCTTCATTCATGTCATGGGAGTCTCTGACACAGGAGATAAAATGTGAAGTTAGTCTCATAGGTGATCTTAGTGCAATTTGTTGAAGAAAATGATGCGTGTCTTCTCGCGTAATAGGCAAAGCGCGGACATTGTTGTAGGCTTCATTAACAGTAACAGTTTTTGCATTTGCTCGCAGGGGGGGGTCAGCTTAAGACCAATTTTTCTGCACAGACTCGATGCCATGTACAATTGCTGACCACTGCAGGCACTCTCCACATAAATATGAGAAAAAACATTCTATGTCATGAGTTTTTTTTACCTTGATAAGTTTATGGGATGAGAAGCTCAAACCTTTGAAACTAATTATATAGTTCCTAAAAGGAGGTGCGCGTTCAATCTAATGATAGAGATCATTGCGACGTTCAGAAGTTATGGTTTTTATTTTGCATGCTCTTTCAATGTCATCTCTATTGATTTTTGGTGAGACTATTGTCTCCAACAAGAGAAGTGTCTAGAGTGGATTCCGCATAAGGATGGTTACTCGCAGCTACCACCTGCGTAAAATCATGAGCGTGTGAATAACACACATTGAAGGTGTAAGTTATTAATTTTATTGCGCTAGGCAAACAAATAAACATGAGCGAAGTCTAAAGGAAAATTGTCAACAGGCACCATACACCTCTTCAGTGCGAGATGTTTTAAAGTTGCACGTCAAAGAGAGTCTTTGATAATAATTTGAAGTTTTAGTTCAAGGTAGAAGGTAGCGCAAATTTAGACGATAAGCGCTTTCGCTCTCATGTCTCCTTCTGCTAGCAAGGGTCGGAAGAGGTTTTCCAGGCGTCCTGACTCTGGTCTCGAGCAAAGGTAGGAGAGAGGTGCAAAGTTTACTGCAAGAGGAGAGAGAGAAATTGAAATAATTAATTTGCCAAGTTAATTGGATGAACGTAAATAGCTCGTTAAATGAAAATAATTACAAAAATCTGACAGAAGCCCTCTTACCCGCTTAACGTTCGACGTTCGGTCCCAAATGCTTGCGTTACGTAAGAAAAGAACGAAAGTGCAGGAAAAAAGGAAGGTGCTTTGGCAGTGAAGTGCAGTTATACTGTAAAAGAAGGTTTAGGAGTAAAAATTGGGTGATAAAGAGCGAGTTGAAGTAATTACGTCACTATGATGCAGAAACTATTTTAGTTCAGAGATTGGTCGAAACTCACGTAAGGAATCTATCCCCAGTGAGGTTTCTCCTGTTTTAGTGCCAAGTAAGGTGCAGGCTCAAGTGGAGCAATAAAATACAGAAAATAATAAAGAAGGCCTTAATAACACCTTAGAGTAATTAATACTACCTAAGTTAAGGGTCGCCTCTCAAGGAGGACGACAAAGGTAAGTTAAGGGTCGCCTCTCAAGGAGGACGACAAAGTTGAGTTTAATAATTGCTAGTTTTAACCCTTTCCTTCCCAGCACTTTAATTTTTAAGGGAAAAATTTTCTAATGTAATTTCAGTCATTACCCTGAAATATCAGCAAAATTGCCCTAGCATGTTTTTTTTTGCTGCGTAAGCAGGTGCTTACTTCCTTTTCGACACGTTGACTACGATTGCGCGTGTTGTGAAGTTGCTTTGGTTAGGTTGTAAAAAACAGACTGGCAAAATCGATTTATTTGCTTGAATAAGTTTCTGTCCTTTGTAAGAAATGTACAAAATGTAAGAGTTCAATAATATTTTAATGGTATGATAAAATTTCTTCAAATAGGTCGCAAAATAATTTGAAATGCCATACATTTACATTGGTGCGTGTATGAACAATTTACCTAGTGTTAAACATTTGTACCACTCCGTGGTCAAAGTGTTAAATTGATAAAAATATGATTTAGAAATGTATGCTTCGACGCCAAAAAAATGGCCGAAAAATCTGAGAAAAAATATCAATTTAGTTTCTGCTTAATTTTATCTGTAAATACATGCGCGTACGAAAAACTTGCTCAAGGTAAGTAAAAAAGGATTATATGTGTTGCATAGACTACGAAGCTATCATTGAGTGGATATCAATAGCAAATTGCACGTGTCAAACTTCTGGAGTGTCAAAAGACATAGTTGCAGGAATGTTATTAATTGCCTTGATATTTGTCATTTACTTCAAATTATTCCCCTACTAGTTGAATTACCCTGAAATTTTGTCAATTTCCCTAAACTGGAAGAACTAGTCACGGTGGGAACTGGAGTTCCCGTCGGGAAGAAAAGGGTTAAGCATTAATAATTATGGACACCCAAGTGGAAAAAGTATCACGGAAGATATAAGTGCAAATTAGAGGAGAAAAGAGAAGACAGCACAAGAGGAACAGAAATTTTCGTCCTCTTGCTCAACCGCGGGCCTTGATGGCAGCCCCGACGGAACTTCTCAGCACTCGTCCGTTTGCACAGATGGTTACTTCCGCAGGCACACGTAGCACTGGGTCACTTTCAGAGACGATGGTGAAGATGATAATATGGGTAATAATGACCGTAATAATGGTAATAATGATGATAAAATTAGGGACCAGTTCACGATCTCACCTCCGTTCGTGCTCCAAACCTCAAATGAGAGGTGGAACGAGGTCTAGACTGCTTTGTTACGGAGGTGAGCGCACTGTATTTCTTATAAGCGCTGATACAATAATTTAAAGCAAAAAGCTGTTGTAATCATTTGAATATTTGATACAGTGGAAAAAATCGCCGCTGGGCTTGGGGGACAATTTTGTCTCAACGCTTTATTGAAAAATGCAGCTGTTAGAGAGAGCGTGTCATTTATTTCGTGAATAGTTTGGGAACTAGTCATTTGGAGAGGGTGTAAGCACCCATGAAAAGCGGTAACAGGTCTGTTTGTATTGTTCTCCACTACAAATCTTTCGTTATCCTCGCAGTTTACGCTCTGAGGTATTTTACTGTCAGTATCAGCTGCTACGTATGCATTTTCAAACCTAACTCCGCCGCCTGAAAGGCCTACACACACTTTATCATTAAAATTATAGTTAATATTACCCCTTTTAGTTTCTGACTGGCCGCTCACATCTAAAATTTATCGCCTTCTAACGATGACGTTGGTGTTGGTGCCTTCGTCGATGGTGAACAATTTTGAGCTTTCTCAGTGACGCAGGGCAGGGGAGATGTCACCATGACGCAATCGTTGGGACGAGACGAAGGAGCGAGCGGTGCTGTGGCAGCTACCGCCAGTGATGAGGTATCTTCTTTACTCGAGATTGTTGACTTTGTGGATGATGAATCTTCTCGGGCACAGTCCAGAGTGTGGGGTTGCAAGTTGAGTGTTGCTTGTGTGCAATTACTTGAACTCTCTTCGGGTGTGTGCGGAGTTGGTGTCGAAACTTGAGAAGTAAAGACGTACTTTGAATTTTTGCAAGCGGCGCTTGAAAGATTTTTACTCGTCTTGGATGAGGAATCTTTCTTTCTCGATATTGTTGACCTTGTGTAATATGGATCTTCTCATGTATCATTTAAAATGTGGGATTAAAAGTCGAGTGCTGCTATTGTACAATTACTTGAGCTCACTTCTGGTGTGCCCGTAGCAGGTGTCGGAACTTGAGAAGATGAATTATTATTGGGAGCTAAATTATTACAAGCAGCGCTTGAGAGATTGTCGCCCGTGTCGGATGACTCTGATTTTGCAGTCACTATTTGTGATGCTTCATGGGCTGAGAAGCACTTGCTGATATCAGACTTCATGAACGTCCAAAAAGCCTTTGTCATTTTGAGTGTTTGAGATCCTTGAACTAACGGATTCACGGGGACGGATTTATTGAGTCCACTTTTCCACTTTATGGCTGGTGCATTACGTTTTTTACTGAGCTTTTCGTAGGAAGCTGTACTGGAGGATGTTGTTATTTCAGATGGTGCAACCTTCCGAGTAGTTGAGCGAGTTCTATATGGATACATTGTGACGTCGATGGATAGGAAGAAAAATTAAATTTTGTAACTGCTTCACTGAGGTAAACTAGAAGACATCGCATTTTAAAGGTAGATGAAAAGAAACTGCCAATGGGAAAGCGAGGGAGGAAAAGGAGGGGTGGAGTATAGGCTAGGAGAAAAGAGAGGGTAGGTGGAACAAGGGGGTGAGCGGGAGGGAGGGGGCAGTATGCTTGCGATCGCCGAAGCAGCGTCGCTTGCCGTCCTGCTTAAGTCCCCTCCAGACCTTGCATTACCATGTTGCTTGATGCCGCTTAAGGCCTCTTTAGACGATGCAGCACAAGCGACTCATTGATGCATCACGCATCACAAGTACTCACAAAGGAGCATGCTGCTGCAGCAAAACACCGACCCGCCAAAGCTGGATCCGTGATGCATACTCCCATGCAGCACGCGAGGAGCACTGAGATCTAGTGTCCAGCAAGCAATGATTGAGTGAGGTTATGCGAAATTGCGTCTCCCGCTGATAATGGCCGCATCGTTTCCTAGGCGGCGCACGCAGCGACGGTCCACAAAAGAGCTTGGCGTCGCACATCCTTCCCTCGACGAGTCTGAGCAGTAACTGACCGCAGTGACTGCCATTCGTGCTTCTCTCACTTGCTCAGCTGCAGAATGCCGTCTACAAGCCCATGCAGCACAGATAAGCAAACTCATGCAGCACTTGCGACTCTTTTGAGTATCTATGATGCATCGTCTAAAGAGGCCATTAGACGAGCTGTAGATAGCTCTCCGACAGCTTGAGAAGCCGATTTTTCATGCCCACCAAGAAGCTGAGCGTTCCTGATTGCTGTCGTAGGCAGTGTTGCCAATTTAGCTCTTTTGGAGCCAGATCTGGCATCTTTTCATTGTGTTTAGCTCATAGTTTTCATCATCTGCCATCTGGCACCAAATCTGGTTCCTAGTTTTTTCTTAATATAGAGTAATTTTATAATGGTAATATTAAGTACAAATTTACATGTTTGAATAACTTCATAAGGTTCCGCTGAATGTTCGTTTGAATACTTGTAGTGCCGGCCAGGTTTGAAAGAGTTGACACTCGTTACAACGGTGTTTTAACGGTTTAAAGTCGGTTTAACGAGAGTTAGTCGGTGTTCTGCAGTTTTACCGCCAGTGTCGTCCTGAAGATTTGTTCCTCGGTGTTCGTTTGTGTTGCTGAGAAATCAGTTAGGCTGGTGTTGGGTGTGCATAAAATTAATTCAATTCTTCTTGAACTACTACAAAACAACCCTTCACAATGAGTCAAATCGTGAAGAAAAGTTAGTCCCAAATGATTAGAAAAGAATGGTTGCAAATGAAACAATTTTACGAGTGGTAACGGGAGGTACCATGAGATAGTACATCCGTTTACTTTTTATATTGTGGATGTGAAACAGTTGAAAAATAAAGTTTACAAACAAAATATGCTGAAACGGAACGTGTTACATTTACATGGAACAAAAATCTAATGTTGTTGCAAATATTGAAGAAAAGCTTGCACGCTATTCCTGTTGTCACGCGTCCATTAACACATGTGATTATTTTATAGATCTATGCAAGCATATCGTGTAAGATTGCGAAGTCGTTTCAAGGGTAAGAATGCTCAGAAGCAAATGCAATGCTGTGATAAAGAATGTTCTAGGCGAACACCTTAAAGACAATTGGTAGCTGACGTCAGAGATAAAAAATTTAGTTTGTTGCTGGATGAGAAGAAAAATTTATCTATCCATGAGATGTAACGTATTATTATTATATATTTTAGTAAAGGCAAAAAATAGTTTACACCTTCTTAAGTCTGGTTGCATTGTCTAGTGATGCAGATGGCATTGTTGAGGTATTGAAAATTGAGCTTGCAAAATAGGTACTTTCAATGCCAGTATTATGGTAGGAGTGAACAAAGGTGTGTTTAAGAAGCTGGAAAAAGAAATTCCATCTTTGATTCTTGTGAGATGTGTCTGTCATTCACTGCAATTAGCAATATCCCTCGCCTCACCTGAGGTTCTGCCTGGAAATTGGGAATTTCCAATTGCAGAAATATGTAAATGGTTAGCCTACTTTATACTAGACAGGCTGCTTAATGTCAGCTTCAAAAAGCTATCAGTGACAATCCAACCCCACTTTAAAGGGTCAATTACTGTAATATATATTAATAAATATTTTTAGCTCCTTTTTTAGCGCCAACCAAAACATTTTCAGCTCTTTTTAGCACATTTTTGTGTGAAATCTGGTACTTTTCGACCGAAATAATTTGGCAACACTGGTCGTAGGGCGACGCGAGTCAGTGAGAGAGCAGCAGGCATTGCGGAAGGTTGTGTCGGTGGCGCGCTCCGCGATGACTGACGAGCTATACCAGGGCTGCCAAAGCTGGGGTTTTAACCGCAGATCTTGGGTTTTTAGCCGTGGCCTAAGGTTTTGAGGTTTTTATCAAAAAATTGGCAAAAATCTGGGCTTTTCAATGCAGAGGTAACAAATTGAAGGTTTTTATATATAATAATTTTTTTCGGCGCTTGATGCAATGAAAATTATGGTATTAAATTATCAAATTCATTTAATTGAAATTGGGTGCATTAGTTGCTATTATATTCCTGTTGCATCTGCATTCTGTCGAAATCTAAGTGACGTCTGTTTACTGCCAGCAAAAAATATCGAACAATTTAAATGTTCAAGTACCATTTATGCAGTACCTGTTACTGTGGTACATGAAGCACATAATTATTGAAAGCACCTACATAGTAATTGTTCTTTTATAAAATCCTCCCAGATACTGGAACAAACTAAAAGAAATCAAGGACGGTTTTCAAAATTCAAATTTGGCCTCTTGTCTGCTTTTATGACAAGTCTAACTATTCTGCCACATTCGTATGCTTCGGTTGAACGAATTTTTTCAGTCATGAATTGTGTTAAAACGAAACAAACCAGTTTTCTGAAAGCAGAAACTGTAAGAGATAGAATTTTGGCAAAACAATTAATTTCGAGGAACAACAATGATTGTACTACTTGGCAACCACGAAAAGAATTAATACGCGATATGGAAATCGGAGCAATAAGTCACCGATATTTGAAGAGGCAGAATGAGAAATTACGGAGCAACGCTATATGTTTGACGGCAGCAACTGATTCAGAGTAATACGAGTACAAAAGTAAGCAAATTACTTCATTAACACACTTTTTCGCGAATCTGGGGTTTTACGCAGCAATCTGGTTTTTTTTCTAGCGTATGCTGGGGTTTTGGGAAAATTCTCATTGGCAGCCCTGAGCTATACGCGGGAGTGAGTAGCTCCCGCGTATAGCTCGCAAGCATCCTTCCCCTCTCAGAGCTCTTGAGCAACTGAATGCCATTGCAGTGCGGGCTTTCCCACAAGCCAGTCTGGTCATCAGCGTTTCTTTTGCAGCGCCACTCCAACGTCCAGAGGCAACATGGTAATGCAAGGTCTGGAGGGGGCTTTAGGGAAGAAAAAGAGAAAAGAAAAAAATAACTTCAACTTTTCCATCAGAAGATTGTTATGGTGAGCTATACGAGAAACGTCGTATTGTTCAAGTTTACCTCACATTATGGAATTCTGTTCTGTCTGTGAACACAGGTTTACTATGTTTAACATGGCAATCTTATTTCCGAAGTTGTTAGATCAAGTTTATTTAGTTTTTCAACTGAAAATTTCCTTCAAAGAAGAAGAAGTTTTTACTCTTCTCACAGTTTACGTCACTGGTTAACCAAAATTGTCCATCAAAAGAACAAGATACTAATGTAAGCTAATTTGGTGAATCAGAAACTTATTGAGTACATTAGAAATTTTTCAACATTCATGCTCTATTGTAACAGAAAAATAGTTCACAAAAGATGGTCACCGTTATTTTCCCACAGATGCGAGTTTGCCAGAGCACACTTTCTATTTTGTTGCGACGCTGGAGACAACGGCACTTGTTGTTCCGCGTTAAGAGTGGAAGTGATTTAGAGGATTGAAACGGGGGTTGAGGGGGCGGGGGTGAGCTTGCTCGCAGTTCACCTCACCGCGAGGGCAACAACACAGCTTTACAAGTTTACACATCACGCCACTCTGATCTGCTTGTTAAAATGATCAGAACTGAGTCACTGAGGCACTGAAATCTACTTTCACCATTTAGTTAGGTAGAGGGTACATTTACGGACACATAGTTCTAATTTCGTATTTCGTGGAATTTTCCTTCCCTCACATTTAAACAATTTTAAACAATTTTTAAACATTCTGAGCAATTTAGCTCCGGTGACTTGGAGCGTGCGTTCACAGTGAACGCAAGCGAAGAAGTCAGGTGACAAACCAAACAGGATGAAAAAAGAGTTATTGGAGAAATGGTTTAAAGAGAAGTCAAACGTTTACTATGATTAACTTGCCAACATGGCAGACTGTAAGAATATCGGTCAATATTGAATATAATGTTGTCAACGAATTTCATAATTTCGTAGGTATAGATGGGTTATATAGTCGATTATAAGACGTTTTACATAAATGACATTCTGCCCGGCGATGCGTTATTTTCGAATTATTCAACTTTGAAGCTGGCTTGTGCGCGCCATGGAAGCACGCGGGGCTAGCGTAATTAAATTAATAACGGAAGCCAACCCCCTATTACAAACGTAAAGAGGTTGGGTCGTGAGGGGTAGGCACAGTTCTTTTAGTGAAAATTATAAATAAAGGTTTCGAGTGACGTTTGTTTACATCGACGCCAAGGTGGCTGCCGCCATGGCGCCAACCAGCTGAACATGGCGGCAGCTATCTTCGAGTCGATGTAAACAAACGTCACTAGAAAGCTTTATTTATAATTTTCACTAAAAGAACTGTTGCTACCCCTCACGACCCAACCTCTTTACGTTTGTAATAGGGGTTAGCTTCCATTTGCATTGCTAAAACAATGACTGTTTTTGCGTTAAAAGGGCCATTCAGGAGCGCCGTTCGTATAACTTCAAACTTAAATAACTCGAAAACTAAGCATTTCCGGGCACATTGTCATTCGTGTAAAACGTCTTAAAATCGACTATATTACCCATCTATACCTACGAAATTATGAAATTCGTTGAGAAAATTATATTCAATATTGACCAGAATATCAAACGGAGGATTTTCTTTCTGAACAATTTGAAAAAAATTTGCAGAGCATCAAGAACTCTGGGCAAATGTCACAAGATAACGAGAAGGATCTCCCATTAACCGTTGAGTTTCTTCAAGACATAGACTAAGCAGAGAACAAAATCATCCCAGGTTTTGTTGCCGAATTCGACTCGCTCAGGTCTAGGTCAAGGATTGTTCTGCAATATGAAGGAGAGCTGCACAAACTAGCTAGATGCCCCGATGTTATTCTGCATTTGGATTCAACAGGTGGTATTATCAAAGGTTCTGAAGGCCGAAACTACTTATACCACGCGATTGTATACCAGCGCCAAGCCGGAGCTCCACCGTTAACGGCAACCTCCATGTTGTCAAAACAAAATTCAGCCAACAGCATCGAAAGCATGCTGGCCAGCCTCTCGCACAACTATCGAAAAGTAAGTGGGAAAGAGCTCACCTCGAAGTAGATGACAACAGTGTTGCCTTTTTATACGCCATATTGGAGCGTTAAAGTTGGGCAATCTGCTTACCTACCTCAATAAGTTGCGGATATATCCTGAAGAACTAGAACTAAACTGCATGAATATAAAATTGTGCAGAGCCCATTTTATGAAGAATATTGCACAGAAGTTCATGAAATATTATCCGAATATGAAGCCCAAAGACCGTTGTATAATTAAATACTTCGCCGATATGACAGAAGCCTCCTCTAGAAATTAACTATACTCTGTGTTTCGAGACCTGGCTAAAATATTACAGAGCCGTTTTCTTGGAGAGGAAATAAAACCTCTATTGGCCGTGTTTGCTACGTTGGAAATGAATGTGACAGTGTTGAGCCGACCGATGCATTGGGGGTTGAAGATACCGGAAATATCGTGACAAATGTCCAGTAGGTCAAAAATTCGTGGCTGTAGCTGAAAACGTAAAAAATAACCTTGCAAATGAAGGAACAATAAACAACCCATTCTATTCTCCAAGTATGATGGGACACACACTGACCACCTGCATGCCTTTCACACCGCTCTGGTGTGGAGTGCAAGGTGGAGCTGAGACAAACGGATTAGTGGAGGGCTGGCACAAGATAGTAAGAAGGATATTCTCGGAGGAAAGCAAACTTCACCAGCTTCCTCTATTTTCACCATGTATAAACAAACTAAAACCAGAACGAAACAATCAAAAAAGATAACAAAATCGTTAAGAAAAAAGTTACTTTAAATGGAAGTGAATATGTAGAGCGTTGGTCGAAGAGGAAGGCAAACTTGAAGCAATTTTACACTTCTAAAGCACTAGAGAAAGCCAAAGCTCGACAGGATCGTCTATCTGAGAAAGATGACACGCACGAAACGCAATCGAGCCACGTTACAAGTATCTTGAAGTTTGAGAAATTTCGCCCTAGAAGCATTTCCACGTCGCCACGAAAGAAGGAGTCATGTAAGAAAGTTAAATCCAATGAGGACCGTCGTCAGAATATCCACGAAGAAAAATTTTTCTCTGGTGAAACGTACAAATCTGAAGAAAGATACTCACCGAGTAAAATAATGTGGCTCTCTCGTTTTGATCTAGAAATGAAGAATAAGAAGAAAATTATCCAATCCTCAAGTTGCCTCTCAATTGACGTGATAGAAGGCTTCGTACGACTTGTTAGAGATTGTCATCCTCAGTATAGATTCGACTCGCCGCTGATGTGTTTTCGCTCATTGCCCCTGAGAAATACCAGTGAAAATTTTTTACAAGTCCTAAATACTACCAACTCTAAATGCGCGGTCAAGCTGAGCAAGACTGGTTCCAAAAGTGCGAGTGACAGCGAGAGCCATTGGTTGGTCGTCACCAATGCATTGTCCCCCGACAGGGCTGAAGAAGGTGCAGCGCAAATTTAGCACATATGCTCTTTAAACGGCGCACAGAGTAACGACGTACAAGTCTATCTGCAGAAGATCTGTGCCGGCATAAAGATAATAAGAAAAATCGTGGTAGAGACCCTTAGCGTACAACATCAAATGAACACGTCCAGTTGTGAACCATTCTCTTTAGCGTTCGTTACGTCCGCGATAAATGGTCTGAATCCCTGCCTTATTACCTAAGACAAAGAATAAATGAGAAGACACATTGTTTTTTACCTCGAGCAAAATGTTTTCATGGATTTTCCCTCATCGAATAGAAACGAGAACTTCACTGATGAAGAAGGTAAGCTGGTCGGACTCTACGGAGAAAGAATTTTCAAGATCGAAGAGAACCAGCTTGGCTCCGGATCAAATAGCTCTTGTAGAACGTTCGTTATCAACAGTTAGACAAATTTAGTACCCATAGCAAACATTGTAAGGTGTTCAGACAAAATATATTTCGTGTCACACTTCCTGTGTAAGATAGGGGAATAATAAGCTGCAAATCATTAAAAAGCGTTCCTGTGCTGCAGTTTCAATCGTAAAGTAGGGACGCAAAAATATTTTAGAAAGGAATGTTATCAAAACGGATTTGTTTCTTTGACGTTCATATTTCACCAATTTAAAGTGGTTGCATCTGGAAGGTATTGAAGCCTCCGGCCCAGATACGCCCATAATACACTTTTGTTAAATAAATTTGTAAATGTTTACAATGTTTTCACATTTTTAAAAATGTTGTAGGTATTTAGAAATGGTGTAAGTTCTGAGATAATTCCTTATATTTTAAATTCTAAGATTATTCCTAATGTTTCAAATTATTAGACAAATCAAGTCAAGACAAGTTTAAGTTCTTTTAGACAAGTTCTTCGAACAAGGGCGATCAAACAGTACCTCATACAAGAGATATAAAGAACATAAAAAAATTCTTCGAAAGAAAATCCCTGAAGCAAAATATACTCACTACCACCAGGAACTATTAACAGCTAAAAAGAACCCAAAACGAACTTGGGAAATCATTAGTGAGGTAGCCCCAGATAAAAATTTAGACTGTATAAGTAACTTTGAAAATCCCCTGGCAGGAGCAACGGATTTCACCACATTCTTTTCGAAAGTAGGAGCTCAAGTTTATAGTGAGGTGTGTGTACGAATCTAAATGAAATGTCAATTAAAAATTCATGCCCCACTGCACCCTCGAGGGCTGATGTCAGGTAGAGACCACGTCCTGTCGATTTACCAGAGTTAAGAAATATCTAATAATTACTAACAAACACATGCGCAGTTAGACATGATAATATCAGTCTTCAATATATCAAAGACCGTTTTCCAGTCACAGCACCATGGATTCGTCTGATAATTAATAGATCAAAAACAACCAACACGTTTTTAAGTCAATGGAAACACTCCATTATTAGACCGTTGCATAAAAGTGGTGATCCAAATACTGCATCAAATTAAAGGCCCATCAGTCTTTTACCTGTCATGTCTAAAATATTGGAGAAAGCGGTGACATATCAACTGTCATTCCACCTGGACAATACAAATCTACTCCACCAAAAACAATACGCCTATAGAAGAAACACTAGCACTCAAGACGCTCTGCTCAATACCTCTGAAAAAATATACTAGTGACATCGATCAAGAAAATGTAACACTCTTATTGCTACTAGATCTCTCTAAAGCTTTCGATAGCGTCGAACATGATAGACTTCTACGTAAAATACTGAACTTAGGAGCAGACACGCAGAGGTTTGAAATTTACTTGTCAAATCGATCTCTTGCAGTCCGCTTAGAAAACGAATTGTCCCCATTCTTTCAAAATAGTTTTGGTGTTCCCCAAGGATCCATTCTTGGTCCACTGCTATTTTCTATTTTCATTAATGAATTCCCTCCAATGCCTTCTAATACACGAATCTCAATGTATGCAGATGATGTTCAAATTGCCATAACAAGTTCTATATCGGAAATATCACAGACGCAAATTAATGCCGAAACTATACTGATTAGCGTGAAATCATGGTACGACCGAAATGGTCTCTAATTAAATGCAAGTAAACGGCAGTGCATTATTTTCGGAACCAAAGATGCAATCAAAAAACTTCAGATCTTACTCTTGCAGTAAGAACTAATAAAATTAATAAATCAGAAAAAGGTAAAAACCTAGGTATCTGGTCCGATAGATACATGTCCTTCAAATCTCACGTTGAGAATACTTGCAACAAAATTTACGGAACTTTAATGTTTTTTCATCGTATAAAAGTAAGCTCGACGACAAGTCCAGATTTGTTTGCCATTCAATCTCTGGTGTTATCGCGCATTGACTACTACAGCCTAGTATGGGGAGACTTATCTCAATACCTCCAAAGGGATTTACAAAAGCGCATGATTTTTGCAGACAAGGTGGTATGCAACGGTAAGTTCAAAAGAAGTGATCACGTAAACCCTCTCCGTAATAAAATCGGCTGGACTCCTATTCAAGAAAGGCTCCTCATGCAAAGGGCCCAATACGTATTCTCCTCGTTATGTCTCCCTCAGAGCAATGCTGAGATAGTGCGTTTCCATCCACCCACTGTAGCCAACCTAAAGCCTAACAGGAACCATAATGTCTTCGTTGACTATCGTTCATCTCACATAGAGCAGAAGACTCTGTCAATATCAGGCGCCTTACTGCGGAACAAACTTCCCCTGAATAGTAAAATCCTTCAAAGACTGAGAGCATTTAAAACCAAAATCGCTCGTCATCTTGCGTTTCAACAATAATTCTTAGTTACAGAATATACTTAATAAGTATTTACGAATCCGATTTGCTTAATATCTCCATTGCTAATGTGCGACCTACGCAGGTAGATGGAAACTCCGGTGGTAGGCTTGGGTGGATTTATTGGCAGATGATGTCGGCAGGGAGAGCAGACTAAGACTGAGCAACTAAGCCTCGACAATAACGGCTTTTATAGACACGGTACCGAACACAGATATACGTGCCCGTATATAGCACCCCCTCTCAACGCTCGAGAGAGTACCACACTCAAAAAAAAATAAAACGGTCAAAAGAAATTCACAGATTCGCAGAATTTTAGCAATCAATGAAAGGACAATCCATGAATTGACAATTAACAAATTATTTGTGAAGCAAAATAATTAAATAACAATTCTAAACGAAAGAACTATTATGAAATCGATCGTAACCGTTGTATATTAAATTACGTTAACCGTATCGTAATTATATTATCAAACAGCAAAAGAATTCAAGAAATGTTATCACGCCAAGCCTCATTATCGTTTCAAGCAAAACAAGCAATCACGAGGGTAACTTGAGCGAACATCATATAATACGTACCCGTGTGATAAAAAAACTTCGATACATCACTAAAAACGCATAGTTAGAAACGAGAACCGATTACAGTAACAAAAATTATTATAGATTAAACCGCAAAGCAGGTAGATCATAAGTAACGCATTTACCGCATCAAGAAATAGAACGCACAGAAGGAAAAGAAAAAAATGTCAGAAGCTGCAAGGAAAACAAAAATAAACCGTAGAAACTAGTAACATTCCCTATTAACAATTTACCATTCGCCATCATCATTATAGTCATCAATATGGTTATAAACAAACGCCAAAGAACACAATACGATTGAGTAAATTTTTAGAAACACTGACCATTAAATTTACGCATCGCAAAAATCATTAACACAATCATTGCATTCAAATAAATGTTTAACCCCTTTTTTAAAGCTGTTAAAACGTTAACGTATTACCGCAATCAACCAAACAGATTATTTAAAAGTAAATTTAAACGCGCTCTCAAAACATGTTTATACGGCATAGGAGAAAAAAAAATCCTTAATAATTAAAAAGCAAAAATATCCAAGCAAGGAAACACGCAAAAGCAACGCAATTGACTTACCGTGCTTTAATAAATAATTCCAGCACGACGACAGCCACGTGAAGCGATGTTTAGGGATCAAAAAGAAAAACGCAACACATGTTCTTTCAACCTAACGGCAGAAAAACCAACTCAAAAGAAAGATCTTCGCATAGTACACATAAATCATGGAAAACACTGCTATGCAAAAGCATAGTAGACCCATTGATAATTTTCGCAAGAATTCGGAAATGCTACCAAAAAAAATAATTCAGTTCGAAACGAAACATTTTTAAATTAGAAACGTTCAAGTAAATTTCTAAAGCGAATTTGTCAATGAAACGCTAATTAACATCTTAAGACTTTTAACGCGTCAAAATTAAAAACACAGCAAGCTTAAAATTAAGATTACATTCCTTAAAATTACCGAAACACTGCGCGCATATTTTATCGCGTTTTTCATGCGATTTGCATTTTTCCTAACTCACCGCGCGCCAAATTTTTCAAGCTTGCGGTAGTTCCAACTATCCAATTTTTAAACACTCTTAAATTTTTCACTTCCCTAAATTTTGCTTATTTTTCTGTCCCAACCATTTTCAAGTAGAATTTCTGCTCAAACGTTCTGCTCACCCCTGGGCCCCCCACGGGGTAGTCGTCGCAGCTGATAGTCCTCAAGCCTATCGGCCCGATCAACCAACGACTCCTGTGCCCGCTTGGTATAATATACCATCGCACCTAAAATCATTGTCGTGACGACGAGTATCATTGTCACTACGTCGGTGACGCTATCCGGCAGGTAGTCCACCCGGGAGTTGGTCTTAATCAACTCCTTGAAAAGCTCGTCACTTGGTCCTTGGTTCTTCGCAATAACTGAAGACAACTTATCCACGTCGATGGACACCTGGTTTCCCATATGGAATGCGTCCATACAGATCCTGCAAGGAACAGATACAGAAACTATTAGCATGGCCGTTATAAAATAAAAAGAACAACTATAACAGTAAATTTGGTATCAGATCTCGGTTGCCTGACAACTTGTCATTGAACAACCACGACACTCTCCCATTAAAAAATATAATCGCTGAACATATCGAAAAAAAATCTGTCAGGTGACAACCGCCTGTCTCATGAATCTAATCCAAACTTTGCTGATCGTCGAACATTCCGACGGAACAAAAATAGCTCGGCGCGAGACTGCAGCACACGGCCGCAGCGTCAGAACAACCCATCTCGCAAGGTGAACAGCAACCTCAGCGATTTGCAAGTCGCCGTCGGCGCATCCGTTCAAGATTAAAACTGTCAATTTAGCAATACGAGTGTCTGAGTGAATTCGAGAAAAGAAAAATGTATGAAACGTCTTAGCGACAGCTAAACGAGACAGTACAAATTCCTTTGGGTTAAATACCTAAACATTACCTCAAATTACTTGAGCATAAAGCAACAGTAAGACCAACATATAAAGCACAACTCATTGATTACTGAGATTAATATGAACGCAAAACATATTGCATATAGCGAAAAAATGCTTCTGAAATTATGATTATATTCCTTAACATTATTGATAAACGGTAAAACAACGGTAAAAGGGTAATTCGTTAATCGTCGATTAGTTAGAACGTCATATAGTCCAATGAATTTGTCTTTTTAACTCACAGATTTTACCTTTTTGAGTGGTAAAAGATGATTTAGATTACTTCTAATTATTTTAGATCCAATTTTAATATCAGCGTAATTACGTTTCACTTTTTCGACTACTGCAGGCCCTATCCATGTCAGATCTAATTTAAATTTCTTCCCATGATTTTTCAAAAGAACTCTATCCCCCACGTTAATATCCTTGTTGCGCCGCTTGAGATTTCTATAGAGATTTCGCTCTGTTGTATTGTTTATAATTAAATTTCTAATATTTTCCACGGTTCGAACGGCTTCTCTAGCCCTAATATTCACTAAATCTAATTCTTCATCAAAACTGTAAATGACTGAATCAAAATTTTCTGACTGGTAGTAGGCACACGTATCGCGGTTGAAAACCACAAAACTTGGTGTTTCGCCTAAGGTAGAATTTAAAGAATTGTTCAAAGCATTCTCTACGACTTCTAATAACTGGTCCCACTCTGCATTAACAAGTGTATTGACATAGAGTTTCAAAAGATTCGTAATTTTCTTATTATTGCGCTCTACAATAGCATTAGAATGTGGGCTGTAAGCCAAAACTTCCCTTTTTGCAATGGCATGTAATTTTGCAAACTGCTTGAGTGCCACTGATTTAAACTCAAGAGCATTATCTGATATGAGCGTCTTAGGGTAACCTAAAAGTGAGAAACAATTGCTTAAACAAGAAATCACTGTTTCCGTATTTCGATTTGAAATTGCATATAAACGACAAAACCTGGAGAACAAATCAATTACTACCAATATATACTTATTCCCATTATCAGTTACTTTTAGTGGCCCTAAAATATCCATTGCAACGACTTCGAAAGGCTCTTTAGCAACCGGAGCTGTCAAAATTTTAATTGGAACTGAAGGTCTTGCTTTAATAATTTTACATACCTCGCAATTTTGAACAAATTTGCGCACAATAGTTTTTTCTAACTGATTCCAATATTTTAACTTAAATTTAAACAAAGTATGCTTGTAGTCTGTGTGGTATAGACTGTGTATTGCCAGAATAGCCTTACTCATTAAGGAATTTGGTACAACTGCTGTGAGTATTGTACTCGGTCGATTATCAATCTCTCTACGTCGATAAAGAATATCATTCAGAATTAAAAATTTTTGCAAGTCTGGGATAGTCGAAATACTGTCATGTAATAAAGCATTCTTAATTTCTATGCAAAATGCGTCGTTGTTTTGTTCGTCGATAAACTCCTTAATCGTCCAAGATATCTCAGACTCTGTCGGTACATAATTTATCAGCGCGGGTCGTGCGTCTGGGTCTGCTGCACCGTCAGCATCGTCTCGAGTCGGGGGCAGGTCAACTACCTCGCTTCCTGTCGTGCGTTTGTGTCGTGCTCGAGTCTCCACAACATAAACTTCTGATTCAAATGCGGCTTCCAAATCATCACAAGAATTTAGTTCTTTAAGATTTAATTTCTCGTTATTAACAGGTAATCTGCTTAAATAATCTGCTACAACGTTTTCTTTACCAGGTAGATATTTTACCACCGGGTCAAAGGAATGTACATTTATGCACCATCTCGCCATGTTGGTGTCTTCAGGAAGTTTTTTATTAAAAAGTGGCGCTAAAGGCTTATGGTCTGAATATACCCGGACGGGGTAACCAGTTATTAAATACTTGAAGTATTTTAATGCCGAATGAATGGCGAAGAATTCTTTTTTGGTAGTAGAATACCTTCGCTGGCTCGAATTTAAATTTTTACTAAAATAAGCTATAGGTCTTAGAATTTTATCGCTTGAATCATCCGCTTGCATTAATACAGCACCAATTCCTGTATTGGAAGCGTCAGTAAAAACATGGAAGTCTTTAGTATAGTCAGGATGTCTTAGAACTTTGTCAGAAGTTAGCAACGACTTCATAAAATCAAAACTTTTTTGACACTCGTCGGTCCAATTATAATCAACATTTTTTCTCAAAAGGTTGTACAAGGGGTAAGGTACTTCTGCAAAGTTGGGTAAAAAATTTCGAAAATAATTTGCTAAACCTAAAAACTGTTGTAGTTCCTTAACATTGGTCGGCGCCCGGCAGTCTTGTAACTTTTGTGAGTATTTACACTTAATACCATCGGCGGCAATAATATGGCCCAAATATTCTAGCTCTTTTTTAAAGAAATGGCATTTCTCAAGCTTCAATGATAATTTACCGGATCGTAGCATCTTAAGAACAATTTCTATATCAACCAAGTGCTGATCCTTATTTTTTGAAAACACCAGTATATCGTCTAGGAAGACGAAAGCTAGTTTACCCAGAATGGGTGCAAGGGCTGAGGTCATTACTCTTTGAAATACTCCCGGAGAAGTTGAAAGACCGAATGGTACACGGCAGAAATGAAATTTACGGTAATTTATACTAAATGCCGTGTACTTTCTACTCTCTGGTTCTAACTCAATCTGATGAAATGCCGAGCGAAGATCAAGGTTAGAAAACCACGTGTTACCTCCCAAAGTCGCTAAAATATCATCAATGCGGGGAATGGGATAAGAGTGTTTAATCAAAACTTTATTCAGAGAACGAAAATCTATTACGGGACGGAGATCTCCCGATTTCTTTTTAACTACAATGACAGGAAAATTAAAATCAGAGGACGACTCCTCTATTATTCCTTGATCGAGCATATCGTTAGTTATTCTCATTACCTCTTCTTGGTACTTGTGAGGTATGCGGTAGGGAGCTAAATTTAGTACAGGCGCATCAGTCTTCAACTGAATATGATGCTTCAAGATATTCGTTACACCTATTTTTTCTCCTTCTAAAGTCACTACATCACGGAACTTATTCAACAATTTAACTAAAGGTAATTGTGCGTCATCTTCATTGCATGAAATATCATTTACCGTCAAGTCACGTCTTAACTCCTTTTCTCCACTTTCTTCACTTTTTAAACCTGCATTTACTTCTGCATTGATTTCTCCACTTATTAAACCTACATTTACTTCTGCATTAAAACCTAACTCCTTGTCATCAACAAGAATTTCACCTCTGCCCTGAGTATCAGCATCCAACGCAAGTTTTCTATTAACAATGGCATTCCTTCCACCACATGTCGATTTAACTTTCGTCGTATCTGACCCCGCGACAGAATTTATTTCAACATCACTCGCATCTCTGAGCGCTTTTTCCACACTTGTTAAAAATACTTCGCTCTCAATCTCATTAGCCTTTATGAATTCCACATTACATAGCATAGAATTCTCAGAGAGATACACAGTCTCATCGCTTGGATTTAGGATCATAACCGGTACCACACCGTCTTCATTTATTTGAACAATCGAGTCTGCTATTATAGCACCATTATCAAGACATCTTTTCAGAATCATGTATTCTCCTGCAATTGGTTTCTTAAGGAAGCCATAAACTACATTAAGTGAATTACCAGGTACATCAGCCTGATTGCAATGAACGATTAATTGCTTCGTACTCGTTGACTGTGCCTCAGCCGTCGCTGGACTCTTTTTCCTGCAGTCATCATTTTTTAATTGCCTCTTGCTCTTTCTCGCAACAGCAATCTCTGACAATAGACAGTCACTATTCACTATTTTTCGCATCACTATTTCTCTGCTTAACAAGGGTTCCATATTTAAATCTTGGAAAGGAATTGGAATATTATTCCAAAGAAGTTCTTTATCTTTGAAGTTAATAATGGCATCTTTTAATACATCTCGACCCAGTATCAGGTCATAATTAAACCTAGCTTCTTTGACGATAAGAGCACTTGTTTTAATTACTTTACTGGTACCGGGAATTTTAATTGACAACTCTACTTCACCGGTTACATCACTTTTCCCGTTAATGCCTTTTACTCTCAATTTACTCGGCTTTACATCTTCGCTCAAATTTTTAACCTGTCTGTAACTGATAAGACATTTCTCTGACCCGCTGTCAAGTAAAGCGCTTAAATACTGGTCATTATTTTTGATAATAATGGTCGGCTTGTTGCAATCCTTGAATGATACTAATCCAGCATTTTTATTAACATTTTTTACAACGCTTACAGCAAAATATGACTCTACAGTCGTGCTTTCACAATGATCATTTTCAAGCTCTTCGTCTTGCAACAAATTATATCTATTTTTACACTGAAACAAGGGGTCAACATACGATTTGGTTATCTCGGTGGTATCTGGAATTTTTGCCACGGTCTCTAGTTTAACAAGGTTGGTACCGCTAAATACCTCGGGCTCAATCTGTTTCAACTCTCCCTTACTTCCTTCATCTAGTTTAAAAAACTACTTGACTCACTCTCTGCCCAATGGACTTCACTCCTTCCACGATTAGGATTAGAACTACCTCTACCGCGTAGATACGCTTTATAACTCCTAATCTCCGCACCTGACGCTCTACAGTTTTTTACAATATGAGTTCCGCCGCACGCGAAACATCCTCTCGGAAATTGTCCTCTCTGAACTCTGTACTCACAATTTCCTAAATTACCTCCTGAATTTCCTCCTGAATTTCCTACATAACTTCCTACAGAATTTCCTACAAAACCAGAACTACCGCTATCTGATTTAACCATATTGCATTCTAAGGAACCGGTACTGCGATCTCCCACATAACTGTTTAACTCTCTACCTCTAATTCGGGGATTCCTTAGCCACGGTCTAGGAACAATCCTCCTCATTCCTGGTCGATAACTCCTCCGGTAACCTCCTACACTACCGTAGAACACTTCGTTGTGATCTGGCTCTTCAAAAACTTCTTCCAATTCACTGTTTACTTCACCTACGTAAACTTCACTTTCGTGTCTGACCTGAACTTTTTGCGCAAGGATCTTTTTTGTCTCGGATTGGCTGCGCACAGCTGAAATTAACCTAGCTAACAACTCCTCTGCAGTGGAAAATTGTGTTTCAAAGATTTTCCTAGCAAAAGACTCATCAAGAAGCGGACCTAAAGTTGATAAAGCGAGACTGTACGACATACTGTCGCCCACGAATTTTTTTAACTCAGCCTGAGTCGTGCAGTTCTGAAAATACGCGTGGCGCTGCCACCCTAGCGAGTTTGAATTAAGAATACTCTCGGTTAGCTTTCTTATTTTCGAAAAGGCATTGACGATCTGAGCAGCCAGTGCATTATTTTTAACTAATTGCAACTCGTTTAGGTCGCAAGCCAATGCATGAATGCTCTTCTCTCCACGTGATACGTAAATGTCCTCAAGGATCTGAACTACCTGATCAAAAGAGTAATTTAAATCAGCATTAACTAGTTTCGTAACTACGGAATTAAAATCTCCTACGTTCTTGTTAGCCGAGCGTACCAAAAATTCCTTACGACGTTCGTCGCTTGTGGCGTCTGGCAACAAGGTCATGTATGCCTTGAGGTTTTGGATATGGGTCGAGAATGTCTTATTTTCGAGAAACTCAGAATCATTCTTTCTACGTCTACCTCGGAACGTAGGAAGCTCCGCATTTGTCATGATCGTTCCGACATTTGGTACATTCATGTTAGCAGCAATATCACGTGCAAGTTGTGTCGTGTTAACATTACTAGGAACACTAGAACTAGGCCCTGCTGTGGTTGGGGTCGTCATGGTCGGTACTTGGGTCACACTAGTAACTCTAGGTTTAGAAATACGTCCGAATTTAGTTACCGTAGCCTCTGTTCGAACTACTTCCTCATCACTTTCAAAATAATCAGAATAATCCGACATGTGTCGTATTTCCTTAAGTCATTGAAAAATTCCTTATTCCACCAAAATTCAAAAATTCAATTTTTAAAAATCGATCAAAATTCAATCAACCCAATTCAGCAAATTAATATCGTCCTCTTAAACTGAGAATATTCACCGAAATGCATGTAATACACAAAAAAATTAAAAAGTTTCACACGTAAAATAATCACATCAATAATATCAATACTTTATCACCAAAACTTCCAATACGAGGTACTGGCGTCACGCAATACCTATCACCAATACTTTTAATATCGAACAATAACCAGCTTCCCTAAGCACAAAAATTAAACTTTTTAAAACACCACAAGCAAATTTAGTCTTGGTGACTGGTCAACAATATTGTGCGGTGTGCACTTGACTTTTGCAGCTCAAGTCAAAGCCTCGACGAAGGCGTTAGCAAAAAAAATATTGCTGCCTTACAGCAAAGAACGTGAATTTATATCAATTTAAAGCTTCAAAAATTAAAATCAAAGTGATTCAGACACTTTCACTAACACTCCTATGCTATTATAAAAAAAAATCTGAAACTTACGACGATAATTGAAGGTAAATAGTTGGTAACCAGCTAAATCCAGATACATCGGACACGGCTGCCTCTCACAATGCACAGACTGAGACTGATGCCTACAGAATACAGACTACAGAGCTACACGGAAATGGGCACGGCAAAAAAAAATATCCGTGGCAGGAAGTGCTACAAAAAATAAGCTACTTGAGATCGAGCTCACTTGCCTCTAGCAACAGAAAAATAATTCTTTTCAGAAAGACTTATCTGAAAACAAAGATGACAACGGCTGCTCACGTCGATTGCAGGCAATGATGGGGTGGGGTGATGAGGTGCCACAGTGCTCTGATGGGGTGCAGACAATGATGTCGGCTGGTACGGCAAGATGATGCTGCGTTGATACTGTGCACCACGTTGAAGAATTTACACTTTTAAAATGAAAGTACGTGTCATTTCACTGGTACAGTTAATGATGCAAGTTACACTCGTACTGTTTTTCACACAAATTACCCTGGTATTGTTATTGATGCAATCGTAGAAATTTATCTCAACACAAATTAAAATGTTGTTGGTCACTCCACTGATGTATCACTTGCAGATTGTTTTTTCACTGAATGGTTGACGCTGGAAAAACGGCAATTTTTACTTCGAAGACCAATTCGATGTCGTCGCCTGCTTCATATATTAAAACTCTTGTTCGTAGCTGTGAATTGTGGTGTAACAAAATACTTATTTGGCTGTAGGCTTCCTGTAGCACAGCTATTGGTACGCTGATTCCAAACACAATAGTAGTTTTTCGAGGCTGCCACAGTTGATCGTTTCTGCCGGAACACATCGGAACTTTATACTTTGAAAATGTCTGCACTGGACACTTGATATCCACTTACACTTATGCGAATGTGAGTTCAGGTAACCACAGACTGTGCCACCAAAAATGCGCGACCTACGCAGGTAGATGGAAACTCCGGTGGTAGGCTTGGGTGTATTTATTGGCAGATGATGTCGGCAGGGAGAGCAGACTAAGACTGAGCAACTAAGCCTCGACAATAACGGCTTTTATAGACACGGTACCGAACACAGATATACGTGCTCGTATACTAAACAAACTTCCTCGCTTATTATTTTATAATTCAACACATTAATCAACAGTTTTGAAATATGCGTAGGTATTATGATTAAACATCGCTTCGATATTCCCGTAGAAATTGTAAGCTGCAACACCTACAGAAAAAGTTGTCACGAATTCCTTTGCTCATTATCCTATAATTCAGTACATCGCACAGCATTTTTGGTGAACGCATATGTCCTGCGATTGCCGAGATGCATAGGTATGTATTTATGTATGTGTGCGTGTTGGGCGGATGTATATGCGCAAGTATGTATGTGCATGCCTATATATATATAGTTACATGTACATGTGCACATATGTGTGTACTAGGCTGACGACCGGAATTTTAACGAGAGATACTGGTCCTTTTTTCTGTTTCACTCTCAACTTGTAACACTACCTAACTCGTCATCACTTTATTATTGTAAAGCATCCATGTAAAAAACTACAAATTCGTTGTGTGATCATCCATTTATACTTAAATAAAATGCTTATCAACTAATGACCGTTGTGGTGAAAATTTTTAATTAGAAATACAAAACTTGTAATTTCCGTGGTCCTCATGCTTATATTTATATTTTTTTCATGTTTCCTCGAAATGACACTTTTAAACATCTGATGAAACAAGCAATTTCTAATATTACTCCCTGGCGTCAAGAATTTCAAAGTTTTATGTCATGTACATGTAAACTGTCAAAAGTATTTTCACCCCACAATGAAAATGCATCGTCTATGAAATTGTGTTGTCTCTTATAATTATAATTACATGTATCATCAGATGTAGATTAAGCAACATTAGGAGTATATTACCCTCAATCATTTCTTTTCGACTAGTGACATGGGTATTACAATACTCATATGTGTGTATCATGTAAGTTTATTAATTTTAAGATAATTTAAAAATCAATGGCGGTATTTTTGAAGCATCTCTATTGTAAAAAACTGTTTTTCTTTTTTCTTGATCTTCTATACGTTGGGATTTGCAAACATACTTACTTGTATAAGAGTGTACGTATATGGGTGAATGTGAGCATATGTGCGTATATACCTGTGTACACTGGACTAGCATCAAGCATATGAACTATAAATACTGTGTATGGGCATGTATGTGCGTACATGTGTACACATATATGTATGTGTGAGCGTACATATATATGTGTGTTGCATAATTTGATAACTTTACAGAACACTAATGTGTTCTTCTATTATTCACGTCCCAAAATGTTCCTGTTAGTCTTGTGGGATACAAATCCTTATACGCTCTTGAGAATGTTTTGACAACCCTATCTTGGTGGTCAGTTTCACGTGTCACTCTATTTATGTTGCACATTTCTTGGTAACCGTTGTAGAATAATCATTTTCAATTTCATGTTTCTGACTCAAGTAGACTGGTTTGTAGCAAGGTTATTAGGATGGAAATATCATAATTTCGTTGAGTGATAGACGATATTTTCTCCGAGTTCCTTGATCGCAATACTTGTCTATACGTGTCGCGAATGAAAATACATAGTTCTGAATGTCAACCTCGCTGTCTAATGCCGGGGCCACACTAGCCTCACGTTCGTTCGTCATATGAACTCCGGTTGTCAAATGAACTCTGGAAGGCCTCTTTGCTCATCATTTGATGAATGGATGCTATGGACAGGGGCCCCGGCCCCGGCAAGCCCCGAAAATTTTTGCACACCCTGGCCCCGGCCGCGGCCCCGGCAGAATAGTGCCCTAAACCGGGGTTTTGGCCGGGGTTTTTTAGTACTGTACTACACATTTTTTACATCAAATCAGTCCAAGTCAAGCTCAAATTAATCCAAGTCAAATTCAAATTAATCCAAGTCAAATTCAAATTAATCCAAGTCAAATTCAAATTAATCCTACTCAAATTCAAGTTAATCCTACTCAAATTCAAGTTAATCCAAGTTAAATTCAAATTGATCTAACTCTAAGTTGAATTAAAAATTGTCATACTCACACGTTAATTTGAGCGGTTTTTGTGTTAAATATGTATCCACTGGATGTGATGCACGAGACAATCATTTTTCCTAAAAGCAAGGAATACATAAAATTTCCGCAAGTGTTGCAATCTATGTAAAGACAAGCTGTCGTAAAATATGCCAAGTCTCCAGCATCACGAGGTAGAGTGTGATACAGATCTTTGACCGGCGTAACATATTCGATTTAATTATAAAAACTTAGCATTATACTATTCATTAGTGTTGCTTCAAAATTCTACATGGATGGCAGTGTTCAAACATTCAAATATTTACGTTCAAAGGGTAATTTTATGTTAAACATACACGTTCTCGTAGTTTCGAGAATTTATATACACTCATAGATATTTATATACATGAAATTCCCCTTTATCACATATACAGTGCGACCAACGGTATTAGTCCAACAATTTTTTTATTGATATTTCTTTGAAAACCCTGTGCCTGTGAGAATTATGTTTTAATATGGCAACAATGTGTGCTTAGTTCATCAGAGAATGTTTGTTTATCTTCTGGAGAGACTGGTTGCACAATTTTCCTTTGTTTAGCTTGTTTTTTGTAATATACGGTGAACCACACTATTAGTGTGGAAATGTCTCCCACACAATCGTTCGTTAAGGAAATAATTCAACGGTAAACCTATTCTTTAATCGAAGAAAATTTTACAACAAAAGTAGTTGTAAGCACCACCGAGCTTCCAACCAAACAAGTAACTCTTTAAACTTCCAATATTTATTAAGGTATTTATTTTATTGAACTCTCAGTTTGAAAAACTTCAGTTTTGACTGAATTAGAAATGTTAAAATGGGAAACACGGGCGTACGGCTCGGCAAAGCCCGAAAAGACCCGGACAGAACAACGAGCGGGCTCCGCTGACAACGCTGTGCATCCAGTCCCTCCGAGTCGCAAGACACCCGAAAAGTTAGCCGGAGTTGGAGAACAGGCAAGGTAGCGTGAACAGGCGATTCGCACCAAGGTGGGACCGTGCGTGCCCTGGACTTTGGCTGGAGCTGGCCAACACCACAACTCGAGCTGTGGGCAGAGCGAGGTTAATTAATCGAGGTGGCAAGGCGCAAGGCAACAAGCTAAAACAAAAGTTAAACTTTACGGTTCATTCAGGAAACTCAATATTATCAGAAACAGCAGCCACTTGCGCTATTAGCTCTTCACGAAAATTACAGATTTGGATCTCCAATTCGTATAACATATCTCAGCAGCAAACAGGGTTGCAACTTCTGCAGCTAACTTGGCTGTCCAGACCAAATACAAGACACTAAGCGCAGTAGGTTGCGTACCTTACTGCTCGGAGCTAACTCTGACGCTAGAGTTGATCGTAGAAGACAGGAGAAGGCCGGCTCGTGACCTCAGCAGCGGCTCCACGATACTAGCGTACAAAAAAAATGTACAACCATTAGATTAAGTCAAAGTTCAAGCATCTACCAACAACCAATATAAATATCACCAATATGAACCATTTACCGATTATCACACATTACTCCCGGGGAATTTACAAACCTGAGTTTACAGTGCACCCAGTGTGAAACACGTTTAGGCAGAAGAATAATTATTTCAGAAATCAAGCGGAAATCAGGAAAAGGCAAATACTCCACGCGGGAAGACAGTAAGTAAAGTCAAAGGTTCAAATGCTCAGAAAGGCAAGAAAAAAGTAATCGGGAGCGGCCCTTATTCAGGTCAAGTGAAACCCGTCAATCTGCAAACCGCACCCTATCAATAAAAGCATTAATTTGCTTCATAACCAACGCAGGTAATTCAATTCAATTTGCATAGAGTATTTAGAGATTAGTCGTAAGCTCCCTAGTAGAGCCAACTAAACACATAAGGAAAAAAACACATTCACTCAAACGTAAAAGATAGGAGAAAAAGCAGTTAAGGTAGAATTTAGAGAAACTTTGCCACGTCACTGAAGCACTGCAGGCCTGATAGCTCGCTCGAACAGCAGCACAACCCCTCCGTCCAGAGTCACCAATCAGCCCGCGGAACCGACTCCGCGTTTCCCAGCATCTTCAAGGATCGGTAGGCCCAAGCAACAGTGTTAATCACTTAAACACCAAGAACAATAGCTAACGCCATAAGCTCAAAAAAAGTCTAATTCAATGGAACACAGCCCCCACCCACTTCACTTACAATCTCCAAAGAAACTACTGAAGATCTTCAAGCGATATTCAAGACTGACAAGTCGACAGAAAAAATGGTTACCCTAGAAATACTTTTGGGGGATTTTTCCCACATTAGTCCTTTGTATAAAATTCAAATGGGACGTGCTCTAAGGACCTAACAGACGAAGAAAAGCAAACCATCATAAAGGAAACTGCCAAGAAGACCTCGTGTGCCTCTATAGCTAGGATTTTAGGCGGCTATGTTAAAACAATTATTAAACGTTTCTTGAGGGATCCTTCCACTCAAAAGGAACGGTCTGATAATGGCGAATTAAAAGCTCTAACCACACGAGATATCAGAAAAATCAAGCGTGAAGTCTTTAAGAAGCCAGTAAGCACCGGCAAACAATTTTTGAAAACTCTGATCTGAATGAAGTCCCAAAAACTACCCTCAACAGAATCTTGAGGACTATCGCTAAAGAGAAATCTCCGGAGAAAAGCCTCCATTGACACAAAGGCACATGCTCCTGAGAGTTGAGTGGGCTAGGTCGTATTTGAAACAGGATATGAAATGTGTTCTATTCACGGATGAGGCCAGAGCGACCCTCGATGTCCCAGACGGATGGCCCAAAGGATGGGATGGATTTGAGGGCAAGCTCCACCATCGTTTTCGCCGCCATCAAGGCGGTGGTGGTGTTATGTTGTGGGCTGGAATCGTGAATGATGAACTTGTAGGCCCAATAATGGTCCGTGAAGGAGTTCAAATTAATTCTGCAAATTGTTGCGCCCTCCTCGATGAATGTCTTGTTTTTTGGCTTCACGACCAGACTTTGGATCGTCGCAAAAGTGGGCTTTCATGCAAGACAATGCACCATCGCACTCAGCCAGATCTACGAAACAATATCTTGCTTAAAAACTATAATTTGATGGTGTGCCCACCCAATTCTCCAGATTTGAACCCAATTGAGAATCTGTGGTATATCATCAAGCGCAAGGTTTATTCAGATGGCAAGCAGTTTTCTTCCAAATCCGAATTGTGGGAGGCCATACAAGTTGCCGTAAAATCCATTGATGGTACTACTATTGAAAATTTGACCAATTCGGCTAATGAACGCGTATTTGAGGTAATAAAATGAAATGCCTTTTACATTAAAAAATGAGCTCATTTTTTTGGTTTTTTGCCTTGTTCACAGTTGCAATTCCTTAAAGGTACCTTTTCAAGCATTATTTACTAATTTTCATACTAATATTTAACTAATTTGTTTTCTTTTCGTAATATTTAACTAATTTTCATACCGCGGACTAATATCGTGGGTCAGAAAATAGAGCGTGGATTTGATTAAAGTAAGTTTCTAATGGTAACAAGTAAACAATTTCTAAAATGATAGGATTATGAACATCGTACTTGATAACTGTACGACATATTATAAAAATATCAAGGTATATTAACAACAAATGATAGTTTTAAAGAAAAATTAAATTGGACCAATACCGTGGGTAGCACTGTACATTCCTGGTCAAAATCTTAAGACCAAAATAGAAAAAATGGAAATACTATATTTAGCGTGTTTTAAGCTGATAAAATGATCGATAACTATCATGTAAAACATGAAAAAGATAAAAGAGGACTTAAAGAAACAATATACGTAGTTTTCAGCAGTTTTAATGATTTTCACAGGAACATAACAAAATACAGTAGGAATTTCGCTGGTCAATATTATAAGACCACCGCACAGAAATCAAGGTAAATCATTTGATAAAATATTTTCATGTACACAAGGCCTTAATATTTAGTGCAACCTCCATTTTTGCGAATTACTTCAAAAACTCGCTTCGGCATACTTGCAACCAAGCTTTCCAAGAGTTGAGGAGGGATCTCATCCCAAGTCTTGAAAATAGCATCAGAAAGGTCCTTTATAGTGCTAAATTGGGTGCCATCCTTGAAGACTTCCTTTGCCATCAATCCCCAGAGATTTTCTATCGGGTTGAGGTCCGGAGAACATGGTTCAATAATTCGATGTTGTTAGAAGAAAAGTACTCCTTTGCTTGACGAGAGGTGTGAATGGCGGCGTTATCTTGCTGTAACACCCAGTTTACACCGCACAACCGAGCCCCTTCAGTAATGAGGGAAGCCTTTTCTAGCATAGCAATGTACTTCGATGTTGTTTGGCGGCCTTGCACTATTTGCAACCTAAGGGTCCCAGCAGATGAGAAGGCACCCCAGATCATCAAGGACCTTCCTCTACTGTGCCTAGTAGAAAAAGTTTCTTATGGTAAATCCTTGTGATGTCAGTAATACTGAAACCCATCCGGACCATCTAGGTTGAATTTTTTCTCATCAGAGAACACTACATTTTGCCATTTCTCAGCATCCCACGTTTGGTATTCAGCAGCGTATTTTAATCGATCGGTTTTGCGGCGCGCAAGGAGCCGTGGTTTCTGTAAACGTTTCAAATTCTTGAACCCCTTACTTCGTAGGCCTCTTCGAATTGTCCGAGGACTACATTCTGCTCCGACATTGTCTTTTATGCGACTGGAGCTTATGCTAGAGTATATCTCTTCTCTTCTGATGAGTCTGTCGAGTGCTTGGATAATTTTCTTGGGACGACCAAGGCTTTCCTTTTTTCCATATTCATTGGGATGTTTCAAAAAATTATTGATGACCGTTTTACTACGATTTATTTCGTTTGCAATGGCTCTGTGTGATAGTCCACGCCTTTCGAGTTCAAAAATTCTTCCCTGCTCAAATTCCGAAAAAGGTTTTCCTTTTGCCATTAATAATTTAGCAACAGACGTTTTCATGCACTTACACATTACAGGGTAGTTAAAGAGTCAGTTCACCGATTGTTTTGTTTACTTTTGGTCAAAATAAGGCGTATTTCATATCATGGTCTTATCATTTTAACCAGGCAAAACAACATGCTTTTTTAAACAAAGGTTAAGTTTAAGGGCTTAAGTTTCAATTGAAACCTAATTAATTACTTTATCTAGAACATGCTCATAGTATTGAACTTTTCTATTACTGTTTTCTTTCAATGATCTTTATAAATTAACAAAAATCAGGAAAAAGAACACATTTTTCGATTGGTCTTAAGATTTAGACCAGGAGTGTACCTGGAATCATAGACATACAAATACAAAAGATTCCCACCGGACGATACGTAGATTTCATGTGTAAAATAAATATACAAATGAAATTCACTGAATGCAAATGTACGATTCCGTTTGATTACAATTTATATGAGTACTACACAGATGTGAAGAAATGTAGGATCGTCTTATAGTACACATTAATAAAACAGGTTACAATGATTCTAACTCAATGCGTATTTTATATGTATGTGTATACAATTCAATATATGTTCGTGTATACATTAAATAGATCTTGATATGGGTGGCAATATTCATTAAATGACTATCATAAAAGTTATTTAAGTCTTGAAATTATAATTCATATTGAATTGTGTACACAAACATATAAAATACGCCTTGAGTTAGAAACTTTGTTACTTGTATTATTATTGTGTGTTGTAAGAGGACAATACATTTTTTAACATCAACTGACACGGAATTATGTAAAACGGATGGAAACATTTTCATTGCTAATGCAGGAATGTATATGTGTAATAATGTACTCATATTAATTGTAACGAAAAGGAATAGTACATTAGTACTCATTGAATCGCATTTTTATATTTCTTTTCAAGGTTAATTCGGTTTTTCGTCCAGATGTAATCTTTTGAATTTGTATGTATATGATTTCATATATATGTGATCAAGTGGAATTTCAGGATCTATGCAAGATCTATGAGTAAATCAATCCTCGAAACTACTATGTGTGTGTGTAACATAAAATTACCTTTTGAACATAAACATTTGAATGTTTGAACACTGCCATCAGTGTAAAATTTTAAAGCAGCATTAATGAGTAGTATAATGCTAAGTTTTTATAATTGACTCGTATCTTTTACGCCGGTCAAAGATCTGAATCACACTCTACCTCCTGATGCTAGATACTTAACACATTTTACGACAGCTTGTCTTTACATAGATTGCAACACTGGCGGAAATTTTATGTATTACTTGCTTAAAGGAAAAACGATAGTCTCGTTCATCACATCCAATAGATACTTATTTAACACAAAAAACCGCTCAAATTAACGTGTTATCATGTCAATTTTTAACTCAACTTAGGGTTAAATTAATTTAAATTTGACTTGATTAATTTGAACTTAACTTGGATTGATTTGATCTTGACTTGGATTAATTTGAACTTGACTTGGATTAAATTGAACTTGACTTGGATTAAGTTGAACTTGACTTGGATTGAATTGAACTTGACTTGGATTAAATTTAACTTGACTTCTATTTATTTGAAGTGAAAAAGGTGTAGTGTGCTCGGCAACCCACACGTAAAAAATTCACGTGTTTTTTAATCAAATTTAAAATGATTTCTCAAGAGATTTGCGATTTCATCGCAATCCTTAGGAATATGCAGTCTCTAAGAAGAAAAAACAATATCTATGCTACCATCTAGGGTAATTATGATCCAGTGCGCAGTTATTGACATGAAAGAATCTCAACTTGACAGGTTCAAATATTAGCAGCTAGCTATTGAGAAAATGTCATTTTCGTTTACTTGCGTTTGTATTTCCTCTGAAGTGGCAAACTGAATTCGGATACTGAGGTTCGGAATTAGTCTTGTTCTAATGCTCGCGGTGACACAGCGGTTAAAGGATCGGACTTGTATGTTGAAGTCGCGGGTTCGTATCCCGGCGCTGGCGCTGCGATTTTCCCCGTTGGGTATAAGGGAAAGCTCGAGCACAATACCCGACTCGACCCAGGTGTCGGAAATGGGTACCGGCTTTGCGGGGGAACCACCATGGTGTCCTATATATAGTGTTAGTTATAAGACATTTGAAAAACCAATGCTCAAGATCATTTGTATCAGGCTTGATTGGAAATAAGCATCCCAAAGATGCCGATGTTTGTTGTTGTTGTTGTTAATTACCTTCTCTGATGGCATTATTCAAAAACCCTAAAAATTCAAAAAATGTTTCCTTTTCCACAGGATCGTAAGGATTGAGCGCGTCACAAAGCCAGTAAATTAACAATTTTTCTCCATGTATATGGTCAGTATTATTTTTCCCAGTTTTTGGATTCAGTAAATGTTTCTTTTCAAGTCAGCTGTTTGCCAGTAGACTAAAACAACCTGCTATTATCGGCTGTTTTGCCACTGCTGCAACCTAAACTGGCTTTGCTTTCAATACTTGAACATTTATTTTGCTTCTTGTTCGTTTTGTTTCTATTTTTTAATTCTCTTTCTTTGTTGGGTTTTTGTTTAGCTTCCAGGAATTGATCATTTTGTGTTGATTTTAGATGGCCCCATGGAGATTTAGTTGAGAAAGTTTTCTGAGATGCAACTGCCGTTCCTCGTCGTATATTTGCTTCACAAATGGTGTTCTCTGCAATTTCATCACTCTTCACCGATACACATAAGTTATCCCATACAGCTGATACACTTCTTTTAGTCTTTATACCTGGTATCCCATAAAAATGTCTCCGACTTTTTAATTTATAATGTTTTCGCTTTAAATTAACATATTTTAATCGTTTTTTTTTTCGCAATGTAGTAAATTTTTTCTTTTAGAATAATTTATGTTTTTGAAAATCGTTTAATAAACACTTAACATTGATGGATTTACTGAAAAAGGTAGAAAAATTAATTGTTCAAAAGAAAAGTTTTTAAAACAATATTGATATTTTTCCTTATTTTGTACTTTCTAAAACAACGAAAAAACAAATTTAAAACAACAACAAATCATTACCTTAAATAACGTTTAAATAAATAAAGTAATTGTGTATTCTTCGACATACCCTCCATTTCTCTCATATTATAGCCAAGGCACGTATTACTTCTAGCCACCATTGAACGAAGAGTTTTTCAGATTATTTCACTGTTTTCCTTTAGTTCTTGCAACACTTCTTCAATTCGTTGTCGAAGAATTATTGATGATGGAGGTGATGTTTTGAAAACGCGTTCCTTTACAGTAGGTATTGAGAAATGAAGAAGAACACCAGTGTTGTATTTAAAACTTTTCCTTTGAACAATTATTTTTCTGCCTCTTTCAGTAAATCGATCACTGTCAAATGCTTATTCAACGATTTTTAAAAACTTAAATTATTCAAACTGAAACAAAATTTACCAAATTGTGAAAAAGACAATTAAAATATGTTAATTTAAAGCGGAGATAGAATCAATTAACAAGTCGGGGACATGTTTGTGGAACACCCGGTATATTTAATTACTATAATTGCAGTGTTGGGCAGTTGCGCCGCAACAAGTTGCGGCGGCAATTGCGATCGCAACTTTTTCTGTTGCGGTTGGGGTTGTGCCGCAACAATTTTTGGAAAGTTGCGAATCTATTGCGATCGCAACAATTTTCGACGTGTCAGGCCGCAACTCGCAACCGCAACATCACGATGGTAATTTAATTTTTAAAATAACTTCAATAAAGTTTAACACGCGTTTCATACTCGTTTGAAACTAAACCGTACGGGGTGCGACCCATCTGGCAACTGTTTATTATTAGCATAAGGCGATACAGTGATACACAAACACATACAGTATATAAGTAGATTTAATGTAACTCATTATATAACATATGTTATTAGTAATGATGTGGGTTCTAATTGTAAAATTGCGTGTTTTTCTTTTTGGGGCATATAGGCTGTACAAATCTTCTGCACTTTTCTCTTTTCTAATTTTTTTGCTACATATATATATATATGGAACTCCTATGAAAATATAACTACTAGCTAGGTACCTTTTCAGCCTTATTATTATTGGCAAATAGAATTCATTTTAATTTTCATGCTCTATTTACAAATGAAACGTTTCTTTCAGTATCTTGATATTTCATTCAATTCTAGTTCACGCGTTAACTCGATCTTTTCATTTTTTTAGTAAAACAATGCACTATTTAGAATATCATAGTACTATTTTTATACATAGCAAAATGTACGTAAAATAAATTGAATAATATCTAATGAAAATTATATTTAATAATTAAAAGTTTCGGTTGCGAGTTGCGGTTGCGATCGCAATTTTTGTGTTTTCAAAGTTGCTGTTGCGGTTGCGTCGCAACTTTTTTTGTGGTGTTGCGGTTTCGGTTGCGCTGCAATATTTAAAAAGTTGCGGGCCCAACACTGTATAATTGTTTCTGAATTAATTATTTCAAGAAGCACAGCAACTGCAAGTCTACAAAACTTTAGTGACTTGACATAATTACGCACCCAACCGCAACCGTAGTTCAACTTTCATTGAGCCACTAACCGGCGCTGCATGATGCTGTATTTAGGTCCTGACACGGTCTGAGCCCCGGCCCCGGCCATAACAAATTGTTGACCCCAGCTCCGGCCCCGGCAAATTTTCAACCCCGGTCGGTCTATAGTGAATGCTCGTCATCTCGTGAAAGGTCGTCAGAGGTTTTCAGTCACCAAATGATGTACGAAAACAAAGAAGAACAAAGATTTCGCAGCCGTTATGTTGACTTTAATTGATGATTTTTGGCATTTTTGGGTTGAGATATATTTACGCTATGGTTCTCAGCTGTTTTCATGGTGGTATCAAAATGTACAGTAATGAAATTCAGCGCTAAGTCTTGCAGTTCAGTGAAAAAGCAAGTAGCCTTTTACCAATCAAACTAAACATCTATTTCCAACAATGTCAACATGTTTTATATGCTGATTACGTGGTAAATAAAAAACTGTTTGTTTTTAATTTCTTAGCATTACTCATCAATGCTATTCACAGAAAGATGTGTCAGAAGAAAGAACTTGTGTACTTGACGGTTTTATTGTAGTTCCTTTCAATGTATTAAAATATATTTATTGTTTTTTAAATTATGAAAGTTTTCATATAATTGAATAGAATATTTGGTATTAAAGTGTTGTATTTATTTAACTATTGAGTTGTGTGAAAAAAGATCCATCTAATTTTAATAACTTTTAATTTACAGATCCTAGACAACCAGAAGTTAGTTATAGCTTAAAACTTGCATTAATTATGTAGACCTTTAGAAAACAATCGTGAAAAAAAAAACATTTTATTAGTAGAGATAGTACAAAATAGAGATAGTACAAAAGTACTATCATTGGTTTTTAAAATATCCTAAAGTTAATTCACTTAGATGATACACACATACGAGTATTGTGATACTCATGTCACTAGTCGAAAGTAAATGATTGAGGGCAATGTTCTCCTAATCTTGCTTAATCTACATCTGATAATACATGTAATGATAAATATAACGTGCTCCCTAGTTAGTCTACATTTGATGATACATGTAATGATAATTATAAGAGACAACACAATTTCATGGACGATACATTTTCATTGTGTGTTTAGAACACTTTTGACAATTTACATATACATGATATAAAACTTCGCAATTCTTGACGCCATGAAATATTATTAGAATTGTTTGTTTAGGAAAATGTTCAAAAACGTTATTTTAAGGAAGTACGAAATAAATTAATATATTAGCATGAGGACCACGAAAATTACAAAATTTGTATTTCTAATTAAACAATTTTAACATATCGGTCATTAGTTGAAATTTTATCGGTCATATCGGTCATTATCGGTCATTAGTTCAACAACGGTTCCCATTTACAGAAGAAGCACGAGAGGCTTAGGTGCGGTTATTATAATATACTCCAGAGCAGTGGTTCCCAAACTAGGGGGCGCGCCCCCGTAGGGAGGCGCGAGGAGAATACAAGGGGGGCGTGAAGTCATCTGCTAAAAATTATTTGTTTAATTAGAATAATAAAATAATTCAAAGAACAAATATCTGTCATTACATACATGCAATGTATAATTATGACTGACGCCACTGAGGGACTCGTTACAAACTCTCAATACTCCATCCCGTCAACCTGAGCACATATTCATTCCCCTTGTCCACGGTAGGGATTTATTTCACTCTTCAATCCTGGATCACATACGTGTATGAGTGACATTGTAACCTTGACGATTTGCAAGGGTAGAACGATGTAGAATGGAATGTCTTGTTGATTGTGTGACATACTCGTTGTGATCGAAAATATGATATGTGAATAATACGCGGTGAGTTTTGTACGCTAGTTTGAATGTGTGTGGAGAAGTGTGTGCGTTGATTCCAGTATAGGGGGCGAAAAGTGTGTGTGACAAATTAAGTGTACTGTATATGTTGCTGGGTTGATGGTTTAATCGCCGTATCTATTCACTTAGTAAAAAACGTTAATAAAAATTTTAGACAGCAGAAAGAAGCAAATCTACGAGTATTTTAAAAAAGTGGAAATGATAAAACAAAGCTAAAAAACAAGATAACAGACTAAACCACTGCTCGGTGGTGGAGTCGGTGTTTGTACTGATGGTGCCCCATCAATGATTGCATCTCACTCTGGATTTGTGAAGCTGGTGAAAGAAAAAAATCCTGGTGTAACTGCGACTCACTGTGTTAGCCACAGACAATCATTAGCGAGCAAAATTCTGCCTGGTAATCTACGCAGTTCGCTGAATTTAGCAATAAAAGTGGTGAATTTTGTGAAGAATAGCTCTTTGAATTCTAGGCTTTTCGCAGCTCTTCGCTCAGATTTCGGCACTAATTACAAGACTCTCCTGTTTCACACCAAAGTCCGCTGGCTTTCCAAGGGAAACACCCTGAGTCGTCTTTATGAGCTCAAAGATGAAATGGGCATTTTCTTGCAGAAGCAGAAACAAGACAAACTGTATGAAGCATTCAGAGAGGAAGACTTTCAGCTCTCACTAGCATCCCTCGTGGACTTTTTTGAGGCTATCAACGACCTCAATTTGAAGTTATAAGGAAGAAATACAAACATCATTGCTCACTCTGATGTGATCAGAGCTTTCTCCGAAAAAATTCATCTTCGGAAACGAAAAGTACAAGTTGGGAACTTTTCATCGTTCTCACATCTGAATGAGCTCTTATCTGAGAAGAGAAACATTGAGCAGTATGACGTGACAAAAGAAGTTTTATCACATCTGCATTCCCTTGCTGAGGAAGTTATGCACTATTTTCCAGATGTCTCAATGGAGAATTCTCTTTGGACATTGGTGCAGAATCCATTTAACACTGATGTGGAGTTGTTACTGGAATCACTGCAATAGGAAGCCATCGATTTGAAATGTGACTCCAGCGCGAAAAGGGACTTTGAAACAATGAAGTTAGAAGAGTTTTGGGTGAAATATCTCCCCATGTACCCAAAAGTAGGTGAAGAAGCCCTTCGTGTGATTCTTCCCTTTTCTTCTACTTATCTTTGTGAAGCAGGATTTTCAGCTCTTGTTGTTCTGAAACAAAACAGCGCAACCGACTTGATGTAGAAAGTGACTTGCGTTGCGAACTGTCATCCTTCAATCCTAGAATTTCTGATCTTGTGCGGCAGAAGCAGCAGCATCAACATCTCACTATATTAGTTCATAAATTTTGCCTCAGTCTCTTGAGTCATTCTTAATATTATATGCCATGTTTTCAAATTATTTTTTCTTAGAATTGCAACTCAATTTTGCCAATTTACTAGTGTTCAAACCTTTTTTTTCGCTCACTTCGAACCAAATGTTTCCTTGTTGTTACTGGAATGTAGTATTATTTGTTTGAGTGGCTTTCAATATTAAAATGTAATACAAACAAATATGTCTTCCTGAACAATGCTAAGAAATAAATGTGAGAATCATTTCATATGAAAAAAAGAGGCACTGGGGGCGTGCGGATCTACTGGAAGCAAAAAGGGGGCGTCAGATAAGATAGTTCGGGAACCACTGCTCAAGAGCGTAAGAGATGACATGATAATTTGCACTTTACTAACCTACCAAGAGCATTTTTGGATGTGGAGAAGAAAGAAGCATGAATGTCCTATATGGGTATCATTTTAGGAAAAAATCACATTATCTTTGAAATATGGCGCAAAATGTCTGCAACAGATAAACGTACATAGGTACCACATTTTACATGTACAAGACATTTAAGCTTTGGATTGCCTAACAATAATAAAATGAAATGATGTGTTGGGTAGTATTAGGGGTTGGGAGTGAGAAAAGAGTTTGGTATTTATAGTTTATATACCAGTTGCTAGTCCAGTGCACACAGGTGTATTGTGCGCACATGCACACCCATATACGTACACACATATACAAGTAAGCATGCTTGCTAATCCCAGCGTATAAGCGATCAAATCATAATACCTACGCACACTTCAAGACTGTTGTGTGATGTCTTGAATTATAAAGAAAATGAGCAAGGGAGAGTATTAAGCAATGGAGATACCAGGCAAAATGAGATTCGTCAATACGTGTTCAGTATCTTCTGTAACTAAGAATTATCGTTGAGACGAAAGAAGACGAATTATTCTGGTTTTAAATTCTTTCGGTCTTTGAGGGATTTTAATACTCAGGGAAAGTTTGTTCCACAGTAAAGCGCCTTATATTGACAGAGCCTTCTGCCCTATGTGAGATGAACGATAGTTGACTAAGACATTATTGTTTCTGTTCGGCTTTTGGTTGATGCAGTGGGTGGATGGAAACGCACTATCTCAGCATTGCTCTGAGGAAGATACAACGAGGAGAATCCGTATTGGGCCTTCTGCATGAGGAGCCTTTTTTGAATAGGAATCCAGCCGAGTTTATTAAGAAGAGGGGTTACGTGATCGCTCCTTATGAAATTACCGTTGCATACCACCTCGGCTGCGAAGTTTACGCATTTTTCTAAACCCTTTTGAAGGTATTGAGGTAAGTCTCCCCATACTAGGCTGCAGTATTCAATGCACGATAACACAAGGGATTGAATGGCTAATAATCTAGATTTTTCGTCTAGCATACTTTTTATACGATGAAAAAACATTAAAGCTCCGTAGATTTTGTTGCAAGTATTCTCAACGTGAGATTTGAAGGACATAATTTTATCGAACCATATACCTAGGTTTTTAACTTTTTCTGATGCACTAATCTTATCATTTCCAACTGCGAGAGTAAGATCTGAAGTTTTTTTAATTGCATCATTGGATCAGAAAAAAATGTTTGTGTTTTATTAGCATTTAATTTGAGACCATTTCGGTCGTACCATGATTTCAGGCTAGTAAGTATAGTTTCGGCTTCAATTCGCGTCTGTGGTATTTCCGATACAGAACTTGTTATTGCAATTTGAACATCATCTGCATACATTGAGATCCGTGTGTTAGTAGGCATCGGAGGGAAATCATTAACGAAAATAAAAAACAGTAGCGGACCAAGAATGGATCCTTGGGGAACACCAAAATTTTTTTCAATGAATGGGGACAATTTGTCTTCTATGCGGACTGCATGAGATCGATTTGACAAGTAACTTTCAAACCATTGCGTGTCAACTCCCAAGTTCAATATTTTACGTAGAAGTCTATCACGTTCGACGCTATCGAACGCTTTAGAGAGATCGAGTAGCAGCAAGAGTGATACATTCGTCTGATCGATGTTACTGTATATTTTTTCAGAGATATTCAGCAGAGCATCTTAAGTGCTAGTGTTTCTTCTATAGGCGTATTGATTTCGGTGGAGTAGATTTGACTCGTCCAGATGAAATGACAGTTGATTTGTCACCACTTTCTCCAATATTTTGGACATTACAGGTAAAAGACTGATGGGCCTGTGGTTTGATGCTGTATTTAGGTCACCACTTTTATGCAACGGACTAATAATGGAATGTTTCTATTGGCTTGGAAACATGTTGGTTGCTATTGATGTATTAATAATTATCAGACGAATCCATGGTGCTGTGACTAGGAAACTGTCTTTGATATATTGAAGACTTATACCATCATGTCCAACTGTCTTTGTGTTTTTTAGTGAGTATAAGATATTTGTTAACTCCGGTAAATCGACAGGATGTGGTCTCCACCTGACATCAGCCCTCGAGGATGCAGTGGGGCATGAATTTTCAATTGACGTTTCACCTGGACTGGTACACACCTCACTGAACACTTGAGCCCCTACTTTTGAAAAATGTATTAAAATCCGTGGCTGTGGCCAAGGGATTTTCAAAATTACTTATACGGTTTACATTTTTATATGGGGCTACCTCACTAATGATTTCCCAAGTTCGTTTCGGGTTATTTTTAGCCGTTATCAGTTCCTGGTGGAAGTGAGTTTGTTTTGCTTCAGTGATTTTCTTTCGAAGAATTTTTTCATGTTCTTTATATATTTTGTATAAAGTAGTTTAATCTATTGTTTTTGTACTCCCGCAAGTTAGCTTTCTTTATTTTGCTCATATCTTTAATTTCGTCAGTAATCCAAACAGTGCGTTTGGGATTGTTTTTTTTTTGGTGATATAAGGTGCGCATTTGTCGAGAGCTGCTGTGAAGTTCTCGTTGAAGATGGACACTTGAATGTCAACATCGTTAGATTGCATCATATTCAGGAATTCGGTGGACCTATTGAGGAGTTTTTCTTGAAGTAGTTCCGCAGAATAGTGCCTTTTCGAGCGATAAGTCATTAAGCGGTATTTTTGTCTTTCCTTTGCAATAATAATTTAACATTGTATAGAGTGGTGATCAGTAATAAAAAGTGATATTACTGTACTAAGTATTGCGGTGGGATTATTTGTGATTGCCAGATCGAGGAGAGTTGCAGAGACTTTAGTGATGCGAGTCGGTTCTCTGACCATTTGTGATAGGCTTAGTTTATACAACAGTTTGCTTAGCTGATTGTTTTTGTCCGTTAAGTCAACATTAAAATCTCCCAAAGCACAGAATGATTTTTTGCCTGAAGGATTTTTTTGAAGATTTCCTCAATTAAATCTGGTGTTAGACTTAGGGGAGACGATGGGTGTCGGTAGAGGCGGCCATTGATTATGGATTCATGCTTATTTATTTGCTCTTCAAACCAAACCATTCCAATACCTTCGCAAACTTGATTCGCAGAAGTGAAGATGTTGAGTACATTTCTTTCACTTAATACAGCATTTGTAAAATTTTCTCAGCATTTGTAAAATTTAGTCACACCAAATCTAACAAATGCTACAACTACCACAAATGTAATAATCTACTGCATAATAACTTCAAGTGCAGGTAATATTTTCCGCTCGTTCTATACAGTTTAGCGTGTACCAGCGTGTAATAGTACAGCTCGTAAATTGAATTTTGTTCTTGAAGAACTATATTCGGTCATTTCCTAGCGACACAGTGACTAGGATATAGAAATAACAATTGAAATCTAGCGCACATTCATTAGAACTGTATGATAGAATTCACGCGTAAATCTGGCATCCGCAAGCAAATATAATAAAATATATTAAGCCTCTCAAATTACTGTGTGATAACATCTAATAATGCATGTGAATGTGACAGCGGTACGGGTAAACTAATAAATGTTTAAATTTATTTTAGGAAACATTTTCATGCTGAAATTTAATGTTAAGAAGAATTCATGGAAAACGTATTTTATTTTATTTGAAAATGCCGGACAAATTGTTGAAATCGCACTTTGGTTAAATATTTTATATTTTCATTCTAATAAAAAAAAATAATATACCTTTGCAGTATTTCCTGAGTGAATATTAAATAAGATTGGAAATCCTTTGTAAATGGCGCTGACACAACAGGACGAATGCATTATGATTTGCATGTAATAAAAAAAACTATTGTTCTCCGCACCTTTGAATCCAGGTGTTATCCTCTGCTAAATAACAGATTTTTGGAAGCAAAGGCTCTAAATTCTTTCCTAAACTATTTCTGAAGCGTATTAATTTGTCCTTCAACCCATTCTCGTGTAAACTAATATTGTGTTGATTCATTGCTTCAATAACATATTTGAGCGACTTGCTTCTCATATCTCTGCTCTTGTATTCATTCCTTTGTACTTTCCACAAAGCAGGCTGTTCACGAAAATAGTTAATTTATCATTGAGACCAGGCTGAGACCATTTGATACGGGAGAGCGATCGCAGCCGTCCTTACTAGACGCCGGGTGGGCGAAAACTGACACGGAAATAGAAGCAAAGCAGCAGTCAAACCCGACAGTGGCGAGTGCCGAGTAGAGAGCAAAAGAGAGCACGCATGCCCAAATATGGTGTTGCGGAACCGTGAGTGTCAGTGTTGACTGACGAAAAAACTGATCGTGTGAAAGCCCCTTAAGGCCGTTGGCGTTAGATCCTTCTGCTGCCCAGGTCACTCTCGCGCCGAAGCTCCACGCTGGCCCATGCCGGCCTAAGGTTTAGCAGCAACGCATGATGATGGTTGCTTGTAACAAATATTGAGAATTCGGCTGAGGTGTCATGCCGATAAGATAGTTAGATGATGACAGTAAATAAGGGCCCACGATTGCGTGCGTACCCGTTCACTGTGGTAACAGCAGGAAGAGCCGAGACACACCTAAGGTGCGTTGCGACACATCAAGTGTACGAAGATTGAGACCTCCCCGCTCGCTAAGATTTTTCTCTTAGGTCAACTTCGAAGGCGGACTTACACAAATATTAAAGTGCGATCAATTAAGGTACGTACATAATTTTGCGAGAGGAAAAAATTTACAAGTTTGATTTTGAGAAAATTGTACACTCGAAACGGTAGCCGTCAGCCATATGATCGTGCACGTAATCCTGGAAGTATATCACAAAGCGTGGTCAGTGATCCAGGACATTTTCCTAAGAAACTAGAGAAACAACAACGCTGCGCTGTCCGTCATGCTCGAGTTCGTTGGAGCTGCAAGAAATGTCTCAAAATCTTTTGCATTAAACGCGACTGCTTTTAGAGGTTCCACATGGAAAAATAAATCTTAAAAATTTTGCTGGTGTCTGCCAAGAACGTTTGTATAAGATAGGATGGAACCAAAAAATTTTCAAGTTTCAGTGTCAAGTGAAGAGAGAATAAGTCATGTTTTGTACCCATATGGACCCAGTATAAATAAATAAAAATAAATAAATTTTGAGTTTTTGTGTATAATTGATTTATTCTTAACACTATTCACATATTACATAGATTTTTTTTAGTAAATCATGGTTATATTACTGGTGGGTCTAAATGAGTTAATTTTTTCAGATCTTCTAACGAAGAGGACATCCCTTCGCTTCTATTTCTTGCTTTCCTCACTTCTGAAAGGATGAAACCATCAGAGTTTGGAGCTGTGGAAAGCAAGCCTTGGATGCACACTAATCTTATGGTCTTTTTTGTCGGATTATGTGCACCCAGATTGTAGCATGAGCAGATAGAATATTAATTCAAGTGATGATTTTGTTACCCCTATTTCAAGTGGAAGTCAAATAATCAAGGAACCCTGTACAGAGAGTATTATTGTGTTGGTCGACAGATTGGTTTCAGGAAGAACCTTATAATACTGTAGTAACTCAGTTAATTGGCACTTCAGTTAAAATTGATAACGACACCGTTCATGAAAGTAGTGGGTCCAAGTCTCAAAATTGTGGCGCTTGTACCAAGCCTTCTCCGGTAGCAGATACATGTACTGATGTCATGAGCCGTGGGGGATTTTGTAGGTGTAAACGGAGTAAGAAAGATAAGAGCATTTTAAATAAGCACGATGGAGTCATTTCATAGGAAATTTGTTAATGTTGTTGAGAGGTCGTTAGCATCAAAAAGGAGTGCTGGAAATGATAATTGCATCACCAAACTTTCTGTGAACTTGTATGGGACAAAGTGGATGGCTTTGTGGGTGAAGAATAAATGAAATTTATGTCGAAACTTGCTAAACTCTGTTCTAAGAATTGACAAGTGTTAGATGTCATTTACTGGCCTCTATAATAATATTCATGAACTGTCTATAAATTGCTTCCCTGCCTGACTGTGAAATTTATCCTTTCTTTTATCTCATTGTATGATAGGATCAATTAAGGAGGTTAACCCAGGTCCTGTCGGTCCGATGAGCTATTTTTTATTGTTGTTGAAAAAGAACCCTTAGGTGGTGGACTATTCGGTCCTAAAATTTTATGGCGCTACGAACACTAGAACCCCCCCCCCCCCCCCCCCCCAGGGGGGTGTAAGGGGACCAAAAATCCTGAATTTTCAACCCCGTAGAAAAAGAAAACAAAACGGGAAATGTAAACTTTGCTACCATCACTTTGTTTGCAATGCTTCAAGGATTCTAAAACTGTCTTTGGTTTTGTTCTAGCATAAAAACTCAATGACTTCTATTCATTTGAAATATCAATATATAGGAACTAAAAACCTATATGTCCAATTTTTTCAGAAAACTGAAGCCTGAATCGAACAAATGAATGCAATAAATTGTGTTTCTTTTTTAAAATAACATATAATATTCAAATTTCATAAGAATCAGACGAAAAATATAAAAGTTCATAATTTTAATATAACGAAAAAAAAATTCTTGTAAATTACAATTCACAGTGTGAATATGAAGTTATGCATGGAGATTATCGAAATAAAAATGAAAACAGCATTCAATTACATAATTTGTTCATTATATTAAAGTTCAGATAAAAATTTATTTATGCATTATTACTAACAACCTTTATTTTCAATATTCAAAAGAATAGAAGTTAGTGAGTTTTTACGCTAGGAAAAAACAAATACAGTTAGAATCCTTGGAACATTTCTAACAAAAGTATGATTCTTTTCTTCCCAATTGTACAAATAAGTTTTTTTTGATCAAGCTCAAAACCCAAAATTAGTGTTTATGCTAGTTAGTGATCAAATATCGCATATAAAAAAACGAAAAGTTTCAAATGGATAATTTGAAATAATCCTTTTGTTTGCAATGCTTCAAAGATTCTAAAACTGTCTTCGATTTTGCTTTAGCATAATAACTCAATGACTTCTATTCTTTTGAAATATTAATTAAAATGAACCAAAAAACCTAATATTCGGTATTTTTCAAAAAATAAAGCTTAAATCGAAAAGGTTACAGGGGTAAAATATGTTTATTTTCAACAAATTCATGTAGTGGCCAAATTTCAAACGAATCGGATCAAAATTTATTAAGTTATACCTAGTGTTGAAGTAGGATGTCTAGGGACAGTACAATACTATGCTATACAGTGGCCGCAAAATAGTACACACTTTCGCCGCAAAACAAATGTACCCACACGAAACTGCGTGTACATTTTTATTGCGTTCCCGTAGGAGTAGTAGAAGGAGCTTGGGAATGACGTTGCACCCACGTGATACTGACTTCATGCTTCCATGCCACAGCAAACTTGAGTGAGCTTCAAAAGCTTCGTGAGGGAAGATCAAATTTACGCGCTCCTCAGTGCCCGCATTTGCACTTTTTCACCAACTTTGACTGCCTATAACTGCACAATCACTTGCCACAATGGGATGAAATGAACTTACAATGAAGGAGAAGACTGGTGCCATCACCCTACTGTAGTAGGGGAGGTCTGTGATACGCGTGGCCGTAGAGCTAGAGGTGATAAGAAGAGTCGTCTACAACCTAAAGGAGGCAGCCACCAGCGTCCCATCCGGCACCATTCCACCACGAAAGAAGGGCTCTGGAGCATAAAAAGACCAGCCCACGAACGAACAAGGTCTTGAAACGTGAGGAGTTAACTGAACCATCCATTACTGCCGTAGAATTAATGGAGCCCTTCTTTCGTGGTGGAATGGTGCCAGGTGGGACGCTGGCTGCTGCCTTCTTTAGGTTGTAGACGACCCTTCTTGTCACCTTCAGGTCTACGACCACGCGTATCACAGACCATCCCTGCTCCAGTTGACTGATGGAACAAGTATTCTCCTTCATTGTAAGTTTATTTCGTTCCATTGTGGTGAGTGGTTGTGGAGTTATAGGCAGTCAAAGTTGCTGGAAAAGTGCAAAAGCGGGCACTGAGAAGCGCGTAAATTTGATCCTCCCTCACCGAGCTTTTGAAGCTCACTCATGCTTGCTGTGGCAGGGAAGCATGAAGTCAGTCATCACGTGGGTGCCACCTCACTCCCTAGCTCCTTCTACTATACCTATGGCGGGAACGCAATAAAGATGTACACGCGGTTTCGCGAGGGCACATTTTTATTCCGGCGAAAATGAGTACTTTTTTGCGGCCACCGTAATATGTTTACGGACCATCTTTTTATTTTTGCTCCCCTCTGACTAATTTTTCCACCCCAAATAATTTACCCTTAACCTTAATCTTACTTCATAAATCTCCCGATTTTCTGTTTCTCTATCACGAGAAAAGAACTATTGTATCTAAGGGAAGTAACGCTTCCAGGTAAAGAACGGTAGGGCACGAACTTCTTAAAATAGTGTGTTTTTGTTTTTGTTTTAGTGATAATGTTTTTTCAGCTCATTGCCATATTTTTTTCTTCAGCACCTACTACTTCCTTCTTGCATTTTTATCTTATTTGAATTTTCTTCCCGACTTTCTGCTTAAATGCGCATTGTATCATGTGTGCCAAGACACTCGTTTTGTGCACTAGCACACATAAACTCTTGCCTTCATTGTCTTGACAGGGTCTCGTAATATCTTGAGATTTCGCAGTCTATAAAACTGCGCCATGCTTAGCTGTTGGCGCTCAGTCAGTCATATTCTCACCTGTTGCCAACGACACCTGGCTTCTACCAATAAACACTATCGCTAAGTTTCTACCGTGTTTTACTCCCACCGCATATTGGTGGCAGTCTGTGGTGAACTCACGCATTCGGGTGTAATTAATACAGAGGATTAGAAGTACTCTGTGTTCCTGTGCTGACGTGTTGAAGAACAGTCTTCAATGACTAACAATACCAATAACCAACTTTGGCAACCACAACCTACCGTTTTTGTTTTCAGGTTCCAAATTCCTGTGGAGACACTGTTAGAGGCATACTCTGAATTTACCATCTGGCTTAACGTCGGATCCCCATTTCGCACTAGGATACTGGTGTACGAAGCAGAAGAAGATATTGAGATAGTCTTCGAAGTGACCATTGGAGCAGGATACCCAGCGACGAGTAACGAGTAAAGGAACAAAACTTTGAGTGATCAAGAACTTGGTGTGTGATAAATTACTACGAACAGTCACCTAAATAAAGTGTCACATAAATTACAAACTGTAGCAGAGTTAAAGATTGTTATGAACAGTGGTACACGATCAAAAGTTATCCTCAAAGAGTACGTCTTTCAACATCGGATACCAGCGGCATCTTACCCTGCAGCTCGACAAGCAACGTACCCTGCAGTCGACAGATTTTTTTGCAGTTAAGTGTTTTCCTGATTTTTTTTTGAGTGCGCCTGCACCGAGAGCTTGCAGTCAGATCTTTGTTGGTAGTAGTTTTTTTTCTTGTTGACAATACCGCATTGCGGGCACGCAGCCACGCACCCAGAATTCTACCCAGTAACTTCAGTCACGAGTTAGAAGCTGTACAAGGCGCATTGCGTCGCTCATTTCGTTGGATTTAGCAGAGTAACGACACCCTTTCAGTTTCAATGTCCAGAGTAAGTGCATCCTGGTTTTGATGTGATTTGCAATTTAGATAAAAGGGGTTGGGTGTGATTATGAATTTTTGAGTACCCCAAAGAGTAGAGGTAAAAAGCTTTCGATGTTTTTATGATTTTTTTTAAAGCCTTCTCAAAGGTGTTCTGGAGTGTTGCCAAGTGTTGTCTGAAGAGTTCAAGAAGTTTTATCTGGAGGGTGTAATTTTTTTAAAGTTTTTACCTTTCCAAAGATCAGGGAGGATTGTGTAATTGTATTGATTGTATTTGTTTATAGAGTGTATATTATTTGAATTTAGATGTGTTTTTTTCTGGATGTGTTTTTTTCTGCAAAAACCCAGTAACTTCAGTCACGAGTTAGAAGCTGTACAAGGCGCATTGCGTCGCTCATTTCGTTGGATTTAGCAGAGTAACGACACCCTTTCAGTTCCAATGTCCAGAGTAAGTGCATCCTGGTTTTGATGTGATTTGCAATTTAGATAAAAGGGGTTGGGTGTGATTATGAATTTTTGAGTACCCCAAAGAGTAGAGGTAAAAAGCTTTCGATGTTTTTATGATTTTTTTAAAGCCTTCTCAAAGGTGTTCTGGAGTGTTGCCAAGTGTTGTCTGAAGAGTTCAAGAAGTTTTATCTGGAGGGTGTAATTTTTTTAAAGTTTTTACCTTTTCAAAGATCAGGGAGGATTGTGTAATTGTATTGATTGTATTTGTTTATAGAGTGTATATTATTTGAATTTAGATGTGTTTTTTTCTGGTTTGCAAAGTGCGACATTATTTTGCATATTTTTGATTGTATTAACAGTGAATAGGAAAATTCTTGAAATAGTTCTGGGGAATATTCATGTCGGACTCATCGGGTAGCGAGGAATACGTCCGCTCAGAACCCACAAAAACAAAGAGTGGTAGGATAAGTACTCCTAGGGTTACTGCCACTCAAATTACGACAATGACTACCCCGACCACTAGTGCTGGCGCTAGCAGCGATGTTGACAGGAGTTTGTTGGCGAGAGAGATCGCCGCAAACATACCCAGAGCGGGAACGATAATGACGAACGCTGAGATACCGACGTTTAAAGGACGCCGTCGTTCCCAGGATCCGGACTTTCTTGAAAACAAATCCTGGAGTACGCATATTCAAAATTTAAAAGCATACATGACCCTTCTTCCGGACGTGACAAGTGACGAACGGAAAAAAGAGTTCCTGGTGAGGTCGGCTAACAAAAATGTAGGAGATTTTAACGCTGTGGTGACCAAGCTGGTCAACACAGATTTAAATTACACTTTTGATCAAGTGGTAAAAATTTTAGATGAGATTTATGTGTGCCGCGGCGAGAAGTCCATACACGCCTTGGCATGTGATTTAAATGAATTGCAATTAATACGAAACAATGCGTTGGATGCCCAACTAGTAACGGCTTTTTCAAAAATCCGGAAATTGACAGAGAACATTCTGACTTCAACCACGCTAGGTTGGCAACGACATCCTTATTTTCAGGCTTGCACTACTCAGGCAGAACTAAAACGTTTTGTAGGAGACAGCATGGCTTTCAGTCTAGCGTTAACAATTTTGGGTCCCTTGTTGGACGAATCATTCTCTAGAAAAATCTTCGAAAGTAATTCAGCACCTCTGAGAAATTATTAGCGAAGTTAATTGCCGCTGTCAGGAGTCAGGCCGAAACAAAGAAAATTCTCGCGGGCCAGTACCCAGTCAGAATCGAGCCCGAAAGCTACTTAGCGGATGTAAATATTGGGGTTGATGAATGCGTTGAGGCGCAAGACACGTTCCCGGAGAGTGAAGTTTTCTATGGGAATTTTGGGAACTACCGTAGGAGTCGTGTAGGACTAAGAAGGACAACCCCTAGGCCCTGGTTGAGAAATCCTCGTGAAAGAGCGAGGGAGTTCAGTGGTTATGTGTGAGATAGAGGAAATGGTTCTTTGGAATGCAATACTGTGAGAACAGACAGAGGTTCTAGTTCTAGTCAAGCTTCAAGTAAAAAACGAGGTTTTCCATTTTGCAATTCATGTTCAGTTGTTGGTCATTTTGAATGTAGATCTCAGAGAGGTCAGTTTAATGCGAGAGGATGCTTCGCGTGTGGCGGAGCACATTTGGTGAAACATTGTAGAGTCACGGGAACTGAAATACGAGGTTATAAGGCCTATCTACGCGGGGGCAATGTAAACAGAGGTAGCCAATCGCGCGGTAGGAGTGAAGTACATTTTGCAGATGCCGAGCCGGATGCTCGGGATTTTTTAAGCGAAGAGTAGAAACAGGTAGAGGTAGCAGGGAGAATTTGATTGAGCCCGAGGTCGCCAGCACCCTCGTTAATCTCGAAGCTGTGGTCGATAGTCCAGATACCACCGAGACAAACAAATCTTTCATTGATCCTTTGTTCGAATGTGAAAATAGGTACAATTTATTGCAAGACGAAGAGCTTGCGGATAGACAAAAACGAAGCAAAGAAGTTGAGGCCTATTTCTCCGCTAGTGTCGAAAAAGGAAATTGCAATAAAAAAGGCGCCGGTTTGGTGGCGTTTCAAGAATGTAACAACCCTACGATAATAATTAAAAATAATGACGAGTATTTAAGTGCCTTGCTAGATAGCGGTTCAGAAAAATGTCTAATAAGTTACAAGCAGGTTAAGAACTTGAACGAAGAAGTGAAACCGAGTCGTTTATTGGTAAAGGGCATTAATGGTAAAAGTAACGTTAGCGGAGAAGTAGAGCTGAAGATTTCAATTCCAGGCACTAACAGAGTAATAAAGACTAATGCTCTGATAGTAAAGGAAGCAAAATTCAATTACGATCTAATTCTAGGACGCGATGTTCTGAATGATGCAATCCTTAATTTCAAAAAAAGAACCCTTCTTTGGGAAGGTATTTCAATCCCCTTTTACGAGGTCAGCCACCCTGCAAAGAATAGTAACTGCAGAGAAAAGAAAAAAATCGTGGCCGCGGCTGAGGCGAGACAGTACTAAAGGCCGCCGTTGACCGTTCATTGCACTCAAGTGGAAGTGCCCGGTAACTCGATTAAGATAGTGTACGGTTTCGTTGAAAAAGCAACTCCATGAGAGTATGTAATTTTAAAAAGATGTCTTGGAAATGGAGCTTTGTTGGCTGAATCCATTGTTCGTATAGAAGACGACGGCGTGGTGCCTGTATTGGTTCTAAATGCACATGAAGATGCTATTTATCTAACCGAGAATACGATGTTGTGCAATATTGAGTTAATTGCAGCTGATGAAATCGAGAACGAAATGTACATGACAAGTGTTGAAACAGCACTTAGAGACGCTAATAATGTGGAAATGAATTCTGACGCGGTGTCGGATACAATGAAGTTTGCCTCGGCTGGTGGTGGAAATAAGGCCATAGTCGAAAGAAAACTTGGGTTGGATGCTGACGCTCGCGGTCGAAAGAAAGTTCTCGCTGATGACGAGGAGTTGGGAGTTAATGCACAAGTATGTGTGTCGTGTGGAGGAAAGCAGGAAGTACGACGTTGTTTGACTAATGATGATGTTTCATGTTTCGAAGAGGACATGCAGTTACCTTTGATAAATTTATTAAATGAATTTCGTGATGTAGTTACGTTAGAAGGGGAGACTATAGGTGTTACGAACCTTATGACGCACCGGATTCAGTTGATACCGGATGCATCTGTACTAAATTTAGCTCCATACAGAATCCCCCATAAGTATCAAGAAGAGGTGATGAAAATTACTAATGACATGCTTTCACAGGGAATAATTGAGGAATCGATGTCCGACTGGAATTTTCCAGTCATTGTACTTAAAAAGAAGTCAGGGGAGCTACGTCCCGTTATTGATTTTAGGGCTCTGAATAAAGTATTAGTGAAGGAAGCTTACCCAATACCCAGAATTGACGAAATTTTATCGACTCTAGGAGGAAACGCGTGGTTCAATAACCTGGACCTGCGTTCGGCCTTTCACCAGGTCAAGTTGGAACAAGATAGTATAAAATTTACGGCTTTTAGTGTGAATTATACGAAATTCCACTTCGCACGTGTTCCGTTTGATTTGAGTACCAGCCCAAGTGCGTTCCAGAGAGTAATGACCTCTGCTCTTGCACCAATCCTGGGTACATTAGCATTCGTCTTTTTAGACGATATATTAGTATTTTCCAGAACTAAAAGTCAGCATTTGGCTGACATTGGAAGCGTACTTAAGATGCTCCGTTCGGGTAACTTGTCTTTAAAACTGGAAAAATGTAACTTTCTCAAAAAACAAATTGAATATCTGGGACACATTATTGCCGCAGATGGTATCAGATGTAAAAATTCGGAGAAACTGCAGACTTGCAGGGCTCCTACTAATGTGAAGGAATTACAACAGTTCCTAGGTTTAGCCAACTATTTCCGTAATTTTTTACAAAAACTTTGCTGAGGTAGATCACCCGCTGTACAACCTATTAAGAAAAGATGTTGACTATACGTGGACCGACGAATGCCAGAAGAGTTTTGTGTTAATCAAATCTGCTCTGACTTCTGACACTGTCTTAAGACATCCTGATTACGCTAAGGACATCCATTTATTTACGGACGCTTCTAACTCTGGTATCGGTGCCGTCTTGATGCAGACAGAAGATTCAAGCGATCAAATTTTACGCCCTGTGGCTTATTATAGTAAAAGTTTGAACTCTAGTCAGAAGCGATATAGCACGACTAAGAAAGAGTTCTTCGCGATTTATTCAGCTCTAAAGTATTTTAAATATTTGATTACAGGGTACCCTATCCGTATCTACACGGATCATCGCCCATTGGCACCATTATTTGCAAAAAGACTCCCTGAAGATTCAAACATGGCACGTTGGTGTTTAAACGTTCATTCATTTGATCCTATTGTAAAGTATTTACCTGGGAAAGAAAATGTCGTAGCTGATTATTTGAGCAGACTTCCCATTAATGATGAAACATTAACCTTTAAAGAACTAGAGCGCTGTGATGCTCTGGAATCCGCGCTTGAATCAGACGTCTGTATCATGGAGACGCGATCGCAGAAAAAAAGAGAGACGACTAGACATGAGGTAGTTGACCCGCCGCCTAGCGACAGTATTGCCGACGCAGAAGCTCGCCCGAAGCTTATAGACTATGTACCAAAAGAAAAGGAGATTTCTTGGACTATTAAAGAATTTATTGACGAGCAGGAGAAAGATCCATTTTGCATAGAAGTTAAGGACGCTTTACTGCATGGTAGTGTTTCGAAAATTCCAGACCTACAAAAATTTTTAATTCTGAACGACATTCTGTATCGACGTAGACAAATTGACAATAGACCTAGCACAATTTTGACAGCAGTGGTACCTAACTCCTTGATGGGTAAAGCTATATTGGCTATTCACTCGATGTATCATGCTGATGACGTGCATACTCTTTTCAAGTTTAAAATTAAATATTATAATCATTTAGAAAAAACGATTGTGCGAAAATTTGTACGGGATTGTGAAGTTTGTAAATTAATTAAAGCAAGACCTTCTGTGCCAATTAAAATTTTAACTGCTCCGATAGCGAAGGAACCGTTTGAGGTTGTATCTATGGACCTCCTTGGTCCACTAAAAGTTACAGATAATGGCAATAAACACATTTTAGTTATCATTGATCTTTTTTCTAGGTTTTGTAGGTTGTATGCGATTTCTAATCGTCGTACGGAGACAGTAATTTCATGTTTGAGTAACTGTTTCTCCTTGTTAGGTTTCCCTAAAACTCTGATTACGGATAACGCGTTATAATTTGAATCGGTGGCGGTCAAGCAGTTTGCTAATGTGCATGCCATCGCTAAAAAAGAAGTATTGGCATACAGCCCTCATTCCAACGCTATAGTAGAGAGAAATAACAAAAAAATAACCAATCTGCTAAAACTGTATGTGAATTCGCTCCCTCATGCAGAATGGGATCAGATGCTTGAGGTGGTTGAAAATGCACTGAACAACGCATTGAATTCTACTTTAGGCGAAACTCCTAGTTTCGTAATGTTTAATCGAGATACCTGCGCATTCTATCAATCCGAGAGTTTTGATTCCGTAACTTACAGTTGTGATGAAGATTTGGACCTAGTAAATTTTCGGGCAAAAGAAGCCGCCCGGACAGTAGAAAATATTAGAAATGTAATTATAAATAACACAGCGGAAAGAAACTTTTACAGAAACATCAAGCGTTGAAATAAGGACTTGAAGGTCGGGGACCGAGTTCTTTTAAAAAATCACGATAAAAAACATAAACTTGAATTAACTTGGCTCGGGCCAGCTGTGGTTCAAAAGGTCAAGCGTAAATGGGCTGAGGTTAAAATTGGGTTCAAAATTTATAAGAGTAACTTGAATCACCTGTTACCCTTGAGGAAGGTTAAACTGTGAGTTGAAATGACACGTCCATTCTGCTACGTTCATGACTTACGTTTTTGACGTCGCAACGACCTGACGAAGTTACGATTCACTATGTTACGTTGTTTAACAGTTGCGTTAAGGTTAATAATCATAGGTTAAGGAGTTTCTGCTGTGTAATATGCGTTGTGTTTCATAATTTTCTCAGTAATCCGTATGTTATATTTTATATGTTATGTTTACAGCCTTTTGAGCTGCGTTGTTTTATTTTAATTTAGGATAATACTTGATATTAACCTGAGTGTTAAAAGGAATGTGTAACTGTCTATTTTAACCTTGAGGGTTGATAACCTTTGTCTCTAAGACGCCTTATTTGTTTTTTCAATTCGCTTACAACGTTAATTTGATAGCCTGGAGATGTCGCTGAATTGACATTTTTTAATGGTGAGCGGATTCTTCGACTGCTAAATGCAATCGCTGAGGTTGCAGTTCATCCTGTGAGATGGGTTGGTTTGACGCTGCGGCGCAACTCACAGTGTTATTCTTATTTTTCAGCCGGAATGTTCGGTGATCAGCACAATTTAGTTAGAATTCATACACTGATTGGTGGCTACCCGACCAACGGGTTCGATGAACTTTATCATGAACATTTATCATGAACATTTAGGGAATTTTAAAATTTTTGGTTTGTGGGTTAGTTTGTTCTGTTTTTATGTTGGTCATGCTAATCGGTTCTGTATCCTTCCTTTTCAGGTGCGCGAGGCGCGTGATGGGCAACGCAGAAAGCACCATCGATGTGGATACGCTCGTTACAGCGTTATCTACCCATAATTCTAATGTGAACGAAGCTTGGGTTCGGGACAACTCCGTGACCAGAACGGATCTGCTGCCTGATAACGTCACCGACATCGTAGTGATGTTGCTAATCCTGGTCACTATGGGATTAGGCACAATCCTGTACCACCTTAAAAAACAGGTGAAAATGATTACAACAGCACAGCGCGAGGATTTTTTCTCGCGCGGCCGCGCCGTCGGCAGGCCGCCAAGGGGCAATCAGGATCAAATATAGTGATCCACGTTCAGCGAGATCTGGTCGTGGTGCAACTGCCTAGCGTAAGGCGGGCCGGACGTCCACGGGAAGCAGGACGCAATGGCCGTTCCTGTCCCTCTGCAAGTGTGCGGCGTGAGATTTGAAAAAAATTTGAAAAATTAGTTGTGAATTAGATGGAAAATGAGAAATGAATTAGGTCGGGAAACATTAGTTTATGGTTGAAATTATGAAATTTCCCCGTGAATTAATTCGAATGAAAATGATAACCGCGCTATGGAAAATTCAGCGCGAGGGGGTGAGAGGTGGAAAATGCGTAATCGTTCTATGTAATCGCTTCTGTGTAATTTTAAGTTTTTATGCTGTATGCTTCCTCTAATGTCGACGCGTAATTTCTTATGAAATTTTAATTATTTCAATTATCAAATTATTTAAATGATTTTAATTTAAAGGCTGTTTCTGTTTTGCAATGATGTGCTTTTTGGTTTGTTTTCCAATACTTCCCATGTTTTAATATATAATCCAATTTCGGTAATTTCAATATTTTTAATGTGTAATTTAAGGTTTTTAAAAGGTTTTTAAAGAGTGTTTGCACATTTAATAATTTAACGGTGTTTTGTGGTGCATAAATTTTTCAACGTGTTTTTTTTAATTCTCGAATATGTTTTTTTTATTTTTTATTTTGCGTATTTGGTACGAGGTACAAATGTAAATCAGTTGAGTTAAAATGTTGTTTTGCGGTTTTTGCTTTTGGGGTCTGGCAATGTTCATTTATTTCGTTGCGTTTCATTATAATTATGTGGACGGTGTTTAGTTGGTTATTTTAACTGTGCGATAGTCTAATTAATGATTATTTCACATAATGTTTCGAGTTGTTCCAAGTTTAACTTCAGCCAGGGCATTATATTTTTCGTTCGCTTAGCTGCCCTTGTTTTCGCTTATGTTGCAAACCTTCGATAACCATAATAATGTTTAAATGGTGTTGTTGGTGAGTTTTTAAAAAAAAAAAATTTTTCATACATTTTAACTTTTTAGTAATATGGGTTGCGAGACGTTTTAAAATTACTGTCGATTGAAAGTAATGGCGTTGCTTTTAACCTAGGGTTGTCGCGTTAATTATTGAGTAACTTTTGTTAACTTTCCTTGTTAACTCCATGTTAAGCTGTTTAACGGTTTTGTTCATTCTGCGAACTCTTTTGAGCTTTTTGATTAACCGTTTTAAATTGCCCTTGTTAATTTGCCCTTGTTAATTTTGTTCGCAGAAATTTTTGTAGTTTACGTTCAACGGGTTAGTTTTTTTGCGAGTACTTTTCGAGTTTTTTGATTACCCTGTTTGTATTTAATTTTATTTTGATTCAATTGTTTGCATCTAGTTTTCGGGGGGGGGGGACATATGTGCACTAGCACACATAAACTCTTGCCTTCATTGTCTTGACAGGGTCTCGTAATATCTTGAGATTTCGCAGTCTATAAAACTGCGCCGTGCCTAGCTGTTGGCGCTCAGTCAGTCATATTCTCACCTGTTGCCAACGACACCTGGCTTCTACCAATAAACACTATCGCTAAGTTTCTACCGTGTTTTACTCCCACCGCATAGTTTTACCACACAAGGATGGTCTGTGTGAGACACACATTGCGCTTAGATTTCCGGTGTACGTGTCCATACTCGATGGTTCCTTCAGTATTCCTCTCATGATAACGTCGTTGTCGTGTCTAAGCTTAAACTAACCTAAATAATTATAATAGTAATTAGTAATGATTAATATTATTATTATTATTCGCTGTTTCTATGCGCACGTAATCATCTGTAAGAACACTTATGAACAAATTTTTCAACATGCTGTTGAGTTGTAATATAAAATAGCTGTCACGAGACTTAGTCCTGCCTCTCATTAATTTGCATTAATGAGGAGACCGAACACTCTTAATGAGGAATTGGCATACTGCCATGAAAAATGCAAGAAAACACTATAAATTACAGGCAACCCGAAAATAATACACAAGTCTCGAAAAATAATAAAACAAGGACGGTACTCACCGATGTGAAGGGAACCCACTTACGATCGCGCGGTTTCAGTGCGCATCTGAGTCGACGCGAGATGTTGCTTCCGATATTGGGTACATTATACACCTCATAAATTTCGAATAATTTTATGATTACAGCAGTGAGTCATACAACGCGTTTATGGAGCTCACATACAATGAACATATCATCAATAATAGTGAAAATACCAATGCCTCAAACATCCTACCCTTTGCAACACATAAACCCTACTAACGGAAATGAAGAACTGTACGCGTTCAATAGCTCTCATGACAAAAGAAAAAGAAAAAAAGAAAATCATTTTATTTCCAATAGAGATGGTACAAAAGTACCATCATTGGTTTTTAGAATATCTTAAAGTTAATAAACTTAGGTGATACACACACATGAGTATTTTAATACTCATGTCACTAGTCGAAAAGAATTGATGAGGGCTATGTAATCCTAATCTTGCTTAATCTACATTCGACGATACACAATGATAATTCTAAGAGACAACACAATTTCATGGCCAATGCATTTTCATTGTGGGTTGAGAACACCTTTGACAATTCACGAATACATGATATAAAACTTCGCAATTCTTGACGCCAGGAAATAATATTTGAATTGTTTGTTTCGGAATATGTTCAAAAATGTCATTTCAAGGAAGCATGAAATAAATAAATATACATATAAATAAGCATGAGGACCACGAAAATTACAAGATTTGTATTTCTAATTAGGCAGTTTTAACAAAACGGTCATTAGTTGTTAAACATTTTATTTAAATATAAATGGATGATCACACAACAAATGTATAGTTTTTTACGTGAATGCTTTACAATAATAAAGAGATGACGAGTTAGGTAATGTTACAAGTTGAGATTGAACAGGAAAAAAAATTATCTCAAGGTAAAATGCCAGTTGTCAGTTTAGTACACACATATGTGCATATATGCATGTAAATATATACACATATACATGCACATACATACATACATGCGTAGGTATGTATGTGCATGTAAATATATACACATATACATGCACATACATACCTACGTATACCTACACATACATACCTACGCATATACATGCACATACATACCTACGTATACCTACACATACATACCTACGCACATACATACACCTACCACGTAAACATACACAAATACAGTTCTATGCATCGAGGCAATCACTATATATGCGCGTTCTATAAAAATGCTGTGCGATGTTCTGAAATGTAGAATAATGAGCAAAGGAAATTCGTGACAACTCTTTCAGTATGTGTTGCTGCTTACAGTTTCTAATGAAATATTGTAACGATGTTTTATTAAATATTGTTTCGAAAAGATCATTGGTTGATAAGCGTCTTATTTATCATATGTGGATGATCGCACAACAAATATATTTGTATATATATATAATTTAGAAATGCTGTACAATAATCAAGTGAAATGAAGTATTACGTTGTGACACATTCACCAATCTACGGACGCACAGCGTGCACAAGTACACATATACACAAGTAAGCATGTGCGCAAATATCAGCGTAGACTAATCAGTATAAACTAGCATTCCAATCGAGGGAATCGGAGAAAATATCTTTTATTATGGCATGAATTTTATACAATTTCCGTCTAAAACCATTGGCACAAAACAGTCTACCTTAGTCAGAAACATGAAAACGATTGTTCTACAACGGTTCCCAAGTACAGAATATTTCCAGAAGTACGCGAGGCTTAGGTGCGGTTGTTATAATATATTTTAAAGCGTACGAGATGCTATGATAATTTGCACTACACTATCCTACCAAGAGCATTTTTGGACGTGAAGAAGAGAGAAACATGAATGTTCTATAAGGGTGTCATATTAGGAAAAAAAATCCAATTATATTTGAAATATGGCGCAAATTGTCTGCAATTGATAAACATTCATAGGTACCCCATTTTACATGTACAAGAAATTTAAGCTTTGGATTGCCTTACAATAATAAAATAAAATGATGTGTTATGTAGTGTTAGAAGTTGGGAGTGAGAAAAAAGTCTGGTATTTATAGTTTATATACCAGTTGCATGCATGCTTGCAAATCCCAGCGTATAGGCGATCAAATCATAGTACATACGCGTACTTCGAGACTGTTGTGTGATGTCTTGAATTATCAAGAAAATGAGCATGGGAGAGTATTAAGCAATGGCGATACCAGGCCAAATGAGATTCGTCAATACGTGTTCTATATGTTCTGCAACTAAGAATTATCGTTGGGACGAAAGATGACGAATTATGTTAGCTTTAAATTCTCTCGGTCTTTGAGGGATTTTAATACTCAGGGGAAGTTTGTCCCACAGTAAGGCGCCTGATATTGACAGAGCCTTCTGCCCTATGTGAGATGAACGATAGTTGACTAAGACATTATTGTTTCTGTTCGGATTTTGGTTGGTTACAGTGTGTGGATGGAAACGCACTATCTCTGCATTGCTCTGAGGAAGATACAACGAGGAGAATACGTATTGGGCCCACTGCATGAGGAGCCTTTCTTGAATAGGAATCCAGCCGAGTTTATTAAGGAGAGGGGTTACGTGATCGTTTCTTTTGAAATTACCGTTGCATACCACCTTGGCTGCGAAGTTTATGCATTTTTGTAAATCCCTTTGAAGGTATTGAGGTAAGTCTCCCCATACTAGGCTGCAGTAGTCAATGCGCGATAACACAAGGGATTGAATGGCTAATAATCTGGATTTTTCGTCTAGCATACTTTTCGTACGATGAAAAAACATTAAAGTTCCGTAGATTTTGTTGTAAGTAGTCTCAACGTGGGATTTGAAGGACATATTTCTATCGAACCAGATACCTAGATTTTTACCTTTTTCTAATGCATTAATTTTATCATTTCCAACTGCGAGAGTAAGATCTCAAGTTTTTTTAATAGCATCATTGGATCCGAATATGATGCATTGTGTTTTATTAGCATTTAATTTGAGACCATTTCGGTCGTACAGTGATTTCAGTCTAGTCAGTATAGTTTCGGCTTTAATTTGCGTCTGTGGTATTTCCGACACAGAACTTGTTATTGCATTTTGAACATTATCTGCCTACATTGAGATCCGTGTGTTAGAAGGCATTGAAAGGAAATTATTAACGAAAATAAAAAACAGTAGCGGACCAAGAATGGATCCTTGGGGAACACCAAAATTGTTTTCAATGAATGGGGACAATTTGTCTTCTATGCGGACTGCATGAGATCGATTTGACAAGTAACTTTGAAACCATTGCGTATCTATTCCCAAGTTCAGTATTTTACGTAGAAGTCTATCATGTTCGACGCTACTGAACGCCTTAGGCCGCGGCCAGACAAACAGCAGTGGAGCAGGGCAGAGCAGAGCAGAGCAGGCGCTGTGTTTTATGTTAGTGGTATTCCTATTAGGGTGGCCAGACAAGTAGCACAGAGCAGTGCAGGGCAGCGCTGTCTGAAGCAAGCGCCAGCGGCGTTTTATCCCGGGGGATAAAATACTGCTCGGGGGGAGCTAGCATTCAGTTGCATCCTAGAGTTCGTACGGGTAGGATGTCGAACTTCTGATCTCCTCGGTACAAGCTATTCCGGCGATCGGGGGCGCATCTCATAATATTTCGATCATAACTATGTTAATGAACAATAGTCATTTATAGCAGACGCTATGGAAGTTAGTGGTAGGTGGGATTGTACAGTTATTTATACGTATATAGGTATTTTCTACCTCATAAATCGAAAAACTATACTATATCAAGCATTTTCTTTGTCAATACCTACACTCTAGAGCGTACCAATGCCGAATATTTCATATCAGCTCTTTTTTTTGGCACATGGCACTAAACTTGACTTCAAACACATATCTTTTACGTATAAACTATTATTTTTTAGGTTTAAATATTAATCATTTTTCTCCTAAGTAATACTGAGGAAACGCAGGTTAGGTCATCAGTGAGAAAGAAAGAAAAGAAACCCGTTTATTTCAAGAAAGGTTGGCACATGAGATACATGACAACATCTTGGCTTTTAAAAAATTTCTCAATTATAAGACGTCCTTAGACAAACGTACCAATGAGGAGCACTAATAGACAAACCATACGTGGCCTTCTAATAGACAAACTTTTCGAGGTGTACTAATAGGCAAATTATACGAGGCGTACTAATAGACAAACTATTCGAGGTGTACAAATAGATGAACCAAACGACGCGTACTTATAGACAAACTATACGTGGCGTGCAAATAGATTAACCCTGTCAATAGCTAATTAAATCAAAAAAATAATTTCTTGGAGTTTTTATATCCCAAGAAATGGCTGGCAATTTATAAATAATTCAAAATACTGATGGAGAATGCTTCGGAATTCCTGAATTATTTGTTGTTTCGAAAGTAAGGAAAGATAAAAAACGTTATACCGAAGCCGCTTGAAACACCGCCGTAAATGACTGTCAAGTATTGAGAAAAGTTAGTCACAAACTAATTCATAAAGAACATCACGCAACACAACACGCACATCTAGAAACGAAATGCGTAAACAAACTTATACGCAAAAAGAAATTCATGGCTTGTTCAGCATACGTACAGAGAGCTGATATTTTTTCACGAGCGCTTCATTTCATTTGTCTTCTTATATTTTTCATTGTTTTTATTCCCAGATGTGCCCTCTGGGGCAGTGATAGATCTATTTTTGAATCATTTAGCAAGTGCAATAAATATATTTATTTCTGAAATATGGTTCAGTGTTAACTGGTCGCAGAGCTTTAGGTAAAATGTAATGTGTTTTGAGGTTTTATTTTTACTCAAAAAATTGGAATAGAAACATATCTATGCATAGGTGCGTATATATATATATGAAAATTTATATTCGCACACACACATAGGATTGTTAAATGTGATTCAAATGTGGAGAGGAAGGATCTTTTACTTTTTCTGGAGCAGCGCAAGGTGCTGGGCAAGAACGATACAGAATTATTCAAGTTTGCGTTTTATCAGTATTACATCGGTAAAAATAACCTTGAAAACATGCAACTAAAAAAACTGTTAGTTTCTCCTAATAACCGTTGTGATGTTTCAGTTTTACGTGAAAATTGCCATTAAACTGAAACTCGGTGCCGCACGTCAAATACAAAAGATTCTTTTATACTTGGAGATTGTTTATTAGTTTAACAATTCCAAATTCAAGTTGTTACATCCATAGATGTGTATATTTATACGCCTGAACGAATATGTACAGAAAGTTCCGCTATTCAGAATAAAAAATCTTCTTAAGGCGAATATGTGCTCAAAAAGAGAACCATTCGTGACTTTTCTTTTGTTTCAAAGAATTACGCAGTTTTATTCACTCATAACGCTATTCTTTCGCTAGCTCCTGAGGCTCCATGAGCAGCCCTAGCTACTCCCACTAGCCCCGAAAGAACAAAACCATTCTTAACTCCAGACATGCTTTACGTAAAAACATCAGTCTGGCACCAACCAATCACCTCAGCAATTAAATTTCTCGCCGTTCAGCTCGTTTTCGCAGTGTGTCACGTTCGTTAATCCTGGCGTGCCTGGTGAGAGCATGTGTTCGACAGTGAAGCTAATCAACATGAAGATGGTCTGCTAAAAGAGCAGCCGGCTCGTGGAAGGATGGGGGCAGGACGGCGACGCTTCGGGGGAGCGGTCGTTTCCCGCAAGCGATGAAGACCTGGCACAGGATTACCGTCTCGTCACTACGGAGACTCAAGGACCGGATTACTGTTATGGTGGATTGCAGTGATTGAAGCGCTATGTCCAGTCAACCTGTTCAGTAATTCTTAACTACTTAACCACGTAGAAGGTCCATCACTCTGGCCTAAGAAATAAATGAGAAGATCACGAAGGGTTCTCGCCCACTTAAGCACACTATGAGCTATTTAGGCATTGTTATCATCCTATAAGCTATTTAGCCATTGCTATTATCCTATGAGCTATCTAGCCATTGCTATCTAGCCATTGCTATTCTCCTATACTTCTATGCTATCTAGCCATGCTATTTAGCCATTGCTATTCTCCTATACCTGTATGCTATCTAGCCATGCTATTTAGCCATTGCTATTCTCCTATACTTGTATGCTATCCAACCATGCTATTTAGCCATTGCTATTCTCCTATACTGTATGCTATCTAGCCATGCTATTTAGCCATTGCTATTCTCCTATACTTGTATGCTATCTAGCCATGCTATTTAGCCATTGCTATTCTCCTATACTTGTATGCTATCTAGCCATGCTATTTAGCCATTGCTATTCTCCTATACTTGTATGCTATCTAGCCATGCTATTTAGCCACTGCTATTTTCCTATACTTGTATGCTATCTAGCCATGCTATTTAGCCATTGCTATTCTCCTATACTTGTATGCTATCTAGCCATGCTATTTAGCCATTGCTATTCTCCTATACTTGTATGCTATCTAGCCATGCTATTTAGCCATTGCTATTCTCCTATACTTGTATGCTATCTAGCCATGCTATTTAGCAATTGCTATTCTCCTATACTTGTATGCTATCTAGCCATGCTATTTAGCCATTGCTATTCTCCTATACTTGTATGCTATCTAGCCATGCTATTTAACCATTGCTATTCTCCTATACTTGTATGCTATCTAGCCATGCTATTTAGCCACTGCTATTTTCCTATACCTGTATGCTATCTAGCCATGCTATTTAGCCACTGCTATTTTCCTATACCTGAATGCTATCTAGCCATGCTATTTAGCCTCTGCTATTTTCCTATACCTGTACGCTACCTAGCCATGCTATCTAGCCATGCTATTTAGCCTCTGCTATTTTCCTATACTTGTGAGCTATCTAGCCATGCTATTTAGCCTCTGCTATTTTCCTATACCTGTACGCTATCTAGCCGTGCTATCTCCGGGCTATCTAATTCCGAAGCATATGGGAAAGCTTACTATTTGCTCTTAGTGTTCTTCCGTAAACTTTGTTTTACCGCATCGAACAAACCTAACTTAAGTATTTGTTCACAGCCCGTGATCTTCCTCCTTGTGAACGCCCTTGGGCTAGTCGTGGAGCCGCGCTGCCGACGACACTCCGTCGGTCACCTCTGCGATGCATGGATACTTGCTGGGGCTCTGGATATTAAATCGCTCTTAAAACTGTCTTTCAAAAATGTACTGACGACTTTCAGTATATGTCCAGAGTGTTCAGCATTTATTTCCTTGCCCCCATGCTAGTTTTGTCAAGAGAATATGTTCCTTGTTCTGTGACGTCTCTACACGTCCATTACTGCAAAATAATCCATATGCAAGTATTTATAAGGTTTCAGGACATGCGTCAGTGAATTATTTGCATGATTATTCTATCAGTAACCATAACTAGCATTTTATCATGTAATTAATTTTTTGCAGAATTTCCTGGAACAATTATATAACAGTATCATAGCCATTTCAAACATTGTGGGTAGAAATATTTTAGCGAAATGAAAAGTACTATACGAAAGTGTACGGATGTACTTGTAATGCTAAGAAGATAATGCATAGCATAGTAATATGTATAGATATAAATAAACTTAATTAGATCAAATATTGCCAGTTCTACATCTATTTATTAAACAAAATTTGAAGTTACCTGTCACAAAACACCGCCCATCGTTGCGCCAAGATTACAACTGCTGCGGACTCAAGACCAGCCACTGCTGTTAGTTTGGCCACCTAACTTACGAGCATAAGCTAGCAGCTACCAGAGCGTCGAAACTGCGCTGCTCAGCCCTGCTTCCCTGCTGTTTGTCTGGCCGCGGCCTTAGAGCGATCGAATAGCAACAAGCGTGTTACATTCTTTTGAACGCTGTCACTGTATATTTTTTCAGAGATATTGAGCAGAGCGTCTTGAGTGCTAGTATTTCTTCTATAGAAGGATTGATTTTGGTGGAGTAGATTTGACTCGTCCAGGTGAAATGACAGTTAATTTGTCACCAATTTCTCCAATAGTTTGGACATGACAGGCAAAACACTGATGGACCTGTAGTTTGATGCTCTATTGAGGGCAACACTTTTATGCAACGGTCTAATAATGGAGTGTTTCCATTGGTTTGGAAACGTGTTGGTTACTATTGATGTATTAATTATCAGACGAATTCATGGGGCTGTAACAGGGAAAGAGTCTTTGATATATTGAAGACTGATACCATCATGTCCAACTGCCTTTGTGTTTTTAGTGAGTATAAGATATTGCATAACTCCAGTAAATCGACAGGACGTGGTCTCCACTTGGCATCAGTCCTCGAGGGTGCAGTGGGGCATGAATTTTCAATTGTCGTTTCATCTGTTTTGGTACACACGTCACTGAAAACTTGAGCCCCTACTTTTGAAAATAATGTGTTGAAATCCGTGGCTGTTGCCAAGGGATTTTCAAAATTACATATACGGTTTAAATTTTTATATGGGGCTACCTCACTAATGAGTTCCCAAGTTCGTTTCGGGTTATTTTTAGCCGTTATCAGTTCCTGGGGAAGTGAGTTTGTTTCGCTTCAGTGATTTTCTTTCGAAGATTTTTTTCATGTTCATTATATCTTTTGTATAAGGTACTGTTTGATCTGATGTTTTTGTACTCTCGCAAGTTAGCTTTCTTTATTCTGCTCATCTCTTTAATTTCGTCAGTAATCCAAACAGTTCGCTTTGGCTTGTTTTTTTTTGGTGACGTAAGATGCACATTCGTCGAGAGCTGCTGTGAAGTTCTCGTTGAAGATGGACACTTGAATGTCAACATCGTCAGATTGCATCATATTCTGGAATTTGGTGGACCTATCGCGTAGTTTTTCTTGAAATAGTTCTGCTGAATAGAGCCTTTTCGAGCGGTAAGTCATTAAGCGGAATTTTTCTCTTTCCTTCGCAATAATAATTTCACATTCTATTGTTCCGGCCCTTTTCAGTATTAGGCCGTAACCATACGCGGATGAGGTTCGGGAGTGAAATAGTTGCAGCAACGTCGTATTCTTTATTGTTACTTCAGGATTGACACAAGCTTCGTAATTGGTAGGAAGTCTTTAGATTGGAAGGTAATCTCGTAACTCTGTAGCGCATCTGTGATCTCTGCAGATGTTTTTCTCGGCAGCCGAGCTTCAGCTACTGACAGCGGTGCTTCTGTTTGTAGAAACGACCTCTACGGCAGACCACCTCAAATGAACCACGATATCTCTCGCCGATCCTATTTATATGCCTGGCGGGCGCACATCTAGGACCCCCCACGCACAAAAATTTTTTATTACAATAAAAATATTTTTAAAACGTCAATCAATCACATTGAGTATCCTTTGACGATCAATAATTCTGATGACAAAATGCTTCCGAATTATGAACGGAGGTAGACAGGTATGGCCTTTGCTGTCATCATAAACAAATTTCAACGGTAATCCTACATCTTGTTAAACATTACATTTTTCAGTAATTCAGTAAACAAACATTAACATTTTTAGTGTCAATATTATATTTTAGTGTCAATTTTAGGGAATCCCGTCCAAAATTTGACGATTTGAATTAACATATACCAATTCAACTAAACTACAAGCGTGCAATTTGGTTTTTTTTTTTTTTTTCGCAATATGATACTTCGTCACAATATTCCTCGTGAATACACGAACAAAATAATCTATAAAATAGAATACATAATCCGTATATAATAGAGATTTTTTCCGTATAAAATAGAATTAATCTAAGACAATGGAAGACGCTTCATCTAAGACGCTTCATTCTCATTAAGACACATTCTCATTAAGACACATTCTCATTAAGACACTTTCATTCCGACTACACTGCCTAGCATTGTTGTCAAACAATCTGCGGCAGATTCGAGGCAGTTCTCGCGGTTGCACACTCGCACGCTCGTGTCGACATCACCACGATTACAGCTCAGTTTATCAACTTTTGGCTGACGGCTTGATGAGCACAGCTCTTGATGTCGCAACAACAGCATGACAACATCCTGAGCTCAACATCTCTTCTGAAGGTGTTAGCGCAACACAATATTTCCTAACGCAAGACATCATAAAGTCTTAAGAAAGAGACTCGTAGAACGCACTTTTGTGTTAACAGTTGAAATGATAACGCAGTAAAAATGAAAGAAAATCGCATCGTTGAAACAACAACTAAAAAGTTTTTAATCAAACACAAATAAGAAATAGGGCACGCAGATACCTCGACAAATAAAAATCATTCTCGCCATAAAATGTAAATAATTCAATACCTTTAAAATTTTAAATGAACAAGTATTCGCATAAATTGAGTAATCGATAAACCAAAATGAAACAAATCATAATTATATACCGGAACACTGCATCGATTCGAGCATTTTCGCGAACATGGTTTAAATGAAATACGTAAAACACAAGGGTGGAAATACCAACTTAATATTAATTCATGAGTAAATATAAAAACATCCGCTTACATCTCTGGTGAAAGATTAACACCGAGCGAAACACGAGTTCTTCGGCAAAGGCAATTTCGGAAAATTTTATAAGAATCAAAACTATTGCCTCGTAGGTAATGAAAAATGATACAGAAAAGTTGAGTTGATATTAAATAAAGCATCATTAAAGTTTTCACCAAAAAGAAACATTCAAATTATCGTCTGCGTTACCGTAGACTTAAAAATAGAAGTTAGTGTTATAGCCAAACATCGCACAAATTAGAACGGAACTTTTTCACCATTAGTAAAGCAACCAATCAGAATAAACAGAGTGCCGTAGACTCGTAAAACTTAATTCTATCGGTAACATAATGGTATAGCACGTGGAGTAAGATATAGGATAATACGTAACAAAATCGAACACACGCTAGTTGAAGACTTCAAGTACGAATATGAAAATCGGGTTTCCAAATTATCGTAATGTAATCGTAATTAAATGTAAACAGAGTCATAATTTTTGAACGACTGAATTTATAATTACCTACTTTCAAGTTTCAAAATTTATTAAACCACGTTTTCAACATTACGAACATGGTAAAGTAACACTGTAAAGTATTAAAACCACATTAAATCTTCAAGGTAAGTTACTCTTTTCAAATCACTGCGCGCGAAGGTAATCTCTTTCAGTAATCTCTTCGCTGCATGCGAAGCTTAGCTGCCGCCAGGGCCATCGATGTTTGTTGACAGCTTGCTGGGCGCCAGTCTGTCGGACCGGACTCCGCACTGCATAGTGCGTACCCCGTCATGTGCTTTCTACGTGACTCGCTCGTACTCGCTGTGCTTCGTTGCTGGCACAGCAGCGTGAATCGTGTTACCGATGTCGTGTCACCGCTCGCACACGCTCGAACTGAAATTGGAAATCAATACAAAAACGATTAGCATGACCAATTAGAAAGAAAAATGAACACAATTTAAACAATTCTAAAAGCCATACCAATTTAAAACACAAGCATAAAGGTTTAGGTAAAGTGAACTGCAGCTTGATAATGAACTTTTTTAAAAAAAATCCTTTCAAGTCAATGATTTAAATGTTTAACAAAAACAAATCTCTTACTTCATTTAAGTTTTCTCAGAAAACGAATTCTGAATCAATAAAGATCAACTGAATTTCGAATAGACATTTAATTTGCTGAGAGATTGAAAACACTGTCTCCACGTTAAAATCTCGGCATCAGCAGCCGGATGTTGTGAGAATTTTCCAATCTGTATTTAAAGTGTGAATTCAGCACATTAATTCTCATCGAGACATGAGAGTGCGTTCTTGAAACGTTCCCAGACTATGCACGGGCAAAAAGATTAAATATCTGCAAAGTCGTCAACTCTTGCAAAACGTGCAAACAAAAAAAATCAAAAATTCTCCACAATCATGTGCGTCTTTTACACAAGAAAATTACGTATTATTATACTGTACTTGTTGAACTGTTACACTGTGAACGGGTACTTTACGTTTCACTTATCGCGTTGCGTTAATGCCTCAATCAAAAAGGTTAAATACTAAAGCATATACGAGGTTAAACATGAAGCATAAGCAAATACAACAAAAAGAATGATTGAACACGTAAGGACATACTTTTACAGTACGTACACAAAAAGTTGTCAATGCAAAAATCAATATTGACGTTAAATACTCTAAATTTTAATCGTTCAATCAGTTGTTAATTTTAATCGTTCAGTCAGTTGTTAATTATCCCGTAGAAACTTTGGGAGACTTGACGATAAATTTTACATTCTTTTGCGTTTGATTAATTTCAAATTACACAACATAAAACTATACTGAGTATGAAATTCGGGTAGGCTTGCAAAATGACTTTTATGATGCACTAGATCGTTTCAACGTGCTCAAAAATTATTAACTGAAGGATTATTAAATGAAGCCTCTCTCATTGACAAATGACTATGAAGTAAATTAAATTTTACTCTCACACTGAATTAGTGTGGACTCTCACGTCCAAAACACATCTAATTCATGACTATCCACCAGTCACACCAGTCACTAAAAAATGTTTTAACAACATTAACAACATTAATGACATTTGTGGCACTTTACCATAATCTTTAATGGTCACTATCATAACTAGTTACCTAGTCATATACTGCTTCACAGTATTACTACCTTCACAGTATTACCAACATTACTGCCTCGTGCCAATACTAACGCGTACGAAATGCTGAGCACAGCTCTCGGCCTTGCGCAGGCGTACAAAAAAAAATATCTGCCTCTGCATCAAGCAAAAAAAACACCACACTCACTCGTGTGCGCTGCAGTGCAGCTGTACTGGTAACTTTACTCGATACTCTTTACCAGTGATACTTGATACTCGATACTTGTTACTCTTTAACTTATTACCAGACAACCACGTGTGGTTAATTAACGGGCATCTATCGCCTCTCATTATTATTCGCCAGCACAATGACAACCGCAATCTACAATGCTAAACTCTGATCATCATGGTATCAATGACATTAATTCCAAGTTCGTGTTAATTAATTCGTAATTCGCTTCTCTAAAGCGTACTCACTTAATTGTCTGCGCGAATTCATTTCTACTTCAATACTTTGACCTCGCTGATAGAATTACCTGGTACTAATTTGCCTTTTCCCAGATAACCCCACAGCATTTCTGTCTCGGGGTTTTTCGCTGCCCCACAGCACCGCCATTTTCGAGGCTCTCTCTACCGTAGCAAATATTACTCTTTACGCCTCCTCTGGGCAACCACGTCTGTCATCAGACACTCTGCATTATTTACGGTATTCAAAAATACTTCATTCTTACTTTAACCGTGCTATCCGTGCACATCAGGTATCATCAGAATGTCATCATTATTTAATTTCCGCCGACCACGGGCTATTTCTTTGGAATTAGAACGTACCCTTTGTTGACAACTCCTGTGATCCTGACAGATTTACTATTAGTGTCTTTCTTCTCGACATCTAAATGACTGTCCTGAAAAACACTCGTTGCCTGCACAAAGGTACTCATTCCTCTTTTCAATTCTCCTTGTACATCTGACAAGTAAACTTCGGATTCAACATGATCCTTATCCACTTTTTCTAAAGTACTTATAATTGCATTCTCTGGTAAAACAACCGCTCTGTCGGAGCTATTAATTAACAACAACGGAATCTGTCTCCTATTGTTAACTCTCACAATTGCTTCTGCGACACAAATGCCTTCTTTTAAAATTGCTTTCTTTATTATATATTCTCCATTTTTACACTTTCCAACATGTCCAACATGTTTCAAAATTACATTGGGAGCAATTTCAATTCTTTGAGTATGCACTCTTAACGGCCTTGGCCTTGTGAGGGAATTGGTAACTGCAACTGCGCCTCGAACAGGCTGATTTTCTCTCTTACCATCCCTTTTTACTTCCTCACTTGCTTTCTCAGCAATGCACGTCCTCTTATCTCTTAGCTTATTTAAGACTTTTTTCTTAGCTCTGGACGTAATCGTGTCTGCCATGAGACACTCAGTATTCTCTATTAAATACTTCAGACATGTTTAACACATCAACTCTCTCGACATTTTTAACGAGGGAATCTTCAGCACCAGAATTCTCCTCGGGTTCACAGGGGTTTGTCGCCGTAGAGTCATACTTAGTTATTGTAGTTTCATTATTGCCATTGACGTTATTTCTATCGAAAATGAAATCTTCTCCGCTGCCTACGCTAAAAAATCATTTCCACTGTTAGTTTGGTAAGTTTCTACCTGGCCTTTTTCTGACATACTAGTTTTATACTGTCCTCGCGCACGGACACGATTCGGTCTGCCTGGTCTGTTTAAATAGTCTCTTCTGGACCTACAATCTCTTGCGTAGTGTCCTAACTTATTACAACGAAAACAAGCTACATCACGCAGCGAATGCTCGGTGGCTGTCTGACTTGAACCTGGTTTGTACCAATCAGTCGGTTTCCTAGCCACAGTAGTTACCGACACACTTTGTCCTTGACAGACACAAACATTACTATTATAAATCGAACAACGCCTCGCTTCAGTAGCTGTCTCCAATGCTTGGGCCTCTAAAGTTCCTAATTCACGATCTCCAATTTCCATTAAAAGAAAAATGTTCTACACACAATAAAATTTTCTACATGCAACTCACATTTTCAGTGGACTTCCGTGGACTTAAAACAGGCTAATTGCTAATTACTCGTGAAGGCTGGCACCACTCTGAATAGAGGTAAGCTGCTTCAGCTTACTTTTATATGCTAGAGACAATGGGCGCCAGAGGACAATGGGTGCTAGAGACAATGGCTACAACTTCCTTTAACTGTTCTCACAGACAATGGACTACCGCCTCACACAATGCTTCCGCGTAGACGCTCGCTCTCTCACTACCAGGAATCAACTTCTGCGTTAAGGCTCTCCCACTTACTAAGAAACAGCGTGCACACTGCGCTTGCTATGCCTATGCTGCTTAAGTAGTTTTTACATAGAGAACTTCTTATTTATTAATTTTATAATGATTATGTATAATCATTAAATTGAGCTCATGCTTAATTAATTCGCAAGCAAACATTATCGGCGTATACTCAGCTTGCTATTTGGCGATGCGCAGATCTCGTCGATCTTCTCGTAGATCTCGTCGATCTCTTCTCGTAGATCTCGTCGACAAACCAGGTTGTTGGTTTGGACCCCTCACGTCATTTTCTCCTTTGAGTAGCGATGAGTAGACTGGTGAAGACTGCGTAGCGTGTAAATTTTCGATTATTTTTTCTCCCTCGAAGTGTTTCTTGGAAAGAACTTCGATTTTCTGCGCTGACGTCTTTCTTCCTTTTCTCGATGCTCTGAAGTAATGTGATAACTGTGCGACGTTACGTTACTCCAAACAGGGTGACACTCCTGACATTTAAAATCACGGATCAGCGGAACTGAAGATCAATTCTTGATATCTTTCTTCTTCAATGGCATTGTGGCAATGTGGATATCTTTAATGTGGCACTCCCCATACTGGGCACCAGAATGTTCCGGCCCTTTTCAGTATTAGGCCGTAACCAAACGCGGATGAGGTTCGGGAGTGAAATAGTTGCAGCAACGTCGTATTCTTTATTGTTACTTCAGGATTGACACAAGCTTCGTAATTGGTAGGAAGTCTTTAGATTGGAAGGTAATCTCGTAACTCTGTAGCGCATCTGTGATCTCTGCAGATGTTTTTCTCGGCAGCCGAGCTTCAGCTACTGACAGCGGTGCTTCTGTTTGTAGAAACGACCTCTACGGCAGACCACCTCAAATGAACCACGATATCTCTCGCCGATCCTATTTATATGCCTGGCGGGCGCACACTATAGAGTGATGTTCGGAAATAGAAAGTGATATTACTGGACTAAGTATTGCGGTGGGATTATTTGTGATTGCCGGACCGAGAAGAGTTTTAGAGACTTTAGTGATGCGAGTCGGTTCTTTGACCATTTGTGATGGGCTTAGTTCATACAATAGTTTGCTTAGCTGATTGTTTTTGTCCGTTAGGTCAACATTGAAATCTTCGAAAGCAAAGAATGACTTTTTGCCTGAAGGATTTCTTTGAAGGTTTCCTCAATGAAATCTAGTGTTAGATTTAGGGGAGACGATGGGTGCCGGTAAAGGCTGCCAATGATTATTGATTTGTGTTTATTTACTTGCACTTCTAACCAAACCATTTCAATGCCTTCGCAAACTTTATTCGCTAGAAGTGAAGATGTTGAGTACATTTCTTTTACAAAAATACAAGATCCACTACCTCGGCTGGTTTTTGCGCCATGGTAGCGATATAACATGTAATCAGGAATGTTAAAAAATGAACTTTGGGTTTGTGAATCAAACCATGTTTCTGAAACACACAAAATGTCCATTTCTTCGGTGACCAACATTACTCTGATTTCATCCAATTTACCATTCAGGCTTTGAGCATTTATGTGCTTGATTTTGATTTTATCTATATTAGCACTCTTTTTAAAGGTTGGAGCAAAGTTACTATCTCGATGGGATCGTTCAGGGGATTTATCGATCATGTTACGTTGCCCAGGGTGTTTGGCCCAGCATCTGCAATGTAAGAAAGGCTACTATTTGGCTTGGCAGCGGCAGTCTGTCAAGATGAGGTAACCCCGGTCTGATTTTGAACGAGTGATTTTACTCGTGAGAATTTTGGTGGTTTTTGCTTTCGTTTTGTGAACGGTTCAGATATATTCCGCTTTTTGGGGTTCGGGTTTACAGCTCCTTCGCTTGTGAAATAATTCTTCAGCTGGTCTCTGATGGCTGTAGCTGCCACAGCCGATCGGCCGCCTCTACACATTGAGCCGAATGATGTCCAGTGTTTTCACACCAACTGCCGGTTGTGCATGATCTGGTGATATTGTCCTTCTTAATGATGTAACGGAAGTCTTTATAATCATTCCGGTAATTATAAAAAGCGCAACTTGTTAGAGTGATAGACTGGATTCTCTCGACTGTGGTCTTTATATCAGTACGGAAAACTCTGAACGTACTTGACAGTATGCCGAATGCGTCTTCCCTCTGTTTTTCGAGCTCAAGAAAGAAGAGTTGAAAACTCTTAGGTCGTGAGAAAGGTTTGTACAAGGATAAAGCTTCATTAAACGAGTTGACAATGGGAATGCATCATCTGCCACTATGACATATGGAGAAAGCAAGTTGGTCCCAAAAAATTCACGAGTATGAAGCATGTCCAGGCTATTATAATTCATTGCTTGCTTTAAGGATGATTTATTGAACACTTCTCCGTCAGATGCTCGATCATTTGTTCCCAAGTCCACGTATAGGAATCGTAAATTGGCATCAATCGCAGCTAAAAGCACCACACTGAACCTATTTTTATAGTTGTAGAAGTGGCTTCCTGACTTTGATAGTTGTTGACTATACACGTGATTTCCATCAAGTGACCCAAGACGATTTGGAAAATTCCAAAGTTGATAAAACTCTGTCGCCATAGCTTCTCAATCCGCAGTCGTTTGAGAAGTGTGCACGTGTTCTTCTTTCAGCACTTCATAAATGGCCTGAGTTAATTCAGCCAAAAGAGCAGTGTGGGTGCCGCGACCTTCTCTGTTCTCGAAATGCAGAGAGCCCTGGTTTCTCTCGAAAATGATTGATTGAAATGATTGATATTAATTCGTGGAACATAATGGAGTAAATATGATTAGAGATGAAAATGATTGCTTTCATTACAGACAGGCGACTCAAAGAAGCCTAATCAATGAATGTGTGCTTCTAAATTGCACGCATCTGCAGCAAGGTATCTGAGGGTAATTCCGAGTCGATCATAAACAGGGAAGCATTTCCGGAACTTTATGTCTTGCTTGCTGACTACTGGGTCAACTTTGCACAGTATGTCTTGGAAGGTATCTTCGCCAAGGCGAAGATACCTTCTGCAAAGAATAAGAAAACTTTTACATAATTCTAGTAAGAATTAACACGTAAAAAATTACTAACACGAAAATGATATGTCAGAAAAAGCATCATCATATTATTCTCAACGAAGGCGATGGAAAAGACTTATTGTGATAGAGCGAAAAATGTAAGTTCTAGTTAGATAGACCAAAAGTTGGCAACGCTCGTGACGGCAACAATCGCAGTCAGTCTTCTATTTAGGCATTCCTGCCTGTAATTGGTGATGTGCCTGAATTCACACAAATAAGTCTTCTATTAGCCTCAGGCCCAACAACAGTAAATGTTGGCTGAGCGTGTTGTTTATAAATTACCCCGTGTGGCTAAGTAATTACTCTAATTATTTTTAAACACTTACTTTACTAACTCTGAGTCACCTCTGTTCTATACTCCAATCTATCTTCCGCTCTACTCTTACTGGCCACATGTCTGATAGTTAAGTATATAGAGTTATATGAATATCTAAGAGGTAAGTGAATTATTTACTCTATGTAATACTATTTAGAAAAAATTTCTAATATAAATTTGAAAGCTGGCTGCTCAATAATTATGGGGTAAAAACAGTACGCTTTAATGCTTAGAAGCCGAAAAGGCTGTAAATGTTTTCTTTATTGAAAGAAAGCATCTCCGAAAAATTAAATTTAATTTTGAGAGAAGTCTCAGAAAACTGCGTGGGGGTGCAACGATAGCAGCAGAGCAATTCGTGAGCCGGGCGAGTCTCAAGTACGCAGGAAAGAGCGAGACACAGCGCGAGACCGGCCTGCTTCGCACTGTTGCGCCCCACCTGCATATAAAAGTTATGTGAGAAAATGAACAAAACATTGAGATTTTTCAAAGCCATTGCGGTAGAATTTAGGCAAGCTTTATATTCTCAATTTATCGTAATACGGAAGTACTGAATGTGAGCTTCCTGACTACGAAGTAATAATTCGATCAAATCGGTACCACATTCAAAGAATAATATTTTTAGACTTAAATAAAGTAATTTTCACAGCCAAGTTGTAATGAAGAAGAGGTAGTCCATGAGGCGCATGTGAAATGCAAGAACGGATACAGGATCAGATGCAGGTGCCAAGCACGGCATCGAACGAACCTCAGACGAGGAGTATCCTTGTGGGCCATGTCTTCCCCCGTGGTGGTCGTCACAGTAGACGATCCAATCTGCCTCCCCCGCTGCCGACGCGCAGTCCCCCCCGAAGTCGGACCTAGCCGAACCTGACTTCAGCCATAACACTGATGTCGCGATCCAGGAAAAGTAAGCAGCGCTAACACAGCTACGCTGATGTTGATGCTTATCCGTGGGACTGAATGAGAGAGATGTTGCAGGTTAGTGTGCAAGTGTATGTGTGGAAGGTAAGTACGCTTGAGCACGTCTCCTCTTGTGGGAGACTGGGCTTGTTCTTCGTTGCCTTTGGAACGAAAATTGGATAGATTGAAAGTTGGGACTAAATCCGAGGAGGCTGGCATGTGCAAAAAATCTTTCCTAAGCCTAAATTAATTATTCAATAACTATTGCTGTCATTACTATTACTTCTGATGTGCTGTTTTTGCCTATTGATGATGACTATATTGCTATGTCTATGTGGGATCTAATCTATGTGGTGTTATGGCTATATTAGCACTTTGGTGAAGCCTAGTGTGGAATTGTTATGGTCTGTGGGATAGGCCACCATTACTACTACTAATAATATATTCTAGTAAGGATATACCACACTTATCTTGAATTATTTTTTTAACGTTTCATGCCCTAAGCTCATTTTCAACAAAAAAACTGGCACAATTTCAAAAGATAATAATAGACAAAAATTTGAAATGTAAATGGAGAAGCCTTGACAGTTTAATGACTTCAATCCATCCCCAGTCGCTCTATTTGAGGGTTGCTGAGCACACCTTCAAAAATCCTCGAACTGGTAACATTCTTGGATCTCCTTCTCATTCCAGTATTAGAGAGCATTGCGCAACTCGGCCAAGTTACCAAGCCATTGTCAACGATAAATTCAAAATTTTACACTCAAACTCAAATAATTTCAGTGTAAAACTTTCAGTCTTTTCATAAGCTGAAGCCTGCCCTTAAAAAGATGCCGAGTTCATACCATCACAACATAGCTAACTGATGAACCGTAAATCCTCCTATCAAACGTTTGTAATTGTTTCAATTTTTTAGTATTCTCGCGAGTTACTTTTGCTTTTTACGCATGGTTTCGTTTTCCTTTGATGTCATAAATTTCTGTCTTTCATAATATCCTAAAATGTACATGTATTAAAGTTTTTCTAGATTTATTCGCAGGATTTTGGCATTTATTCGCAGGATGTGATACAAAACAAGGTAGGACGTTTACCATTGGGTGTGTGCTGGGTTAAGTCCGTTTGATGACTAGCCAGGCAGGACAAGAATTCAGTCCAATTTCGTCCGCAAACCAAAACCTGAAAAGATCAAGTCCGATTTTTTACTCCATATATTCCAAGCGGTTACAGTTCAATATAAACAAAATAAATCATGTTACACAAGCGTGAAATAACACAAGAAGGTGACACCGGACATAGAAATTCAGAGAGCTTGAATAACGGGAAATCATGAACAATCAAACTCACCCTAAAACAGGGGTTCTGACGGGTTGAAACTATACAGACGAAACTAGATATTAATTGGAATTTTATTGGTAATTTACCTAGTCTGAAATGAAAAAGAAATGCAATCAAATAAATTATGAAATCATTCTAATTATACGTTTGAAACAAATTTTAGAAGTTTAAACAAGACTTTACAATAAACAATTGACTTATAGTATCTAGCGCACATGCTGCTTTCATGAATTGAACTGACACGTTGACAATCGACTTAGCTTACGCATAAGTGGCAAGTGTTGCCATACACTATAATACGAGAGGTCTTTTTATTAGGCAAAAACAATGAAACTCGCTGAAGGAGCGCCACAGGTGTTCCAAAATGGACAGCTACGGAAGCCATTAGAGGTGGCCTAGGGTGGAGCATATTTGCAGAAAGAATGATGAAAGCTGTGCTGAATTACAAGGTAAAAATTGAGAGAATGCAGAATAGCAGCTGGGTAAAGCAAATTTTTGAATGGAATTTGAGTGTAAGCTATGTTAGAATTGGGAGACCTGTGGATGACTAGAGTTTAATAAATGTTGGAGGTGAAGGGCTTGAGTGGGACTGCAAGAGGTGAAAAAAGAGGCGAAAAAAGGAGTATGGATTGAATAAGTGGAAGCTTAGCATGACGCGAAAGCCTACACTTTACTGGTATATGCAAAAGGAAGTACCTAAGTGTGAGATGTTCTATGATGGTAGTTTTGGAGGTCAACTCTTGTTTGCTGTGAGGTGTAAGTCATTGAGTGTGAACAGACGTACATGGAAGTGGAATGAGAATAATAATAGATTATGTTGGCAGTGTGGTAGTGGAATGGAGGAAACAATTGAGCATTTTGCGCTGGAATGTAGTAAGTATGAGCAAGGGAGAGAGATTTTCATGAATGTGGTGTTTGAGCAGTACGGAGAGAATGAGTGGCATGCCAGATGTGCTGAAGGTGATTGTGGTATGAGCTGTATTGTTGGATTGGAACAGGAGTGTAATTTGAGTATCATTGAAGCTATGAAAGTTTTTCTTGTATGTGCCTGGAGTAAAAGACAGTGACTGGTATGAGCCAGTCATGTAAAGTGGGCTGTAATAACCCACCATGCCTGGGGATGGTGTCTTGACGTACTGGTTATCCCAGTGATGCCATCTAATGGTAGTTGTGTCAAGGATTGGTGGATCCTGAGTAATTTATTGGACAAGTCTGGTACACAGACGCTGAATCCTCTGTGTGAATATTGTGAGTATTGAGGAGGGAATTGTAGGCCGTTACAAAGGCCCCGACGCTGTCGGCCCTCAATTTCAAGTTCAAGACGACCGAAAAAACGTAGTGCGCCCCGGCATTAGACGCAGGGTTATTTTGATCCACCCGTTTTACTTTCAACAAATTACTTATACCGCAAGTCACTGAGCCCGTATTTCACTGCAAGTGTGTGTTAGAATTACGGGGGGCAAGTACGACGAAGTTCGTTCTAGAATTTACTTGAAGATAAATCCATAACACAAGAGGATAGAGTGAGAGGCACATATCATTACAGCCAAGAGAACATACGGCTACTAACTCTGAGTTAGACTATAAACTAATGCGCATTACTTCCAGACAACAAACTTCTAGAACATTCCAGGAAGAAATACTAATATGAGTAATATAATGAAACTTAAATGTTCCGGTAATATTACCAGTTATATCAGGGGTAGCACTTAAATGACTGTAAACTTGTGGTTACCAGTGTGATGTTCTGGTGTTAGGATTAAGTACCACCGTTCACCCGTTTGATATTGATTATTCAACGTCATGTAATGAATTGAGCAATTAAGGGTCACCAGAATTAATTATGCCTGAGGCAAGGCATATAAGAGATAAGGATAAAAATGGCCACTAGTATCTCAGAAGAAGTAGGGGTCCTGACGCACACCTGGCGTCATGCAATCAAACTATACCTCTGGCCATCACTTTGAAGGACAATAAAAGGATTGAGCTCGGCTGCAACAGTATATTATAGGATGAGGAGTTGAGGGCGTATTCTTGATTCTTCATGGAGTTCTTTGGGTTCAGTCTGGGTTGTAGATCTTCAGCATGTTTCTTCCCAGCTCCAGGCTCGTCCAAGTGTTAAGGCCCCCTCACACGTACAAATATGCCTGCAGACAATCTGAACTGAGTTTGGTTTGTCGGTCTCAAGACCCCTCACACGATGCAAACAACGCACTGCAAACTTGACAAAGACTGGCACACGCTTCAGTATGCCAGCAGCAATTAGGTGGAGAGCACACACAAGAACGGCGGCTGTAGACGGCGAGTTCCGTACAGCTGATGGAATTTGCTATAGTTGTAATGAATAAGAAAAAAAGAGATGAAATAGCTCGTTCAAAATGGGTTAAAGAAGGGTTCCTAAAACGTAGTGGATATACAAATGTGAAATTGCTTAATGAAGTGCACAAGCAGGGAGAGAGACAGAGTACAGTCGTGCACCACCCACGAAGGCTGACTTGACACTGACGTCATGTCACGGTATACTTAAGCTGGGTTTACACGGAGGGTGTCTTCCCCAGGGTGACGCCCCTACCCTACCCCTCTCACCCGCTCAAGCTTCCCCACTTGCGTTTAGACGGAGGGTGAGATGCCCAGGGCTGCCGAAATTAGTGCGTTCAGCAAATATACGAGTTTCCCTTAAAAAATGAATTTTAATTTCTCTGGAGTGAGAATTTTACTATGGGCAACTTCATAAAAAGGGATCTATTGATTTCGAATGACAATAATTGCAAAATAAATGTAGGCAACCCCTCAAACTATATCAATATAAATGAGATTTATTTTGGTGCTGCTGCAGAAAGCATTCTCCTGAGAAATGTCAACAAAATATGTACCAAAAAACTAGAAGAGTTTTGGCTGAAAGATCTTGATAAATGTAATTCAATAATACCATATTCAATGCATTTCTCCAATTTTGCGAAAAAGGAGTAGCATGAAAATATCAATATGAAGTGGCGAGAACTGTTTGGTCAAGATGCTCCTTTCAAGACAAAAATTGTGTCTGAAAAATACTGGTACGCAGCTTTCTTACTCGCTGCTTCCCGAGTTCATGATGCAGCTTCTGTCAATACCGCAATATTTTGCAGCAGCTAGAAAAATTTTTCGACCCTAACTACATAATAGCAAAAAACAGGATTTCGTTAAAAAGAGCAAGACTAAATGCATGAATGAGATCAAAATCTACGTTAGAGAACACAGACTGCAAAAATTGGAACCACCACGGTAGCTTAGTCAACAAATTAAATAAAAAACATTGGCAGATGAAGGAAGAAGAGGAGGAAAAAGTTTCATTCTAGCAGGAAAAGTAGGTAAAACCTTAAAATTTTCGTTTTATTGCTAGTTAAATAGATTTGGTACGCTCTAACAATTTTTGGTACGTTTTCATGAAGGTTTTGTACTATCATCAGAAAAAAAATCGGCAACCCTGGAGATAACAGTGACTGAGTGAGGATGTCGAAATGTAATTCAAGGTACGTGCATAAAAGAAGATACTATTTTTAACCTGTAACTATTTAACAGAGGCCGGCATAAGATCAACGTATTCGTGAAGAATTCAAGAATTACTTCTTAAACGAAGGCCAAGTGCCTTGGTAGAAACGAATGTGTCAATTAGATTAATAAGGGATGGAGGCGAATCAATAAAACTTAGCTCGTATATAGCTTCTTATATGAACTTAATGCCCAAACTAAGGTATAATAAAATATAGCTTGCCCAGCAAATGTAGATAGAGATAAAAATGAATGAAATATGCGCGATAGAGTCTGAAAACAGGATGTAGAAATAAGTAACAAAAATTATATCAGTCTAAGTCCTATCACGAGCCATCTTGTGTTAATAATAGCATGATGCGAACAATTTGTGTTACCATTGTTAGAGGTAATTACTTTTGAATTAAATCGAAAATCATTTCAGTGATACTACATGATAAAAAAATATATTTACAGCCGCAATAAATACAACCAGACTGGCGCTATGCTCTCAATAAATCTATCAATGTGAAAACTTTAGCCTTCAGCCACTTTTCCAGATTAGGAGAGACTTTTTGCATTAAGATTACGCATGAGAACATGACGACAGAGCAGCTAAGACATACATCCTGCCTTCAAGACTGTCTGAAGCGCACTGTCCGTGGAGGGAGTATATATGGAGGGAGCATAGCCGTCTGTGAAGCGAACCAGTTTTTGAGATTTCTCCTGTGTCTGTGGTAACCAATAGCCGTCTCGCGAGTGTGACGTCAGCACGGAAGCCAGTTACCTACCAACTACGATAGAGTGCGCACGCGCTCTCTGAATGCTCTTCCAGCTGTTTAATTACTCATTCAGTCGTTAATGATTAATTTGGGATTCTAAGACTCCGAAAGATAATAAATTGTGTTTCGTCACTTGAAGACACTTAATAATATCAAAATTACTAGCAAAGATACATTAAGAGTTGAAAACTATAAAGATTACAGGCCCTTGATTATAACAAATTAGAGCGACTTGCACGCGCACCTCACCCTTTGACTTGTGGTGAGGTACTAATCTTGCTTTGGAAAATGAGAGCCATTGAGAGGAAGGGTTGTAGGGAAGGTGGGTGGAGCAACTTCAGCCAAGCGTCTGTGGTTGGCTCAGAATCGGGCTTAGAGCTTGCCCGAGTGTTTCAACTTTTGCAGCCAAATTGAGCCCGATCGGAGTGCGCTATGCTCCCTCCATATATCCTAGCTCCATGGCACTGTCGCTCTGGCGCTCTGAGGCAGTCCCAGCATGTGGGGCACACGATATACATAAGACAGGTAAGTCCATTTCAAAGGGGACAGCTCTCGCAACCGTTAGACAAGCCAGCCAATAGGAGACGTTTGAGGTGATGACGTTACCACACCACATCGCGGCAGCGATGCACTGGCTGCCGTACGTAGGATTGCACCATGGCTGAAACTGCCCGGTTTCCGCACATACGTATTGAAAAATTTAAAATCGTCTGGAAACTTTGATACTGAAAAACGATGATAACTTCGTATGCAATGCTTAATAGCCACGTAACGATTAAAATTTGCGTGTATACTGAGCAAAAATTTCACATTTATCAATACTAAGCGCCGTTTCCGACTAGCACCTCATTTCAATTCCCAAATTCAAATTTTGCTTTTCGAGTGATTCAAAGGATAACTCAAATAAAAGTCCACATAATGTTACTGTATATTTCTGAAGAAACACCGCGTTTATAGTTTGTAAACGAAAATCTATCCTGCATAAACCACAGGATGAAATTACGCTGGCAAACGATGCTTTCCGCTTCATGAAACTCTTCAATTCTGATAGAGAACTGGTTAAACTATATAGGCAGGATTAGTAATTTTACAATATCCACCCTCTTTTAAGGACATTAATTTTAGCCTCAATAGCTTCTTCTCCTTATATAGAGGTTAAAATTAATGTCCTTAAAAGAGGGTGGATATTGTAAAACATAAAATATACATATATATATATTATATAGTCCTTATATAATTTGTAAAACTAGGCTCCCGGAGTACTAATCTTCTGTACAAATATTTATCTTGAATCTTTTTCGTAATCGGCTGCACTCTCTTAATCTTACCTACCGATTTGTTCAGACGATTTTTGAATAATCACCACTACATCATATTGCGGTATAAACAATGTGTGATAAAGATTAGTTACCTTTCAAATAGCCCTATATACACGATTGACGTTCAAGTAATTGAAAATATGAATAACGAGCACCATTGAACTAAAAGTGTAGCTGCTGAAGTGGCTACAGGAATATTGGCAGTATTGCTGTAGTCATTCAAGCAGCTACACTTTTCCCAATAAAAATCCCTCAAAACAGGACAACACGCATTTGGCTAAGTTCAATTACATTGGCAAAAGTAGACTTGCATCCGTATTTATTTGATGAATACATTAGTGCAGCAATTTAGCATTGTTGAACACTACGTCCTTTTATTATTATACACAAAGTGTTCTGTAATTCGATGCACATACTTCATCCATATGCAGAAAAACGCAAAATAAAACGATTTCATGAGTGACAAAACCTGAAAACGCCTCCGTTTTCGAAAAATGATGACCTGAAATAATTTTCGATTCCCGTAGGAAAAGCCTAAAGCGCACGCCAACAACCTGCCCAAGAAGTTCGATTTTCCTCTTTGGCTGCAGGGTAAACCTAATCCAACGGGAACAAAAATTATTTCAGGTAATAATTCTTCAAAAACGAAGGAGTTTCGAGATTTTTATCACTAATGACAATCGTTTCATTTTGCATTTTTCTGTACATGTTGAAAATATGTGCATCGAATTACAAATCAAACTTACAATTTGTTTAATACAAAAAATTACAAGTTGTTTAATAGTTCTCAGTTTGTTGTCCGTTCTTTTGTTCCATTCCTGTTGCCACAGACGTCTCACAGCAGCCCTGATCCCGGGATAGTAGTCCCGAAAGGGTACCATTTGATTTACAGCTTCCTGATCACTATCTGCAACTCGCCTCGCCTCCTGGTCAGCTCTCTGTGACAAAAAACATTTCATTTCAACAAAAAAAGCCTACCTAACTCTCACCTCGGGACCTCACGTATTCCCAAATTGGCTAATTTCCTTTGATACATTAGTTGTCTCGCCCTGAGGATAATATATATATATTGGGTCCTAAACCCCTTACCTCCAATTAGTGATCTGAACCACTTCAAGTCTTATGGTAGCTTGATAATCCCATAGTAGAATTCTAAGAACAATTTGCTCCTCTTCATTTCAACAGAAGTGCTCCGTGTTTTTCATCATTCAAAATTGAAAGTTATAGTAAGATACACATTTGTAAAACTCTGCAATGCACCGCTGTACCACAGAATACTTGGAGAACATGCAAATTAAATTCAACTTAATCAAGTAAACGCAATAACTTATATTTTGTTCAACGCTTGTACAGAAATCTTACAGGCTATCCTGTAATCGTTAAGAGTTAATTAAATTTAAGCTTGTTTCCTCGTGAACTTAAAATTAAGGACTAAAATTAAATTAGCATTTAACTTATAAGCAAAACTTAATATCTGAATATTAAATCTAAAATTCATGTAGCAAACTTCATTACCTTAACATATAAAAATTCCTATAACCCAGCTCTAGGGTTGTATTTGGTTTCTTGAACTTTAGTTTGCCATCCTGAATACAGCCAATTGAATACACCATTTCAGCCAAACTGCACTGACCTTTCAAATTTTCTCGAGGCCGATTCAGAGCGCCTCCAGCCATTGACCTCACAACTTCAACTTTATAACTGAGCCTACCCAGCCTCCGTCGGTTTCATCTGCCGTCGCATCCCCGACGGAACCTCCCGTGCCGCCAATGCAGGGAAGCCAGTGGGTTTTCCTTCGCTTCGCTACGCTTCGCTTCTCCTCCATCGAGGACTGAACGGCCGAGGGATGAGAGGCTGAGGCGCCTTACGTGCTGCTGACCGCTCCGCTCACCATCCACTCGCCTGACTCCGCTTCCCGGCACATCCTGATGCTCACGAGCTTATTGGAGGTTGGTGAACTATTAGTTCAGTAACCAATTACTTGCCATGCCGTGAGCTGGGTACTTAGGACGATGCATTCTTAATAACTTAAACTTTAAACTTATAACTTACCTTAAAACTTATAACTTACCTTAAAACTTATAACTTACCTTAAAACTTATAACTTGCCTTAAAACTTATAACTTGCCTTAAAACTTGTAACTTGCCTTAAAACTTATAACTTGCCTTAAAACTTATAACTTGCCTTAAAACTTATAACTTGCCTTAAAACTTATAACTTGCCTTAAAAATTATAACTTGCCTTAAAACTTATAACTTGCCTTAAAACTTATAACTTGCCTTAAAACTTATAACTTGCCTTAAAACTTATAACTTGCCTTAAAACTTATACCTTGCCTAAAAACTTATAACTTGCCTTAAAACTTATAACTTGCCTTAAAAATTATAACTTGCCTTGAAACTTATAACTTGCCTTAAAACTTATAACTTGCCTTAAAACTTATAACTTGCCTTAAAAATTATAACTTGCCTTAAAAATTATAACTTGCCTTAAAACTTATAACTTGCCTTAAAACTTATAACTTGCCTTAAAACTTATAACTTGCCTTAAAACTTATAACTTGCCTTAAAACTTATAACTTGCCTTAAAACTTATAACTTGCCTTAAAACTTATAACTTGCCTTAAAACTTATAACTTGCCTTAAAACTTATAACTTGCCTTAAAACTTATAACTTGCCTTAAAAATTATAACTTGCCTTAAAAATTATAACTTGCCTTAAAACTTATAACTAGCCTTAAAACATATAACTTGCCTTAAAACTTATAACGATAAACTGTGCTAAACCTATGATTAAAACTACATCACGACTAACCACAACTAACTCCACAGAGCACGGTTTGCTTCCTACGACGGCACTGTCGCAGACCGAAAGTCCAGCGCCCGCCTGTCTACTTGAAGTCCTGCTCCGAAGAGTTTATTATATTTTATTGTTTCATTTAAGTTTAGCGGTTTGTCCTTCTTCCAAATGTCGGACATTTGACCTAATAAATTATGGTAAATTTTCCCATTACGGAACTCCGCTTATTTCTCTCTCCTAAATATAATCTTTATCAATCCTTTCCTTTTTTCTATAACGCTCATGTAGCGCTGAAGGACTGTAAATGAAACACAGGTCATATCTGTGTTATCAAAATGGGACACTGTCGGGACCAAGTTTTAACAATGGAAGAAACTTAATTGTTTGTTATTTTGTCCCCTTTTTCTTTCACATACGTCTTCCATAATGATGTACTCTGATAGATTGTAAAGTTCTAAACTTCACGAGGAAGAACGTTATCTGCGAGCAACAAGTGTTAGGCTTGGGACAGTTTGAATCGATTACTTCACGACCTGTCTTTCAGAAGCCAGGCAAATGACTGATTTTGCCGGACGAAACCAAGGACTGAATCAGTCCGTCAAAAAAAAATATTCCATTAAAAAAATGCTTCCTAAACGTCAGCTCGCGATCTCACATGCTCCCTATAGGAGCACTAATTCCCAGATAAAATACTTGTAACCCCCGATGGGTGCTTCTAAGTTGAATCTATTATGGTAACAATTGAACGTTGAAGAAGTCTTCCTCTCAGTATCTAGTATATATACATTTATAAACACGTACGGCCGTTACACTTTTTCTGGTTCGAAAATTTATCGTTTCTCCATACTTCTCTTGCACATTTGCAGCCATTTCCTCTTCTTCTCCTTATTTTTCTTTCTAATGGATTGCGGATCCACTTTCTTCTGTTCCAGAACCTGAAAGGAAAATAAAAATTAGCAAACTTGCAACAAAACAGCATTTCTGTGATGTAGGTGCAATTCATGGTCACAGTGAGAGAAGTTAGAACTTGCAAGAGATGTGTGTGTGGTGAAAAGAGACTTGTGCTAAGATCGAGATGAAGAGGATGGCCATGAGTCATTGCAAACCGTGAAATGGTGAGTAGGACCAAAAGTGTTCCCCACGAAATGCATATGAATCCGAATATCCCTGAAAGCAAACAGGAGAAAGGATGGGAATAAAAGGGATTAGCTTAGATTATTAGTTATTTGAAACCTCCCTATCCGCAGCAACAAATGAAATCAAAAGAGAGGAAGGATGAAGGCACCATCAAGTATGGAGTTGAAGGAATGCTGAATCTCTGCAGAAAGGGTAAAGGAATAAAAATTTGAGAAAGAAGTTAATGAAACAAGATCAAAGGTGAAGTAGAAAGTAGTAAGTGATGAAAAACAGGACAACAGTGAACCGAAAAATAGATGGTCTTTCAACATAACCAAACATTTCATTTCAACAAAAAGAAGGCCTACCTCACTCTCAGCTTGAGTCCTCACATTGGCCTCCTGGGAGCGCTAATTTCCATAGATACAAAAGTTGATCCCCTTGAGGGGCCCAAAAAATTAAAGGAGCAAATGAAAAACAAGACAGCAGTGAACTTGAAAAATATGGTCCAGAAAAAAAAAAACATTTTCTTTAAACAAAAAAAGGATTACCTAATTCTCAGCTAGGGATCTCACATTTTCCCCAAGGAGCACTAATTCCCATAGAAGCAATAGTTGTATCCCCTTAAGGAGTTACGGTACTGTAAAAATCCCCTGTGAACAGTGCGTTCTTCTTTCCATACATACTTTTCGAAAACAAATCAAACAGAGACATGTTGTGTTTAGACGATATTCGACATACCTCTGGATCACACCACGTCCATCTCTGCCTACCTAGGCAAACCATCTCTACATCAGCACTAGCACCCACATGCAAAGGAACTGAAGGTGGTGAAGGTGAGAGCAGAGCCCGTTTCGTTGAGCAGCGTGAAGGGGATGAAGGGCGTGCGGTGACGGTAACTGAGAGGGCTCCCTTCCGAGCAAGCGACTCTCACAGTACTAGCTTTGCGGCTGTCGGTCCTGAAAACAGAGAATTTTTATATTTTCCATTGCTTTTGACGCTAACGCCATTAATTGTATGATGAGTATGGTGACAATGGTGCCCATCTATAGCACGGCAACGAGATAGGTTTAGCTGAAAAATTCATCAGCCTACAAACAATGCCAAAATATAAAGCAAGGATGATCGGTAAGAATATTTTAAAAGAAGCCGCGTGCGTCCGTGTGTGACACCCACCAGCCGAAAGTGTGAGATGAGCGTATCTGTTATACAAGCTTCATCAACTCCACAATTTGCGGTGCCTTAACCCAGCATATTCAGAGTCGGAATGAATATCACGTGTATTGGTAGGTTAGATTAGGTTGTATAGAATATCAGCAGTTGAGACTTTGCTAAGTATAGAAAAGCCATAGAAAGGCATCGGAAATCATGGGAAAGCCATGTTGGAGCTCAGTTGATTTGTCGTTCTGTCACGCTGTTTAGGATGCTTAATTACTATTTTTGATAGAAGTTTCACCAGTGCACGGATTAAGAATATTTTAATCGCAAGTACTGTGAGGTTGGTTATATTTGTTTTTAATCCACATCTGAAATATTTTTTCGGAAATTACCGATTCCCGTTATTTGTGACAGGTCACGTACACCAAAAAACCCTACACCTCGACCTTCTCGCAGCGCCAGCAGCTAACAACCTCCCCCCTTCTCATAAAAGGGGTTGTACCAGTAGTTATAGAATAATGGAAGAATATTTCCATGATAATACACATTGGCTGAGCTGATTCCCTTGATTATTTGGCACGCCACCAAGTAAGTAAAAAATGTAATGAGTAATTCGATTTTACATGATCTGCAGCAAATTTCTGCCAATGTATTTATGAAAGAGAAACAGCTCAAGTATGCTTCATGAATACATTAATGAACTATAATGCTTCATATTTGTTCATTCTTGTTATATTCAGTTTCCTGAACTCTGAAATTAGTGTCCGCTTGAAAGTAGCTAGAATTTGACCTCCATGATTAAAACATACCAATACATAAACAAATCATGTACCAACAACAAATCATCATGTACCAACAACAACAAATCATCATGTACCAATACGTAAACAAAAATAGTTTCAAAATTCTATAACACAATTACAAAATTACACATAATATTAACGAAAAGTAACACTTCTAAAACTGCATGACAGCGTATAAATGAATTAGGTCTGGTAAATAAAGAAGGTTTGACACCAACCTAATACAAAAAAAACGTTAGTTCAAAAATGTCGAATTTGCATCAGTGTTTCAAATGTTCTAAAAAGAACGGGCTTAGAAAATCCAAACCGAACTGTGATATGATATACGCAGGTAATCCATGGATCATTGATACACTCATTCTTCCAAAGACAAAAACTGCACGAAATTAACCTCAATAATAACTGATTTAATTATGTAGACTTGTATGCAAAAACCATGTATACTGAGCAACTCTCCCAACAAGACAAGCTGTGCAGAGAGAATCGGGGAAATACTCCCTAAACAACGAGCGCAGCGTACCTATCTTTGGCAGCTCCACCGTCTCTGTTGTATAATAATAGTCTTTGGTCCAGCTGATCTTGACCATCTTGTATAGCTCCAGCAGCGACGACGTGATGTTGAGCTCCATGCTCTCCTCTGCCTTCAGTTGCACTGACAGCGGCGACATGCACGTCGCTTCATCCAAAATCTTAAGCCATGACACCGAGCACCTGACAGACATACAAAATACCTTCTCAGATAATGCATTTTGTCAGTCGAATAGCCGGGCCCCAGGTATTGTTATATCAGTTAATTACTGGGTTTCAGGCTTTTTTGCATTACCAGTTGAGTAATTAGGTTTCAGATAATGTCAATTTATCAATATTGAATCAAGTTGTTACTGGTTCTCACTAATGATTAATTTTTTCTAGCATAAAATTCAGTTCAAAAGTCTCAAGCAGTCATCGTTTAAATCAACGCTACTCAATTCAAAGATTTAACTTGAGATTCACCTAATTACACACCTAATAGCTACGGCGTTTGTAAATGAAATTTAGTACTTTGGGGTTAAACAAGTGAGAGCAGGAAGAGCAGTAAAAACAACATAAACAACAGAAAATGCATGTTTAGACAACCAAGAGAGCAAGAGAGTAAGACAAAAAGAACAGGCACATCAGCGCACCTTCAGGGCTCCACCAGAGGCTCCCAGCCAGACAGGAAGCGGTTGTCCTACGAGTAGTTGATGGACAGCGTGCAGCCCGCCACACCGCTCTACACGCGGTCCTGCTCGGTTCACATCTCGTGTTCATATTAAGCACCTTGCGTTGGTTCTTCTCAGATCAAGAACAGGGTATCAGAGTACCGAAAGAAATCAATACATGAAATTTTTCATTAAAGGTATCTTTTTATTCAAGTACAAAAAATATGGACTAGCTGTGGAAACAACATTCGAGGAATTTTTTGAGTAGCACTGGCATGTCATGGGGACAGAATTACGCACAAGCACGGATGTAAACCTAAAAAGGTGTTTAAAAGTCAGAAGCTCCTTTCTAAAAGAAAGTCTCACTTTTGTTTCAAGTCACATCCACCCTCCTTTATTGGCCCTACTGTCCCTTGTCAGAAAAATGGAAGACATGGTGCTCACCATAAAGGAGGATAAGAGGGAGGAGACATGGAAAGATAGAAGGAAATGAAAAATAATTCATACATCTTTCTAGCTGACACTCTAGCAAGTTCACAGTAGCTATGTTACAAAAAGCTTTTCATTACCAAAAAATTAACATATCATAAATAATGAAACAGTTCTCTCAAAGCGAGTCTAGAATTTGAAAAATAATTAATGTAACATCTCACATGTAAACTGAACATAATTTGCCTGGAATTCTAAATCACAAGCCATCAGCTGAACCATGTTGACTATCATTGTGCCATTTATTTTTCCATTCTGACTAGAGTTCAATCATCTTACCTCCCCAAAGAAGTCCAATGTGTTTCTCTGAGCTGCTGATCAGCGAGTCTTGCAATTGCAGACCAAAAGGGTGCAGATGAGAAACTCCACGGGTGTCTTCATTTATCTTAAGGTGAAGACGAGCATCTTGGAGTTTCTGCAGTAGACAAACCTTGTAGTAATTGCTAAAGCTTCCATTTTGCACTTTGCAATGCAGGTATCCATTACTGCCAATCATGAATTAAAAGAATAAATATTGTCAAAAAGGGGTCCCAGCTTTGGATATATTTGTGATATAATGTTGAAATGTTTACACAGAACAGGTGTTCTTTCCATTTTAACAGCTTTTTTTCTTCCATTCCATCTTTTTTTGCTGCCCTTTTTGCCTTGATGGGACAAGAAAATAATTTCCTTCAACAAGATGGGTCATAAAATGCCTTAATATTTTCTGCCAATAAACATTGATCAAAATTCAGATCTGGTTGACCCAGGGTTCTTGACAGCTTCTATTAGTTCCAGATTGAGAAGTTAAAGGTGCTTTCAAAAGTTGTTTGAGGGGTAAAAAATCATGTTGAAGTGTCTGTTATAACGATTGAAGTTCTTCTAATTACAGTTCCAGGAGTTACAGTAGTGAGGATGTCATAGTAACATCATAAACAGTCTGACAAGCTCCTATGCATGCCAATTCATGAGATAGAGAGGCTCTCTTTCACGCTGCTTGGGGAATTGAGCATGCTTACTTAGTGACTGCCCGAAAAGAAGAATATTTTTGACACCTTGTGAATTAGCTAGCTTAGTTAACCAATCTTTGAACAGGCAGTGTAATTAATGTCCAACTGAAGTAGGTAGATATCATTATGCAGCATTCATTGAAGTTGAAACATTCCCAGGGCAGTGACTGGCAAGTAGCATACATTAATTTCATACACTACTCCAGTTAGAAAATGAGAAAAACTGAGAAAAGGTACAGAAAGTGGTAGAACTATCAATCATGACTAATATTATTTGCTCCGAGAGCAGTAATAACAAAATTTTGATATAACTGATACAAGAACTTAGTATAAGAATAAAATGAATTGATATATAACTATAAACATACTACAATAACAATATGTAATATTTGATCTGAACATGCCTCTTGATTGAAGCACTGCTGTTTCAGTTGTGAAATTTATTTTTCCCTACTGTAAATTGGAAGCAAGGATGGCTGAGATTAGTTGAAAACTTTGCACAAGTCTTACAAATCTTTTTCATTCACATAAATAGTAAAATGTAACCTCATGACCCATAAGATTGGTTTCCAGTGCCTCAATCACTCAATCCATTACTAAATTCTTCCGAATTTGTCATTTCCTCTTGAGAGTTTTATAATAAACTACTCATATTCTCCAATTTTTCCTTACCCTAATTATATTTCAGAACATACATCTGGGCGTCAATGTAAATCTGATCTTCACCCATATATTCCGTTTCATTACTCTTTCTTGTTTCTATCGTCCATATAAGATAGTTAATTGGTCTTTTCAACCCCTTTTTCTTGTATATCAGCTCAATATAGACAACCACAATTAACGGTTTTAAATAATTGTCCCACTTAGATCAATCACCATATGCATCATGCCTTCAAACATCTTAGCATAACTACATTACAATTTATACCATTAGACACCTCTACAAGCCAGCCATATTATTGCATTCAAACAAACTTGCATTTAAAATCTTCTTCATATGTCAAAAACTGGGTAGATTGAATATTAATAACATTTACATTTATAGGCTAACACATTTCAGTATTTCTTATTAGCCAAACATCCCCGCAACCTGGTTTATTCTTTCTACAAATCTCAAGCAATTGATATTTAAGATCAATACAACTAACTAAAAATTTGGCACTTGTTCTTCTCATAACGTTGTTGTAAAGTTACCTTTATAATGAAAATTAAAATTGAAAATCTATGGCACATGCTATCTACATAGCATTTTCATTTATTTGAATAATTAGTTTTTTATCAACACTTCTGGTTTTGGTCAATTTTTACTTTAATGTTGTCAACGATTTCCATAATTTCATTGCCAATAATCAATAAAGGAACACATTTAAAAACGTTTCACCCGAATGAAATTCTGGTCGCTGATGCGTTATTTTCGAATTATTCAACTTTGAAGTTGGCTTGTGCGGGCTAGGGAAGCGAGCGTGCCAAGCTTAATTTAATTAATAACAGAAGCTAACCTCCTATTACAAGCGTAAAGAGGTTGGGTTGTGAGGGGTAGCCACAGTTCTTCTAGTGAAAATTGTAAATAAAGGTTTCTAGTGACGTCCGTTTACATCATCTCCAATGACGGCCACCCGGTACCCAAGATGGCGGCCGCCATCTTGGAGCCGATGTAGACATACATCACTAGAAACCTTACTTATAATTTTCACTAGAAGAACTGTGGCTACCCTTTACGACCCAACCTCTTTACGTTTGGAATAGGGGGTTAGCTTCCGTTTCAACTCTGAAATTGCGCAAAAAAGGCCTTCAGGAGCGCCGCTCGTATAACTTCAAACTTAAATAATTAGAAAACTTAGCATTTGCAAGCACATTGTCATTCATGTAAAACGTCTTTAAATCAACTATGTTACCTATCTATGGCAACAAAATTATGAAAATCATTGACAACATTAAAGTAAAAATTGACTCTAGTGTTTGTCAAAATCTGCATTCAAGTTTTGTACAATCTAATCCAGTACAATTGTAGCAAAATTATTTCATAGACTACATTTTGCAATTTGTGGTGTGATACATGTCTTTCTGTTTAAATTGAATCTGATTATTGTATTATTACTGCTACAAATCTACAAATTCAGCATTACATTTGGAACTACAATTTGAAGTAGTCATAATCAAGTCTTGTAATGCATATGTGGAATTATTATTGACCAATTTTTCATAGTCTTTTCATCTTTGCGAGGTATTAGATCATGATCAATGATTATAATTCAACTCTTAAACAATTTTGGTTAATATATAATAATCACTCAATGAAGTAAAATTTTAAAGACACATTTAAAAAAAGACAGACTTTTATAATCATTAAATTCAAGCAGACTGGCATGCCAGCTGTCTAAAATATTATCTTCAACCACCTTTTTAATTGGCATGGAAAATTACAATTTACAAAGAAATGTTTTAAAGCATTATTAATTGAGCACATCAAATAAAAATCTGCCCGGGATTATTTTTTACATTATAGCATAGCAACGTGTTCAGAAAAACCTTCCACTAAATTTTACTACCATAAATCCACAAACGATTTGAAACGCTCTTACAAATTTCCATAAATTCACTGATGACGAACTGGTAATAAAAAAATTTTCAATTTCACACCTTCCACGTTCAGGCTCCAGTGAATAATTATAAGCATTCAAGTTCAAGTCTTTTCTTAAAAGAGCCCTGGGTGCGGTGACGTCACGGGCCCAGAACGAATGGCAACCCAGATAAAGAGAGGTACGCCCCCTGGCGACAATATTTAACAATATCGAGTCAGCTGTACGACAAGTTAGACAACAACAAAACAACTTTGGCAGCCATTGAATCGAGCGTAATGGCGACTAAATTTTAATACAAAATCTAAGTATTTCTAGAACTTGGTGTGAGGTAATTGCCTTATAATTATTCACTGGAGCTTCAACGTGGAAGGTGTGAAATTGAAAAATTTTTATTACCAGTTCGTTATCTGTGAATTTATGGAATTTTTGGGGGGCGTTTCAAATCGTTTGTGGTTTTATGGTAGTAAAATTTAGTTGAAGGTTTTTCTGAACACATTGCTATGCTATATTGTAAGAAATAATCCCGGACAGATTTCTATTAGATGTGCTCAATTAATAATGCTTTAAAACATTGCTTTATAAATTGTAATTTTCCATGCCAATTAAATAGGTGGTTGAAGATAATATTTTAGACAGTTGGCTGGCATGCCAGTTTGCTTGAATTTAATGATTATAAATGTCTGTCTATTTTAAATGTGTCTTTAAAATTTCGTTTTAGTGGGTGAATAATCAATTATATTAACTAAAATGGTTTAATAGTTAAATTATAATCATTGATCATGATCTAATGCCTGGCAAAGATGAAAAGACTATGAAAAATTGGTCAATAATAATTCCGCATATGCATTACAAGACTTGATTATAACATTACTTCAAATTGTAGTTCCAAATGTAATGCTGAATTTGTAGATTTGTAGCAGTAAAAATACAATAATCAGATTCAATTTAAACAGAAAGACATGTATCACACCACAAATTGCAAAATGTAGTCTATGAAATAATTTTGCAACAATTATACTGGATTAGATTGTACTAAACTTGAATGCAGATTTTGACAAAAACTAGAAGTGTTGATAAGAAAATAATTATTCAAATAGATGACAATTCTATGCAGATAGCATGTGCCTTATGTTTTAAATTTTAATTTTCATTATAAAGGTAACTTTACAACTACATTATGAGAAGAACAAGTGCCAAATTTTTAGTTAGTTGTATTGATCTTAAATATCAATTGCTTCAGATTTGTAAAAAGAATAAACCAGGTTGTGGGGATGTTCTGCTAAAAAGAAATACTGAAATGTGTTAGCCTATAAATGTAAATGTTATTAATATCAAATCTACCCAGCTTTTGACATATGAAGAAGATTTTAAATGCAAGTTTATGTTTGAATGCAATAATATGGCTGGCTTGTAGAGATGTCTAATGGTATAAATTGTAATGTAGTTATGCTAAGACACTTGAAGGCAAGATGCATATGGTGATTGATCTAAGTGGGACAGTGATTTAAAATCATCAATTGTTATTGTCTATATTGAGCTGATTGAAGAGGTTGAAAAGACCAATTGACTATCTTATATGGATGATTGAAACAAGAAATGAAACAGAATAAATGGGTGAAGATCGGATTTACATTGACACCCAGATGTATGTTCTGAAATATAATTAGGGTAAGGGAAAATTGGAGAATATGAGTAGTTTATTAACACCTAATGATGTTAATGTTAAAGTATTTTAAAAACCAATGTATCAACATTCCATTTTTGTGCTCTACTGAAAGAAAATGATTTTCTTTTTTTTTTTTCTTTATGGCTTAAATTATAGTTTCACTATAGCAGAAGACTTATTTTGGCCGTTTTCCATTATAGTGAGGTTGTTATGAAAGGCCTAAACTGTTGTGTCTGCCGCCGCGAGAGGGCGCTGCAAAAGTGTGTACACCGGCTGAGTGAGACAGCCATCTCCTTGGCGGTCAGCGGACGGGTGCGAGCGTGGCCACAGATCATATACTAGAAGATCCTCAACTTATCACTAAGTGAGTTTCAGCCCTGTCGACAATGACGTAGGGGCCAATTGGCCAATGACGGAGCCGGTAAATTGTTACGTGTCTCTAGTTTGAATCTGAAGTCGTTAGTCGGCTGTGAGCCTTTGACAGAGGTGTAACGAAGATTGCAGCAGGAATGGCTCCTTACCTACGCTTAAAAAATGCGTAGTGGAAAAGTGTGCTACCTATTTTTAGCAGTTTTTTTATCACTTAAACATCTTAATTTCTTCATTATCGTATTGTTTCGACTAATTTAAGAATCTGGTATTTAATGGTTTAAAATGTTGATGAACTGTTTCCGAAAAACTTAACATACGGCACCGACGTTTTATCACATTTAGAACTTGAGGCTAATTTAAATGCGCCATAGTTTATAAATATAAACTGTAAATATGTTCATGAATGCACATTCACGTTGATGTATAGTGAAGGACAATATAAAAAAGTGTTATCAATATAATCGAAATGTACTACTTTGGCTTTCACTATCCTTATTACGCCAAGAAACGTTTCTTAACTTTTGAATAAAAACTTGAATTCCAATCCTAACGAGTATCATAGTAAAGCCTGGATACGCAGCCAATTGAAAGCCTTGGCAACAATGACGTCAGCTGCGAGTCATGGCTGCTAGAAGCTGATTGGTTGGCGTGCGTGAGTACGTTTGTCTAGAGTGGACTTGCGGTCCACCGTAGTTTTGCAGTTCTTCTTATGTAAGTGTTCTGTGGCGTGGCGCAGTGTGCTTAGAAAAGCGGTAAAGTGAGGATGAGGCTTACGTTCTTGGCATTCGATTTACGCCTTTGTGCATACAGTGAGGCAGCGATAGATCTGCGTAGCTTCGTTGCAACCATGGAGCTAGGATATATGGAGGGAGCATAGCCGTCTGTGAAGAGAACCAGTTTTTGAGATTTCTCCTATGCCTGTGATAACCAATAGCCGTCTAGCAAGTGTGACGTCAGCACGGAAGCCAGTTACCTCCTGACTACGCTGGGACGCACACACGCTCGCTGAATGCTCCTCCAGCTGTTGAGTTAATCGTCAATCATTAATTTGGGATTCTAAGACTCCGGAAGATAATAAATTGTGTTTCCTCACTTGAGGACACTTAATAATATCAAAATTACTAGCAAAGATGCATTCAGAGTTGAAAACTATAAAGATTACAAGCCCTAGATGTAATAAATTAGAGAGCGACTTGCACGCGCACCTCATCCTTCGATTTGTGGAGCGGTACTAATCTTGCTTTTGAAAATGGGATGGCGAATCGTAGAGGAGGTGAGGAGGCGAGGAGGAGCCAACTTCAGCCAAGCGTCTGTGGCTGGCTCACGTGTGGGGCCTTGCCAATGTCCCAGTCTCCCAACTTTTGCAGCTAATTTGAACCCGATTGGAATCGGCTATGCTCCCTCCAGTATATCCTAGCTCCATGGTTGCAACTAGAGTAGTACAGTGAGGCAGGGAGAGAGCTGCGTCGTTGCGTAACAACTGGAGTCGTCCGAGCGAGAGAGTGCTCGGCAATTCGTGGAGTGATTTGTTTGCTCCTGAGGGGAAGAGTTACGGCTGCATCACTGAAAGGTCGTTCAGTGGGGATAGCGTCGTACCTTCGGCACGGTTCTTCACCTGAAGACGACAGTGAGGAAGGTAAGTCCGAGTGCTTGGTAGGCGTGCTACCCTCTCACTCGTGGCTTTATTTTCCGTTTAAAAATCCAAATTATAGTCTCACTATAGCAGTAGATTGTTTTTGGCAGTTTTTCATTTTAGTGGGGTTGTAATGAAAGGCCTAAACATCACAAAGCATTAAAAACGAGAGCAGCAAATGAGACCACAAGAGCTACTCAAGCCTTGGCTTCTATGATTCACCTAGAAAAGAATAAATGGATCGTGGTCGTCGTCTTTGCTGTACGTTATCTCAGGAAATGCTCTGAAGGTAAGCGTTAATTAAATATAGACGATTTATTCAGTTTAAATGTAATGAATGCAGACTTTCAAAACCTTCAACTGCATGTTGAATTCAGTCCAATTATGAGGTGATTTTCAGGATATCTTCCACCAGGACCAAGTCAAGGTGGCAATATTTGACATCAAACTCATTCAGAAATAAACGTGACTGCAGGTAGAAAAAAATGAGCGATACAGAATGCTAATATTAGGCCTATTTGATACTATTCAGAGAGAAGAACCTGCTTCATGAACATTAGGGTGGCCCTTATTTTCGAATTTTTGAAAAGAACACTGGGCACCCTCCAGAATTGTTTCTTTAGGCGTAAAAACACCATGCCCAAAATATTATGCAAATCCATTATGATTTACTGGTGGCGCCGGAGGCTCAAAGTTTAAACCCAATTTCATAGCGCGGCTCACTGCATAGCAACTAATGCTGAAACTATCTTGTGAATTGTTGTTGTTTTGTTGTTGAATCAGTGTTGCATTGGACGCCGCAGAGTGAGGTGATGTGTTGTATAGTGTAGTGTCTCACCCACTGCTAGTCTCTGTTGCTCCTAACAAGGAAATTAGATATATTTCCCCCTACGTTTTAACCTTTTTTTACTTTATTTTCAGGGTAAATTAATTTAATTGCATTCAGAGTATTATAGTGGCTTATTAGTGCTATTCAGAGTATTAGATTGGAGCTTTTCATGAAGTTTTTGAAAAGAATAACCATCATATAACTACCACTGCTATCACCAAACGTAAGTGACCTTGAAACAATTCTAATCACTCAAAACATTTGAAAATATAGTGAGTTTAGTGGCATTGGCAGTTTCGTATTGACTATAAAATATTTTTGTTTTCAAAGTGAGTACTGAATTCCTGTAAAAGTAAACATTTTTTCTTCCCGATATGACATCAAAGCGTTTAGACGAGATCTACTTGTTGGGAAAGCCTTCTCCGACCATCAATGGAAACAAACTCCCATCTAAAAGACAGGTTCTTCAAGTGTTTTTTCACCTTCACAATGAAGAAAAGAAGACCATTCGGGAAGCAGTTTCAGGAGCAATTTCTGAAGCTTTGCCTTTCTGGGAAAAGGCAAGAATTCCTGTGCGCTTAAAAAAAAAACCTGATCAAGAAGCTGGAGGTCCTCTTCAACTTGTGGAAAGGTCTCAGGAAGAGCAAAAAAAAAGAAGTCCGCCGTGAAACCCCAAAAGGAAAAAGATTTTAAGGATGACCTAGACAACCTCTTTGACATGGCTCATCAGGATGCACTGGACATGATTACCATCGTGGAAGATAAGGAGTTTCTGATAGCACAACGCGAAAAAGGGAGAAGAGGATCAATGGCACTTGTGGACTTGGTTTTAACTGAAAAGGAAGTCCGAGCACAAGAGAGAAAGGTTGCTGAAGAAAAGCGCAAGCTCCGAGGTAAAGAGGAGGAAGAGGAGCCTAAAACAGCTATCCTAGAATCATCAAGCACTGACAATACCTCTTCTGCTGAGTCATCAGAATTAGAATTGTCAGAAGCTGAAAATGTAGCCATTGAGACACCCGGACCTTCTCAATGTATTCCTCCTAGAAAAAGAGCTCGTAAAGATAAAGTTTCTCCAGGTTTGGCTTCAGCTCTTGATCGCACCAAGGTGTCTGATAGGAAAGCGGCTTTTGTTATCTCTGAAGCTGTCAAGAGTGTTGGCCTAGATACAACCGAGTACAACATTAACCGATCTTCTATCTCCCGAGGTCGACAGAAAAACCGGAGGCAATTTGCCGAGGTGATCAAACGGGACTTTCATGTTGATACTCCTTTAGTGGTTCATTGGGATGGGAAGCTGATGGAACAACTTAAAAAGAAACAACATGTAGAGAGGCTTCCCATCCTCGTCTCTGGAGAAGGTTTGGAAAAATTGTTAGGAGTTCCAAAGCTGTCTGGTGGAACTGGGGAGAACCAAGCCACAGCTGTCATTGAAGCACTAGAAGAGTGGGGGATTACTGATAAAGTAATTGGTATGGGCTTTGACACGACTGCTTCCAATACAGGAATAAAATCAGGGGTTTGTCTTCGCATTGAACAGAAGCTTGGTCGAGACTTGTTTTACTTTGCATGTCGTCACCACATCTTAGAGCTGATTCTCTCTGCTGCATTTACTTCTAAAATGGGTTCAAGAACAAGTGGACCTGATGTTCTTCTCTTCAAACAATTCAAAGCTCGATGGGAAACAATTGACAAAACAGCCTACCAAGTAGCACCTGACGATGAACACCTCCGCCAGCACCTGCCTAAAACCTGGTCCAGCAGGTCACATCATTTGCCACCTCCCAGTTGACCAATCATCAACCACGAGATGATTACAAGGAGTTCCTAGAGCTTGCTCTATTGTTTTTAGGAGCAGTTCCCCCACGAGGTGTACGATTTCTAGCACCTGGGGCTTACCATCATGCTCGCTGGATGTCCAAGGCTCTCTACACCATTAAGATCTGGGTATTCAGGGCACAGATAAAGCTGACAGCTCAGGAAGAGCGAGGTATGAGAGAAATCTCTCTCTTTGTTGTGACAGTCTACCTTGAAGCCTGGTTTTCCAGTTCTATTGCAACAGAAGCTCCTCGTAGGGACCTGAACCTAATGAAACGTCTGATCCAGTATGGTGAGATTAATTCAAAAATCTCCAAAGTCACATCAAATAAGTTTCGAAATCATCTCTGGTATTTGTCAGAGGACCTTGTGGCTTTGCATTCTTTGACCCCAAGGTTCTTCCTTCAGAAAAGAAAAAGATGGTGCTTGCATTGGGAGAAGAAGGCCATGAGGAACCCGTTAAAAGACCACATCCTACTTTAGATGAATTCCAAACAAGGACACTCTCATCTTTTGTCTCCATGAGGACCAAAGAGTCACTCATTAAGTTTGGCCTGGATGTTGATGTCATGGATAATGATCCTTCAACGTGGCCCAATATAGGTTCCTTCCAAGAAGTAGTTAATAAGGTATCTGCATTGTCTGTAACTAATGACACCGCAGAGGGAGGAGTAGCCCTGATTCAAGACTACAATAAACTCTTGACAAAACAGGAAGATCAGCTCCAGTTCTTGCTTCAAATAGTTGCTGCACATAGAACTGCCTTGCCTGATTCCCTGAAGTCTACTCTGACCCAGAACAGGCTACAATGAGTGGATTGGGCACCATGAAACCCCTGCATTTGAGCAGCTAATACTCGTTCAAGACCGGGGGGACCTGGATTACCATGTTCAGAGTTTGATGGACCGGCGCCACCAGTAAATTTTATTATATTCAAATAAAATTTTTAACATGATGTTTTCTCTATAAATGGAACAATATGCCAGGGTGCCCCATAAAAATTTTGAAAAAAAAAATATTTTCCTATGTTTTAGAACCACCCTAATGAACACGTTAAGGCGTAAGGCGCTTTGTGAAAACATTCATCGGCCGGACATTTGCTTTCAGACCAATCGAGGACCCATAAACAGAGAAACTCACCTCAGCCTGGCTTTTGCTTGAAAAACATTCAATTTATTGAATTTTGAAAGTAATTTGAAATCAATAGGTGCGTTATTTCTCAAGTTACGAGCCGGTAAAATTATACGTGTAGACGGCGCATGTGTGGGAGTTGAGGGGTAAAGGGAGCTGTGCGCCAAGCGCCATCCATGCCCCTCTTCCCCCGTACACCTCAGAGGTCTTATAAACGGTGAGCTCTTCAGGGCCCGCGCATTTGGTTCGCATCCCCACCTGTTAACGTCGTGCCAGTAAACATCGCACGTAACCAGCGTATCTCTAACCTCTGCCTGCCTGCATATTTGGTGGCCAGAGAGCTGACGGACCCACGAATTTGAGAAGATATATTTGAGAAGTCAAGATTCGACGAGAAACCTACAGAAGTTTGAGAAGAAGGTCGAGTGACTTCCGCAAATCAACACGGCGGAGATACTGACAGTGAAATCAAGAGAAGTACCGTGAAGATCGTTTGGTAACAAGAATTATTGTATCGACTAAGAAGAGGATCTGCACATACAGCCAGAGCAACGAGAAATCTATTATAAAGAGAGCATCTACAGACAGAGAGCTTCAGTGATCTACGGAGAGTGGGTACAGACCCAAAAACTACATCTACGAGGTGATTCAGCCGACTACAGCTGCGTTATTTTCGTGCTACGGACGAAGCAGTAACGGTGCATCGCTTCCAACGACTGCAGAGACCGCGACATCGTTCGACAACAACGACAACTAAAACTACAATTTAAGATAAGTAACGCAGCAACAATTAATTGTTATAATGGTTACAGTCCCGTTGCAGCCTAGATATTCATTGCGCGTGAGGCAGACAGCGTGCAGCAGCAGTGGTAGTGTTTTTTTTCTCCAGTCACTTATTTTTTGCATTAGACTTTGTGTAGGCGTCAAGGTCAAACATAGCTAGGCTGCATTTGCAGAGTGCAAGCAGTGTGTTCAATGACCCCTAGACATGAGCTGTTTTTAAGATGCTATGAGAGCTGTTTTTTAAAGTGAGTGGCGCTATTTTCTTGGAGTGTTGTTATAAGTGAATTAACTAAATTCGTATTGATTTAGTAACTGTTGTATAAATTTGCGTTTGAACAATCTTTAAGCTCAGTTGAGCAGTGATGTTATTTGTGTAATACCAAGATACGAAACTAGTAACGTAACTATGCCTGAAGTTTCCGTAACCAGCGCGTTTGAAACGAGTACAATGACTACCAAGGTTATTTTTCTGGCAATGATATATTGGCGGAAGAGACATAAGTATCTTTAAATGCCTTCTGTAGCCTGTGCAACATGTAGGTCATGTAATGCTACCTGTAATTTTATTTTTTTTTTAAATCATATTTGAGTTTTTGCTGGTTGCGTCTGGTAAGATGTTGCAGGGGGAAATGCGTTCCAATTTGCCCAAAGGTAATGCTGAAGACCTTTGTAAAACTCAACGTTCAAGCAGTTAGAGAATAAGAGGAAAATTGTTTGCAAGAGAATCATTCCATTGTGATTTTGAGGAAGTACTCTTCCCGTATGGATACTCTTCCAAGTGAAGTGAAGAATAGTGGATGTTCTGATGATACATCGTCTAGTGTACGTAGAAAGGTAAACCCAAGAAGAGGTAAACCCAGAGAGGTAATGATACCGACATGGCTGTGGATATATCTGGTAAAATGGTTTAAAGTTACCAGGTAAATTTACCAGCGAGATCGAGTGAATAGTATTGAGAAATAGTATTAAAGTTAATTCGCGCAGACAATTAAGTGAATAAGCTTTAAGAGAAGCTGTTAACGTTGATTTTCGATGGGGCTCTGATTTTAGTTCATAATTTCATGTGGTGGAAGTAATACCATTGATACCATGACGGTCAGAGTTTAGCATTGTTGATTGCGGTTGTCGTTGTGCTGGCGAACAGAAGTACTATACGAGAATAATAATGAGAGGCGATAGATGCCCGTTAATTAACCACACGTGGTGGTCTGGTAATAAGTTAAGAGTAACAAGTAATAGGAAGCTAAGTGTGCAAAAGCAGCACGCAGCTCAGGCTGCTCCAGCCATTGAACTCTGTCAAGGCCGCAAGTACCGTGCAGGCATTGAACTCTGGCGAGGCCGTGAGCGCCTTGTTTCCAGTTGCTTTGTCTGGCAACAGTTGACAGCTGATATGAATATGACTGGTGAATAGTCATGAATAGATGTGTTTTGGACAATTGACGAATAATTGAATAGTGGAGACTAATTAAAAGTAGGAGCAAAATTTAACTTATTTCTTAGCTATTTGTTAAACGAGAGTGGCTGTTTTTAATGTTTTTTGAGCACGTATAAACGATCTAGTACGTCATACAGTCATTTTGCAAGCCTACTCGAATTTCATAATAAGTAAATTTGAAATTAAAATAAATAAATTCATACATTTGAAATTAACCAGACCTTAAAAGAATGTAAAATTTATCGTCAAGTCTCCCAAAGTTTCTACGTGATAATTAACAACTGATCGAACGTTTAAAATTTAGAGTATTTACCGTCAATATTGATTTTTACCTTGACAACAAATCGTGTTTTTACCTTATGTATTCAACTGTCTTTTTGTTGTATTTACTTATGCTTCATGTTAACCTCGTGTATGCTTTAGTATTTAACCTTTTTTTGATTCAGTCGTTAACGTAACGCGATATGTGAAATGTAGAATAACCGTTTACAGTATGAGAGTTAAACAATTACAGAATAACAATTTTCTTAATTTCTTGTGTTAAGGCCGCACGTGATTGTTGAGAATTTTTGAATTTTTTTTGTTTGCACGTTTTGCGAGAATTGACGACTTTGCACATTTGTAAATCTTTTTTTGCCGTGCATTGTCTGGGAAAGGTTCAAGAACGCACTCTCATATCTCGATGACAATTAATATGCTGAATTCACATTTCAAATACAGATTGGAAAATTCTAGCGACATCCGGTCGCTATTCATACCGAGATTTTAATGTGGAGAGAATGTTTTCGATCTCTCAACAAATTAAATGCCTATTCGGAATTGAGCTGATCTTTATTGAGTCAGCATTCATTCTCTGATAATATTTAAATGATAATGAGAGACTTGTTCTTGTTGGACATTTAAATCATCGACTCAAAGTTTTAAGAATGTTTCCTTGTCATTAACTAAATAGTAAGATTCGGTAAAGGATCACTCTGACACTAAAGGTGTTTCTCAATTTACTTTATTCAATCATTCATGTACTAAATTTTGCGCTTTAACCATGCTAATTTTCTCGTATTTTTTCCAATTTCAGGTCGCACGGGTGCAAGCGGTAACACAACATCTTGTAACACGGTAACGCGCAGTCAACAACTTCAGCGCGCAGTCAACAACGCGCGCAGTTTTCCCATACTAACTAGGGTTAATTCACCTTCGTGAAAGGGAAGGAGAACAACGGTGAACCATTGATACGGTGAACCATTGACTTTGAACGGTGAACCATTGATACGGTGAACCATTGACTTTAAATACAAAATAACCCAACTTGAAAAAGAGTGCCTATGTTCTACAATGTTACTTTACCATGTTCGTGGTGTTGCCAACGTGGTTTAAGTATATTTAGAAACTTGAAAGTAGGTAATTATAAATTCAGTCGTTCAAAATTATGTACTTGTTTACATTTTATTTCCATATTCATACTTGATGTTTTAAACTAGCGTGTGTTTGATGTTACTACATGAACTAATAGTGGAAAAGTTCTGTTCTAATTGGAGCGATGTTTGGCTTTAATATTATAAAAATCAATAACAATAACATATGCGTATGATAACAATAACATTATCTAACTTCTGTTTTTAAGTCTACGGTAACGCAGACGATGTTTTGAATTTTTCTTTTTGGTGAAAACTTTAATGATTCTTTAATTTGATGTCCAGCTAATTTAATTATCCTTTCTGAATTATTTTCCATTACCTACGAGGTAATAGTTTTGATTCTTGTAAAATTTTTCTAAATTGCCTTGCCGGTGAACTCGTGTTTCACGTTGCAGTTAAACTATAATCTTATAATCACTAGATTTATTTTGTGTTAGAAGTAATACTTGTGTGTATGCGTGACTTTACTAACGTCAAGTAACGAGGTTCAAGCAAATTGATGAGGTTTACTGTAGAGGTATTTACTGTGGCCACGATTTCGAAATTATCCTTGTGATTACTTGATGTCTAAATTGTTTTTATTTGAAAATTGTTGCGACGAGTAATAACTTTTTAATGGCGAAGGCAATGAAATTATTTGGGTTGATGCGAATCGAAATTGTGTTTTTTTAATAAGATTATCTGGCGTTTTTTTCTTTCCTTTGCCATGCCTTGTTGACGTTATTGGTAAGTCCATTAGTTGTGCTGTTGTTTTTTTTTGTAGCAGCTAGTGTTGTGTTTTCTTTTCAATTTTGAAGAAAAGGGCAATTATGTTGTTCCGCTTTAGCGCCCTTGTACTTCTTGCTTGTATTGCATAGTGTTATACATAATTCTTTTGCGAGGTATCTTTTACTGAGTTTGATCAAATTTAATTGTTTGGTTACTAATTACCTTTGAGTATTACACGCATGTGAGGCGGATTTTGTGTTTGAAATTTAAATTTTTGTTTTTATCCGCCCGAATAATATTTTTTTTTTATTTATAATTGATTACCTATCCGGGTAAAGGGGGGAGGTATGTGCGCCAAGCGCCATCCATGCCCCTCTTCCCCCGTGCACCTCAGAGGTCTTATAAGCGGTGAGCTCTTCAGGGCCCGCGCATTTGGTTCGCACCCCGTCCTGTACAACATCTCCACCAGTAAACATCGCACGTAACCAGCGTATCTTTAACCTCTGTCTGCCTGCATAGAGCGAAACCTCCCGCTGTTTGTGAATGGTCAAAACTGTTTCTGTGTGCCTTAGACATAAAGAATGTTGCGATCTTTTGTTTGAAAGTAATTTGAAGTCGATAGGTGCATTATTTCTCAAATAAGAGTTCCCTGAAAATGACTTCTTTTTTAACCTGTTTTCAGGGAGAAAGACTATTCAAGCCTGTGATCGCGCGAGCGGTCGAAATTTGGCTTGCCGGGGGTGTACAATAAGAAAAACCACACGAGGCGTACTAATAGACAAACCATGCGTCGCGAGCAAATAGATTACCCCTGCCAAGGGCTAGTTGAATAAAGAATATTATATCTTGGATATTGCAAATCCCAAAAGATAGGTCACAACGTATTAATGATTTAAATACCACCAGAGAAAATGGCGTTTCATGTGAAAAAGTCTACTGCAACACTGATAGTTTTGAATTCTTACCCCGTCTACTTTTTAGTCTTTGGCACAAAATTAAAACGTCTAACGATTTTTATTTCAAAAATTATTCCCACTTATCGATAGAATAAGGAACTTGAGGAAACCAGCGATTTTTTACCTCAAACGACCGGCAGGCCGCAGCCGAGACGATACAGAAACGGTTTTCTGAAAAGTACAGAAATTTCTTGAGACACCTTCTCGACTCGCGCGCCGTCAAAACATAAAAAGTTCACTAACTTCATTCACATGTAACTTTCGAAATAACGTACCTATCGAGTTCAAATTACTTTAAAAAAATGAACTTTTCTTCAGAGAAATTCGTAAAGGCCAAAACTCTTTAGCATTTGCAGCCTTACATACAATGCCACATGGAAACCACATGGTTAGTTGCTGGTTTCGTGGATTTCAGCTGGCAAAATGGATTTCCCACTGAATATACTCATCATAGCCATGTTAGTACATTGAATGCTGGATTTGATACGTGGGGTCCACGTGGGATTTCCTATTAGCTACCACATTGGCTTAGATGAATTTATCCACATGGAAGGCACGTGTGTTTGCAACGTACTTGATTTTGAACGGCTGTAAAAAAAACATTGTGTTTATAAATGTAATAAAATTGCTGTTATTCGTGTTTTGATAAAATAGCAGAGATCCCTTTCAGAGCACATATTAAGGAGGCCGTCTGGGTAAAAAAGTCCGTTATTTACGGATAGATTTTTCTAAAATTGTCACAGTAGGTGTGAAATGATACAAAGATCATTAATTTTGTTACTTGGACAAAATTTTTGTATCTGCACTGGATTTTTTTTTATTTTCGAAAAATATGATAAAATAGGGTTTTTTCAAAATCTATCTTCTTCTACAATTTTGAAGTTACAGAACCAGTAGTTCGTTTTTAGATTGCTTATATGATAACCATAAGAGCTAGGGAATTTCGATAACTTTTTTTGTGGATTTGGGGAATTTTTTTTTTAAATGTGACCTTTTTCATTTTTTTTCATGTCGTGTAATTTTCAAAATAATAGATGTATAGAAAAAATTACCCTTTATGGATACACCTTGCTAAGCCCTATCGAATGGTCTATAAACCATTCGTGTAGCTCTAAAATTGTGGAAGAAGATACATTTCAGAAACCAATTATCAAGTTTCCAGAAAAACGTGTTTTTCACAAAAAAAATTGTTTTTCTTCTTAACTTTCGAACTACCGAGTTTTCTGCAATGAACTTTTGAGCTTTTGAAGCTCTTTTCAAGCCCTTTCGATTGATATCATTTACATTGCTGTAGCTCTGGAACTCTGGGAAAAAATCTACATCGAAAGAAAGTACATGTAATTCTTCAGAACAACCACTTTTTTGAAATTTTTTTTTGGCTAAAATACGTTTTTTTCAAGTCAACTCCTCTGTTTTGTAGCTCTTTTCAAGCCCTTTGGATTGGTGTGCTCGCCATAGCCGTAGCTATGATACTGCAGCTGTCATCGAGCTATGAATGAAAGCTGCCGTATCATAGCTACGGCAGAACAGCCAAATTCTTAAATTGTCAAAAATTATCAAAAAGTTTTACTCAGCTTTAGAGTGTTTCGTTTGAATATTGAAAGCATTTTGAGTAGCCCATGAACGAACTCTATTGCCATTGCCACAAAGAAACGCGCTCAATTGACCCCCAATAATGAGGGGGGGGAGGGGTCAAGGTCACGCCACCACCATCGCTTTCCCCCCCTCTGGTGGGCGTACCAACCGGAGTAGACGTAAGCGGAAAGTACCAATGGAAGCGCAAGAAAATCCTCTATAAGATGCATATAAAAACAGAAAATCAACACTTATCCCGATTTCTTCCCAGACGGCCTCCTTAAATACTGCATTTCTAACAAATTCATTAACCATTTACACATCTGATTAGTCTCAAATTTAACTGCTATTTGCTTCAAGGTCAAAAATGAATACTTTTTTTGTAGTATTCAGGATCAAGCTGAGATAAAATAAATTCCGTGTGCTATAAAATCTAACATTCGCCTTTCCGAGACTTAGTTGTGTCCTAATCAGTTTTAATGCTCATTTTAAACATTTGAAATAACTAATAAGGTTATCATGGCCCGCGAAATATATGCTGTTAATCTCATTGAACAAATAATTGTGATTAATGAATTCTTTATATGCGTGAGGTACCATTTCAAAAGCTTTCGTCAATAATACTAGAAAACAGAACACTCGAATAAATAAATTGATACACACACATGTAACAATTACGATAACTTTTGAAATTTCGATTTCGAAAGCATGCGCATCTGGCAGATCTGATTTCACGGATCCCTCTCCCCTGCCCCTCCTCTCAGACGCTCTGTCGCCATGGTGCAACTTTCGTGTCGCGTCACTCGTGAGTGAGTCGTGACCGTTACTTAGTTCATCTCGAGACGTGATCTGTGTCAATTGTGCTCCTCTATATTTCAAGGAATATCATTCAATTCATAGTATTAGTGAATGAAAGGGATAATTAATTGACAAGCTTTTCACTGTCGATATTGAAGTCATTACATCTGAGCTTAGTTCTTATGCGCTGCTGGTTTAGACGATATAGCAGGTAATTACTTTCTGTTGAACTGTAGCTAATTTCGGCCATTAACAGGTCAATAACAACATCTGATTTTATTACAATATTTCTCTCATAAGCGCTCCGTTGTGATGGGAAGTGATAAGTTATTAAAAGTCGCGTAAGATAAATATGCAGAGTTTTAATTCGTATACATGTGCAAGCCTTTCGATGACTGTAAGCCATTTCTCCACCTATGCTGAAAGAATACTATAGCTTTTACTTCATATTGTTGACCGGCAGGCCGCAGCGGAGACATTTCAAGAAACACTTTGCGAGAAGTACAGGAATTTCTTGAGAATTTCTTGAGCCCACCTCGCGTGACTTTAGACTTAAAGTTTTACTCTCTTAACTTTTGAAAGAATGCACCTATTGATTTCAAATTACTCTCAAACGAAAGAGCAAAACATTTTCTACAAATGTGTAATAAACACATCCAAAAAAGTTTTCTGAAAACTACAGAAATTCTTCGATGAACCTGTGCGTCTCACGCGCCGTCGAAAGACCTAAGTCCACTACTCGTAACTTTTGAAAGAATGAACTTATTGACTTCATATTACTCTCAAACGAAAAATTGAAACATTGAGGGGAAATCGTATAGGCAAACATTATTGAGCATTCACAAACAACAGGGGGAAACGCTTGCGTTTTCTCCTAATTCTCAAATAACATGTGTTTCCTTGAGGCTTTAATCTACATTAGAATTACAGCACAAACAACTCTCCAACGGACTAGCTATTACATAAATGTTTTGCGCGCACTACCCGGAGGGAAGAAGCGCAGCTCCCATTTGCCTCTTCCGCTTTACTTTCAAAGTCATCAACGAAGTAACTAATCCCAATAAGAGAATGTCTGAGAGACGTCGAGGGTTGCCATGAAGTTCAGTTGGTCTTTCTCTTCTTCGGGCTTCGTTGAGTTGTGGCTTTCGATTCCAGCCCCACCACTCAGACCAGCTGCTGTTTTCAGTCAATCCGAGCAGTGGGACCAAAATTTGGGCCTTGTCCACTTGCTGGGCAACACTTCCCGACCTTTATTTGAGCTCAAGGTAAACTATTACATTAACCAATGAAATCCTGGAATTTTATTAAAATATACATGACAATATAATTAACCTTTATAACTTTTCAATATTCAAAGCATAACGTGACATAACTTACATGATCCACATTCATTACTTTATCACACAGTTTAAATATCATTGGATGTTAAGCTTCCTAGATGTAGTCAATCAAAAAACGGTAATTTGATCTTTAACACGTTCCTCGCGTATTGGGCGACATGTACATCAAATGGTAAATTACCAATTTACGTGCCGATATAAATGCACGACACTGTATCCGTTTGAAACTTTTTTGCAGATAATTTTTACAATGCGAATTGAAATGTTATCATTCATTTCTATTTTTCGTATTCATCAGGAACTATCAAAATATATTCAAGTTGGAAATCGATTTCCCTATTCTGCTACTTACAATCTGACCAAACCAACCGTTTACAGCCTTGGAATCGCGGGGAACGTGTCAATAATGGAAATGCATGTATTCTATAATTAAACATTTAGCTAACACAATTTATCATTATTTCTTTTCGGATTCGTGGTCCATAGAGCCCGAGAAGTTTCCCTTTTTCAAAGCTGACGCTTTCAGACGGTGCCATGAGTGGAAAATCCATCAACGAATTTTCTTCGAAGCACGAAATAAGATGTTTCCTCATCTTGCTCACATCATAGGCGAGAAAACATGGGTCTTTTCCTTTCACTACAGACATAGAGAATGCTAGAGCGAATAGACCACAACTTGAACCGTCCATTTGGTGTTGTACATTTAGGCACTGAAACACAAGTTTTTTAATGATTTTAGTGCCTTTGTACAACTCCTTGATATACTTTATAACATCTGGACTGGGGTCACCGTTCAGCGAACAGATGTGTTGGACGTACGCCACACCTTCTTCAGCAGCTCTGTGACACATTGCGTTTGTGACAACGACCCAATGGCTCCCGCTGTCATGCGCACTTGCGTAACCATCGTTGTCCAGTATTAACTTACAGTCATTATACCTTGTGTTAATGACTTGCACAAACATGTCGGTCATACTAATCAGTGGTTCTGGTTTAAATACAGTGAGAGGAGAAGGGAATCTGTATTGCGGATAGTTATCTCGAATGAGACTAGCGAATGCTTCAATCGCATCACTGGACACCCAACTTGAGGATTTCAGAATGTCTTCTTTGTGCTCGATTTTGAGGTTGAAATGTGGGAGCCACGTTTTGCATTTGCTCGACATGTGTTCTTCTTCTGATTGGGATGTCTTATCGCAAGTCATATTTTCTTGGCTGCTTTCCAGGTCAATCTCTTCAACATATTTCATTTTCTTGTTAGGCTCTTTTTTGCGTGGCGATGTAGAAATGCTTCTACGTCGAAATTTTTTCAGTGTCAAGAAATCTGTTACATGCTCTCATTTTAGTCTGGGCTCATCATTGTACTCTTCTCGGCTATCTTGCAACGCCTTGAATTTTTCTTTCTCTATTTCGGCGTATGATGGCTTTGTGTTTTTTTTTCTTCTTGTTCGACCAACGCTCTACGAACTGGTTGACTACTCCTTTTGCTTTACTTTCCATTTTGACAACTTTGTAATCATCACCAGCTTCTCTATAGCGCCCTTTTATCTGTATGTACATTTTCCGAACGAAGGATGCTGGTGAAGTTCGCTCATTATTTAGTATATTTCTCTTCACAATTGTGCCACCCTTCCACTAATCCATTGGTTTCCGTGCCACCTTGCACTCCCCACCAGAGTGGCGTAAATGGCTTGCAGTACGTCAATATGTCCTCCATCATCTTGGGGGAATAAAAAGGATTATTTTTCTCTCCGTCAACAGCCACGTAATTTTGTACGTTTTCAGCCAGAGCCATGAACTTTTTACCTACATCACATTTGTCTCTGTATCTTTCTGCTTCTTCTACCACTAATGTGTCAAGATTTTCACTAGTTTCGAAGTCGGTATCTATGAAACTATAACGGTTGATGATAGACGTTATTTTATCAAACTCTCAAAGTAAAATAGTCGCTTCTCCATACATGATATACCTTCTTAACCATTAATTTTAGGACTACGTCAATGATCAAATTGGGAATGAATAATTGAAAGGTTGTAATAATAACTTCTACATCAATGCAAGTTTTGATTAGTTGGACATTTTAATGTGCTCAAATCTCTTTTATTTGACGGATTGAAGGCAAACGCAACTAAAACTCCACTGCCTCCTCTGACAAAATCAGGCGCGTTCTGCGTATGTAGGTGCATCGAATAAATTTGATTTTATTTGTATTCGTAATTGTGAACGTTCACGAAAGCGTAACACCTGGTAAAGTAAACTTCTTGTACCGTGACTTAACTTCCCGCAAAACGTTGAGGTTAGTAATAGTCCATAATAGTCATAAGGTACATGTTTTGTTTGGCAGAAATAACAATTTAAACTAAATCTCGGAGTTAGCTTGAATTACAGTTACAGTTCAATTTGAATTAATACTGTTAGCTACGTGAAAGTTCGCCAAAAAGGAAACATTTCTCACTCCACTATTATATCTTAAAATTGTTGATGCAACAAACGTTCTCTATGGAACATCGTAGCTGTAGTTCGGATGGCTTAAACTAACTTATAATTTGATCCAATGAACGTGTGCACGCAAGGATTCGGAACCTGCGGAGATGAACCTTCATTAATTATTTTTTCTACCTGCCAGTCGGAGAGATGCGATTCCGAAAGAGCACGCCCCGCTGCTTCTTTAATTAAAGGCGTCCAATTGCGGGACCTCACAGTCCTCACTACATGCAACAGCAGTAGAAGCTTGACTGCAGTCGAGGGTGGTTGCACGTGGTGCTGCACTATGTTCAACACTCTTGTACTCATACCTCTCACATTTAGCGCTGCTTAAAACAAAGTTTTGCTCACACATCATCCGGTTTTTCATAACTCAGAGTTAGATATAACTGTGTGGAAGCAAACTTCAGAGACGAGACAGAATCTTTTCCAAGAACCAAGACGCGGAAAAGACAATGGGGACCAAACATTGTGCCCTATTAGGCATCGTCCTGTTATTGCAATGCTGTGAGTATTTTAGGTATATCGAGGCTCTTAAATGCCCTGCGACGTTTTCAATTTGGGATGTGTAGTTTTTCATTGAAAATTATAGGTCAAAACTTCTAAAGTAGATGCAAAACTAGATTTTGCGTTATTGTTTGCTATTAAGCTCATTTATTGAAAGTAAGAAAAAAATTTATTGTAACGTAGTGGCTGAAATTAACACTAGATTTAATTTGTCCTCCCACGGTAGTGCGGAGTTACTCAAACAAAGTTGGTAACTCTATCCTGTTTATAGCGTGAATTGGTTTGCTGAATATAGACTTGAATTCGGAATAAATGCATTATTTTGAACTCGCTGGAACATGCCTTAGATTAGAATACCTAATGAAGACTTTGTCCACAGAAAAAGTTCAGGTTGAAATGAAGTTAATGACATTTTAAGTCATTTTGCGTTCACCTGATCTTTTTAAAACTCAAATTTGTCTTCGTGGTCATTGATAGAGACATTTAACTATCGTTCTTTTATTGTACACACTTCCAGGACTTCACTATTGCTTCACTGAGAGGCCTCAAGTATAGATCTCAAGTTGTGCATGATATAAATTGTGACCGAATGAGGAAATTGTTTAAATCCCACCCGTATTGTGCTTTAAATATTTGATATAATGGATGCTCTGATCCAGTATACCATATATACTGATCCAGCAAATCAAATTAGTTAACTAATTTCAGATTAATTTAAAATCTGTGGTATTAAAATTTCAGTTGGAGGTTACAGTGTCAACCGATTCTGGTAGAGGTTACTGCGCAAGCTGTTTCAGTTTAAATAGTAAGTTGTTTGAGTATAATCTGACAGCGAAAGCTGCTTCAATTTGAAGTCATTGCTCAAGCTGACGTGGTTTAATGACACGTCGTAATCTGCTTCAATTTATGGTTACAGCGTCAGCAACTTCAATTCAAAGTTACACCGCAAGCTGTTTCAATTCAAGGTTGCAACGTAATTTGATTTAGGGTAAGGTTACAGCGTTAGCTGATTTGCAGCCCATCAGATAAGCTCATCAAAGACCGGTTATTCCCACGAAATATAAAAAAGAAGAGAAAGAATGTAGGCATTTTTCGTAACTAAATAAAAGCGTAACGCGTCACTGCGCATAGTAACAGAAGAACCTTTACAACATTAAAAGTGGATGAACTGTTAGTCAAAATATGGGGACAACGCACCCAAAATATTGTGATAACGCACCCGAATTATGGGGACAACGCACCCAAAATATGGGGACAACGCATCCAAAGTATGGAGACAACGCACCTAAAATATGGGGACAACGCATCCAAAGTATGGAGACAACGCACCTAAAATATGGGGACAACGCATCCAAAGTATGGAGACAACGCACCTAAAATATGGGGACAACGCAACCAAACGCATAAAAACTAAAAAAGTTCATCTTGGGTAGGATCTCAGCTTCTTTTTAATAGGTTCAACCAACTTACTTTTTCTTTCGCGCTCGAGTTAAGGATGCCGGATGTTAAATTTCAAACGGAGTCTAACTTGAGATGTTGCCTCACTCTGCCTCGGCACTTTACAGCCGTAAAATGGCATAGATGGGTTATGCTCTGTCATGTGTTTGGAAAGAACATTCAGTTAACATGGTAGAAAGAACTCGGAGACCTCGGAACAGAAAACGGTGAGAAGAACATTAAGTGACAATTAAGTTTCCGTGATTTGGCTGAAAATGAAACTTGGAACATATTTCAAGAGTAGGACACATTTTGATCGCTCTCATTTGGACTGCTCCTTGATGGGCCTAGAGATTTACAACCTTGCTCGTAGATTGTCCTCACATGTATTTCTTCATATTTGGCACTATAAATACGAAAATTTTTGAATCATGCAACACTGTGTAATAGACTCGAATTTTATTTATTCATCAAAATGAGGACATTTACAATTCAGTATTCAAGAAATTGTTCAATGCATGAAACTGGGCGCTGTTTTCTAACCACGCATAACATTTTACCGTTCATCTTTTCTACAGAAAGCTATTTTATCTGCAGCTCAAGACTCATGAAATGACGTTGAATTGAAATGACCGCGATAGTTGGCTCTGCAGTGCTTCTCAACTTATATTGCGTTCCGTATATGTTTTTCTATCAGAAATGCCAACCAATTATGAAATCGAAAAACCTAAAATTTCAGGAAAACCAAGTAGTTCCCCAGAAGTCGATAAATTAACGTTGCTATCATCTATTATTTTATCATCATTAATTTAGCGTGCCATGGCCTTTACTGTATACATACTTTACTTACAACACTGTACTGTGTACCCATAGAGAAGACGGGAAAGACTGCTACTCAAGAGCCATGTATTTCTCCTTGGTTGGCAAACCGGTTTCAGCCGCTCCTCGCTGGTCAATCGAAAAGGTTATCTGCCATTTGTATGCACCTTTTGTTTAGTTTGTTTCTTTTGTTTTTGTGCCGATTCGTGGAAGTCGAAGGCGCATTTGAACGCATGCGTGCTTCGATGAGCTTGAGCTTACGTCATTCCAAGGAAAAATGAATTTTTAATTAAAAAAGAAGAAGGCTGTGAAGGACATCTTGATTTTTTCATGATACCGAAAAAAATTCATATAAATGGTTTTTGAGTATGGTTAATATATTAAAAATCAGTTATTTTTAACATTTTGTTCTTGGCTCTAAGTGAATGTCAGATGTTAATGTTTATTTACTTTTCTCACTGCAAAATTTATTCAAAAATATTAGCGGATATCCTTCTGTACCGCATGAATTTACCATTAGACAACAGCAGCCCACGCAAGTCTGTCAGGATTTACACTCACTAAAAATCAGTCCATCAACGCCAGAAGATTGCTATGTGTGAACCTCAGGTGTGATGGGAAGAGTTCAACTTAATTCAAACTGAACTAAAAAAAGCGAAGCCGAATTAAGCGTGTGGTGCATTTTGAACTTATGTTCCTTTTTCTAAAAGAACTTCTTACAAAATTGACTTCAATCAATTATTTGAGATGCCCAACACATGTTTACTAGATCAAGCCAGATGTGGCGAAGATCCTTCTTCAATAAGATCACGTTTTTCTAAAAAGTTGAAGTCTCATGAAAACTACAGAAGAAACGCTCAACTACAGAAAATCTTTTAACGGTAATCAACAGCATTTCCTATTTTATTTCAGCATGTCATTCATCCATTAGATGATCCTTTGGCTTTGAAGGGAACTCATTTTTGAAGTGCTTTTCTGTCAATTATTTTTGTTTCAACATTTTACACGGGTATTACGATACCAATGTGTTATTAACAACTAATGATGTTAATGTTAAGGTACTTTAAAAACCAAAGTTTTAAAATATCATGTTTGAACTTTATTGGAAATAAACTGTTTTTCTTTCTTTCTTCTGAATTTTTCTCCCAGGGTGGAGCGTATACGGCCAGGGAAAAGATGTTGTGTCCTTCTTCTTCGAGAGCTGGTCGGTGTACAGACCTGGCTTAGGGCAGTTCAACATCACTGAATTGGACCCCACTCAGTGCACGCATGTGGTTTTCTGCTACGTTGGGCTGGACCCCAGCACCAATGAAATCATGGACTTGGACCCATACTACATAGAAAATGGTGGGTCTCAGCATCTACATTAATACGAATTTGAATCTTACTGTGTTGAAATTAGTGTCGCCTACAAAGACGTACACTTAAGCGCCTGTGAAACAAAGATGGTGTTATCACCTCCCAAATCATGAACTCGATCCCCGTATTACATGTTCAATGTCAGGTGCTAAAACTTCCGACATCCTTGGCAGTCCATCCATGTTCCAACACTTAACATGGGTATTACGATAACCATGTATAAATAGCAATTAAGGGTTTCTATGCTAAGGTATTTGAATGCATTTTCGCTTTAATTTTTCAATACTTGTGCGTACTATTGAAAGTGTTTTTTCAAATGAGCGTCGCGAGGATTGTGCTCTCTTAGTTCAAAATCAGATTAGGCAAGGAAAGGAACTCAATTTTGTTGTACTTTTCTATCAATCATTTTGTTTCAACATTCTACACGGGTATTACGATACCAATGTGTTATAATCATTTAAGGATGTTAATGTTAAGGTGTTTTAAAAACCAATGTATCGACATTTCGTGTTTGTACTTTATTGGAAATAAAATGTTTTCTTTTCTTTTCTTTCTTTCTTTGACGTAAGTTTATAGTGCTTAATTACTGTTAATTCAGAAAATGTTAAGCACCAGCACAAACTCTTGAACTTACACCCCCTACCACGTGAAATTGGTGAGCTCGTAATAAGGCGCACTCAAAAGTTAATGCTTAATTAAGATCGATGCTTTTTCAAACCGTCCTCGTGAGAGGAAGGCTCGCACACCAGTAGGATTTGCATGCTTAATGTTCAAGATTTAAGATTGGAATGTTAAGGCTTTCTAAACAATCGTTCATTAAATCTCAGTAAAATACATACATGGAATCAATTACGTGAGTGAGCGAAGGTAGTGCTAAGTGAACCTATTATTCTTGATAGCTTTTATTGAGGAATTCAGTACCAAGTAAGTGTTCTAACTTCTTCAAATTCGTCGCAAAAGTTATTCGTCACAAACTCGATTTTACAGTGAAAACTAGCGCCAAAAATCAATACATCTTTATGTCCAAATGTGTGTTGTAAACCAAATAATGGGAAAGACAGGACGACCAAAACACACATCTGTTCGCGCTTGCATGGAAATACCTCACAGCGATTTAACCTATTTTTAATTATTGCATTTCTCTGGGATTAAAGCTTATAATGTAACGGTCTGTGATCACCTGCCACCCCTGCTCAGGCGCCTGAGATTTACGCTATAATGTAACGGTCTGTGATCACCTGCCACCCCTGCTCAGGCGCCTTAGATTTACGCTATAATGTAACGGTCTGTGATCACCTGCCACCCCTGCTCAGGCGCCTGAGATTTACGCTATAATGTAACGGTCTGTGATCACCTGCCCCCCCTGCTCAGGCGCCTTAGATTTACGCTATAATATAACGGGTCTGTGATCACCTGCCACCCCTGCTCAGGCGCCTGAGATTAACGCTATAATGTAACGGTCTGTGATCGCCTGCCGCCCCTGCTCAGGCGCCTGAGATTTACGCTATAATGTAACGGTCTGTGATCGCCTGCCGCCCCTGCTCAGGCGCCTGAGATTTACGCTATAATGTAACGGTCTGTGATCGCCTGCCGCCCCTGCTCAGGCGCCTTAGATTTACGCTATAATATAACGGGTCTGTGATCACCTGCTGCCCCTGCTCAGGCGCCTGAGATTTACGCTATAATGTAACGGTCTGTGATCGCTCGCCGCCCCTGCTCAGGCGCTTGAGATTTACGCGATAATGTAACGGTCTGTGATCGCCTGCCGCCCCTGCTCAGGCGCCTGGGATATACACCTATAATATAACGGGTCTGTGATCACCTGCTGCCCTTGCTCAGGCACCTGGGATATACGCCTATAGTATAACGGTCTGTGATCCCTTGGTGCCCCTGGTCAGGAGCCTTCGAGCGCCTAGTGGGGCTGAAGGACAGGAACCCGGCGCTGGTGGTGACGGTGGCGGTGGGGGGGGGGGGGGGTTGAGGGGTTCGCTAAGTACTCCAGCATGGCGGCCACTGCGAGCGGCAGGCAGGCCTTCGCTGACTCTGCTGTCCAGTATTTAAGGTTCGTTTTGTTGGTATTGCTATCGTAATGATGTCATTTTGTTGATATTTGTTTAATATGTTGGTAACCTCTTAATGATGTTCATTTGTTGGTGTTTCTATTTTGATGTTGTTATTATGTTGTTATTGCTATTTTAATGTTGTTGATATGTTGGTATTGCTATTTTATATTTTAACGCTGTTGATATGTTGGCATCGTTACCTTAATGCTATTAATAAGTTAGTGTTGATATCTTAATGCTACTGATATGTTGGTATCTATCCTAATTCAGCATGATTTAAGGGTTGATACTATCAGTTAATGCGTTGAAATCCCGAACGTGCTAATGGAATCAATATGGTAAAGCTGTAAATAGGTTGAAATAAATTACTTTTTATTGGGCTCAGTACGGTAAAAGTTTTTATAAATATATCCCAATTACGAGCATGCTAACGAGATGAATGTGTTACTACTATTAACTGGTTATTTTTTCACATTAATGCTATAACCATTTGAATATTGTTATTTATATAAAGTTGAAAATTAGATACGTAAACTGTGAACTCGGATATAGGGGAGACATATTTGAGCGTATATTTCTCACGCTTTTGTTGTGATAGGAAGAAACTGCATGGGAACTAAGGCAACTAAATCGTGATATTTTTTGTGTTTTACGGAAAACCTAATAGTAAACTTGGCGTTAAGAGACTGAACCGTGTAATTCCTTGGTTTTTACGATACTTTAATACAGAATTTAGATACTGATATTTGCGCGTGGCCGTAGTGTTTTACAGAATATAGACACTCAGAGATTTTTGTGTGTGAAATGAGTGACCCGTAAGTTGTTGTCCAAGTTTCATTTTGTTATTTTTAACTAGATAACTGCTCTTTGTAGAGTATTGTAGAATTTGACCAAACTTTGCTATCATCCCTGATTTGTTTATATATTACGCAACCCTTTACTCAAACATTGGTATCTTTGAATTCTAAACTTCAAAATTCTGAGTATCTTTTAGTCTAGGCACAGCATGCACTCGTTTGAAAGTCAGTATTCGAGAAATGTTTGTTGTCGTGCTGGTACCGCAATGATCAACCACTTGAGTCACGTGTCTAATAAACCAGCTGATGCCACATCCACTACATCAGCTGAGAGTCATATCCACCAAATAAATCAACTGATCGACGTATTCACGGAATCAGTCTATTGCCATATCTACTGAATAAGCCGTTCTTGTTATCCAATGATTTAGCTGATCCGTATCCACTAAATTAACATAGCTGATCGTCGTATTCTATTAATCTGCTGATCGTCACATCCACAAAGTCAGCTGATCATCATTTCCAGTTAGCTGGCTGAATGAAGTATCCAGTCAACCACCTGAATGAAATGTCCAGTGATCGAGCCAAATCACGTATTTTAAAAAACGAGTTCACTCTTTGAACTGAAAATTTTGCGATGAAATCGACAGATTGCCTGTCAGACTCAAGGCTCAGTTACCTCAGCGTGTCGGCAGTTCTGAAATTGATATTTTGCAGTTCACAGCAAAAACGCAATCAACGTCAGCTTCCTTTTGTGTGAATCTAAGCGTATTTTACTTTGTGTTAGGTTATCATTTTGAGAGAATTGGAAAGGTCATTAAATTACTGCGTGCCTCTCGAACTATAAATGCACCCACGTAATGTTATAGTGTATTCGCTGTCATGTGATTCCTTTCAACGTAAACATATTTGCGCCATGAAGGGGAAACCGTCTTACACCATTAGATGTAAAATTTTCACTCACCGATCCTAAATACGTTATATTTCTCTCGTGGCTATACGCCAAATCTTTCCTTCGCAATTGCTGAATATACATACAGCAGTCAAATACGTTCTGCTAAATAACTTACACACCATTGCTTTATATCAAATCTTTCCGGAAGAAATATTCAATTTGCACGCGGCAGTCAAATAGCTCACATAGCCAAATACTCTCTATACTCTACGCACAATACCTATAGCACACCTGCGTACGACAAATACAATACTATGAGAGAACCGCACGCCTTTGTTTCGGTTGTGTAAGTTCATTATTGTGTATTATTGTATATTATGTATATATGGTTATTTATTTATAATCATTTATTGTATTATTGTGTCCAGGAAGCACAAACTGGACGGGCTGGACATCTCCTGGCAAGACCGGGCACCGAGAGGCGGATCTTCGGAAGACAAGGAGAATTTTGTCTTGCTTTGTCAGGTCAGTTTATGTAATTAGCACCCTTTTTACGAATTCCTTTGCTGAGCAAAACTTTCTTTGATTTGTGATAATAGGTGGTTACTTGTCTTGGCCGGTATGCTTGTTAGCTATATGTGTTGGCAGTTATGTTTGTTGGTTTCTTGTCTTGCTTTGTACGTTTGTTTGCTGTTGGTGTGCATGTTTGTTGTCTACTCGGGATGGTTGGCATGTTAGTCAATCCCTTGTTTTGGGAAGAATTTGTTTTAGTTGTTGAATAGATTTCTACTTGCGCCACGTGAGCTACAACACCAACTCAAAACAAAAATTTCCACATGCTTGGGATAAAGAAAGAACACGAAGCTTCCTACGCAGTATGAACAAGAATCCTTCACTTGCAGACACTGAAGGCTGCGTTTGAGGCTCACGGCTTCCGTTTGAGCGTGGCGGTGAGCGCCTCTAAAGAAATCATGATGCCGGCTACGATCTCGTGAACATCGCTCCAGTTGTGGGTGAGAAAAGCATGTGTTTGACTGCGCAGGTAAAATTGAAGTTTAATATTCAATTCAAACTTAACGTCATTTGTAGTAAGCAAGGTAAACGTAGCAAACATTAACTACGATCTTGTACGATTTCGTGAACATCGCACCAGTTGTTGGTGAGAAAAGCATATATTGGACTGCGGCAGGTGAAATTGAAGTTTAATATTTAACTCAAACTTAACGTCATTTGTAGTAAGCAATGTTGAAAATAGCAAACATTAACTGGATCGTGCCTTTGTTTAATTTTGATTTAGTATTTATGAAAATTCAGTTTGTGACTACTGGTCAGTCAGCAGTACTATGACAACTTCCCTAGTGACCACCAGTGGCTCACACCGGTGTCAAAGTGTTAATTATTTTAGTTATCGTGTTTTTTATTGACAGAGATCGCGATCTAGGTTTTAATTTTGTCCTTAGATAAACGAATTATGGTATCGGAGTGTCACTTATTGCGCCTTAATTGCGTGCACGCTTGATTCAGAGAGTCACTGTCAATTTACGTTTTCGCAGACTTGTGCGTCTAGATGTTCAAATAATGAAGTGAAAATGTGCTATTTGCAATTATAGGTGTTTGGTTTGCAGATATTTCGTGCATGCCTATAATTGACTTGAAGATCACTTGTTCTTGACAATACGCTTAAATAGCTTGGAGTATTGTTATATAACACATGAATTAAAAATCTGTTGAGTGCATTCTATCACCGATCATTTATGAAAGACCTGTTGTATCATACGTGATATACGTGACGTGAAAACACATACCTTCCACAGACCTTCTGTACCTCCCATGACTCCCACATAGCTGCTGTACCTTTCATGACCTCCCATGACTCCCACAGACCTGCTGTACTTTTCATGACCTCCCATGACCCCCACAGACCTGCTGTACCTTTCATGACCTCCCATGACTCCCACAGACCTGCTGTACCTTTCATGACCTCCCATGACCCCCACAGACCTGCTGTACCTTTCATGACCTCCCATGACCCCCACAGACCTGCTGTACCTCCCATGACTCCCACAGACCTGCTGTACCTTTCATGACCTCCCATGACTCCCACAGACCTGCTGTACCTCATCGCGTAAGACTACCACGGCAAGTGGGACGGCGTAACAGGCGCCCTCGCCCCCCTCTACCCCCGCGCATCCGAACAGGGACAGGAAAGGCAGAAGAACGTCGTGAGTTGTCAAAGTGACTGATAACAGGCTTAGGAATAACCAGGTGGTGCGTTAATGTCATGTATAAGTATATTCATGTACTGGAGTCGTTAGCTTTTGGAGTTGATTTATAATATCAGATGGTACTTGAATGGCATCAATAAGTATATTTCTGTTCAAGGAAAGTGGGAAAGGTTGTTGGAGTCAATTTATAAAATCAGATGATGCGTTGATGGCAGCAATGGATGTATTCCAGTACTGTTGCTGTTAAAGCTTTTGGAGACAATTTATAAATTGAACAGGCTTCTCTGCAGTGTTAAGAGCCAAACATAACGTTTTTGACGAGAAAACTATCGTTTGATACTCACCTGGTACTCGAGGTTTTTATTTTATCCTGAGAATCTACAGATCCCTCTGGTAGTTTCGCTCAATGGAAAAGAGGAGTAGAAATCTCAAAAGAGGGAATTCTCTCCTTATTGTGCTTGGACTGCACTCACTCACTTCCTCGATAAGGATAATAAACTGAAAAGCATTTTGTACGGCATGATTATAATAGTGTAACGATCCTGAAAAATGTTGTCTTGAAAAATATATTCATGATCTGCAAAAGTTATCGATTAAAAATAGTTTCAATAGGTATCCTGTTTCCTGAAATAATGGGCAAGCGCTAAAAGCATGAATGCACATACTTCTGTCCTTGAGTAGTGCCCGAGTGCAAATGGTATTAAGTATTCTATTCCTACTCTTGCTCTTGACTACTAGCATACTCCTATTCCATGGAAATTGGAGAAGATGTCTTCTATTTCACAGAACCGTGGGATAATTACTTTTCCATTAAAGCAACCAATTATACTGTTCAGTTACACAAAATCTCAGTCTTATTTCCTTCAATTTATCAGCATTTCACACCAACCATATAACCTTGAATTTCATTGAGTTTCACTGACCCGATCATTTATCTTTGAATTTCATATAATTTCACGGTATCCTCCATACATCCTTGAATTTGGGAGAATTTAATAATGCATACCGTCTATCATTGTTTTTTCCATAATTTCACTCTATCCTACAATCTATCCTTGAATTTCACATAATTTCAAGGTACCCTTCATACATCCTTAAATTTGTGAAAATATCATCTGTTTATACCCTTCGTAAATCATTGGTTTTTACAGAATTTCACCGTATCCTACGTGCTGTCGATGGGAGTGCCGCCCTCGAAGGTGGTGTTGGCTCTACCTTTCTTCGGGCGCGCCTTCTACTTGAGGGACACTTCCAGCACCGGTGTGGGGGCACCCAGCCTTCGTGATGGTTACAAGGGCCCTTATTCTCAAGAGGAGGGCTTCCTCGGCTACAACGAGGTGAGGTGGTGGCTTCCTCGGCTACAACGAGGTGAGGTGGAGTCTTCTTCAGCTACAACGAGGTGAGGTGGTGTCTTCTTCAGCTACAACGAAGTGAGGTGGAAGCTTCCTCGGCTACAACGAGGTGAGGTGCTGGCTTCCTCGGCTACAACGAGGTGAGGTGGAGTCTTCTTCAGCTACAACGAGGTGAGGTGGAAGCTTCCTCGGCTACAACGAGGTGAGGTGGGGGCTTCCTCGGCTACAATGAGGTGAGGTGCAGTGGTTGAAGTACGTATGAAATAATAATGATATTATTTTAGAAAATTGTTGCCAACATGTCTTATTTTCTTTCAGCTACACACAGTGTGGGCAATTGAAATAGAGCAGCTCAATGTTTTAATGAAGAAGGTTGACTTTTCAAAAATCTGTTTTAAGATGGGATTTATAGCACAACAGCGAAGCACAGTTTGTTTGTAAATTTACCCAAGTTAATCGAAATTCATTTGCCTACCATTTGCAATAATAAGTTGTAATTTTTTATCCAAATACGATAAATGATTTTTACGAGTAATTTTTCTGGGATGAACGGGGGACAGGTGGGTGATCTTTAGTACTTTTTCCTCAGATATACATTAAACTAGGGGTACAAAATCCGGGTGTGCTCTAACATCATTTAATGTCATGTGTTACCTAGTATGGGTTATAAATAGTTATTAATATTCTTCAATAGGTCCTCCCTTTGATAAGGGATACATTTGATAGTAGCTCATGATTGATTCAATAACAATTGATCTGTTGAAAAACTTATAAGTAACTGTTTCTCTTAATAGCCAGTGGTTGGAAATAATAAGTGATTCGTTGAATCACTTGAATGATCATAGTAAGTAACAGTTCATAATAATAACAAGCGATTGATGTAAAAATAAGCTAGAAAATAAGTGACAAGCACTCGTGTCTTCAGATCTGCGAGCTGCTGATCCAAGAAGGCATTCGCTGGACTATAAAGCGACACTGGGCACACCAGGTGCCGTACATACACCGCGACAACGTCTGGATAGCCTATGACGACCCTACTTCTCTCGCTGCTAAGGTATTCCTCAAACTGCTCTACCTAACTGACTTTGTTGCTCAAATAACTCGGCTGTTAACTAGCCCTGCTCAAATACATTTGTTGGGAACTAGTTCTGCTGCTCAAATAGCTTTGTTGTTAACTAGTCCTGCTCAAATATTTTTGTTATGAACTATTCCTGCTCAAATAACTTTGCTGTGAACTAGCCCTGCTAAATTTTTTTTGGGGAACTAGTCCTGCTCAAATAACTTTGTTGGGAACTAGTCTTGTTCAATTAACTTTGTTGTTAACTAGCAGTATATCTTACCTTTATTGTATTTCAGTGTTATAGTGAACCAGCATTGTAGGGAAGTAGCTATGAGAGAGTGACGGTGTTGTGAGCTTGTAACTAGCAGTGTAGTGCGCGTGAGCTAGTTTGATATCACCGCCATATTGAACCTCTGAGTGTCGCTTTCCTGTCAACAATCTGCTCCTAAATCCACAGTGTCATGACGTATTTATAATGGGGGAGCTAAATGAATCACGGTTCGATTTGGAAAAATTTGCCTTTATGTCAGTTGGATCTGGCGAACAGCCGTGAGTTGGGGAGCGCGTTAATGTGTTTATAATGGGGGAACGAAATGAATCACGGTTCGATTTAGAAAAATTGGCCTTTATGTCAGATGGATCTGGCGAACAACCGTGAGTTGGGGAGCGCGTTAATTTGTTTATAATGGGGGAACGAAATGAATCACGGTTCGATTTGGAAAAATTTGCCTCTTTGTCAGATTGCTCTGGCGAACAACCGGAGGTTGGGGGGCGTGTTCGTGTGGGCGGTGGGCACTGACGACTTCAGAGGTCGGTGTGGCGGCGGCAAGTTCCCCTTACTCAACCAAGTCAACGCGCGCATGACCAAACTCACCAGAAGCAGCGGTGAGATTTCCTCAAGTTCTATAGACATATTTTATTGAAATCTCAAGTACATGTCCACTTTACCTCATTCTTTCTAACTCAGCGTATCTGATTGAAAACCCCGTTGGCAGTTTATTCCGTCAATGGGGGTTTTGAACGTAAACAAGATTTCATTTCTAACCCAGTACCCACGATGTAGGCCCCATTTAATTTTTTTGTCAAACCAATAAATAATTTGGCTGAAAACTATATGCCTCCTCATTTAGATTTCACCATTCTAAACCAGCCCCTTCCGGAAGAAACAAACCTCCGGTGGTGGCGTGCTTTTTCGCGAGTTGGTCGGTGTACCGCATGTCTCTCGGGAAGTTCAGTGTTGACTTGATAGACCCCACGCTCTGCACCCACGTGGTCTTGAGCTTCCTGGGCATTAATGAGACCAGCCTCACCATCACCGACCTGGACCCGGAGTTCGCCAGCGGAGGTGAGTGTTTGATTTAACTTCTCCCAGTCCATGAGGTGTGTGTTTGGGATCACTTCTCCCAACCCATGAGGTGTGTGTTTGATTTCACTTCTTGCGACACTTCTCCCAAGCTATGAGGTGTGTGTTCAAGATCACTGCTCCCAAGCCATGAGGTGTGTGTTTGAGATCACTTCTCCCAAGCCATGATACGTTATGGGAGGCTTGAATTCTGATTCAGTGCATTCATTCGAGTGATACAGTATATTTCCTTAAAAATGTTCCAGTGAGGTTGCCAGAATATATTTCATCTTTTCCAGAGTAAGTTTGTTTATTTTATAATTTCCGGAGCATTTTGAATACTTTGTACAGATATCATTTCTCCTGTTGCGAAAATTAGGCCTTGGCGAGTGCGACTGTGTCTTTTTCTGAATTTTTTTTTCTAGAAATTCAACTTCGCTTCACGCAAAACTAACTTACCCATCATGATAAGAGTTTCAGTTTCTGTTAATATTATTCTATTGAATTGAATTCTTCACAAAATGGAGATGTTAAGACAAAGCCGTATGATGATATTAACATATTGGACACACCCCTTTTCCTTTCGACCTTTCTAATTAAAGTTATTTTAGCCGCTAACACTAGTCACGTAAGTACTTTACGCCAGAAATCCGTAAATGGAAGCCTTATTCCAAAATTCAGTTCTTACGTTGAATTTTTTCATCTTTGACCAAAGATTATAATGACTAAGCAAGTAAACAAACTATTGTTTGAGAATTTAAAAATTAGGCAGCTTAAACATTTATATCACTTACACATTGAGTGGATCCTGGATTGGTAGAAAATTGAATTCAGTATTACCTAACCAAGCAGGCACCTGAGCACCTGAAATTCGTTAATCTAACCCAGGGGTCAGCAAAGTGGTCGATATCGACCTCTGGAGGCCGAGGACAGAACTCAATGGGTCGATAAATTTATAGAGGATCCCTTTGAATAATGGTTTAATATTTTTCTCCCCTATTTGCATGTGTGTGTGTGCATGGAGGGGGTCGATGTAAATACGAATATCCTATTAAGGGGTAACTGGTAAAAAAGTTTGCCAACCCCTGAATTATTCTAACCGAACAGATGCCTATAAGCAGCTGCAGCAGCTGAAAGTTACAAACCCCTACCTCGTGCTGTCGATCGCAATCGGCGGCTGGAGTGAGAGGTCTGAGAAGTTCTCCAGCATGGCCGCAACGCCCTCCACTCGGCAACGCTTCATCGAGTCGGTCATCGGGTATCTCAAGTGAGGGAGCGTGAAGCATGCTGAATTAGCGCTTTAGAGTTTCTCGAATAAGAGCTTTGAAGTTTCTCTCATTTAAATATTCTGCTTTGATGTATGAAAAGAAATTGTTGTACTTTTACACCATCCATTAAAAGTTTCAAAGAAAGTTATGTTCGGAATTTTCCACTTGGCTGCTTAAAAATGTGATGTTTGTGTTATGGGAATTTCCTACGGTATCCATCGCTATGATGCATTGAAAATAGAGTTCTAAAAAATGTCAAAATCTGCTGAGATCCATCTGAACATATTTGAAAGACCGCAACTGAACCGCTGATGGACTTCTCAACACAACATCATGCTGTATCGAAGGCAAATGTATTTTTCCTTTCCCTTACAACTGAAAAGTATTCATTGCGTATTTTCACAGAAAACAGCGCTAGTTATATTCAAAATGCATCGAAGGCAAACGTATTTTTCCTTTTCCTCACAACTAAAAAGTATTCATGGCGTGTTTTCACAGAAAACATGACTTTGATGGCGTGGATATGGTGTGGCAAGATCCAACACTCAGAGGAGGGCACGTGGACGACAAACAGAACTACGTTACGCTGTTGCAGGTAACTCGCCCTGTGTTTCTTAACACTTAGATCTCAACGTGCACCAACGGTGGCCACGGAGGGGATTTTTATAATGCTGCTGATTGATCAGTAGTAACAAACAGAATTTTCATAAAATACTTGGTTAGAGCTAAATGAGGTCATGATCCGGTAAACGTTTAGTATTTTCAAAATTGCCTACTATTTACAATTGAATTTAAATTTGAGTTGAATATTAAGCTTGAGTTTAACCAATCGCGGTTAAACTGTCAATCAGTCCAAATCAGCAATTTACATTCAATTTAGTAACAGACAGGACAAACATAACATTTTTAATACGTTTCGTTAGATGAAATCATTGTAATACGAGTTCGATGTTCCTACATAGTATCATAGTTCCAGCTTTGCAGTAGTCTTTAAGTACGAAACTCCAATTTTGTTATGAGTGTCTTCAGATGAAATCCTGATAATACGAGCAATGTATTTGTATTTATTTTGTTCCTACCTTGTTCTTTGCAGTTAATCGTGGGAAGTCTTGTTTAATATTGAAAGTTTTCGATGTAGGTGACTGGTACACGAGTGTTTCCCATCATCCTCTTGTGCCAGTGCTCAAAAAAATACTAACGTCAGCGATTTAAATTTCTTAGAAATTGAAGCAGAAATTACCTAATGCAAGGGTATACCAAGGTAGCTGCTAGTAACGTGCAGTCCTGTATTGTTTAAAACAAGTTTTCGTATTTATAAAACCTTATGCTCAAAACTCAAACCTTGGTAAAACTTAAATGGCTTAGTCAAAATCAAATCGGTAAACTTATATCGTGCACAAAATTTTCAATATTTCGGGAGTTTTATTCCACTTACCCCTACAGTATTAAGTAACTTTTTATGAAGAAAAATGTGACCTAAGGAGTGTTATTTTTTATGAAATTTTGCACGTTCAACATGTCTGTTTTGTAGATATTGTTTTTGTTTCTTAAAATTTGGCTCATATTAGCTCAGGGTTTGTGACGACGAGGTTTATGTTCTAGGGTTATGAAACGCGTTCAGGATTTTGATCTTGGCTCTATTGCGGTGTGGATTTGGAAAATTTTTAATATGTACTTAGCTATTTATTTTGTTTCATATTTTCTGACACGTTGGATTATTCAACACTGAATGACGCATCTAGATTGTGGATTATTTCGTAATCTTTTGATTAAGGCATGTGCTGTATCGTATCTCCATTACCATCATGCGATCATCTCCTTGCATACTTACAGCGTTAAATGATACACCAGATCAAAAACCCTAGATACTGCAGCGAGTGTTTTCGCTAACTATGATTAAACTTGCGGTAATCAATGTAAAAATGAAATTATAACATGATTAAACTTGAGGTAACATAGTTAAACTGGAGGTTTTCTACGTAAATATGAAATGTGCAGGGGATGGCAAAGGCCTTCTCCCCTCACGGCTACCACCTCGGCGCGAGCATCAGCGCTGTCGAGCAAGTGCTCACTGACGCTTATGACTTGGAGGGCATCGCTGCTGCTGTTGGTAATGATACCTGCATCCGTAGGTGATAGTGGATGAGGGTGATGATACCGGTATCCGTAGGTGATGGTGGCTGAGGGTGATGATACCGGTATCCGTAGGTGATGGTGGCTGAGGGTGATGTACCACTACCCTCAGGGGATTGGAGCAGTTAATACTGTGGGTGATGTAATTACTAGCCACCAATTAGGTAATGAAGAAGTAAAGTGGCGTGTCATGCGCAAAGTAAAGGGGTGGTGCAATTAAACGAATTAACTTACACCTGGTAGCCCCCATTCCCCCAGACGTGATGCACCTGATGTCCTACACCTAATAGCCCCCATTCCCCCTGACGTGGTGTACCTGATAGCCCCATTCCCCCAGAAGTGGTACACCTGATAGCCCCCATTCCCCCTGACGTGGTGCACCTGATAGCCCCATTCCCCCAGAAGTGGTACACCTGATAGCCCCCATTCCCCCTGACGTGGTGTACCTGACAGCCTATTCCTGATAGCCTACTCCTGATAGCCTACACCTGATAGCCCACATTCCCCCAGATGTGGTGCACCTGATAGCCCCAATCCCCCAGAAGTGGTACACCTGATAGCCCCCATTCCCCTTGACGTGGTGTACCTGACAGCCTATTCCTGATAGCCTACTCCTGATAGCCTACACCTGATAGCCCACATTCCCCCAGACGTGGTGCACCTGATAGCTCCCATTCCCCCAGACGTGGTGCACCTGATAGCCCCATTCCCCCAGAAGTGGTACACCTGATAGCCCCCATTCCCCCTGACGTAGTGTACCTGACAGCCTATTCCTGATAGCCTACTCCTGATAGCCTACACCTGATAGCTCCCATTCCCCCAGACGTGGTGCACCTGATAGCCCCATTCCCCCTGACGTGGTGTACCTGACAGCCTATTCCTGATAGCCTACTCCTGATAGCCAACACCTGATAGCCCACATTCCCCCAGACGTGTTGCCCCCATCCCCGCAGACGTGGTGTCCTGATAGTCTATTCCTGATAGCCTACTCCTGATAGCCTACACCTGATAGCCCCATTCCCCCAGACGTGGTGCACCTGATAGCCCCCATTCCCCCAGACGTGGTGCACCTGATTGCCCCCATTCCCCCAGACGTGGTGCACCTGATAGCCCCATTCCCCCAGACGTGGTGCACCTGATTGCTCCCATTCCCCCAGACGTGGTGCACCTGATACCCCCATTCCCCAGACGTGGTGCACCTGATTGCCTACAACTACCACGGGTCGTGGGAGGCAGCTACGGGCCACACAGCGCCACTCTACAGCAGGGCTGGAGAGACTGGCGTCGACCGCACCAAGAATGTCGTGAGTGTAGTTCATATCATAAAACAACTTGCTGATTTTTCGCCAACCATTCACCAGTTTTTCTTATGATATTAGTGGAATTTGTTGCTGAACAGAGCTAGTGAGATACGCCAACATACGTGGAATAGCTGATCGATTTTCTTCTTCGTTGATCGACGTTGAATTTCTCGGGGAATTTTCCATTGATTGATCCATGTGGAATTTCTTCGCGTATTTAAGGAGACTCCAACTGCGTGCTGAAACATAAAAAGTAATTGATTTATTTGACGTTGAGGCGTTCACGATGGAGCTGGTGCTGGGGCGCGGCGTGCCGCCCTCGAAGCTGTCGGTGCTGCTGCCGTTCTTCTCCCGCACGTTCCTCCTGCGCGACGCCTCCGTCAGCGGCATCGGCGCCCCGGCCTTCTCGGTGGGGTTCAAGGGCCCCTACACCAGCGAGAGCGGCTGGATGGGCTACAACGAGGTGGGCTGGTGTGCCATGTGGAGGTGGGCTGGTGCTCCAAGGGGAGGTGGGCTGGTGTACCAAGTGGAGGTGGGCTGGTGCTCCAAGGGGAGGTGGGCTGGTGCTCCAAGAGGAGGTGGGCTGGTGTGCCAAGTGGAGGTGGGCCGGTGCTCCAAGGGGAGGTGGGCTGGTGTACCAAGTGGAGGTGGGCTGGTGCTCCAAGGGGAGGTGGGCTGGTGCTCCAAGAGGAGGTGGGCTGGTGTGCCAAGTGGAGGTGGGCTGGTGCTCCAAGGGGAGGTGGGCTGGAGTATTTCCAGCAGTCAAAGCTCAAAGCGTTATTATAACTCTATGTAATTATTTGATTTTCCCCCAAAGTTTGCACGATAAATATGCCTGGAATATAACCTTAGGTATTTCTTGAAAATTTACCAGGAAAGATAAATATCTTCCCGCTAAATTGAGAATAACTAATACGCAATCTACGGTATAAGTAATCACACCGTTCGTCCGTGCGAGTATATTGAAAAAATTCCATGTTTTCCAATGTGCTATATAAATATGGCTATTTCTCTACGATAGCCACAGTCACGGCACACACGAGTATATGCTATCACACCGCACTTCCGAGTTCATACAAAGAAAAAATCAACTTTTCCTTAATATTCATCACACAACAATATGAATACATATTCCACTATGATGCGCGCAGTCACGGCTTATGCTAGTACATTTCTGCATTTGATCAACGTTTCCTAAATACTCATACTACAGAAATATGAATAACTCTCCATGACATGGAATCATTCAACTCATACGAGTATATTTCTGCGTTTGCCGAACTTCAGCTGTGCGAGATGTACCGCGACGAAGGGCCGCTATGGACGGTGGAGTTCGACGCCCAGCAGCGCGCGCCGTACATGCACAACGAGGGGATGTGGGCAGGCTTCGACAACTCCTCCACCATTGAAGAGAGGGTTGGTGCCGTGCGGGGTCAGGGAGGGCGCTGTTCTGAAGCAGGAATGGTAGCTTCATGGACTAGGGATTGGTGCTACTCTGGATAGGGATCGGTATCGTTTTGGAGAACGTATGGTAGCTTTATGGATTAGGGATTGGAATTATTCAGAATCGGGAATGGTACCGTTCTGGCTTTCTGAAAAAATAGTAGCTTTCTCAACAGAGGATGTTGTTGAGATATCGTATAGGTGAAGGAAGTTCTGTACCAAACATCCAAGACCATGGAATATGTGTAGATTAGGGATTGGAATTATTCGGAATCAGAAATGAAATCGTTTTGGAGAAGGAATGGTAGCTTTCTGAACAATGGATGTAGTTGAGATACCGTCCAGAGCTAAGAAAGTTATATACCAACCATCCAAGACCAGAGAATATTTTCGGGTAGAATGAGAAAATAGGGCTTGCATTTGACTACCAGTTAGGACCAGGGATGTTCAGTGCAGGTACGTATACAGACTGAAAAGAAAGGAGAAAAACGCAGTATTTTATGCATTGAGATGGAAATTTTTTCAAAATTATACTCAAATTTTTTAGAAATCGTTCAATCCGATAATCCATCATTATCGATTAATTTCTGACTACGGTATTTATTACTACTTTGATGCTTGGACATGTTATTCATGAGATGTTTTTAATTACCGTACCATTTGTCTCGAGCTAAATGTTACAGGTAAGTAAATGATGCAGGATTGGAATGCAGGAAACTTCGTCTTGAATATCGGGCAAGAAATATGAGAGCTTGGAACTAAGATGTTCTCTGAATTAAAGTTTCGCAATTTATCCTTACATTGATCAACTACTCAGAATTTGCTTTTATTTGCTATAAATAAAAAGTCTTTCGACATCAGTCAATGTAATACATAAACTATGTTAGTAGCGCAAGAAAGATTTGACTTCTGAAGTGACATGTTCCCGTTCGTACCCTTTCCATGAAATCTTTTCTAATGCTCCCCAGTCCTTCTATTCTCCCCACCCACACCCTCTCCATCATTCCTCCCAAATGCTTCAAAATCTTTCCCAACAATCCATACCTGCGTTGAATCCTCCCTAAATCCCCAACCCTTCCCTCGCTCCCCAGGTACAGCAGGCCCAGAGGCTCGGCGTCACCTCCATCGGCGTGTGGACGCTGGATACGGACGACTTCAGCGGCGTGTGCGGCCAGGGCAAGTACCCTCTGCTGAAGGCGGTGAACAAGGCGCTCGACAGGCGGGTGCGCGCAGCTGTCTCCACGCCTCCGCCCTCTACGGTCACTGTTGCGTCGAAGGAACCTTCTGCCTTGCCTGATACTAGTGGTCAGTATCTTGTGTGGGCTGTAGTCTGCCTGCAACTAGCGGTGAGTGACTTGTGTGCTAATGTCTGTCTGCAGTGGTAGTCAATATTTAGTGTGAGCTATAGTCTGCCTGACACTAGAGATCAGTATCTTGTGTGCTATAATCTGTCTGCAGTGGCTGACAATATATAGTGAGAGCTATGGTTTGCCTGACACTAGAGATCAGTATCTTGTGTGCTATAGTCTGTCTGCAGTGGCTGTCAATATATAGTGAGAGCTATAGCCTGCCTGACACTAGTGGTCAGTAACTTGTGTGCTATAGTCTATATGCAGTGGTAGTCATTATAGTCAGGTGTTCAGTTTCTTGTGTGAGCTATAGCTTACACAAGAATACAAATTAAGCCAAATATTATTATATGAAGAATTTAATTAAACACAGTAAATTAACTACGAAACATTCATATAAAAGTTCAATGAATAGACTGAGAAAGATAATTGCTTCCGTTTTCTGAATTCTGCAATTACTCCTCCGAACAACGAATTTCTGTAACTCGTTTTTTTGAAGACCATCATTCAAAGTACGAGTTTTTAAAGTCTTGTAGGTTAACCTTTAAAATAAATACTGTCAAAACTTCGTGGTAAAGCTTCAAATTCTTGCGCTGTTCTTGCAATTTTTGCTTCAAACTCTTGCGGGCATTTAATATTTGAATCGAATTTTGTAGCATTGTTCCACAGCGGGGGCTTTAATTCTATTAATGCATGTCAACAACTTAATACTTTAAGTTCGACGTGACCCACCGGTGGTCACTGAGGGGATTTCCATTATGCTGCTGTTTACTTTATCGAAATTCAGATGCCTTTATGAGGAACACGAGCACTCTAGATGCTCTGGTTAATATCACTGAAAAAATATACAGTGATATCGATCAAAGAACGTAACACTCTTGCTGCTACTTGATCTCTCCAAAGCGTTCGATAGCGTCGAACATGAGCGACTTCTTCGGAAAATTTTGAACTTAGGAGTAGATACACAATGATTTAAAAGCTACTTTTCAAATCGGTCTCATGCAGTCCTCTTAGACAACAAGATGTCCCCGTCCATTCAAAATAATATTGGTTTTCCTCAAGGATCCATTCTTGGTCCGCTATTGTTTTCTATTTTCATTAACGATTTCCCTCCAATACCTTCAAACACTCGAATCTATATGTACCCAGATGATCTTCAAATTGCAATGACGAACTCTGTATCGAGAATATCACAGACGCAAATTAAGGCTGTAACCCTATTGATCAGGCTGAAATCATGGTATGACCAAAATATTTCAAACTAAGTGCGAGTAAAATGTAATTAATTATTTTTGGGTTCAAAGATGCAAAAAAAAATTCCAAATCTTACTGTTACGGTTGGGAATGATAAAATTAAGCCATCGTAAAAAGTAAAAAAAATTAGGTATCTGGTTCGATAGAAACATGTCCTTCAAATCCCACGTCGAGAAAACTTGCAACAAAGTTTATGGAACTTTAATTCTTTTCATCGTTTAAAAAGTATGCTCGATGGAAACTCTAGATTATTGACCGTTCAATCTTTAGTTTTATCGCGTATAGATTATTTCAGCCTAGTATGGGAAGATTTGCCTCAATTTCTTCAAAAAGAGTTATAAAAATGCATGAATTTCGCAGCCAAGGGGATATGCAGAGGTAAATTTGAAAGGAATGATCACGTAACACCTCTCCTGAATAAACTCGGCGGACTCCTATTCAAGAAAGGCTTCTCGAGCACAAAGCCCAATACGCATCTCTGTTTTATAAATTCCTCAGAGAAATGCTGAAATAGTGCAGTTTCATTTCAAAACCATCACCAACCTAAAGCCGAAAAGGAGACATGATGTCTTAGTCAACTACCGTTCATCTGACATTGGGCAGAAAGCTCTGTAAATATCAGGCGCCTTACTGTTAAACAAACTTTCTAGAATATCAGAATCCATCAAACATGTAGAGAATTTAAAAACAAAATATCTTGTTATCTTGCGTCTATGCAATAATTATGAGCTGCAGTAGGTACTTGAAAAACAGTTACGAATTTCTATCGCTGAATATCCTATATTTCATTACATTATACCACATGCACCACATTTTTGCAGCAGGCGTATGTAGTGTGACTGCTTGTATGCGAATATTTACGTGCATGTATGGATATGTGCAGTTCGTATGTATATGTATAAACATTAATGCCCTAAAATGTTCATGTTAGTTTTGTGTGGCAATTTGCCGTTTCTTACACTCGTCAGTATATTATGACAATACTATTTTAGGTAGTTCGACTATTACTGTTATCCCAGCTATTTTGCAAATGTTATGGTTAGCATTGTACAACAATCCTTCTCATGTTTTTGACTCCGGTGAGCTCTTTTGTGCCAGTATCATCAGCGTAGGAAATTTCATAAATTTCTGTTATGGTAAAATATTTTATTCTCACCCGCTCGTTATTTGGCATTCTAGTTGATACACGTGAATGAAAAGTAGTCCCAAATGTCGACCTCATAGTCTTAGATGCGAAGCTATTCAGATCTGCCCATTTTACTTTCAACAATAATCCCTCGTATCACTAGTTCCTATGTTCGAATGTTCAAATTTCAATATAAGTGCGCACTAACGAGAATGTTTTCAACAATGTGTCAATAGGATTATGTTTTCTTAGTTACTTGTATTTATACGCATGATCAAAATCAGATAAACGCAACGAAGGGAACGTATTTTTTCGTGCTTTTCTCTCCATCATTTATTTCGACAATTGACATGTTTATCCCGATGCCCATGTGTGAATATCAGCTAAGGATTTTAATGTTAAGGGATTTGAATGCAATTTTTTCGTGCTTTTCTCTCAATCATTTTTTTCAACAATTGACACGGACATTACGATACCCATGATTGAATATCAACTAACGGACGTGGAAACTATCACAAATACTCTCACCCAACTGAGTTCATCATCTATATATTTTTTTATTGCATTGTTAAATAAGCATTATTAAATTTCAACTAACTTGCTATGAGATACATTTTTATGTTTTTCTCTGTCTTTTGTACAAGCATTGACATGGGCCGTCATCGCACCCATCTATGTGCTGTATATCCAGTCAACTCAGGACCTTTCATATTAAAACATTTTAAAAAGTGATGCAATTTTGTTTTTATAGAACATTAGTGTTTTATTTCTTATTCCTGTGCTAAAATGTTCTCGTTATTCTTGTGTGGAAATTTGTCGTTTCTTACGCTCGTGAGTATATTATGACAACATTATTTAGATAGTTACCTTTACGTATTGTTTCAATTGTGTGTGTTTTTCTCTCAATCATTTTTTTTCGACAATTGACGTGGGTATTACGATACCCATGCGTGAATATTAACTAAGGATCTTAATGCTTGTACATTTTCAAAAACAATGTTATACATTTCATGTGTCAACTTTATTGGAAATAAAGTAGATTTTCTTTCTTTCTTTCTTTTTCTGATCGACCAGCAGTCACAGACTCAATTTTCGTGAATGCTCAATGAAAACTAAATGAAGACACGATCTATTTATTGTTGGTTATTTTCCAAGTTTATCTTTAAATTAACTCTAGTTTGAGTTGAATTTTGAACTTCAGTTTAACCCACCGCACTTACGCGGTAAAATACTTTTAAACCTTGAATTTTATAATCGTTAACTTACAACAACTCTATGGAAGAAAGATTTTTTCTTATGTTACCGAATTCGTTCCCCCAATCGGAAAAAAAGAGTCCTTTTGTTTTTTTCAAGACGTTAGCGCATCTCAATATTGGGTTTGCAATATCAAATAACTTCAAAAATGATTCCCTCTCTAATTATAAAGACGGGATCCCTAAGTCTGCACTCTCGCGGGTTGTGCTCGAAATTTGTTGTGCACGTTGTGCATCGGAGTCTATTGGGTACAGAACCCTATGTATTCGAGCGACAGAGTGAACTAGGAAGAGCTTCTGTGCTAATCTTATCCATGCATTTCTTTTGCTATCCGCTGCGTGCTCTCACACGACGAAATGTGACCTTCTTGTTCGTTTGGATAATTTCAAAATAATCGCAATTACTTCGAGTCAAACAGATCCCCATGTTTCACGTGCAAATTTTGTCATCATTTTAGTGTTCGTCAGCTTCAATTTGTTTTAGCTATAATCGGATGGGCAAATTGTGAGATGTTTAATTAGATTCCACTTCAACCTGATCACGTTGCAGGCACCCACTGCTCCATCGAACCGGCTCGTGACGTCACCATCGACGTCATTGCTTGCGGAGGGCGCCAAGATTTGTGAGCTTTCAATGTGTACTGAGGATACAATGTCAATTTGTGGTGTGGCCGTTGCATTTTGCATTTCGTATTAATTCGTAGTGTGGATACCGTTTTATGTGTATCGAATTAATTTTTAGTGTGGATATCGCTTTGTGTATTTTGTGTTTATTCGTACTGTGGATACCGATTTATAAGTCTCGAATTAATTTACAGTGTGGATATGGCTTTGCTTAAGGAGATCATCCCACTTTTTCAACTTTTTTCGTCCGATTCGTTTAAAAATTGGCCTGTATATGTCTTGTGTGAAAGTAAACCTTTTTTACTCCTGTCATTTTTTCGATTTAGTCCTTATTTTTTTTGACGAAAATTTGTTTTTTGGTATATTTTTATTGATATTTCAGATTTGAACTCCTCCTTCAGTTATGATGCTAGAACAAAAACAAAGACAGTTTTAGAACCCTTGGAACATTTCTAACAAACTCAAGTTCGGCTTTTTTCAAATTCAAATTTTTTCTATTTTTTCAAAAAGTTTTGAAATTTCAAAAATCAGCAACAATTTTTTTGGGTTTAGAGCTATATATTTCTTCAAAGAATTTGAATTTGAAAAAAAGCGAACTTGAGTTTGTTAGAAATGTTTCAAGGATTCTAAAACTGTCTTTGGATTTGTTCTAGCATCAAAACTCGAGGACTAGTTCCACTTTGGAATGTTGAAAATTAGAAGTGTTGGGTATAAGCAAAAAACGAAATTTTTTGTTGAAGTGTAATATAATGAACAATTGATGTAATTGAATGCAGTTTTAATTTTTATTTCGATACTTTCCATACATAACTTCATATTCAAACTGTGAATTGTGATTTAAAAAAATAAAATTTCTTTCTCATCGACAAAATGATTTCTTTTTTTTCAGTCTGATTCTTATGAAATTTGACTATGATATGTAACCTTTGAAAAGAAACACAACTGATTCTATTCATTTTTTTGATTCAGGCCTTACATTTTGCAAAAATTTGACATATTGATTTTTAGGTATTGATATTTCACTGATATTGATATTTCAAAATGGGACTCCTCCTTCAGTTTTGATGCTAGAACAAAAACAAAGACAGTTTTAGAATCCTTGAAACATTTCTAACAAACTCACGTTAGGCTTTTTTCCATTTCCCATTTGGTCTCTTTTTATATGGGGTCAAAATCGGGAAAAAATGAGAGATTTTGGTCCCCTCCCCCCCCCCCGGGGGGGAGAATTATTGTCCGTAGCGCCATAAAATTTTAGGACCGAATAGTCCACCAACTAAGGGTCCTTTTCCAGCAAAAACAGGAGAAATGACCCCCGGACCGACAGGGGCTTGGCAGGGGCCTGGGATGATCTCCTTAAAACGAGTTAAGAGCTGTAAAAGGTTTGTCACCCTCAAGAGGTGGTAACTGTCGAAATTTAAGGTTCGTTCTCTTGATGAAGACTCTCGATATTCGTTTGTCCTTAGAAAATTACTTAATTTTGAGCTCATATTTTACTTATATTTCTATTGAAGAACCACACTAAAGAATACTTTGACTTTCGAGAACAGTTTAGCTCGGTCCTGTGTACCTTCGACATGAATTTTCAAGTTTATGTGTAGTGTAAATACCACTTCTCGAATTTTGGTGTTTAAATGCAGGTTGGATAGCGCTGAGTTATTTCCATGGTTAGGGCAGCTTAGAGCTTTAGAGAAAGATAGTGTCTCTATGGGCACACACGTTGAACTTCCGATTGTATAACTCACAACACCATGCAAGACTTGCTTCAAAACAAGCGACTTCCAGGAAACGTGGTTTGCGTCTCTTGCTCGTGACTTTTTATAAGACAGTTTATTTGTTTCTTTACCATTAAATTTAGAATGGCAGAATAATTCTGTTCTGTCCTGTAGAATGGCAGAAGAATTCAATAAATATTCAACCACGAAGTGAACGACATTTTCAACTTAAACGAAACTAAGCTCAGTTTCATTTAATCTGCCCTTATTTTCATATCTTTTTGCTTGAGATACGAGCATCATTTGTGCTTCTCAAGCGTATCTGCAAAATATATAAAGTTATAAATGTTTTTACTGTTTCGTTCATTCATAATTTGTTTAATTTGGTACTTATTCATTTACCACTGTTTGTAATTAGAACGAAAAATGAAAACTTTTGCACTGTTGAAACTTCATATTACTCATTTTCCGATAAACCTTCTATCATCCTAACGTTATTGGGATGTTTTATGAACATGAGGAATATATTCTGATTGAGTATTTTTTCGAATATGAGTGTAATATTTGTAATATTATTGTTATTTCATGAACATATATGTTTTACGAAATACAATAAACACTTGTTTAAAAAACGATGTTTTCTTCTAAATAACTAAACAAGATTGTTATTTCGTGCTCGATAGCTATATTTTATGATCACGGTTATGTATTTTTTGGATATGAACGATAATGCTCTAACTTTAAAAGCGGTTTCCTAAACATAGATGATAATTTCTGAACTTGATCGTAGCAAACGCATCATAACAGAGACTGTGCACAGAGTCGTACAGTGGTGCCGTCGACGGTGGTGCTGGCGCATTGCTGGGACACAGTGCAGTTTGTGATGCGGTGAGGCGGTCATTTCTCGGACTTGATTTGTTAATAGTAAAAATAGGTAATTTCATATCAAATAGTTAAGTTTGTGATGCGGTGAGGCGGTCATTTCTGGGAGTTGATTTTTTAATGGTTAACGTAGTTAAGTTTAAACAATTTGTCATTTTTATTAATAGAATTCCGAAAATTAGCCCCATTTCCTCTCCTGGCCTAGATGCTTGAAAAGCGTACTAGCTACACAGGGGGGTGACTATCACTGCGTCCTGATTTTCATTTGATTAAAAAAAGTATTTATTTTGATCGGGAACAGGAGGGGGGTCATAGAGACTTTTAAGAGTATAAGTTTTTGGGTCTTAAATTTAAGTGCAAAGCTTAAAGGAGTTGTGAAAGTAGAAGGAGTGAGAGTACCAACGGAGGTCGGAGTTGGAGAATTAGAGTGAAAACGTAACGTGTTGGAGACAGAATACGACAGGGATCATGTCATATTAACTGCGGAATAATGGAATAAACTAAAAAAGTACTACAAGGGAAGTATGTGCAGTGGACGCAGGTCAAGTACTACCTACAATACTTCAAATAATGCGAAAGAAATTTTCTTTAACTCGAAGAGCCTTGGGTACGATGGGAGCTTCAGTATATTTCTTTCCTATAATCTCTGTCATTTAACATGCACAAGCAATCGTTGACCAGTGATTTACGAACTCAGTTAATCGACGTTCATTTACCTGATCTTTTTTCAAGTACAGAGTGTTAAAATTTCAAGAGGTTTAAGTTATAAAAATCATAGCTTTAAAAATAAAGTTTTTTCCCAGGTATCACAGCGACGGTTTGTGGAGACCGTATGAAAAAACCGAGACATCAAATGCTCTGAGAATGGCCGTGTTATGTCAGCCGTACTACCTCAACTCTGAGAGTAAGTTTTGAGGCAATCTCTAGTCTGACAGTAGGTTCTTTGTCAATTTCCACTGTGAGAATAAGTTCTGAGTCAATCTCTACTTTGAGAATAAGTTCTGTATCAACCTCAACTCTGAGAGTGAGTTCTGAGTCGATCTCAACTCTTAGAGTGAGTTCTGAGTCAATCTCAACTCTGAGAGTGAGTTCTGAGTCAATCTCAACTCTGAGAGTGAGTTCTGAGTCAATCTCAACTCTGAGAGTGAGTTCTGAGTCAATCTCAACTCTGAGAGTGAGTTCTGAGTCAATCTCAACTCTGAGAGTGAGTTCTGAGTCAATCTTTACTCTGAGAGTGATTTCTTTGTCAATCTCAGTTCTGAGAGTATGTTCTGTGTTTGCCTTTACGTGAAAAGTGTTTTTTGTGCTTACCTCGATTATGAATTCTAAATTCTATATTCCATTTTCTCCACCGTACATGTACTCTATTTCCTCTTTAAAATTTCGTTCCCTTTCCATTTTTGAAATTCCTCAATATTTTCACATTTCATGCTCCCTTCGATAACTTATAAATCCCATAACCCTATTCTCCACTTTACTTACATTCTATTTTTCCTTCAATGATGTATTTAATCATATTTCCAGAAATATATTCCACTCAGCATTTTCCATTCTTCATTCCAAATTCTACATCCCATATTTCCTATCACGCTTAATTCTACGCTTCGAATGCAAATAGGTCTTATGCAAGTCCCTGCAAATGAATGGTACATTTGCCGGAGCGAAATATCCTCCGGTGATAGAAAAAACGGAAAATTTTGCCAATGCATTCCACAATCTATTGTGTGATCCATTCCACACAGTTTGCGGGCGCCGGCCCCGCTACCAGAGCACAGGAACCCTCCTCAACTTGGACCAGTACTTAATTGTACGTTCATTTTCATACGCTAATGTATTCCATTCCCCACAGTTTGCGGGCGCCGGCCCCGTTACCAGAGCACAGGAACCCTCCTCAACTTAGACCAGTTCTTCATGCCGCAGAACAGGTGGCCGTGGGTGGCAGGGCTGCTGCGCGACAGCGTCTACGTCTGCAGCGCCACGGTCATCAACCCAGTGTTCCTCCTCACGGCGGCCCACTGCGTCACTCGGTGGGTTGACTTCAAACGAACTTCATGGATCGTTTAACTTTAAAATTCTGGTTTGTGGGAAAATTTGGAAGTATTTTCAGTTTTTAACGTGGGAGGAAGAGAGTGAAATGCAGGTTTATTGAATAGAGAGATCTCCCTGTACTCACTCTTATTCGCCTTTTCCGTTTCCTACATTACCATAGGAGCTGTTCTCTCCGAAAAATGCACCGCTCAGTTGTTGGGAATAGAACAAGGCACATTCTCCTTCGAAGAGTAACGCTCTGTATATGCATCCCGAAGAAGACATTGTTAACTGTACGTTTTGACCATGTTAGCGGTCTATGTTAACCGTGTCAATCTTGCAGCTGTTAATTTAAAAAAAAAATTATGCGTAATGCAGTGCAGGTTCAATGGCTGAAGGAAGAAAATATCATATTAATCCCCTGGATACGATGATAATAGTGAAAATTATGTATTTGAATACAGTACAATAGAACGTGTTCGAGAAAATGTATCTGTATTACATGCATGTTAGCATAAGCTCGTGTGTATATTTGGTGAGGGTGACGCGTTTTTTGGGTATTAATTATACTGAAATCTTGTCAATATTGCCATTTTCACGTGATTTTTCGCACGTGGGCTTGAGATGTTGCGATGTTGACGCCGTGTTGATGATGTGTCGCTGCAGGACGCAAGAGACGAGCACGGAGACGATGGAAGTGCGGGACCTGAAGGTGCAGTTGGGACGCTCCCTCGTCAGGAGGGTGAGTGCACGTCACTGAAATAGGTGTTGCCTCGTCAGGAGGGCGAGGGCACGTCACTGAAATAGGCTAAATTAAACAAGTGAACACGAATTACACCTCTCAACCATGGGTCATAAGTGAACCATTTATGATAACCCATTTGAAAATTTTTTCTTCACTCACCATGCATGAACTTAATTAGAACAAGCATCCCTTTAGTGAGCGATGCATTGACCCACTATGTCATTGGTTCTTAAATAAATTATTTGGTACGGTTTTTTGACTGATTGTTGCTATCAGCCTACTACATTATTCCGCACCACTTACTGCAAGATCATAGATATAATCCTGCAAGACAATTTGACACGACCCAGTGTCAGGTGAATGGTATCAGAGTTGAGTAACATTGGCACGATCTGTTAGCAGGCGATGAGCAACAGCTTGCATCATAATTTGGTACGGCCTGATGTCAGAAGATTGGCATCAGCCTTCAATATAATTTGGCACAACCTGTTGACAGGTGATTGACATCAGCCCACACCCCGACTACCAAGCCGGCCAGAGCCCCGTCAACGACATCGCTCTCATCCACCTCGAGTTCCCACTCAAGTTCCACTCGAAGCTGTACCCCGCCTGCGTCGCCACCGCCGAGGTGGACCCCACTATCGATGCTGTCGTGAGTTTCTAGTTAATTGTTAAGATTTTTATTGTAGTATGAACGACGATGTAAATGGACGTTAGATTATGCGAGTAAATTACAAAGATCTTCATTGCTGTATGAATGACGATGTAAATGGTCATTAGATTTTGTAACGAAAATGCAGAATGCAGTGAGTGCAGTGAGGCAGTGAGGACGTCTGTGTCTTTGCTCCGAAACAAAGTGCCCAACTGGTTAATGATCATGCATTTCTAACCAAAAAAGAGTGCCCACTCAGACCATGAGAATCCAAGAATAAATTTTATCTAACCAAATTAAAAAAATCGAACAAAAAGGTGATATTCCATCAGAACAAGCACTCAACCCTTGCTTCTTTTTGAGAGTGTCTCCCTTCTCACAAGATGGCGACAAGCCCAACCAAGGACAACAACAGCGAGGGTATGCTGGAGCTTGACTATCCAGACGTACAAGGCCTGCCAAAACAGACTAAGCAAGTACTTTCCATCCTAATTGATCTCTTTAAATCAGTAATGAAGAAATTTCAAAGCGAAATTAGTGACTTGAAAACGATGATTGAAACACTAACGAAGAAAGAATCAAATCAGAATGCAAGGATTGAAGAACAAGATAAGTAGATAAATACCATAGTCTCTCGTCTAGAGCGACTCGAACGGAAAGAAGAACGTGAAGAATTGGACAACAAAAAACGCACTTTGGTTATATCAGGGGAACTGCCGCAATCACGTCCTGAAGAAAATTGCATAGAAACGGTGTGCCATCTCCTGAAGGACCAACTCAAAATCAACCTGAGTAACTCTGACATCACCACAGCGAGTAGATTGGGAAAAAACCTCCACCCGGAAACGTCGATAGAAGAAACATTTCTTTTGAGCTACGAAAATACGAAAAGAAGCAAGAAGTTCTGACAGCCTGCCGTGTTACAAAACCGGAATAACTCTACGTGAATGAATACTTAGTACCTTCGCGAGCAAGTATAATGTACACTCTGAGATTGGCCAAACGAAAATTTCCGGAACAAATAGGACCCGCAAGAAGTTTGGATGGCAATATCAACGTCTTCTCTCCAAAGATACCTGGCCAAGTAACTCAGAGACCTCTAACCATCAATACACCTGAAGAACTAGACAAGTACTTGCTGCAACATGTCGGCAAGTCCCCAGAGGAAATTCTTCGTGATTAGTATTTTTTTAGACTGACGTATTGAGTTTAATATTATTTTGATATCTGTCCACATGTTTTCTTCTTGATTTCTGATTGAATTACCTTTACCTCTTCAAGGCATCCACGTCGACCTTACAGCCTTGTTTTGCTGCTTACTAAATTGTTTTTCAATTTCTTTCTTTCTCCTTTTTATCGAATGCTCATACCGAACTTGCTGCTCAGACTTAACTCGTGTATGTGTTTCTGAATCTGGAAACAATTTAGATAGTCAAAATTTTTTAAATTCCATAAATAACTTCACTCTCACTTCGTTTTAAATCCATTTCGTCCTTGCTACATCTTATAAGTATTATATGCGGAAACCACTGGTACGACAGCCTTGTAACTACATTATTTGCCATTTATGATCCCTAATGTTCCTGCTCATGGACTGAATTTGCGCTCTCCTTATGAAATCATACTAGGTTTTAAACAGTTTAGACTAATAATCTGTGTGTTTTTAGTTTCTCTTTTTTTTAATTTAATTCTTAGTAGGAATGTCCTTATTTTTACCTTGATCCTGTAGTTTTTATCATTTATATTTTTACGTTACATTTTACTTACTGTCTCTTGATGCTAATGATTGACCATGTTGACATATTCGACAATATTGATCCAGATCTCAATCATTTGAATAGACTGCACCCAAACCTAAATGAAACTGGAAACTGTAAATACCTAAATATTAAAAAATTCAATGAATCGATGAGGAAGACCTGTAACGATTTTTCTCTATTATGTTGGAACTGTAGATCCATTTATCCGAAAATAGATGAAATATCTTGTACTATCACTGAGCTGAACAGCAATTTTGATGTTCTCAGTTTCACCGAAAGTTGGCTAGACGACTCATCTAAAGACCTGATTCAAATTCAAAACTATTATAGCCATCATTCACTCCGTAGTAACAAACGTTGTGGTGGCATCAGTACGTACATATCTAAACATATATCTTCGAAAGTTACTTTAAGTGCAACTATGAATCGTGAACATATTGAGACCTTATTTATAGAACTAACGAAAAATGATAAACGGATTGTGCTTGGGACAGTATATAGGCCCCCAACAGCTTGTAACGTCTCTTTCCTGAACGAGCTTCAAAGCATTATATCTCAGTTCAACAAGTCTCTATATAATGACATAATAATCTGCGGGGATTTCAACTACGATCTTCTACAATATGATAGCTGTGAGCAAATCTCAAACTTCATAAATGTTTTTCAGTCTAGCTCCTTCCTTCCAATCATCACGAAACCTACACGTGTTGCTTCTGAATCGGCTACGTTACTCGATAATATTTTTATGTTAGATCCGACTGATTTTCTTACCGGAATAATAATTTCTGACTTATCTGACCATTTCCCGGTGTTTCTCATCAAGAAAAATGTCTATAATCCTTGTACCAGCCCACAGGCTGATACTTATTCATTTCGTTGTGTAAACGAATACAACTTGGGAACAATGCAAACTGTTCTAGAAGAATTATTGCCATCATTAGACGTCTATGAACGGGACAATAATGCGATTAACATTGATGAAGCAATACTAAATTTAACTGAAATTATAACGATCGCATATAACCAGTGTTGTCCAATAATCACCCGCACAATTACGCCGAAAAATAGACAAAAGCCCTGGATTACTGAAGATATCGTGATCAATATAAAGAAACGTCAAGCGTACCTAGCCTTACTATACGAAGGGCGAATATCTAAAGTAACATATAACAGATTCAGGAATCATGTGACAAATCAAATACGAACCTCAAAACGAGACTACTTCACGCGCAAATTTACTGAATACAAAACTGATATTAAAAAAACTTGGCGCCGGCTTAATTCATGCTATAAACCGAATAATAATACTACGAAAACAATTGAGTCCGTCGTTCACGAAAATGTAAAATACCACGAGAAAAAAGATATTGCAACTGTGTTTAACAACTTTTTTGTAAACATAGGAAAAAATATAGCCGATAGTGTCTTCAGTGAACCCAGAGACCACTTGCAATACATGGACCATGTCCGTGAACCTAACTCTTTCTTTTTCACGCCAACTAATCCCTCCGATGTAATTACGTGTATAAACAACTTGAAAAATAAATCAAGTGGATTGAAAAATTTTTCTGCTAAAGTTCTTAAGGCTATAGCTGATATAATAGCACCGTGCATATCTTATATTGTCAACCAATCCCTTTCTCAAGGTATCTTCCCCAACTCTTTCAAAATTGCGAGAGTCACCCCTATTTTTAAAAATGGTGATAAAAACTGCATTACCAATTATAGACCTATCTCTGTACTACCAATTATTAGCAAAATATTCGAGAAAATTGTGTATAAAAAAGTGTATTCGTATTTTGAACAAAAATCTTTCCTCTGCGACAAACAATACGGTTTTCGTTCTAAGAAATCTACGACACAAGCTGTATTAAATCATTTGCAATACCTTTATTCTAATATAGATGAATGAAAGCTTGTTTTCTCCGTATTTCTTGACTTTCGAAAAGCATTCAATTGTGTGGACCATAACGTATTACTCTCGAAACTACATTGTTATGGCATTCGAGGGGCTGCCCATGATTGGTTTAGATCATACTTAGCAAATCGGAAACAATACGTTGTCATTGACGACGCAAAATCAGACCCACAGACAATTAGCCATGGGGTTCCACAAGGATCTGTCCTTGGGCCTCTCCTATTTCTAATTTTTATCAATGATATCATTAAATCTACATCATTCTTCAAATTCATACTTTTTGCCGATGACAGTACCCTTTCTGCGGTCCTTCCAGACCAAAATCCCGCTAGGATGGCGGAGCGTATAAATAATGAACTTCATAAGGTTTCATTGTGGCTTAAAGCTAATAAAATAAGCCTTAATATCGATAAAACAAAATATATTACATTCTCACACAAGAAAAATAAATCTCTCCCACGCATTCAAATTGGCGAAGGTGAAATCGAAGAAACCAACTCAAGTAAATTCCTCGGCATCATAATAGACAAACATCTAACCTTTAAAGAGCACATCACTCATATTAGTTCTAAATTATCAAAATCTATCGGAATCCTAAATAAAGTTAAGAATTTCCTGCCTGAAACAGCCTTACAAATGCTCTACCGAACGCTCATTTCACCATGCTTGCAATACGGAATAGAAGCATGGCACGGAACTGATAAAAATAAAACCAACAAAATTTTTACCCTGCAAAAAAGAGCCATAAGAGCGGTAAAGAATCTAGAATATAATGCTCACACAAATGACTCATTCAAAAATTTACGAATACTTAAGCTCTCGGATCTCTACAAAATCTCCATTTGCAATTTCATTTACAAAACATTAACAAATGATGGCGACAATAGCCTAAAACAACTATTAACTACGCAAACTGGTCATCACGACCATTTAACCCGAAATAGAAGTAAATTCATGCTTCCTTATTACTCAAAGGATCGGTCACAACACAGTATCCTCTTCGTTGGAACTAAAACTTGGAACTCAATACCTGCGGAGATCCGTGAAAGTAATTCTTATAAGGTATTCAAAAAAAGTCTTGAGTCTCACTTCCTATCAGATTAATAGTCGTGTAAGATCACAGAGTCAAACCTTGTCCCCTACATAACTGGTCCTAATAATGTAATTTGCCTTGATTAATTTCGCCGATCTTCAGTCTGTTCTTGAATCGTTTGTCGAATATACTGTTAAATCTAGTCCATATGAACTATATTGTGAAATGAAGTATCTAATTTCGAGTTACTTATCTCATTGATCAGTCTAATGCGTCTCTAGTTTAAGTGAATTAGGTTAAACATTATTGTACTCCTAAGACTAACCTTGATGGTAGGATGCCCTAGAAGTCACTGAACTTATTCGGGCCCACAGGTAGCTATACTCAAATTTGACCATTGTACTAGACTTAAGAAACACTTTATCTCTGTATCACCTGTGGTAAATAAATTGTTTAAATTGTTTAAATTGTTTAAAATATAAAGATCTTTTTTGCTGTATGAACGACGATATAAATACTCCAAATCATTAGATTATACGAGAAAAAACTGTAAATGCTGGTGTCCGCTACAATATGTATTCGTTCAATCAACTGGAGATTGTGGTGTTTTCTCATGAGTATCTCGATTCCTTTTTTATCGATTCCTATTTTTATGCTAGTTTTCGACCCCAAACGAAGCAGGTTATCGTGTTACCGTGTGACTGGGGTCTTGCTTAGTTGCCAATGCGAGGTGTGTAATTTAATTTCTGATGCTAACAAAACTGAGCATCAAATCTAACATTATACATTAAATAAAGTACTGTTCGGTTGTCCCTCACGTCAACAGTCACTAGAAAATGGTCGCAAAATAAAATAAAAATATCCATTGGATCAGTCTTTTCTCACAAATTTTGAACCATTATTTGTATATTGGGAGACATTCTTTGATACGACAAATGCTGAGAAATATGTTAGCATTCGTTTCACGAGTACAGCCTTAGAAATACTGTTTTTAGATCCTACTTTGTTTTCCTTCTTTAGTCATTCAAAGTCCTGCTGCCATTTTTGGAACAGAACCACATTTTCTGCTCTATCTGGTTCCATGATTCATTGTTACTAGATTGGTCACTTTAGTGAAGTTTCTCGTATTCTTTTCAATGAAGACTTCTACTTTCATTCACCGTCTTCCCTCATGATCTTGATGGATGCAGGCATTCAACCGCAGCCACGGCTTCAAAAAATATGAGTACGGCCTTCAACTGAAGCGCATCACACCGGACTGTTCCGTCGAGGATGACCCTTGCACGCCCCAAATAGCCCTCACGTCTGCACAGTTCTGTGCTGTGGGACTAGGTCAGTCGCGCAGGCCTCGGCAACTTAACTCTTTATTTTTACTCTCATTTACGTTATTGCAATCATTGCTGTTCAACTGATAATGGCATCACGTTTTTACTGATATCAAATATGAAAAGAATTGCTACTTGGCTGTGAACTTCGAAGAACACTTTAGGGTGCCAATTCGACTGGAAAAATTTCAACTGGAAAATATTTTGACACATCTGTACATGCTTCTATCGTTCTTGACACATACTTCTATCGTTCCCGAGGTCATGTTAATTGTGATAACATTGGGGCACATTAATCATAATTACACAATTAGATTTTTGCGTTTGATGATGCTAACGTAGCAACATTGGGGCACATTAATTGTGATCGTTACATTGGAATACTACTATTGACACTGCTCATATAGGTATGAAATTTTGGAACACATTAATCATAATTGTGCCATTAGATTTCCACGTTTGACCACGCTAATGTCGCAACATTGGGGCCCCTGCAGAAGACCAAAGCAACAGTCTGAGCGGCGGCTCGTCAGGTGGTCCGCTACTGCAGAACCTCGTCACGAACGACGTTGATGAGGCTTGGACGGTGACGGGCGTGACGTCATATGTGTCGGAGGCTGGCGGGTGCACCACACCACGCACGGTGTTCACCGCCGTCCACACGTTCACGCAGTGGATACTCTACTCCGTCCAGGATTTGCACCTCACACTTTGTATGCAGATGATGTTCAAATTGCAATAACAAGTTCTGTATCGGAAATACCACAGACGCAAATTGAAGCCGAAACTTTACTGACTTACCTGAAATCATGGTACGACCGAAATGGTCTCAAATTAAATGCTAATAAAACACAATGCATTATTTTCGGATCCAATGACGCCATTAAAAAAACTTCAGATCTTACTCTCACAGTTGGAAATGATAAAATTAATGCATCAGAATAAGTTAAAAACCTAGGTATCTGGTTCGATAGAAACATGTCCTTCAAATCTCACGTTGAGACTACTTGCAACAAAATCTACGGAACTTTAATGTTTTTTCCTCGTATAAAAAGTATGTTAGACGAAAAATCCAGATTATTAGCCATTCAATCCCTTGTGTTATCGCGCATTGACTACTGCAGCCTAGTATGGGGAGACTTCCCTCAATACCTTCAAAGGGATTTACAAAAATGCGTAAACTTCGCAGCCAAGGTGGTATGCAACGGTAATTTCAAAAGAAGCGATCACGTAACCCCTCTCCTTAATAAACTCGGCTGGATTCCTATTCAAGAAAGGCTCCTCATGCAGAGGACCGAATACGTATTCTCCTCGTTGTGTCTTCCTCAGAGCAATGCTGAGATAGTGCGTTTCCATCCACCCACTGTAACCAACCAAAAGCCGAACAGAAACAATAATGTCTTAGTCAACTATCGTTCATCTCACATAGGGCAGAAGGCTCTGTCAATATCAGGTGCCTTACTGTGGAACAAACTTCCCCTGAGTATTAAAATCCCTCAAAGACCGAGAGAATTTAAAGCCAAAAATAATCCGTCATCTATCGTCTCAACGATAATTCCTTGTTACAAAACATACTGAACACGTACTGACAAATCTCATTTTGCCTGGTATCTCCATTGCTTAATATTCTCTCTTGCTCATTTTCTTTATAATTCAAGAAATCACATAACAGTCTTGAAGTATTCGATCGCCTATACGCTGCTATCGCCTATTATGATTTGGTCGCCCTTACGCTGGGATTTGCAAGCATATTTACTTGAATACGTGTGTACGTATATCGGTGTGCATGTGTGCACAATACACCTGTGTGCACTGGACTAGCAACTGGTATATAAACTACAAATACCAGACTTTTTTCTCACTCCCAACTTCTAACACTACCCAACACATCATTCCATTTTATCATTGTAAGGCAATCCAAAGCTTAAACATCTTGTACATGTAAAATGTGGTACCTATGTATATTTATCAATTGCAGGCATTTTGCGCCATATTTCAAAGATAATGTGATTTTTTTCCTAATATGACACCCTTATAAAACATTCATGTTTCTCCCTTCGTCACGTACAAAAATGCTCTTTGTAGGCTAGTGTAGTGCAAATTATCATATAATTTCTTACGCTCTAGAATAAATTATAACAACTGCACTTATAAGCCTTGTGTGCTTCTGGAAATATTCTGTACTTGGGAACCGTTGTAGAAAGATCGCTTTCATGTTTCTGACTAAGGTAGACTGTTTTGTGCCACTATTTTTAGTTCGGTAATTTTATAAAATTCATGCCATAATAAAAGATATTTTCTCCGATTCCCTCGATTGGAATGCTAGTTTATACTGATTAGTTTACGCTGATATTTGCGCACCTGCTTACTTGTGCATATGTGTACTTGTGGCACACTATGCGTACGTAGATAGGTGAATGTGTCACTACGTAATACTTCATTTTACTTGATTATTGTACAGCATCTATAACGTATATATATGCAAGTATATTTGTTGCGCAATCACCCACATATGATAGTTAAGACGCTTATCGACCAATGATCTTTTCGATACAATATTAAATAAAACATCTTTACAATATTTCATTAGAAATTTTAAGCAGCAACACATACTGAACGAGTTGTCGCGAATCTTCCTTTGCTCATTATCCCATATTTCAGAACATCGCACAGCATTTTTATAGAACGCGCATATATCATGATTGCCTCGATGCATAGAAATGTATTTGTGTATGTTTACGTGTTAGGTGTATGTATGTGCGTAGGTATGTGTGGGCATGTGTATGTGTATATATTTACATGTATCGAGAGTTCAAAGTCAAGTCACCCCCAGAAACAGTTAATGAATCTGGTACGGGAAGCTGCTGCTTCCACAAGGTTTTTCAAATAAATAAATGTACGAGGAGTTCGCGAGAATCGAACTCAGGACTATAAATCACCGCGCTAGCACGCTATCGACCGCGCTATCGATAACCCTAAAAGATGATCGAGGCCCAACGAAAGCAATGCTTGGCACAGTGAAAGCAGGCACGCACTTGGCCCGACAGATATATTTTATTCCCTTATGTATCGAGAGTTCAAAGTCAAGTCACCCCCAGAAACAGTTAATGAATCTGGTACGGGAAGCTACTGCTTCCACAAGGTTTTTCAAATACTGTGCCAAGCATTGCTTTCGTTGGGCTTCGATCATCTTTTAGGGTGATCGATAGCGCGGTCGATAGCGTGCTAGCGCGGTGATTTAAAGTCCTGAGTTCGAGTCTCGCGAACTCCTCGTACATATATTTACATGTATATATGCACATATGTGTGTACTATAGCCGAGAACTGGCATTTTAACTGAAGAAAATTGTTTTTTTTCTGTTCACTCTCAACTTGTAACATTACCTAACTCGTCATCTCTTTATTATTGTAAAGCGTTCTCGTAGAAAAACTATACATTTGTTGTGTGATCATCCATTTATATTTAAATAAAATGCTTATCAACTAATGACCGTTGTGTTAAAATTGCTTAATTAGAAATACAAATCTTGTAATTTTCGTGGTCCCCATGCTTATATATATGTATATTTATATTTTTCGTGCTTCCTTAAAATGACATTTTTGAACATCTTCCGAAACAAACAATTCTAATACTATTGCCTGGCGTCACGAATTGCGAAGTTTCATATCATGAATACGTAAATTGTCAGAGGTGTTCTCAACCCACAATGAAAATGCACCGTCCATGAAATTGTGTTGTCTCTTATAATTATCATTATGTGTATCGTCAAATGTAGATTAAGCAAGATTAGGATTACATAGCCCTGAATCAATTCTTTTCGACTAGTGACATGAGTATTGCAATACTCATGTGTGTGTATCACCTAAGTGTAATAACTTTAAGATATTTTAAAAACCAATGATGGTACTTTTGTACCATCTCTATTGGAAATACAATGTTTTTCTTTCTTCCTTTCTCATACTTGACAACATTTCTGAGCTGTCCGCGGCCGCTAGGATATGATGAGGACCGCTATCAGTGTTCCAGTGGTTTTATTACGAACGTTGCATTGTTGGCGCATGCGTAGGACCGTTGTTTGTAGCATATCGGTAGGTCCATCGTTCTTGGAATATCTGTAGGACCGTGAATCTTGTCCTATCAATCGGATTGCGACTCTTGCTTTATGGATGAGACTCGTGCCTTATCAGTTGGTCTGGAGCTGTAAATCTGTGGACCTTGACTCTTACTTTAAAGACTGTGACTCTTGTCCTATGAGCTGAACCGTGACATTTGCTCCATGAACTATGACTCTTGGCCCCTTAATTGGACTGCGACTTTTTTCCTATCAGTTAGACGTGATTCTAGCTGTACCAATTAGGCCGTGACTGTATCCACATCAGTTGGAATCGGACTTTCAGAATCCCTTCTACTCATGACCTTTTCTTTGGGTATTCTAATACTCACGAGGTAGTGAACTTCATAACCATATTGTAGAAGAAAGTCACAGGCTGCATTGGTTTATCCTAAGGTGCTATGCAGTTTGAATGGTCACTTCTTACCTTAAATAGAAAATGAATAGCAAGATTGGTATCAATAAAATGGAGAGAACCCTGTAGACCGTAAAAACATTTATCCTTCTGAGAAATACGATGGAAATCATAAATGAAAATTGATGTTATGTGTACTGGCGCATCTTCAGCTACGAACAGTATACTGTAGTTAACTGGATAGGAACACAAAATGGGTAAAGTAGTTAGAACATGAAGCTAAGAGTACTAAAATCAGAACTAAAACGTAAAATCAGCCGCAATAAAATAGAGAAAAGAAACATCGTAGTTCCTTATCCATAAACAAAAGTTAGGGACGAGAACTAAGATATTTGTTTAAATTGGTTTTGGTTTTGAAGATAAACCACGATTTTAAAGTCCGCAGGTCTGAAAAAATCTAATTTTTGCTAAAAAATACCTATTGATGTTGACAGGGATCAGCGCTCTGATCAGCGTGTTCCCATAGCGCTGAGTGAGAGGGATCGTTTAACACGTTGACTGCGATGGGTTAAAATGAAATTCAACATTTATATCGAAAATGGAATCAAAAGTTGTTAGCAATTTTATATGTAAATACCAAACATTAACTGGGTGCATTAAATACCATTTATTTCAAATGATTGTTGAAGTTTTCAACCGGCCCATCGATAGGTCGTTTCACTGCAGGATGAACTTCACACGACCCATCGATCGTTAGGTCGTTTCACTGCAGGATGAACTTCACACGACCCATCGGTGGGTCGTAGCGGAAACAACTTGTTAACAGATTTTTGATCCGGTAACTCCTGTCTCGCTGCTCAGCCTTTCAGGAGCCTAAAGCATGGATGGTAATCCCCAAGTATTCTGATGCCCATTGTGCACAACTAAATTGATAAACCAGAGAGATAAGTAATGCACAGAAGTTTCTCCTGGCGCAGAAACACAGATGTTATGTTGGGCTTGTGAACTAGTGTTATTCAAAAGTTTATGCCAGAAAATTATTCAACGAGTAATGTTCTTTCCTTTATATTCTTAGCCTCCGATCTGAGGTCAAAATATGGAAACATGAGAGAGCGTGATGTATCCGCAGGTAAATTATTTTCCTAGAATGATAGTCAAAATTGAATGGGACTCTACTAAAATTGCGATAGGGTAAAAACAGATGAAACTCCATTAGCTGGAAAATTATTTTCAGAATGCTAACTCATGAAAAATATTGAACGAACAAGTATTTAACATAGACTGTATTAACTAACTTTTAAAAGAAACTGAGCTTGAAAACCTGCCGTGTGAAACTATATAAGCTCGTACTCAAACTTAACAATCCGTTGCGAGAAACTTGACACTCAAGCCGATCATTTTTTTTTTAACTAATGCAATCCAAAACTGACGTTCGATTTCCCCCATCAGTATACATTTTAAATATAATGCTATAGTTAACAATAAAGTGTTCAATGAGAGAGCTAACAAATTCTTAGGCATTCATCGTTGGCCTCAAGCGCATTTCAAGAAAAGATTTTACTCGCACCTGCGACTACGAATTCAAAACTGATAAATTAGTGTTCTCTAAACTGATATTGGAAGTGTAATTGCATATTCGTGAGCGCATTGTGGCTAATTCCACATTATTAAAAGTAAATTGTGTCTTATTGTACAGAAGTAAAAACTGTAGCTCGCCGTTTAAATAAAGTCATTTTACCCACCGTTCATGAGCCCAGACTGTGTGTAGTTTTGATGTATTTAAATGTATCTTGCGTACACAGCCCGTCAATAATGATGGCGTTCAACCATGTTCGATGAAGCTCTGAAATCATTTATTTGGTTGGTGTGTAAACTGAACAAATGCACTTGCCCTAAAAATATCCGTGATTTAAGTATTTCATAAATATCCGTAAGGTAATGGAGCCTGCATGCGTCATTCATAGGCTAATTACTCGGAGATAATATTAGCGCAGCGTTGGAAACTTTATTGAAGTGAAGAATATCAAGCTTGTTGTTTGTTCCTTTCCGCACTTGTTCCAAATCCAGAGGCCGTTTTTTACTCTTTTTGTTGAATGAATGACGTCGAAGATTAACGTGTAGATTTTTTCTAATGAATGCGTGAATGCGTTCAAAACAATCTACAAATGAATGCGCGAATGCTAAACAAAAATATTTAAGGCGTTTGTTTTACTTGAAATACAAAGTTGATCTCTTGACTCTTTTCTACCAAAACTTGAAAAGTATCGTACTCGCTCGCAAAACAGAAATAGATTTCAATTGGATGTATTGAATGATGAAACAATTTCTTAAATACTCAATAAAGAATACAAAACTCGCGTAGAGGGAAATTAGAATTTCATCAATCGAGTATCCGACTACGAGTTGAACTATAAGAATATTGTTTGAGTGAATTAATGCGAAGGATGTCTTCAGCACGTAAAGTTAACAAATCTTATTCTTATTGCCCCGCGTTATTCACTGATTTTTGCAAAAGAGCCACTTCGGTTAAACGCATTGATTGAGAGCCGCAGCTACTGTAAGTTAGCATATATTATATAAATTATATATTAAATAACTAATTTATATATTTTCGAGACCCGAGAATTGAGTCATCACGAGCTGCGCAATGAATATCACTGCTACAGACACTTACCGGACGGAACGCACCCTCTGACGCTCTGGCAACACGTGAATCATGACTCAGAGTTCATCAGTTTCGTGACTCCATCAGCGGATATCAGAGAGCTCGTACACACATGTGACACGCGGCATGTTAAAGGCGCAATGCCATTTTTTCTCGGCCTAGCGAATTAAACGGCGGTGTACACCAGCATCAAATGGAACGTTGCTTCCAATTGCAACTATGCTGCACCACGGCGGTTGCAAAAAATAACAGAAATTATAAACTACCTGTTGAAAGAAAAGTGAAAAAAGAAAAAACGTTTATTTTCAAAGTTGCTACATGAGATACATGCCAACATATTGGGAAGGATGAACAGGGGAATATCGAAAACAGAGATGAAACTCCGCTCTAGCGTCTTCGGTGGTGAAACGTTGTATATAATAATAGTTCAAAGAGCTCGGTTCTCATGCCTTTTATTGATAACATCCTTGGAATACTCAGATACTCGTCGTACGTGAAATAACATTCGAAAAATACAAAATTCGTGTGCCAAGTACAAGCTGCAAAATATTGACTTTATAAGTATGGAGAAAAACGTCAATTGTGACGGGCTGGTAACCGGATTCTAGGTAGCAAATTTAAATTTATATGTACAGTACAAAGATAATCTGCTACACAAGTGACACCTGCAAAAAATTGAAGGGCACCGCAAAGTTTACCTCAAACGTTGTTGCTTTTTTTATTTTAAAAATAACTTTTAGCTCACTTGATTTTCACTTCTTGAAGTAACATATAATTACTTAATACATTTTGTAGATTTTGTAACTCAGTTTGTTATAAAATTGTCTCACGTCACGAGAGTGAACATACGAAATGTGAGCACTGCTCGTTAAGGATTCGCTACTGCGTCAAAGTTGATTGTGCATCTAATACTTTAATCATACCCTGCACCATGTATGGTTCTGCATCTAATGCTTTAACCATTCCCTGCACCATGTATGGTTTTGCATCTAATGCTTTAACCATACCCTGCACCATGTATGGTTTTGCATCTAATGCTTTAACCATACCCTACACCATGTATGGTTTTGCATCTAATGCTTTAACCATACCCTGCACCATGTATGGTTTTGCATCTAATGCTTTAACCATACCCTGCACCATGTATGGTTTTGCATCTAATGCTTTAACCATACCCTGCACCATGTATGGTTTTGCATCTAATGCTTTAACCATACCCTGCACCATGTATGGTTTTTCATCTAATGCTTTAACCATACCCTGCACCATGTATGGTTTTGCATCTAATGCTTTAACCATACCCTGCACCATGGATGGTTTTGCATCTGATGCTTTAACCATACCCTGCACCATGTATGGTGTTGCATCTAATGCTTTAACCATACCCTGCACCATGTATGGTTTTGCATCTAATGCTTTAACCATACCCTGCACCATGTATGGTTTTGCATCTAATGCTTTAACCATACCCTGCACCATGTATGGTTTTGCATCTAATGCTTTAACCATACCCTGCACCATGTATGGTTTTGCATCTGATGCTTTAACCATACCCTGCACCATGTTTGGTTTTGCATCTAATGCTTTAACCATACCCTGCACCATGTATGGTTTTGCATCTAATGCTTTAACCATACCCTACACCATGTGTGGTTTTGCATCTAATGCTTTAACCATAACCTGCACCATGTATGGTTTTGCATCTAATGCTTTAACCATACCCTGCACCAATGTACAAGGAGCTCGCGAGACTCGAACTAGGACCATAAATTACCGATCCGGCACGCTATCGACTGCGCTATCGATCACCCTAAAAGATGATCGAAGCCCAACGAAAGCAATGCTTGGCCCAGTGCAGGTACGTGCTGTCCCGACATATATTTATTCCCTATTGTATCGAGAGTTCACAGTCTAGTAACCCCCAGAAACAGTTAATGAATCTGGTTCGGGAAGCTGCTGCTTCCACAAGTTCAAATGATATTAATGTACAAGGAGCTCGCGAGACTCGAACTCAGGACTATAAATTACCGCGCCGTAATTGGCGCCTATAAATTACCGCAAAACCATGTATGGTTTTGCATCTAATGCTCTAACCATACCCTGCACCAAGTATGGTTTTGCATTTAATAACTTAACCATACCCTGCACCGTGCATGGTTTTGCATCTAATAATTTAACCACATTATGCACCATGTATGGCTTTGCATCTAATGCTTTAACTATTCTAAGAACCATGTATGGGTCACAACTAAATACTTTAACCAGAGATGTCTATCACCACAGGCAACTGATAAGGTTTTAATGCTTTCTGTAAACAGTGAAAACTGAGTACATTATCGAAAATTGTGACTAATATTAAAAACTCTGAAAATAGTTGAGAAAGCGGTAAGGATTGCCCACATTGTGTACCTAGGTTTATACAATAATTATATTACACTAGATGACGGTCATTTTACAGACAGAGTAGCACTCAATTAACCTCTATACGCATGCGTTAAAAATAGAGGCAGGCAAGGCACAATTGTCCAATTCAAAGTTGGAGTTGAAATGTGAAATGAAACCGTGAATTAAAAAACGGTATTCATTTTCTAAGAGTTGTGTGGCATTCTGATTGCAGACGACTCAACAGCCTCCAAAATATGCGGAAAAGAATCGAAGAGTCTTAGGACTTGCATTTTTGACTGTGCTACGGCTGACGTATACGGTTTCTCAAAGGAAGCCTATCAATAAAAAATTTCAATGAAGAGGTTGATGTTTTTCTTAACAGGCAAATCCACAAAGAGAAACATTCAAGTGGTTATGATAAAGTGATAGTTGTAATGAATGAAATTTTAACTGGTCACTCTCACACGGGCGGAGGAAACTCACAAGTATTACAAGCCTTTAAGATCAAGTGTCACAATATACCATATTTATCTTAGTTTTCTCACCATCGTCCACTTCCTATATTTTAACTTTTTTACTAACCGAAAGTATAGTATTCTTCAGTTGAATCGTCATCATTTTTGCTACGCGATTGAATCTGTTACAGAAACATCAAACAACGGTTGTTAAAATTCAAGTTGTTCCCTATGCGGAGTACTTTACTTTAATAAAGTTAAAGTCCTCAAACTAAAATTCAAGTTGTACTCTATGTATGTGATGACGTAAAGTCGGACGTGTTACGGAGAACGCAATCTTGAGTGGCCTAACATGACTCAAGCAGATCGACCTAAATGATGAACTCAATACACTCGATGTAAGCGGACACGCAACGCAACCTAAAAATAAACAGGGCAAATTCTTGAGTAGCATAAGGGTCATTTTCCGTTTTCTCGCCAGAGTTTCCATTCTCACATCCTCTCAGCACTCACGTTAGAACAGAGATTAGTTTACATGGATAGGGTACGAATGCAGCAAATTCGTCAGAGTCTAAAACTGAATCTTCATTGATGCGTCTTATTCTTAAAATGAAAAGTAAGGTGAATATCGCTGAACGAATTGCCATTTTATTACTACAAATAGTAAAGTCTAAATGAATAAAATTGAACGTTTCGAACTAAACAGTTTATCTTAAGCAATAGATGAAAAAATTCTGCGAGAAAACAAAACGAATATGAGTAAATTAAAACTACACTATGCAAATGAATACTACAACATATACAGAAAATAGTCGTAGATCTAAAACTAAAAAATAAAACCTAAAACAATTTAAAAACCTAAACTATTGATCATGTATTAGCAACGAGAAGATAAAAAGCGCTTTGAGTATCATTTAAAGGGGGTCTAAGCCCAAAGATGTATAGCGACTCGAGGATGCGTAAATCAATCATGTGAGGAGCACCTGCAAGGATTTCAAAATGATTCACGGATTTTAAAATTCTTCAGAAGTAACGGAATATCATGTTGCCGTTCAGAGTTTCTTCTCAACCAAATGCAATAGACGTCAGAGGTCAATTTTCCGGTGTTCAGCCTAGCAAGGCATGTTGCAAACTCAGGCGCCGTGCCAAGCCTTCAGAATGAGCCTCGCTGCATGGTGTGGGTACCGGGAAACTTGTTTTCCGGCACCACAACTGGCGGAGATGTGCTCAGTGACCACGTGCTTTTTTTCTTGCACCAATCCTGCTGTGGCCTGAGAAAACGGAAGTTCTCTAGATGTCTTTGAGCTCATATTTGTGACAGCGGTTTAAGATTAATCGGGAAGAATATGAATGCGTGGTAAAAATACAGGGTGTGTGCCAGTCACAAATAATCAAAATATCAGCATGGTTTTCCTGGGGCGTTTGGATTGAGGGATTTTAAAAAGCGTAAGATAAGAAGTACAAAACACGGAAAAGATGGACAACGCTGAGTGATGTCACCGTGGTCTGCAGGAGAGGCATGTGACGGCGCGAAGGAAGTCCTATGATAAGTAATTCTGAAAACTCACTTTCAGAACATCATTTTCAGTAATCAGACGTCCTATGAGCCAGCATTGTACTAGAAGGCATTTTTTGATTTGGCCGTATAATAATCTTGCTATCTCAGACTTAAGCATAATGATAAGTGTATGTGTCCAATATATGCTGTAAACAGAAATTAATTTAAAATTCTTCAACAACCACTCTTCTCTTTTATGTACAAGCATAATCGTTGACGTCGGTTCATTATTTTCCGGCATTAGATGCGATGTGATAATCCCTAAACTTACGTGTCAGTCAATGTTAATGGAACATTCACTCACTTGTAACAATCATTGATACGGTTATTACACCATCAAGATGCTTTCATAAAATCAACTGATGCAACATATTATTTGAACTAACCTAATTGAAAATACATATTTTTCCTTTCGTCTATTTGCAAACGTGTTCTAAGACCACAGCTTGAATCATTAGCGTTATAACCTTTTTGATACGTCTAACATTCTGTGCGTTCTACCTAATACCCGGAAAGAAATTTTAAGACCTCAAACACTTTAATCGCAATTATTTTAACTGAAGTTCATCATTCAACTCAAATGTAGAGTCATTTGTAATATGCAATTTTAAAAACAGCAATTGTTAGCTGCATCATGCCCTCATTTAACTTTAATTAAGTATTTATGACAATTGAGGAAATGGCTACTGGCCGATCAGCAGCATTATGAAAATTCCCTCCGTAGCCACCGGTGATGCTCGTTGGGGTCTACTGTAAGTGTTAAATTTATATAACCAAGAGTTCCTGTATAAGGCAGCCGTACAAAGATCTCCTGTATAAATCAGTCATACTGTCCTATCTGCGGGGTTTGGTAACAGGGCAGCCCGCAGGACTGCAGTATCAACCGCGGTATTCTGTATACCGTGTCAACGAAGATTGTGGGCGGGCACTCCGCATCGCAGTCGAAGAGGGCACCACAATACAACAGACCGGCAGTCTATGTAGTCCGAGACGCTGTCGTTTAACCTGCTTTACCACTCTTGAAAGGCGGTTGGAGTTTCCTTCCAGTTGTGAGCTCGCGAAGTTGTGTAAATTGTTGTAATTGCTTGCAGTTTTCCAAAATGCGCAAGCAACCATTTACGTCGTTTGTTTCTGTTATCTTAGCCGTGGCAATTTACGTCGCACCACAGGGTAAGTTCCATATTTAATAAAAAAAGTGTTTTTCATTTGTGAGAGACTGAATCGAGATTATTTAAAAATAATTTCTTAGTTCACTTCTTCATAAATAACTTGGTTAAACTTCAGAGGGAACCAACTATTAATTTTTCAAGAAGCTAATGAGTTTGCCCACGTTAGCCACGGATTCCATTTACCTTTGTTGCTCCTTTCTTTACCCGTTTAATGATACCAGTCTCAGTTGTGATGCCAGTCATGATAGTGATTCCAGTCTAAAACTGATACCAGTCTCAATAGTGATACCAGTCATGATGATGATACCAGCCTCAATAGTGATGCCAGTCATGATAATGAAACCAGTCTCAATAGTGACGCCAGTCATGATAGTGATACCAGTCTCAATAGTGATGCCAGTCATGATAATGATACCAGTCTAAAACTGATACCGGTCTCAATAGTGATACCAGCCTCAATAGTGATACTAGTCCTCAATATTGATACCAGTCCAAACAGTCACACCAGTCTCAATAGTGATACCAGTCTCATGAACCAGATTTTGCGAACACTAGGCATTGCTGGCTATTAAGGCTTTCGCAGCCCCTTATACATATGCAAATGATATGATCATGGTGAGATTTATATCTGGAGCCAAAAACTTCTTCATTTGATGTTTTGGAAACTTTTGACTTCTGAGAAATCATTTTGTGGCCTACAAGGAAATTTTTTCGTGTCACTAAGTTTAGTGTCGGTATTTGTATGTGAGTCTGGGTACAGTAGTAAAGATTGTGTTTGCGTGGCCTTCCGTAGTTAATTGTAGTTTAAGAGAAATGTTTTCCAATGTCTATTGAGTATAATTTTTTATTTCATTTGTAGTTTTTTAATGTTTTTCATGCTTTTCTGCAGTTGACTTGATGAAGTGCTTCCTAAATTCTACTGAGTGTTAAAATGTTTTTGTTGTTATTTTTGCTTGTGTACCTGAATTTAGAAGGCAATGTTTTTAAAATACATAAAACAATGCTGGTTGTGCCTGTGCTGGAATATTGTATCCTTTTCACGAGTATTTTACTAAGCGTACGGTACGTGTACAAATTGCTATTCATGATTTAGTTAAATCGAATGGTCGCCGTGAGAATAAACTTTACGATCTACGTAAGATTTGTTACGATGTTAATGTATTCCAATGGTGTGAATGAACGTACCATGACCATTTTGTGTCAAGTTTCTGCCGTTAATTACGTTAATTACCCGCCAAAATTTTTTTCACCAAGTGTTCACGATGTCCACGGAAAATGTATCTATCGATTTTAAATGGAAATAATATTATATATCTCTGATACCGTGCGACTGATCACGCTGAAAACACGCTAATGTTTGTAACGCTGTACTTTGGAAGATGGAAGCTGAAGAATTTGTCGGAGTTTAACTGTTGGACGGCATCCCAGACACATAATATTATGCTTTTTAAATATGTATCCACTTATTTTAATCGGTAATAATATTATGCATTTATGATGCCGTCCAACTGTTAAGGGGGCATAAGTCTTGGAGGAGTATAAGCCTTAGGAAGGTATTATACTCTGAGGATATTAGCCTTAGAGGAGTATTAAGGAAACCATCCCACTTTTTCAACTTTTTTAGTCCGATTCGTTTGAAAGTTGGCCAGTATATGTATTTTGTAAAAGTAAACCTTTTTTACTCCTGTCATTTTTTTTATTTAGGCCTTACTTTTTTTTGACGAAAAATGTGTTTTTGGTGTATTTTTATTGAAATTTCAGATTGGAACTCCTCCTTCAGTTTTGATGCTAGAACAAAAACAAAGACAGTTTTAGAACCCTTGGAACATTTCTAACAAACGCTCGTTCAGTTTTTTTCAAATTCAAATTTTTTCCATTTTTTAAAAAAATTTTAAAATTTCAAAAATCAGCAACAATTTTTTGGGTTTAGAGCTATATATTTTTTCAAAGAATTCGAATTTGAAAAAAAACGAACGAGCGTTTGTTAGAAATGTTTCAAGGATTCTAAAACTGTCTTTGGATTTGTTCTAGCATCAAAACTCGAGAACTAGTCCCAGGATGAATGTTGAAAATTTAAAGTGTTGGGTATAAGCAAAAAATAAAATTTTGTGTTGAAGTGTAATATAATGAACAATTGATGTAATTGAATGCAGTTTTAATTTTTATTTTGATAATTTCCATACATAACTTCATATTCGAAGTGTGAATTGTGATTTCAAAAAAAAAAAAATTATCATTTTTTTTCAACAAAATGATTTTTTTTATTTTCAGTCTGATTCTTATAAAATTCGACTATGATATGTAACCTTTGAAAATAAACACAATTGATTCCATTCATTTTTTTGATTCAGGCCTTAGATTTTGCAAAAATTTGACATATTGGTTTTTAGGTATTGATATTTCACTAATATTGATATTTCAAAATGGGACTCCTCCTTCAGTTTTGATGCTAGAACAAAAGCAAAGACAGTTTTAGAATCCTCAAAACATTTCTAACAAACTCACATTGACCTTTTTTTCTATTTCCTATTTGTTCTCTTTTTATATGGGGTAAAAATCGGGAAAAAATTTGAAATTTTGGGTGCTTTTCATTTATATTGATATTTCAAAATGGGACTCCTCCTTCAGTTTTGATGCTAGTACAAAAGCAAAGACAGTTTTAGAATCCTTGGAACATTTATAACAAACTCACATTGAGCTTTTTTTCCATTTCTTATTTGTTCTCTTTTTATCTGGGGTCAAAATCGGAAAAATTGAAAAAGTTTGGTCGCCTTAGGGGGGGGGGAAATTATTGTCCGTAGCGCCATAAAATTTTAGGAACGAATAGTCTACCACCTAAGGGTCCTTTCACAACAAAAGCATGCAAAATGACCATGGAATCGACAGCATCTGGCAAGGGCCTGGGATGGTGCCCTTAATCTTAGAGGAGCGTTGTCTTAGAGGGTATTAGCCTGTGATATTCAGGGTACAAAATGAATGAACACACAATTGAGCAGTTACGCAAACGCTTGAGCAGCTGAAGCCTCCTTGAAAACATGGCTGCTCGCTGCAGGCAAATTAGTAACAATTGGCTAGCTCTAGTCACCACGCAACACTGAGTATTCTAAATTTTAAAACCTTTTTTTATGTGATAAGGTTGACAATAAACGGATACATCCTTCTACTTTCGTAAAAGACAATTCAAACTATTTCTCTGCAGCTGTTACCATCCTTTTCTGAACTTAAAATGGTCTTAACGACTACAACAAACTACGCATTTACCAGTGTGATGACGAGCAATCTTTTATACTTGAATTGGGAGACCTTCATCGCGATAAACGTAGCCAGAGTAGTGCTGGCAATCCTATGGTACTGCAACCACTGATGACGTAGCCAGAGCCGCTAGTGCAGGCAACCCTATGGTACTGCAATCACTGATGACGTAGCCAGAGCCGCTAGTACTGGCAACCCTATGGTACTGTGTACGAGCGTTGCAATCACTGATGACGTAACCAGAGCCGCTAGTGCAGGCAAACCTATGGTACTGCAATCACTGATGACGAAGTCAGAGCTGCTAGTGCTGGCAAGCCTATGGTACTCCAATCACTGATGACGTAGCCAGAGATGCTAGTGCTGGCAACCCTATGGTACTGCAATCACTGATGACGTAGCCAGAGCTGCTAGTGCAGGCAACCCTATGGTACTGCAATCACTGATGACGTAGCCAGGGCCGCTAGTGCAGGCAACCCTATGGTACTGCAATCACTGATGACGTAGTCAGAGCTGCTAGTGCTGGCAAGCCTATGGTACTCCAATCACTGATGACGTAGCCAGAGCTGCAAGTGCTGGCAACCCTATGGTACTGCAATCACCTATAACACTCGCAGAGTGTATAGAGTGGAGATAGAGTGTATAGGTAAAATAAGTGTGGGCCGATTTCTAGAGGCACTTTTATCCTTGAAGTGGAGAGGGGTCATTTTCTAAGTTCTTTTTATTCTCTAAGTACAGAAAAGTCATTTTCAAAGTTCTCTTTGTCTAAGAACTGAATAAATGTCCATTTTTATATCCGTTTTATTCTAAAAGTTGAGAAGGATTCTTTTCTAGGTTCTTTTCTCCTAAAAGTGAAATGTCCTTTTCTTGGTCTGTTTTATCTCAACAGTGTAGAATTGTTTTCTAGTTCTTATTTATCCTGAAATTGGAGAAGGGTTCTTTTCAAGGCCTTTCATGGAAAAAGAGAAAGCCTATAGATTTAAAAAAAAAGAAGTTTGAGACGGTCAATAGCTCCGAGACCTTCCTTAATGGCATATAACGCATAACTGCCGAGCGGCTGCATTCCGCGGAATGATATCCTTTCGCTCCTCTGAATTAAAAACATTAAGCTGTGTTGTTGTTACTTTTATTCCTCTTACATATTTTATGTAATTTTCATCATTCGACTAAATAAAATCCTCTCACTCCTCTGAATTAATAACAAAAGCTGTGTTGTTTTCATCTTCATTCCTATTACTTCATACGATTTTCATCATTCGGCTAAATAATTTTCTCTTTCTCCTCTGAATTAAAACCAAAAGTTTGTGATGTTGTTAGCACCATTCCTTTTATTTCATGCAAATTTCATTTTCCATTGTAGCGTTCGTCAACGCCCAGTTGAGGAGCATCAGCAGCAATGAAATATCAAATCCAACCTCGACGGTGGCGTGTTTCTTTGATAGTTGGTCCCTGCTACAGTTCGGCATGAAGAAGTTCGACGTGGACTTCATAGACACGAACCTCTGCACTCACGTGGTTTTCTGCTTCGCCAGCCTGCACGAACGTACCTTAACTATCAAACACTCGCTTATCGCTATCGATTCAGAAGGTAAGCTCTGCTTTTTAACTGTATTACTGCATACACTTGGAACTGCATTACTGAATTTACTAGGAATTGCGTTATGGCATAAATGAGAAACTGCATAACTGCATAAACTAGGAACTGCATTCCTGCATAAACTGGGAACTGCATTACTCTATAAACTAGAAACTACATTACTGCATAAATTAGAAACTGCACAACTATATAAACTATAGAACTGCATTTCTCCATAAACTAGGAACAGCATTTCTGTACAAACTAGGAACTGCATCACTGCAACAAACTTGGTTACTTTTATGTTTTCTTTCGGCAAAGAGTCTCTGAAGACGAGTGGCTAGAATATTTTAGCATATCTTCGTTCTATGCTTTATTTTAACTTTTTTCTTCAAATGATTCTGTACGTATCATTTTGATCGATAAAATTATAATCTTACTCTCAGGGCAGTCGCATTAGCCGAGACTTTTTGCCTTACCAATTATTCGAACTGCTTCTAGTTAAATGAATATCTAGCAGTCTCTTATACTTGTTTATTGAAGAGAAAACGAACTCGCAGTTTCGTGGGAACGACATTTGTATGTTGAAAATGTACGAGAGTTTGGCGTACGATGCATTTGCTTCATACTTCGGATCTCCGTCGTGTTTCCCTTCTACTCGCGTTGAACAGAACAATTGAATGCATTTGGAGGTTTTATTTGTAACAATTTTGAAAACGCTTTTTTACATTTGTCATTTATTCCATACTCATATTCTGTTGACAACTTTTTTATGTGAAAAAGAAGAGTAAAGTACTTAAAGATTTATGAGGTTACGATGAAACATAAATACTCACAACAAAAAACAGTGTGTTAAAATAAATCTGAAGTTTTTGAATAATTCCAAAACTAACGAACGAAAATTCAAATCAAATTTAATACTTTAATTTCGCACTGGCTACTATAATACTTGATATGGTTGAATAACAATGAAAACACAGCATAGACAATGTACCCGATAAAATCAAGTGGAAAAAATTTTAAACATTTATAGGAAAATATACCCCATAAAATCAGATGGAATAATATTTTGAACGTTCACTGGAAAATACACCCGATAAAATGATTAAGTGGTTCTCTGTATAATGTTGAACTTTCTTTACGTGAAATATTTTAATTGATTAAAAGAGGGTCACTGCTTCCAGAGACTTTCGTCTCGGATTTTATGAGTATGAGTTCATTTCTGTAAGAATATTAACAGCAGGGTAACGTTAACCTCTACAATAGCCTACGTCTAGCTCTACTTCGTTAAGTAGACGCGATTGGGTAGCGCTGACCGAGTTTCTAGGAGCGTGTTTCTGTGTGGTTCGTGCGAATCGAGAGGTTAATGAATAAGGCATAGAAATTAATCATTAAAGTTTACTGGTGTGAGAGGCAAGTACGGAAATGAGAAAGACACTCACACCAGCCGGACGCTCATTTCAAGCCGGACGCGTTACGGTATTGACAACTCGTATCTGACTCACGTTTGACCGATACAAAATGAAAACCCGACCCCTGGACGATTAGCCCTCAAATACGGAATTGGAGTCAAAAGCCCTGAACAACAGAACTGGAACACGAAGCCCTCAAACAAAATGAAAAGCCCTTGGCTCAGAGTTTCTTGAATATCACGCCCTCAATTCAGAATCTCACTTTCCCAGCTAACCGTCTAAGTCTGTTAAAGTCTATTATTGACAGAGTCCCAACCTGTGACCAGAACCTAAGTGACTTTTCGCTCTCTCGCTCCGACCGCTTCCTCTCGCCTCTCGGTCCTAAGTGACTCCTAAATGTTTTCCTCATGAGAGAATCAGATCCTGAACAGGACCACGACCACGAAAGAAGAGGGGTGGGGAGATGGGGTATCTTTGGCTGTCGTTCTGACCTTCTCTGGACCATGATTAATCAAAGAGGGCGGCCAGGAACGAGAGTTGGTTTCTCTCCAATAACTCTATGATCGACGACCGTATACTCGTATGCCTAGCCTCTTTATGCGGCCTGACCAAAGCGAGAACCGGGGTCAACGGTTTCGGCTTGATAGCATCATCATAAAATTTGATCCATCTTCTAGCTCTTGTTCGTAAACATAATACACCCAGCTTAAATCTAATTGTTTCCACGGCCATTAGACACGCGTAATTTCTATTAGATACTCTCAATATAAGCTCCTGCCGGTGTGTGACAGACACAGAATAAATACATTTTATGAAAAAATTCAGGGAATAACATTGAAAACGCTTACAGGAATATAAACCAGATAAAGTTAGCTGGAATAGCATTTTACACGTTCACAAGCGACTATACCTGAGAAAATTATCTGGAATATTATATTGAACGTCCACAGCAATCTATGAAGACTTGGTGGCTCTGAAGAGAAGGGATCCCTCCCTGTCGGTGAGGGTGGCGGTGGGGGGCTGGAAGGAAGGATCCGACAGGTTTACGAGGATGGTGGCTACTGCCTGGCGCAGGAAGGCCTATGTGGACTCCGTGCTAGTCTACCTAAGGTGACTGCGTGGGTCCTGGTTTATGTGAGGTGACACCGTGCTGGTCTATTTGAGTTTGAGGTGACTGCGTGGGTCCTGGTCTAGCTGAGGTGACTGCGTGGGACCTGGTCTATTTAAGGTGACTGTGGAGGTCTTGGTCTGTAGGAGGTCTACTTTTTTATTTTTGATACACAAAGCCCCTGTGAGAAGTATGTGTGTAGATATTCAAGTTAAATGGTAATTTTCTTTGTTTTTCTCTTGCATTCTTTAAATTAATTTAGTGACGCATAAAGCGCTCTGTGTTATGGTCAGAATAAAGAACCCGCTGTTGTGAAAGGTCAATTTGAAAATAGTGGATTATTTTTGTCTGCCTACCTACGCTGTTTCCATCTTAAACACGACAGTTTTCAATAAAATTTAAACTTCCATGAACGTAAAGTTTGTAGCTCAAATTCTTAGCGAGGGTAAAGCTTAATTAAGTCAACATGTACTCTCATATATCTTCCAACCCTTTCCTGAACTAGCGTGTGGAAAGAACTCGTAAAAGATTCAGCTGAAGAGTGTGAAGTACTGAGGAGAAAAACAATAGAGTTTCATAGTGCGCGACGTTGGTTTGCTGCTGCTGTTGCTCACACCTGTTTTGACTGGCTGTGGCATGCGCGTTGTGGCATGCGCGTTGTGGCATGCGAGTGTTGTGGCATGCGAGTGTTGTGGCATGCGAGTGTTGTGACATGTGAGTGTTGTGGTATGCGAGTGTTGGGGCATGTCAGTGTTGTGGCATGCGCGTTGTGGCATGCGAGTGTTGTGGCATGCGAGTGTTGTGGCATGCGAGTGTTGTGGCATGCGAGTGTTGTGACATGTGAGTGTTGTGGCATGCGAGTGTTGGGGCATGTGAGTGTTGGGGCATGCGAGTGTTGTGCCGTGCGAGCGTTGTGGCATGTGAGTGTTGTGGCATGTGCTCTGCTAGGACACACGGGCACGGTGACTGTAGTGAGCTTCTTATCTTTGCGTCGTATTTGCTGTCATTCATGCGATTTTTGCTCTTATAAATCCAAAGGCGAAATTAACATTTTTTACTGAACTGTGCTTCTACATTTAAATTGTTTTTGTAAATTTTGATGAATAATTCTGATATCGGCAGAAATCTGTCTGTTGCACAACACTTGCGCTGTTCTCATTACCAGCCACTGGACATTTCAGGCCATTGAACACAACATATTTTTGGACATCGCTTGCCCCTAGCTAGCAATACTTGTCGTTGGGCATTGCCTGCTACTGGGCATATTACTACTGGGGAAAATAGGCAAGTTTTATGGCAGTTTTATCAGACAGTCTGAAATTTGGACGCAATCTATACAAAAATCAAATCTAATTTAAATTGCCGCAACATTTTTTGTGTCACTAATAAACGTTTTTTGCTCACTTATTTTGTGAATAAGGAGATCTTCTCATACACGAATGAATTTTTATTATCATTATTCACTCAATTGTTGAAAAGTAGATTTTTCCTCTCATGGAAAAATTCTTATTTCTCACTCATTTTTGGACTCAGGCGTTACAGCCTCGATGGGCTGGACATCGTGTGGCAGAGCCCTGCAGACCGCGGCGGTGCCCCTGAAGACAAAGACAACCTCGTCAAGCTCTGCCAGGTGAGGCGAGCTCTTCACTTCTTCGTCAGAGGCGCTCGGGGTTTCTTCACGAGGGAAAATTGATGATAGATGATGAAGATTTATTAATAAGGGATGTTGGAGATTGTTTGTTAAGGGATGCTGAAGATTTCTTGGTGAGGGTTGTTGAAATCATCTTGATAAGGGATGATGGGGAGATTTTTTGAAGACTAATACTGGAGATTTCTTGATGAAGAGGTCGGGGATTTCATGAAACGGATGCTAGAAATTGCTTTATGTCAGATTTCTGCGATTTCTTCACGAGGGGAGATTTCTATATGATTGAAGATGAAGACTTTTTGATGAGAGATGCTGGAGATTTCTTTATGAATAATGCCGAAGATTTACTGATGAGGGACGTAAAAAAGTTCTTGAAGCGGGGTGCTACCCATTTTAACTTTTTCGCCGCCTGCATGCATGTTTTTCGCAGCTCAAGTAATTAAATCGCTTGGGCGGCGAAAAACATGCATGCTCCGGCGAAAAAGTTAAACTGCCGGTAAAGACGTTTTTATGAGGGGTACGAAAGACTTCTTGCTGGGGAGCATATAGTATTCAAACTCTTACGTAACTTTAAACCTCAAAGTATTTATGGCTGTTCTGACATGGTTTCCCTCATTTAATGGTTTCTTACGCGGGAGAAATGATAGGAACGTCTCCATGGTCATGTATGCATTAAGTTGTTATTTATTGAGATCATTAAAACGAGGGCTTCACATAATGAGACCTACTCATCGTTTTTCTTTTGTATAATTTCTGGTAAAGATTATTTAGACCATAAAATTATACGCTTCCTAATGAAACGTTTTAGTTCTTTGCATTCATAGGTTCATTGAGCACGATGCTTAAACTTGAATGAGGAAGAGCCTACATATAATATTGGTAATTTCACACAAAATAATCGGGAGAAAACTGTGCCAATTTTAACGACACTTTCCATTAACTCAACCATTCCAACAGGAAATGAAAAAAAAACAATCATGTCTAATGAAAAAAACACAGAATAATTTTGTCTTTCTGTTAATTTTAACGAAACTTTTCCATTAACTCAACCATTTCACCAGGAAATGAAAGAAGCTCAATCATTTCTAATGAAAAAATCACAGGGAAACTTTGTCTTCCTGCTAATTTTAACGATACTCCTTCATTAACTTGACAATTTCACCAGGAAATGAAAAAAAACAATCATGTCTAATAAATACCACAGGGCATTTTGTCTTTCCGGCAAATTTAACGACACTTTTCCATTAACTTGACCATCTCACCAGGAACTGAAAGAAGCCCTAAAACCCCGAGGGTATCGCTTCACCGTCGGCATCATGTCATCAAAATGGGTCATCGACAACGGCTACGACCTCGCCGGTGTCGCGCAGCATGTCGGTGAGGAATTCCTATCATATCTTACTGATGGAGTTCATTCGTTTCCGTGATCGTTTCATATCCACCTTCTTAAATGACCGTTCATTTTATATTCTGTGATAAGAAGGAATGATTTTTCCTCCTCTTATTGTTCATCTTGAAGTTAGGAAGTCTAGCCTCCTCTCATTGTTCATCTTGAAGTTAGGAAGTCATGATCAATTTGTCTCCGATGGAACAGTGAAGAAGTCATGATCAACTTCTCTACGATTTCTTCCATCAGTAATTGATGAGGTCATCCTCAAAGAAGTCTCTCAAATTATTGAAGAGAAGAAAATTTCTCTTAGATGATCGCACAGAAGAAAAGTACTTTTTTGAATATTTTCGAAATATGTCTTGTGATGGTTGAATTTACTATCATGAATAACACCTGAGGTACCGCGCTTGTTGGAACATTTCAAACACTTATCTTCAGGCATCTTATCTTATCTTCGGCAATGTAGATGTTTGTATTTTGGTCAAATTATTATAGCCCGCATTTTTTTTGTAATTATCTGAAATATTTCAGCAACCATTTTTTACAGTTATTTAAAAAAAGAACTTCTGTTTATTTGTGCACACTTTAATTAGTTTCAAGTGCTCTTTTCAAACAACAATAAATACTGATAATGGCAGCTATTTTTATTGCGACGTGTTCACGAGAGGAACTTTACGCTACACGCAACCGTCTTCACTCACATGTGTGTTATCCTTTTCATGTAGATTTTTTCAAATAATCCAAATAATCCAAGCATAACCTGTGAAGTAGACTTCCCTCGAGTATATGTGCGAATATTATTCAAATTATCTGTTCCAGACGCCGTGTACCTGATGGCATACGATTACCACGGAAAGTGGGAGCGAAAGACTGGCTTGAATGCTCCCCTCTACCGCCGCTCTGACGAGACCGGCGACGAATTGACCAAGAATGTGGTGAGTTCATCGTCGTCTTCAGTAGCACTAGTGGCAGGAGCTTGACGAAGAATATGGTGAGTGGACCGTCGTTTTCAGTAGCTCTTGTGGCAAGCGCTTGACCAAAAATGTGGTGAGTGTACCTTCGTTTTCAGTAGCACTAGAGGCAGGCACTTGACCAATAATGTGGTGAGTTTATCGGCGTCTTCCTTAGCACTAGTGGCAGGAGCTTGATCAAGAATTTGGTGAGAGCATTGTCGTCTTTCGTAGCACTTGTGGCAGGAGCTTGACTAAGAACGTGGTGAGTGCATTAAGAACGCTTCTTTAGATAATGCCGTAAAAGTGACTGATGAGTCTTGAATTAACTACTAGTAGATTAATAATTATGATTTTTATATTAAACAAAATGATTTTAACTTGAGCACTATTTACACAAGATGATTTCACCTATGAACGCAATATTTATTCCAGAACTTCACGGTGTCATACCTCATCCAAAAGGGAGTTCCTCCTCACAAACTTGTTCTTGGGTTACCCATGTTCGGCCGCGCGTACTTCTTGGCGGACGCAAACAACCACCATCTCGGGGCTAGTAGTTTGGATGGAGAGTTCTCGAGCGGCGACGGCTTGTTTGCTTATAATGAGGTGAGAGTGAGGAAATTTTGTGAGAGTGACAGTGCGGCACACATGGCACTTGTAAGACTGTGTGAGAGGTCCCGGCGACACTTTGGGAAATTGTGTTTTAGGTGAGAGTGCGGCACCGACGGCACTGGCAAGACTGTGTACGACTACGTGAGAGGTGAGAGAGTGGCTCTGACGGCGCTGGCAAGACTGTGTGAGAGGTGAGAGAGTGGCACATACGGCACTTGCAAGACTGTGTGAGAGGTGAAAGAGTGGCAGATAAGGCACTTGCAAGACTGTGAAAGAGGGGAGAGAGCGGCATACACGACGCTTGTAAGACTGTGTGAGAGGTGAAAGGGTGCTACTCATGATACTTTGAGAAATTGTGTTTGAGGCAAGAAAATAGCAACGATAGGGACTAAAGAACTGTGCAAGAGGTAAGACAACAGGACCATAGGCGAGTGCAAAACCGAGTGTGAGATGAAAGAACAACAACAAAGGCACTTCGAAACAATGTGCATGACTGATTCCTGCTCACTTGCCATATACTGAATGGACTTCAATGTCAATTTTGCTTAGAACAAATTTAAATTCGATAATTTCGATTCCATAAAATTGATAACTCCGATTTCGGTTCCAACATTGACATTTTAGATCAAAAGATAATAGAATCCACACAGGCACAACCCGCATATTGGAAGGAGTGTTGCATTCAAACATATAGTCATCTGTGAGTGTCTGTGTTGCAATAAATGCTATCTAAGGCTCGATGAACTTTCAGATCAACGTTCCATGCAATCCTAATATTTCGGACCATTAAATAATATAAACATTATTACAACCAGCATATTAGAATGAGTGTTGCTTACATAAATAATGGCATGAGTTTGTGTATGTATTACCATGAATTTCATTTAATTAAGGCATTATGAATTTCCAGATCTGCGAGAAGTTTGTATCAGAGGGCATCGGCTGGTCGTTGGTGCGGCATCCAGAAAACAGAGTGCCCTATGCCTTCAGGGGTCAGTCCTGGATAGGTTACGACGACACCGTCTCACTCACTGACAAGGTCAGTTCGGGGTTTCGTCGGGCGGGAAAAACACTTTGTTGGACAAGCTAGGATTTTTGTCAAGTCGTTTTTTAAGAGCGGTTGGCCTTTGTCAGGCGGGGAAAAGGCTTTAATGAACAAGCAAAGATTTTTGAAAGGTCAACGTTTTTTACGGGCGGGAGGCCTTTATCGAGCGGGAAAGCACTTTGCCGCGTGGGGGGTAAGAACTGGGGGTAATAATTTTGTATGGTTAATGAAAATCATTGTCTGGTGAGGAACATTTTTATCGACGGGAGTCGGTTTCTGTTAAGCAGGAGTCGGTTTTTGTTAAGTGGGAGAAAGTACTTTTCAAGCAGGAGAAGTTTTTTCTGTCAGATGGGAGAAGGTCTTTGTGATGAGAGGAAAAATCTTTATAAGGCGGGAGAAAATTTTAGTTAGGCGGTAGAAGCTCTCTGTCAGGTGGGAGACAGGCTACATCAAGTACATCTCTGTCGAAGAGGTCATCTTCGAATTGAAGTCACTATCATTGGGTAAATCATTCCATCATCTGGAGGAAAATAGTTTTCATACGTTTTAAGGTTTATAGTGTAATTTCTTCAAAAAAAGTTCGTTATCACGATGACTGGAGATGCATCAACGTTGCTGTCGTTATGAAAATACGACGAAAATGAAAATACATTTTTGTCAAAAGATCATATTCATCTTATCACTCTGCATGTCACTGTGCAACCTTACCAGGATTTTCCAATTTCTATACCTACCATCTAGACTCATAATCTATTCACACACTGAGATTACTCATGAATCCAAAGTATTTTTTTCAATTAGGTGAATCCTAACTAGATGAGACAGAACGGAGTCAGTATGAATGACTCAAAATAAGGAATGGTGCTTTAAATAACGGAGAAAATATCAAAGAAGAATTTACATTCTTATAACCAGAGGCTGGGTTTGTAAATTATCAAATTTCATTAGCGGTACAGCTGGCAGCGTAACTTTTTCTAAGCCTACTTGGCTAGGCCTCATTCTGCATTGGCTAAAACCCTTCGCGAGAACTTACGATACGGAAACGTAAATTATTTCAAAACTTATTCTCAGGTCAATTTTGCAAGGGCGCGCGGACTCGGAGGCGTGTTCGCTTTCGCCCTCAGCTCGGACGACTTCAGAGGGCGGTGCGGCTTAGGCAAGTACCCTCTCCTGACAGCCGTTAACGAGACCGTCAAGAAGGGAACAAACATTGAACGACGTGAGTCTTTGCTGTTTTTGAGATCTTGGTAGAAGTTTGGATGCGTCAAGATGTGATTCGGTAGATTGTTCTTATGGGAGTTTTTTCTAATTCTTTAAGTTATTTTGCTTGTTGAAACTTAGATTATAGAGTTTCATATTTATGACGGTTTGTGTTTGTATTTCAATTGAAATACTTGTACTTATAGCTGTGAATGCATTTTTGATATGATGACCGGATTTTCCGTAACAGAAATGTAATAACGCGAAACACTGAAATGTATCAGGAGTCCATCACATTTTTTAGCAGCATTGCACGGTTTGTAGAATCTGCTATGGGTCTGTTTTCATAGCTGGAGAAGATATACTGTTCGTGCTTATCTTATAAATTGATTCGGTAAAATAACGACCTGTCTCTTTGAATTCGAGGGAAGGACTTCATTATAGTCGTCTTTGTACTTTCGGTGTGAATTGGAAACAATACTTCGGAAACAATTGAGCGCTGATAGATGTTAGCAATTCTCCTAATTTTTTCTTTATTAATGTTACCATTTTATGAATGATGACAATTTTCCGTGACCGAGATAGATATTATCAATACTACTAATCTTTCTTTTATGAAAATCACTATTTTATGAACGATGGAAATTTACTGTGACTGTGACAGGCCCGGAGAGGCCCCCTGTGGTTGCCTGCTACCTGCAGGGGTGGTCGGTGTACAGGCCGGGACGCGCCAATTTCACTGCTCACGACATCAACACGTCGCTCTGCACGCACGTCATCTTCAGCTTCGCTGGTATCCATGAAACCAACCTCACCATCGTTGATCTCGACCCCAGCTACGTCATTAACGGTGTGTACCTGTCACGGTATACTAAAGGAGGTAAAGTCACTTCTACGGGTACAGCCGCGCACATTCGCAAATTCGACTGGCCAATAGAAAGCTTCATAACAAACAAGCCGGATGACATCACTCGCACGCAAGATGACGTCAGAGGCGGCAGCGTGCGTACTACCACGCAGCGTACTCTGCCTTCCAGACGTACGATCAACAACAGGACCGACTGCCGGTATGCCCCCACGTATCCGGATTTGTATTTTTGGAAAATTTAATTCAGTCCGGCTACGTGCAAATTTTTCTATTCAATTATAACAGCAGCTTCGTAAATTGAAAGCCCTTTCCAAACAAATTAGAAAATTTACTTCAATCAATCAAATAAGACGTTTTATTATCTTTTCATGCGGATGAGCCTGACGATTGCGCACCGGATCGTAAGGATAATATAAAATTCTGTACTTATATGTTTATTTGAAATAAAACATGCTATAGGTTTCGCTTCACTGGAAAAGATTATACGCAAGTTTAAGCCTCCGTGACCGCTACAGGAAAGGGCGTATCGAAGAAAGAAAGAAAGAAAGGAGGAAAGCACCATTTGGTATGGATTTCAGAAAATGCGGAAACTATGCACAAGATGCATAGAAATAGTAAGCTATGAAAGAAGTTCATGAAACAAGACGAAGTTGAAGAAGAAAGTCGTAGATGGTGAAAAATAGGACACCACTGAACTGAAAAAAGATGGTCCATAACAAACCAAAAATCTTTTCTATTTCAACAAAAAGAAAGCCTACCCAACCTTCAGCTCGGGCCTTCACATAATCCCCCTGGGAGCACTCATTCCCATGGATACAATAGTTGCATCCCCCTGAAGGGAAGATACTCTGTACATAGAAATATTAAATTGAGGAGCAAGATTAAGACAAAATTAACGCTGAAGAAGAAAATCATAGGTGATGAGAAACGGAACAGCAGTGAATAAAAAGAAAAGAGAGTTTTTAAGAAAAGAAAACAAAGCTTTAAATTGTAACAAAAAGAAGCCCTACGAAACTCTAACCATGGGACTAAACATAACTAGTTCTTCAAGAATAGGGAGCAAAATCAAGGAGACAATAATTATTTGTCCATGGAAAAATATTTTCCTCATCTAAAAATACACTAAATTTATATCACATAAATTTTTGTCGATAATGAATGAAATAAACTATTTTCCTCTCAAAACAACATTTGGTATACCACCGCTCTATGCGCGCTTCGACATTTTGCAGTTATAAATTCCAAAATCTACACAAAAGAAACAACATAAAACTAATTACTTAAATCTAGGAAAGGACTTGAGTAATCACATACGACGAGTGACTAATTGATAATAAGCTGCAGGACTCCCAATGCATTAGCGCTATATTCAAAAATCAGGACACTCTCCGTGCCAGTAAGTAAAGAACTATAAAATAAAAATAACCTGAACACTTAAAATTCACAAGTGAATAAATTTAGCTTAATGGATTATAAAGATATACTTTAGAATGACCAGTTAGTCAAAATCACAATTTGAGTACCAATTCTTTTAACTCTGCAATACTGCATGAAACAATATATATCATAGTTTTGCAGAGGTTTCCATAAGTTAGTTATAAACAACCTTTCCAAAAAAGTTGCAGTGTAGAGGGTTATTATTATTATTATATAAGAAAGTTTTAGCCTCCCTTAATTGCACGACAAAGATGTTCTAAGAGAGGAAGGAGGAAGGCACCCTTTAGTATGGAGTTGAGGGAACGCGGAATCTATGCACAAGGTGCACAGAAACAGGAAGCTAAGAAAGAAGTTCATGAAACAAGAGAAAGTTGAAGAAGAAAGTAGTAGGTGCTGAAAAACAGGACAGCAGTGAACCGAAAAAAGATGGTCCGTAACAAAACAAAACCTATTCTATTTCAACAAAAAGGAAGCCTACCTAACCTTTGCTCAGGCCCTCACATAGTCCCCCTGGGAGAGCTAATTCCCATAGATACAATACTTGTATCCCCCTGCCCTAACTCAACCATCTCTATCAGAAATACAAATGCACACAAGTCTTGACAACAATGCAATATTAGCAGCTACAAATGAAACTGAAAAGCCCACTAATCCACAAAAACGAACATTGGACCAAAGCCTTGAACCTGCAGAAAAAGTAGCTCATGGGAAGAAGAAAAGGAACTTAAGCAACAACTTGGAGTTTTGTACAACTGACTTGTCCTTTGAGAGCAATCCATCTGCAGTGATATCTAGGGATAGGTATCTAAATACAACTATAGATACCATTCCAAACAACCAAGAGCAATTTACAAACAATCAAGCAACTTTCACAGAACCCAGATCTGCTAAAATTGATTTGAACCTGCCAGAAAACATAGATAAAATACCTGATTCTTCCAGGCATGTCATAATCTCTGCTACAGATGAACAGATCAAACTAACAAAACTGAGTCCATTCAGAGTGCAGAGCCTAATCAATCAAATTTGTGGCCCAGTGGAACAAGTGGAATACAAAAAAAACAGGAAGCTTAATAATAGAAGTGAAAACCTTTGAATAAACAAAAACATTACTCGCAGCCAAATCCTTGGATAAAATCTCTATTAATACTCAAATAGCCTGGGGAGCCTCTACTGTATGTGACAAGATTTGTGCACCTGAATTTCTTGGCGAGTCTCTGGATGAACAGCTGCTGCATCATGCCCCTACAGGAATAGTAGGTATCAGGAAAATGTATATGGACCCAAAGCTAGCCGACTCTCACATGTTCGTTTTAACTTTTCTAGGAACAGAATGCCCTAAGGAGATTAAGGCAGGATATTTTAATTGCTAAGTCCATCCTTTCTATCCAAACCCAATCCATTGCACAAAATGTTGGAGGTGGAGCATACCGCTTCCATCTACCGGAACAAAAAAAATTTGCAAAAACTGTTCATCAGCAGAACATGACTAAGCAAGCTGCAAATCAGACAACTAACATTGCCCTAACTGCACAAAGGGAATCATTCTGCTAACTCCAAAAACAGTCCAACATATGTCGAAGAACACGAAATTTGCAAAATCAAGGCCAGCAAAAATATTTCTTTTAATTAATCACGTGCCATCTACTCTCAACAACAAAAAAACAACTAGAGATAAACACTGAAGAATATATTGCCCTCGAATCACAGCACATATTCCCGGCTCTGACTCGGCCGCAAAAGCAAAATTTCTCTCGGAATACATATGCAGCTGTAACCCGATCTTATAGTACACAACCACTTGACAACAGAACCACCTCTCAGAAGAGGTGGTTCTGCTTTTTTGCTAACAAAAAACATAAGCAGATGATAACCAGCCAAAGCTGCAGGAATCAATCTACACAAATACAAACCACTAGAAGAAGCCAACATGCTTCTCTGGGCTCAAATACATTGCCTGAGACTGATGTAGCCTCTGGTTATCCTCCGGATCACAGGAACATGCTAGAAAGACAATCTCAATTAAGAGATGTAGACAACTCAAATGCAACACCACATATGCCGAAAACCTCCCAGGAGAAACAAATGGTGGGCTGCTTTAAAAATCTAATCATCCAACTTCTCCCTGCTATTATCAAAATCTTACTGGCAAACACTATAACTGAAAAATAGACGGCCTAAAAGAAATAGAAAATATATTAGAAGCTGGTAAACTAATTTCCGAGTTACTCACAAAATTAAATGTTACCTCTCTCATCAGTCAAGCATGAACTTAACAATCCTACAATGGAATCTAAAAGGATACTTTGCAAAACTACCTTACCTTCACTTGCTTATTGATCAACATCAGTCAGGAAATACATGTATTCAAGAATCATTTTTACAACAGCGCAATAACATATAATTGAAGAATTACTTCAGCCCTTTCCGATATGAAAGAAGGGAAAATAGAAGAGGTGGGGTGATTATTTTCATTCACTCCAGCATACCAAACACAACAACACAATTGATTACTCCATTAGAGCTTGTGCTCTGCAAAATATTTATCAACAAAAAGCCTATCAATATAATAAATATGTATTTGCCACCCCGTTTGGAAAGTTATGGTTTATTGCAGAAGTTACAAGACATCAGTTATCAGATTACAGGATCTAGCATTATTATGATGGACTCAAATCCTCACAGCTATAGCTGGGGCCCTGACTTCAGTGACACACAGGGTAAAATAATAGAGAACTGGATGACTGAAAACAACCTAATATTACTGAATAATTCAGCCCCAACTTTCTTGTTCTACAGAGGTACATATACACACATAGATCTAACAATAGTCACTGAGGATCTGCACTCCAAGTTTACATGGAACACTTGTAGTGACACATTGACAAGAGATCACTTTCCACTGATTATTGATTCAGCTTTATCAATTCCCAAGGCCGAACTACCAAGATGGCACTTGCGCAATGCATATTGGCAATATTTGAAACTGCTCTAGTGTTCCCAAACTGCTCAAAATAGACAATATCTGATGCTTTTCAATCCATAACCAAAGCAATATTGGCAACATCAAGGCTAGTCAAAGCTTTACACAACAAAAATTATTATTATTATTATTATTATATAAGCAAGTTTTAGCCTCCCTTAATTGCACGACAAAGATGTTCTAAGAGATGTAGGAGGAAGGCACCATTTAGTATGGAATTGCGGGAACGCGGAATCTATGCACAAGGTGCACAGAAACAGGAAGCTAAGAAAGAAGTTCATGAAACAAGAAAAAGTTGAAGAAGAAAGTAGTAGGTGCTGAAAAACAAGACAGCAGTGAACCGTAACAAAACAAAAACCTATTCTATTTCAACAAAAGAAAGCCTACCTAACCTTTAGCTCAGACCTTCACATAGTCCCCCTGGGAACGCTAATTTGCACAACAATAAAGGACAAGCAGCTGGTGGACTGATGAGTGCAAGATAGCCCATAGGAAATACCATAAGGCCTACAACCATTACAAAAATCCCCTTGAGAACATTGATAAATGGATCGCATTTAAGCAAGCAAGAGCGATTTTCCGGAAAAACAAGTAGTAGAGGCTAAAGCCGTCAGTTGAGGGAAGAGCAGTTTCAGAGCAGACCGTTGCACTCTGGATGGACTCGCACGTATTGGAAACTCCATTCGGAAAGCAATAATCCTGCAAGATTTTTATGTTGCAGTATTTATTGATATAAAACAGGCTTTTGACACTGGCTGGCATTATGGGCTATTGCAAAAGCTACAGATTTTAGGATTTGCAGGTAACCTACCTCAAACCATAATGTCTTTCATCAAAGAATGCAAAATATGAGTCCGAATCAATGACACCTTATCCGAGCAAGCAATGTTTCCGGATGTAGGGTGTCACACAGGATCAGTGATCAGCCCAACATTGTTTAACATAATGATACATGATACTTTCCAGGACTGTAACCCCCTACTGCAGACATCCCTTCATGCTGACAACGGAGCTGTTTGGGTAACTTGCTCTGACTTGACTGAGGCACTTTGCATGCTGCAGTATGCCTCAGATGCAATTCTTGTTTGGTCCTTCAAATCTTGTTTGGGGGCTCAAATCTCTTCCACTTCTACAAAAGGAAAACTTCCTTCGATCTCGGTGGCTCCGTTGAACACCACAGCAGCCTTTTGTTCCTCTTCAGACACCTCAATGATAAGTGGAATCATTTCACTTTCTTTCCTGAAAGGCAAGAAAAAATGTGAGCTCAAGTTGAAATTTTTTTTAATGAAGTCTTTCGCTTCATAAGCAAGCCTTTCAGTTGCAGTTAAGGATACAAATTTAAATCTGTTAGTGAAAATGGAGCTAATATGATAAATTGAGATGCAGGCAAGAGCAATTAGAAAAGGGGACAGTTGTGAAGAATTACGCTCAACGGGAAGCACCATTGAAAAAGTATATGAAGAAATGGAGATGACATTCTTAGCTAGTTAAAGCCTCCCTATCTGCAACAAAGGCGATCCAAAGAGAGGAAGGAGGAAGGCACCATTTAGTATGGAGCTAAGGGAACGCAGAATCTATGCAGAAAAGGCATTGAAACAGTAACATAAGAAAGAAGTTCATAAAACAAGGTCAAAGTTGAAGAAAATAGTAGTTGCTGAAAAACAGAACAGCAGTTAACCAAAAAAAATGGCTCTTAAGATAACAAAAGGCCTACCAACAAAAAAGGCCTACCTAACTCTCAGCTTGTGCCCTCACATTGTCCCCCTGGGAGTGCTAATTTGCATAGATACAAAAGTTGTATCCCCCTGAGGGGAAATGGAGATGATTAACTATAGCATAATATTAAATGTAAAACTATAAGGAGTCTCAATGGAGAAAGAGAAGAAAAGAGACAAAAAAGTAAGATTAGATTATATGTTAGTTCAAGCCTCCTTAACCGCTAAAAAAATCCAGTTTAGAGGAGAGGCAGGAGAAAGGCACCATTTAGTGAGAAAATAAAAGAATGCAATGAGGGATATCATGGGGGAAATAAGATATGAGGGGAAAAAAGAAAACAAATGATTGATAGTAATAGGCAGAGAAGTATGAAATACATGGCCTAAAACAAAACTTAAGTTTATGCACTCTTATTTCCCACAATTCCTCTCTAACATTTAATGTTGTCTAATATGTTTAGATTTTTGAGAGATGTTAAATAATAATCCTATCTTACACTTTTGAAAACTTTTAAAGAATAAGTAAAAAATGAAAAAAATCTGTTTAATAAGACTCCTAATGATTGAGTCAAGAAAATCTGTCTATAATCTGGACATCTTAAATTTTATACTGACATGTATGTATTCCTTAGCGGGTTACCAGACTCATCTCACCTCTGCTAAGAAGCCCAAGGTCTCTCTTAATTGCTCGTCAGGAGCTGTCTCGCGATTGGAAGCAAGAGGAGCTCGAATGAGAGAAGAGGCAGAGAAGAGCAGTGAGTGATCAGCAGCTTGATTGGATGGCATGTCAATTCCATGTCCTGAAAAATAAATCAATTCAAATGAAACAGTACGTAGCAACACTTTATGTAAAAATTAAGTCTCTCTGTAATGAAATCTTGAATGAACATATGAAAACAAAAAATATTGACCCTAAATGACAACACTTTATTTTAAAGAGTTTTCAAAAATACTGAAAATATTAGATTAGATTATTAGTCAGTTTAAGCCTCCCTATCCTCAACAAATGAGATCCAAAGAGAGGAAGGAAGAAGGCACCATTTAGTATGGAGTTAAGGTTACGTGGAATCTATGCAGAAAGGGCACAGAAACAGTAAGATGAGAAAGAAGTTCATGAAACAAGATCAAAGTTGAAGAAGAAAGTAGTAAGTGCTGAAAAAACAGGACAGCAGTGAACCAAAAAAAGTGTTATTTCAACAAAAAGAAAGCCTACCTAACCTTTAGCTCGGGCCCTCACATTGTTTCCCTGGGAGCACTAATTCCCATAGATGCAATAGTTGTGTCCCCCTGAGGGGAAATACTAAAAAGAACTCAATACAATCTAACAAAGCTAATGAAGAATTTAAATTTAATTTTTGAAAAATAATTACCTTGTAAGAGAAAAACTAGACCAATGAAACCTAGAAGAATCTCAAAACACTCTTGATAACAAAAGTTCAATGGATTTAATCTTAGCTTTTGAACATAACATACCTTGTAATGGATTAATGTATTAGATATTTTTATACTACACTTAGAGATGTTACAATTCTCTATGAAGAAAAAGTTTATCAGAATCAATTAGAAACCTAAAAACTTACAACACTTAATGTAAAAATGGGCTCTTAAAATGCAGGCCCAGTAAGTCACTTACAGATTGAAATTTAGTAAAGAAATTATGTTGTCAACTCATCTTACTGAACTTTTACAATCAAGATCAACTAGCTTTTATAAAGAACCAACTTGCAAAAAGAAAAGAAATGTTTCATAATGTTTATATCCACCAATATGGATGAGTCAAATTTGAATTATGAAAATATAGATACCAAGAATATGTATGGATGAGTCTTGAACAATGGCTGCAGGTGCACCATTTGCAGTGAAAACACAGCTTAATGGAGTACTGTATAAAGTCATTAAGTGTGCAGAACTCAAATTTGGCATGAAACTAAATGGTGCTACAGTGTGGATAATAACTGGATATGTATGCACAATATTTCCTTAATTCTAATATCATTACTAACAAGAGTCACCCATGATGAGCAATCATTACGGGGGTACTAATGGATATAGATTCCCAAAAACAATACTACCCAATACATAAAAAGAAAATTATGTAGAACAGGATGTTTAATGATATTTTTCATTTCCAAAGTTCAATATTTTTCTACTATTTTTCACTGATAATAGTTTTCTACTATTTTTTTCTTCAACATCCAAGAATTACTACCTATTTTATACATAATGAATGTCATCAACATGTAAGCAATTGGCCTATAATGAGCAGTTTGAGTCAATAATACACTCAATAACACAGGTTCAAAAAAAATTTGAAGTTTGTTAATACTTGAAATACTTAATACTAAAAGCAGCAACCAACGCATTATTGCCAAAAAGTTACCTAAATTCCTAACATAACCAGTCCAAAATGTACTCTTAAGGAGACCGTCCCGGCTGTTCAACTTTTTTTCGTCCGATTGGTGGTCATTTTTCATGTTTTTGTTGGAAAAGGACCCTTAGGTGGTGGACTATTCGGTCTTAAAATATTATGGCGCTACGGACAATAGATTCCCCAAAGGGGGGGGAATCTTAAAAAAAGGTGAGGGGACCAAAATCTTTAATTTTGAGCCAATTTCAACCCCACGTACAAAGAGAACAAATGGGAAATGGAAAAAAGACCATGTTAGTTTGTTAGGAATGTTCCAAGGATTCTAAAACTGTGTTTTTTCTAGCATCAAAACTCAATGATGAGTCCCATTTTGAAATATCAGTACCAGTGAAATATCAATACCTAAAATCAATATGTCAATTTTTTCAAAAACTAAGGCCTAAATCAAAACAATTGAACGAATACATTGTGTTTCTTTTCAAAAGTTACATATCATAGTCAAATTTCATATGAATCAGACTGAAAATAAAAAATCATATTTTTGAAAGAAATTTTTTTTTGGTTTGGAAATCACAATTCACACTGTGAATATGAAGTTATGTATGGAAATTATCAAAATAAAAATAAAACTATTCAAATACATAAATTGTTCATTATATGCCACTTCAACAAAAAATTTCGTTTTTTGCTGATACCCAACACTTCTAACTTTCAGCATTCAAAATGGGACTAGTCCTCGAGTTTTGATGCTATAACAAAACCAAAGACATTTTTAGAATCCTAGGAACATTTGTACCAAACTCTCACGTTTTTTTTCAAATTCAACGCTACTGACCAACGCTACACATTTACCAACGTTTCTTTTATTTTTAACGAAAACATCCTAGAAGTAGGCTCAGGCTCCGCGGGGTTAGCAAATAATAAATTATGCAATATATTGCGAAAACAACTTTTCTCCTGCCTGCCGCACTTGTTGCGTTGTTGGAACGCACGCTCCTATGGCGCGAGAAAGACAGTTCATGAGCGACGCTCCTATAACTTCAAAGTTGAATAACTCTTAAAAAACGCATCAGCGAGCAGAATGACATCCAAGTAAACGTTTTTAAATACGTTCCTTTAGTGATTGCTTGGAATGGAATTATCAATTTCCATGAGGCACCTAAAAAACATATTGACTATAATTTTTTAGGTAATGTTGAGTAAATACCCCTTTGCACCAGAAATGGCATGGAAGAAAAGTTGTTTATTCTGAAGTGATTACCATGATCCAATCAAAAAAATTTTGAAAATCGATTAGTGTGTTGTTCAGGAAAATTTACCCAAATTTTGAACAATACCAGTGAAGTTTTTTCTTATTGTAAACCTGGTAAAATTTGACATCACATCCTACTTCCAGATTAATTTACACACAGAAATTTACATAAAAATGAAGCTGATAGTACCCTACCACAAGATTTAGGGGTCAATGTGAAGTTTAATGCAGCCACGGAAAATAAGAATTCCAATCTTAGGAATCACTAAAGGAACCCATTCAAGAACGTTTTACAGGAATGACATTCTGCTCGCCAATGCGTTATTTTCGAATAATTGAACTTTGAAGTTGGCCTTTGCGCCAAAGGAAGCGAGCGAATGAAACGGAATTTAATTAATAACGGAAGCTATTACAAACGTAAAGAGGTTGGGTCGTGAGGGGGAGGCACAGTTCTTTTAGTGAAAGTTATAAATAAAGCTTCTAACCCACCCATTAGGGTGACGACCGCAATCTTGTTGACATCGGGTCCAAGATGGCAGCGCCCATTGTGGTCGCCATGTTAGACCCGATGTAAACAAGATTGCGGTCGTCACCCTAATGGGTGGGCTAGAAGCTTTATTTATAATTTTTACTAGAAGAACTGTGCCTCCCCCTCACAACCCAACCTCTCTACGTTTGTAATAGGGAGTTAGCTTCCGTTTTTAATTAAATTACGCTCGCTTCTTTGGGCGCGCGACGGCCAACTTCAAAGTTCAATAATTCGAAAATAACGCATCAGCGAGCAGAATGTCGTTCATGAAAAACGTTCTTAAATGGGTTCCTTTAGGGATTTTTTGGAATATAATTATTAATTTCCATGGTTGCATTAAACTTCACATTTACCGATTTAGGTCACCTTTTAGGAATGAAAAGCTCCAAGGTATTAAAAAAAATTGAAAATAAGCAGTAGGCCCCCCCTATGTCATTTTTTGGCATTGAATTGTAGCACATCATATTCCTAATTCTTTGTTTCCTTTATATTTTAAATTTCAGGCAAGTCGACAGCATTTTCCCATGGAACTAGCATATCAAATTTTAACTGTTCTAATTGTATCTGGTTTCAAAGCTTTGATAAAGAGATGCAACTTCATCCACTGAAAAAATTAGTTATGAGCCATCCTTTTTAAATTATATTAAAATAATATTAAAAGTTTAGTTTCTTACCTTCCAGTTCCAAACTCCAGTGATCATATAAAAACAGCACAACACCACTTTTCATTGAAATGTGCGTCTTAATTAAATGCTGATAGGATTTTTCGGTAGTCGGTCTTTTTGAAATGGCAGCTGCTAACATAAATAAGTTATTAATTAACCTGAACATTTCAACTCGGCAAAATCCATTCTTTAGAATTGAAACCAAGACATTGAAATATCTTAGGTAAATTTTTAGAATTACTACGACATTAAATTAAGGAACACTTATTAAATTTCACGTGAGGCCGCAACATTTCACTTCACTTAACGCCATCACACTTCGTTTCAACGGCATGCCAGATTGTCGTACCAGTAACGCTTCGCTTACAGTAATGCCAGATTTCGGGTTAGCAGTGTTGCCATATGCAATGTACCTTTATGTAAGCGGCGCTGCTAATGGTGCGATGCCTTGACGTCACTCGCACGCAGCACGATTCGATAAAAGACTGGTTTGCTGCTACCTGTTCTTTCGTCTACCATGGTACCTGTGTTCATTTCAGCGCTTCTACGGTATTTATGGGGAGTTAGTGGATTGATTTTAGTGATTCAAAGTTACTGTGTGTACCTGTGTTTATTCAGCGCTTCTACGGCAGTGATGGGGATGTAACGGGGTAATTTTGTTGAATTAACGTTACTAATGGTGTGTGTCGATGTTCATTTCAGCGTTTCTAAGGCTAATAGGGAGTGGGCTCGTTCTCGGCAGAGACCAGAACGTGACATACCCACCCATCCCTAATCCAATTCAAGTTTTTCTCCTATGCCTCTATGGTTTTAACCGCCAAAGTGTACTCTCGGCACTGGACAGCTAAAATCATAAATATTCCTGCGAAAAAACAAACCGGTTAATCATGCAGTATTTACCCATTCGCAGGGGCGTACAGGGATCTCTTCAGGCTCAAGTGGAAGAACCCTTCCCTGGTGACCATTGTGTCGGTGGGAGGTTATGATGAAGGCTCCATGAAGTTCTCCAGGATGGTGGCAACTCCCCAAAGTTGCAAGGTCTTCATAGAGTCCGTCCTTGAGTTCCTAAGGTGAGTGTTGAGTAGTTGCTGGGGTGAGTGTTGTGTAGTTGCTGAGGTGAGTGTTGTGTAGTTGCTGGAGTGAGCGTTGTGTAGTTGCTGAGGTGAGTGTTGTGTAGTTGCTGAGGTGAGTGTTGTGTAGTTGCTGGAGTGAGCGTTGTGTAGTTGCTGAGGTGAGTGTTGTGTAGTTGCTGGAGTGAGCGTTGTGTAGTTGCTCAGGTGAGTGTTGTATGTAGTTGCTGAGGTTAGTGCTGTGTAGTTGCTGAGTTGAGTGTTGTCGTGCACGTCTTCAACAGAGCTCGTTAGAAAATCAAGAAGTTATTTTTCTCATTTAGCCCCCTTTCGTTGTTTTCAAAAGTTGTGAAGCAATTTCAACTCTGAGCAAGAAGGTGCATTTTCAGACGCTTCAGCTTTGGAATTTCTTATGTGAGGAAAGAACAGAGTGATAAATCCGAACAATCTAGCGTTTAATTATCTTTTGGAAAATTTCAACTTGCAAGCGTTTCTCTCGGCAGCCGGGTTGTCTTATGTCCCTAGCGTAAGTCGTGAGTATACTATGAACCGTGATGCGGTAAATTTGCTTTCAAAACATTTACATCCATTGATAGAAAAATGAGAATGAAACCAAACCTCATTAACAGTGCAGAACGATTCAATTAAAAACCCTACACACCTTATATACTAACCCATAAAGCTATGGTACATTGAATCCACCAGAACCTGCACATTATCAGTGCTAGTACCTATCCACCGGCAACACTAGAATCCATACACCAGTAACATTAGAACCTATATGCTAACACAGATTATCTCTGGAGGAGTGACTAGCGGTAATGAACGTACCGCGAATCTGAACGGTACGTTGGTTGAGCAAGCAGCTCCTTTGTTGATTTAGAAAATGGAGAAAACGGGTGGGAGAGCATACAGGGGAAACTCTCCTACTCAGTGACCTAGCATTTCACTCCCCCTTCTTAACTTAAGGTCTGAAAAACGTCTGTAAATAGAAACAAAATACAATTGTAAGACGGAACGATGAAAACAGGTGACTTAATGTTGACATTGCATGGATTTCAGTATTCATCCGTTACAGAAACACGCTCTTGGATGGCATTGACTTGACGTGGAAAGAGCCAACTTACCGCGGCAGCCCACTGGTGGACAGGGAGAACTTTGCGTTGTTATGTCAGGTGAGTCGATCTCGACTTGATAAAATCTGACGATAGTTAACCAAATGTAACAAGAAATTGTTAATTGTGTTGCTGTGTTAGGTAACCTGTTCTCGACTTGGAAACAAATTCTGTTTCAGACAGTTTTCAGAGGTGCTAATCTCTTTTCGTGCAGATTTATGCCCTTGATTGCTATAAATCCTAATTCAATTTTATACATTTTGCCCCTAAAAATCCCGTTTTAGTGCGATTTATGCGTTTCATCATGTATCACTCATGTCAGTCAAACTTCTTACTAACACCATGACACCCATCTGATGTCGTTATGGCAATGAGACAGGAATGAGAAGTTACAAGTAATGTGGTAGGAGTATCATCTTCACGGTCCAAACGCCAGGTGTGACACGTCGATTAAGGAAAATTCTAGTTCGATACCAATCCAGCGCTTGCGATATTTTCATCCGAGGATACGCAGCTCTTCTGGCAGTGACAGAAAACGGAAATGGCGAATATGAAAAATTGGATGGAGCACTCTTCTACTAAAGCTGATTTTACACGGAGGGTGACTTCCCCGGGGCAACGCCCTCTCTCCCTCCCCGCATCTTCAAAAAAAAAACCAATCCCCCGGTCTAACGCCTCCCACTACTACCCCATGCGTGTCGACGCTGCTGCCCTACATGCTGGGACTGCCTGGCAGTACTTCCACTCCTAGGGTAATTACCCTAGTTTAGGGTAATCAGACCCCTCCTAGGGCACAGTCTAGGGTAAGGGGAAAAAATGCAAAATCTAGGGTAAAATCGATATTTCAAATCTGGTTTGTAAAGATCATGAGAAAACATGAAGGCTGTCAATAACTACAGTTGAATAACCCAAATAAGAATTAAATGAGCAGAAGGTATTAATTCAAAGATGGATCGTATGGACATTTGATTCGTAAATATAGCACAAGTCAAAACGTGTTCTACTGAACAAGTTGCGTTTCTTGCCGCAATGTGCGGCGTGCAGTTTCAACAAGCTTGTACACGACAATTGCTGGAGCAGTGGGATGCACTCACACTTTGTTGAGTGGTCGTTTTGCGAACAACTCAGATAAATGATATGATAGCCAATGCTTTCAACAACTGGCTAACCCTCGCTTATTTGAAGCTCTTAGATTATAATTTGAAATGAAACGCATTGAATACCTGGTTCAGTCTGACTATTCGAATATCTTCAATCTGGAATTTAAAATTTATAACCTTATTAAGAGATTTGGTTCGGATTTTATGCGTGTTGCTTTTGTGAAGAATTCGACAATTTCTTTGCTGAATCCATCCCATCCAACATTCACTAGTGCTTTAGTGCCAGTAGGTGAAAAAGGTATACTCAACATTGGAATGACAGCAACTGAAACGATGTCAGAGGTAACTGGCATTGTGTACTTCACAAGAGAAATTGTTTTTTCCTAATTGTAGACGCTTTTTGGTTGATACAGTTTCACAAATCTAAAAACGGTTTTCCGTCGAGGATCCTGGACATGTAGTTCGCTGTCTAAATCCGTTTAATGCTCATCACCGACAGCAAAATCTTTGTCTTATGTGTTAGACAAAATTCCCCCAATGGGAAAGTTTGTCGATGAGAAATTTCTTGATCAAGAGTGGCGAAAACATTACTTGGATGAACAATCGACGGCAGTCATGTCACCCGCTCATTACTGGGAAACAGCGCCCACCGGCAAAAATGCCGGTGGGCTACCATGCTATCCAAATCTTACAACTATAATTTGAAAGTTGTTGCCCCTCCCCTTTTCAAATGCATTCGTTGATTAATTTTTCTGAGCGATTCTGAGCGATTTTTGTCTTAATGATCAATTTTTTCTTCGCTGAAAGAAGATCCTTAGGTAGTGGGCTATTGTGCCCTAAAATTTAATGGGACTACCGGCACTAAAACTTCCCCCCTCCAAGAAAGGTCTAAAGGAGGACAAAAATCAGGAATTTTAACCCCTGTATGTAAAGAAAACAGAAATGAAAATGGAAAATCTGGCTTTGCTAGTTGTTAGAAATGTTTAAGTCATTCCAAAACTGTCTTTGTTTTTGTTTTGTCATGAAAATTTCTTGACTTATAATTTTTTGAAATTTCCGAACAAACTAACATAATAAAACGAACATTTTCCACTTTCTATAAACAAAGGCCGAAATCAAAAAAGGTTCACGATGGAAAATGTGTTTCTTTTTTAAAATTACATAAACTTGGAAAATTTGAAAATAATCGGTCTACAAATAAAAAAATTACCGTGTCTTCACAAAAATAATGAGAGTTAAATGTATTTCATTTATGTAATTTATACATGTAATATGTTTTTCACAGTATAAATATGGAATTACGTATGCAAAGTATTTCTAGAGGGTAATACAATATGAATAAAGGATTCAGATAAAAAAATAAGCGTTATATCACATTTCACCACAAATTCATGTTTTTCGCCTGCTTCGTGAAAATCAAGTTTTCTACCTAAAAATGAATAAAAGGCAATGAGTTTTCATGCAAGAAAAAAAGATAGTTTTGAAATCCTTGTAACATTTCCAACACTCTAACAGATTGATTTTTCAAAAGTTTGCATTCAATTATGTTGTCATTCTACATAACCGCAAATTTTGTATATGTTAGAGACTGATAGAAAATCGCATTTAAAAACAAAAAACAAAAGTAAATGGAAAATTCGGCTTTGTTACTTTATCAGAAATATTTCAAGAATTCGAAAACTGCCCCTAGTTTTGTTCAAGCATGACAACTCATTGACTTCTACTCTTTTGAAGTTTCCGATAATATAGCATAAAAAAACAATACTGCCAATTATCTCCAAAACTAAGGCTAAAATCGAAAAAATCACACAGATGACATGTGATTCATTTCAAAAGTTACATATTTTGGCCAAATACCGGATCAAAAGATTCATAAACAAAAATTCTCTCAGATGATCCCCTTAATTTGACCAAAACTTTTCAAAAAAACAATTTGAAGAATGAAACCGTGAGTGGATTGATGCATGCAGTGTATTCACCACTGCGTCAGATGTCCCAATTAATACTAATTTAAATAGGGCTATTAATGAAGTGAAAAAAATGCAATGTGCTCAGAATTTTCAGCAATGCTAGTACATTTGAAACATAAAATACGGAAAGCGTGAGAACGTTTTTATTATGTTGTAGACTGTAGTTTGTACCAGGTATTTCCAGAACTTTCTTTTTTAAGTGGGTATATAGTTTCTTCGAGATCAAAAATCATTTGCATAAAGATCTAAGGCTATACCTAACAACGTACGTAGAGTTCATCCATTTTTTATTTGTTTTGGATCGGTCAAAAAAAAACTATATACGAGAAGCGGCAAAAAATATTACATAGGTCTGCATTTTTCTTCCCGAAATGTTCACTTGTTTCTTTAACAATTATTATTTATGTATTGAGCACACTAGTTATGTAAACCTGGACTTCAATTTTGTCGGCCACAGCGCTATGTGTTTGTTTGAGTAGTTTATTGATCCATAATTGAAATATATTTTGCAATTTTAATGGAATGATGTCATTTTATTATCCACATTTCAAAATAAAGGTATTCAGATGAATAATTAATCAATTAACCTATACCCAGGAACTTTAAAAAAGCTGTGAATGTGCCGTAATTAAAGGCAAAGCCAGTACTATTGTTAAAATCTATACGGTAATTATTAGATTGCCCTCATCTGTAGTTTTTGTATTTTCTAGGGTAATCAAGTAGCGTTCTAGGGTAAAATGCATTCCAGCCTAGGGTAAAAAGATTGAAGAGCGTGGAAGGCCTGCTGCCTGCAGTGCTTCCACTTTAGGGTAAAATACCCTATTTTAGGTTAATCAGGGGTCGTTTTGGGTAGAGTTTAGGGTAAAGCAAAATTCCATGGTTTTTAGGGTAATCGACGTCTGTCGGGGTAACGCAGCAAAATTGTTAAGGTAATTGCCTGTTTTCTTACCAATTTCAAGTTTACTCTCAAGTACCACAATATACTTTGTGTAAGGTACGTTGTGGAAGTACTCTACCGGGGCATTTATGAAAATGTTCAATACGAGTCATACCTGGAGCAAACGCAAAACTTACCCTAACTCGGTATCAATTTAGTCTGTATTGCACACAACGATGAGGCGCAAATTACTGTGCACATCGCTGCATATCTCTCAGATCTTTCTTCAGTATAGTGTTGCCAGATTTTCTGCATAAATCATACCTTGGTTAATTAAAAGTGATTACAATAATTAGAGTGATAGGCAACATGATATAAAGTTCGGAAATTTATATTTTCTTGCCTTACAAAACTAACTCGTAAATGCATCAAGATTCACACCAATAGATCTGTTATCGTTGTTCACTGGAATTGAAGAGCTATATAACGTGAACAGAACAACACTGCCCGAACCGAGGGCAGGTAGTTTTGCTTCAGTCAAGTGCTATTAACTGCGCCAGATGCTATCACTTATAGTATTGCATTGTGACAGAATCAATTAAAGATATGGCATACTGTACTAAGTGCTCAACTGCCATTGCCTATCGTAAATCTGAGTTTATTCATCTTGCTAACAGTCAACGCCACAAATATTTCTCAATGCAGAGAAGGAAAACACAAACTATAACTTTGTTCACCTTATCAAGAGATCCAATTGAGAAATCAACTAAAAATATTGAATGGCGCACTTTCAAATCTACACATCTGTCTGAGCACAATTTGCTTATTTCGTTGAGTGACTCACTGCAAAAACTACTGAAACTAATGTTTCTTAAAGAAACTAAGCTTAGGGAAACAAAGAGTTTCAAACATTATTAGACAATGTTTTGGTAAAGATCTACTAAGTGATCTTGTCGTTGTCATCAATGAACGTTTTTTTTCTGTAATAATTTATGAAACAACTGACCGCTGTACAGCTAAACAGGTCGGAGTCATCGTCCAAAAATGGAGCGAGAGAGCAATTAGGAGCTCCTCTGTTCTTGTTGAAATACATGATTGCGCAGCCGATGGATTATTTACTACACTTACAAAATGTATTAGTGTTAAAAATATTAAATTGTGATACATTTTAGGGTTCTGTCCTGACACGACTAACGTTATGATGGGATCCAAACATTCTGTGGCTTCTTTACTAAAAGAAGAATTATCGACTTCTTAAAAGGAATGTTGATTTGTTGGAAATACAGATATTGGGAGTTGATAAAAAAGCTTCTAAGATAAAAATCGAGGATCTTCTTCCTTTATTTTTGGCACTAGGGCTTTATAACGTAGGACTCCGATTCTTGAAGGAGCTACAAGTATTCGACTGTAGTCTTTTATTTTTTTGACATGTAGGCTTTTGTCAAAAATTAATTTGGCCATGCCGAGATTCTTAAATGGAACGAGACTGTTATTTTTAATTCAATGTGGCTAACTTTGAGCCTTGAGTAACATCTTTTTCGCCTTACTCAACGTAAATTATCTCTACACTCAGTTAAATTCGCGCCAATTGAGTGTATACCGATTGCGAAAATTTTGTGAAAATCAAAATTCTTCATTTAGTGCATTACATTCGTTGCCATGTTCATTGAAATTACACGGAAAATTAGCGTGTATATAAATTTATTTCACATCTAAATTCCTCTAATATTTTTGCGCAAAAATTGTGAACCTATATCTATGTTGTGTTCCACACTTAAATGTTTCGAGTATTAATTTGCCGTTCCTTTCCTCTTACTATGTCTTTGCTTCTCTCTGCTAGTCTGGAGTAGATCGCATACCCCCTATACTTTACGCTCATTGAACAGACCTTGGAACAAAACAAAACAAACATTGGCATCTACGGGTGCTTCATTTCCTATTCAAGCCTGATACATATCACCTTGTACAGTGTTTTTTTCAAATGCTAGGACTTATAACTAACACCAGGACGCCATGACACTTTCCCCCTGCCAAGACCGGTACCCATTTCAAACACCTGAGTAGAGTGGGTTTTGCGCTTGGAATTTTTCCTCTATACCCAACGGAGAAAATTGCCACCCAGCGCCGAGATTTGAACCCTCGATGCCCGCACGGAGGCAGGTCCTTAAACCACACGGTGTAATACTCTACTTTTTTTTCGAATCCAGGTTTATCGTCGTTTCAAATTTTCAATCATTTTAAGTCGGATCTTCAAATCAAAGGAGTTATTTTCAGAAAGAAAACACATCTCTTTCAATGTGGCCACACATTTTACTTGTTTTAATGAAGGATGAACACATGACAAGAGATCGATGAAACTAGCAAATTCAGGAATGACAATTATTACAATACCGTTACGTAACTTGGAGTCTGCAGCGATGACGAAATACTATAATAGGGTCTCGCATTTTACGTTAAGTTATTACGTGAAAATTAACACAAGATCGGAGTCTAATACGGTGTGCCAGCCGTATGCAAATTTAACTAGTTAAAGGAGTGGCACTAGGAGACCTTTCAGCGGCGAATTCTCAGGCTAGAATGATCCCTCTAACTATCGTCGTACCCTTTAATAACTCTCGTGCTGCTGGGGTTGCCGCAGCTTCCGCGGCCGTTATAACAGGTGCTGTACCATTGAAGCAGCTGCCCACGTCGTCGTGTACTGCTGCTGATCGCTGTTGTTATTGCTGTTGTTAAGACCCTGCCCTTGCTGTAAGCTCGTGGCCGCGCCGTCGTTGAGATCACGCTGCCAGTTGCCAGACGAGAGCTGCCAGTCGCCAGTTGCCAGTCGAGAGCGCAGGCGTCACCTTCCTCGGCTGGGTAGTCCCTCTTTTTTTTATAACCGCCAAGTTACTGCTGCGCAAGCGTCGCCTCCTTCCACGCCGTGTTGTGCTGAATTTGCAGGTTTCTTTTTTGTAGCAGACCAGATGTCGGACTCACGCTCAACCGTCCTCACTCCTTCTTGTGGTAGAATTTAACGGTTCGTACTAGGGACATGACAAAATTCCCCCCGTCCTATATTTCTCTGCATCCTCCTGGATGCGAATTGGAAGCTTCCGTCTACTGAAGTTACGCATCTGAGATTCGTACTTCATTGCAGGGGTGAAATTAGACAAGCCTTGAGATTTGTGCTTCTGACGCACTTCTGAATCGAAGATCCTAAATACACAGTAGCTTACTGTCGTCGTCGGGACGCCCTGTTCCAGTTTACTACCGAAGATCTTCTCCCGTGGCTATCGACGTTCTATCAGAGGCCTTCTGAAGACGTCCAGGGGTAAAGACCACCCTATTAATTTAAACATCGAGTGTTTACTCGATCAGTCCATACTCAACCTCCTGCGTGTAGTTATTATGGACGTATTGATGTCCATCGGTATCTTCTTTATTTTTCCTTCGCCGTTGTTGAATCCATGTCCGGCGGAAATATAGATGTTCAGGAGAAAAGTCCATTCCTTGTACGAGTGAGTGCACCGTCCTGCAGATGGAAGCTCACTCGCCCGCCGATTGCACCACGCACAGCTGCGGTCGTAGCGTACCCAGACAGCTGGGGCAGACCGTTCAACCGCAAGGTCGTAGCAAAAGCGTAGCAGGACAGCTGGCAGACAGAGCGGTGTTGCCAACGCCTCAATGGTGCACTTTGCGCTCTCACACTGCCTCCCGGCCGCTGCTGCTTTGGTAAGCTGCCCACGGCCTCTGCGCTGCGCCTCGTCTCAGTCAGTCGCTTGCCTGCGTGCCACAGCAGGCACTGTGTCACTGGAACAACCGTTCGATGTTAATTTCAGGGCTTGACAAAATATTTCCCTTTGGATTTCTTTGAGTATTGTAATCAATTGCCACCCATCTACTCATTTCATCTCTCCCTTGCCATTTACAACCCGGTGTATCATCCCTCAACAGTGCATAACTAGATCAAAGTAATCTAACGCGCAATAAGCTCAAAGAAATCCATTAGAGAACATTATAACTAACACGAAATGAAATAAATGCAAAGTAAAGGAAACGGATTAGAAATACACAATACATCATACAATATTTCAGATAGCTAGTGGGCTGTAAAGGAAATTTCTACGTATTAGCACGCATTCCTGTAGAGGATTCATGAAAAGACACATGAACGGGATACAACTTTGACATCAAGTAAATTTTCTATCTAATTAGGGAGCATCATCAATGTAAATACATAAATTGGTTTATCAAATCGACATTAAACATGTAATACAAGGGGGTAAAAGCATTCTACTCGCATTTCGCTGGAGAAATCAGTTAATTCTAAGTCGAAGCACTTATCCTAAATTTGGAATATGAAAGAAATGTTAAACATAAGGGAAATGATTAGGAAACATTCTTAACATTAAACATAGTACATTTGAGAATGAAATGAGGTAATCAGGTCGAGCTTAAGGAGGTCCTCCTGAAAGGGGCAAGCGTAATTACGCCTAATTTCGTCGTTTAGTTCTGATCCTCAGAGGATATCTACGTACGGTTTTCTCCTTTTGACGATGCTCGTCTTGCATAACCGGAACGTCATTTATTTCCGATTCCTGGGGATCATCTTCTTCTCTGTCGTTGTTAAAGGGAAAAGCTAAAGCGTCGTCAAGATAAGCACACTTCACACGGTTCAAGTGTACATTCTGCTCCTTTCGGTCTGAGTAGAGACCTTTAATAATAATATTATTCCCACGGCGACTGATAACACGGAATGGGCCTATGAATCTAGAAGGCCAGGCACGATCTACATCAGTGTGACCTGACTCATTCCTAAGCATGACCAATTCTCCGGGTTGGAGATCACACTCCTTGGCAGTCCGATTGTAAATGTTTGCTGCCGTTTGCCTCGCCGCTTCAGAATATTTTCGAACCGCCGCAAATGCTTTAGACAGCCGGAGTGAAACCTCGACCGAATACTCCTGGTCACAAGCAGAAAGAAAGAAAGAAAAAACTTTATTTCCAATAGAGATTGTACAATATTACAATCATTGGTTTTTAAATATCTTAAAATTAATACACTTAGATGATACACACACACGAGTATTGAAAAACTCGTGTCACTAGTCGAAAATAAATGATTGAGGGCAATGTACTCCTAATCTTGCTTAATCTACATTTGACAATACATGTAATGATAATTATAAGAGATAACGCAAATTCATGGACGATGCATTTTCATTGTGGGGTGAAAACACTTTTGACAGTTTACATGTACATGACATAAAACTTCGCAATTATTGATACCAGGAAATAATATATGAATCGCTTGTTTCGGCAAATGTTCAAAAGTGTCATTTTAAGGAAGCATGAATAAAAAATATAAATACAAATCCATATGCATATATATACGTACATATATATACATACATACACACACACATACAGATATATATATATATATGTACGCATAAGCATGAGGACCAAGAAGATTATAAGTTTTGTATTTCTAATTCAACAATTTTAACATAACGGTCGTTAGTTAATAAGCATTTTATTTAAATATAAATGGATGATCGTACAACAAATGTATAGTTTGTACATGAATGCTTTACAATAATAAAGAGATGACGATTTAGGTAATGTTACAAGTTGAGAGTGAACAGAAAATGACCATTATCTCTAGTAAAATGCTAGTTGTCAGTTTAGTACACACATATGTGCACACATACATGTATATATACACACATATATGTACACATAAGCATGAGGACCAAGAAGATTATAAGTTTTGTATTTCTGATTCAACAATTTTAACATACCGGTCATTAGTTAATAAGCATTTTATTTAAATATAAATGGATGATCGCAGAACAAATGTATAGTTTGTACATGAATGCTTTACAATAATAAAGAGATGACGAGTTAGGTAATGTTACAAGTTGAGAGTGCACAGAAAAAAAAACATTTTCTCTAGTAAAATGCTAGTTGTCAGTTTAGTACACACATATGTGCACGTATACATGTAGATATATACACATACGCATGCACAAACATACCCACGCACATACTTACACCAAACTCGTAAGCATACACAAATGCATTTCTATGCATTGAGGCAATACATACGCATTCTACAGAGTGTCATACGCGTAGCGTGCACACGTACACATATATACAAGTAAGCATGTGCGCAAATATCAGCATAAACTAGCCATTATAAACCAGAATTCCAATCGAGGGAAACAGAGGAAATATTTTTTATTATAGCATGAATTTTATAAAATTTCATACTAAAAATAGTGGCACAAGACAGTCTACTTAAGTCAGAAACATGAAAACGATTGTGGGACGTGAATAAGAAAGAAAACATTAATGTCCTATAAAGGTTTCATATTAGAAAACAAATCACATTATCTTTGAAATATGGCGCAAATTGTCGGCAATTCATAAACAAACATAGGTATCACATTATTATAAGCAGAATAAGCATATTACTGCAGTATAAATGGATGATTACACAACGAATATATTTTTATTTTTTTTTTACATGGATGCTTTACAATTTCATATTAGAAAAAAAACACATTATCTTTGTAATATGGTGCAGAATGTCTGCAATTGATAAACACACACACACATATAGGTACCATGACGGTCTAGTTTGATGCTTGCACAGAAACGGAGAGGAATGACATAAAATGCAACCTTCGACTGGTTTATCTACTCTAGTGCACACAGGTGTACGTGCACATATACACACCCATATGTGCACATACACCTATATACGTACACACATATACAAGTAAGCATGTTTGCAAATGACAACGTATAGGCGGTCAAATCATAATACCTACGCATACTTCCAAACTGTTGTGTGATGTCTTGAATTATAAAACAATGAGCGAGGGAGATTGTTCAGCAATGGAGATACCAGGCAAATGAGATTCGTCAGTACTCATTCAGTATGTTCTGTAACTAAAAATTATTATTGAGACACAAGATGACGAGTTATTTTGGCTTTAAATTCTCTCGGTCTTTGAGGGACTTTAATATTCAGGGGAAGTTTGTTCCACAGTAAGGCGCCTGATATGGACAGAGCCTTCTGCCCTAAATGAGATGAACGATAGTTGACTAAGACATTATTGTTTCTGTTCGGTTTTTGATTGGTTACAGTGGGTGGATGGAAACGCACTATCTCCGCATTGCTCTGAGGAAGATATAACGAGGAGAATACGTATTGGGCCTTCTGCAAGAGGAGCCTTTCTTGGATAGGAATCCAGCCGAGTTTATTGAGGAGAGGGGTTACGTGATCATTTCTTCTGAAATTACCGTTGCATACCACCTTGGCTGCAAAATTCATGCATTTTTGTAAGTCCCTTTGAAGGTATTGAGGTAAGTCTCCCCATACTAGGCTGCAGTAGTCAATGCGCGATAACACAAGGGATTGAATAGCTAATAATCTGGATTTTTCGTCTAGCATACTTTTTATACGATGAAAAAACATTAAAGTTCCGTAGATTTTGTTGCAAGTAGTCTCAACGTGAGATTTGAAGGACATATTTCTATCGAACCAGATACCTAGATTTTTAACTTTTTCTGATGCATTAATTTTATCATTTCCAACTGCAAGAGTAAGATCTGAAGTTTTTTTAATTGCATCTTTGGATCCAAAAATAATGCATTGTGTTTTATTAGCATTTAATTTGAGACCATTTCGGTCGTACCATGATTTCAGGCTAGTCAGTAAAGTTTCGGCTTTAATTTGCGTCTGTGGTATTTCCGATACTGAACTTGTTATTGCAATTTGAACATCATCTGCCTACATTGAGATCCGTGTGTTAGAAGGCATTGGAGGGAAATCATTAATGAAAATAGAAAAGAGTAGCGGACCAAGAATGGATCCTTGGGGAACACCAAAATTGTTTTGAATGAATGGGGACAATTTGTTTTCTATGCGGACTGCATGAGATCGATTTGACAAGTAGCTTTCAAACCATTGCGTGTCTATTCCCAAGTTCAGTATTTTACGTAGAAGTCTTTCATGTTCGACGCTATCGAACGCCTTAGAGAGATCAAGTAGCAGCAAGAGTGTTACATTCTTTTGATCGATGTCACTGTATATTTTTTCAGATATATTGAGCAGAGCGTCTTGGGTGCTAGTATTTCTTCTATAGGCATATTGATTTTGGTGGAGTAGATTTGACTCGTCCAGGTGAAATGACAGTTGATTTGTCACCACTTTCTCCAATAGTTTGGACATGACAGGCAAAAGACTGATGGGCCTGTAGTTTGATGCTGTATTTAGGTCACCACTTTTGTGCAACGGTCTAATAATGGAGTGTTTCCATTGGTTTGGAAACGTGTTGGTTACTATTGATGTATTAATTATCAGACGAATCCATGGTACTGTAACAGGGAAACTGTCTTTGATATATTGAAGACTGATACCATCATGTCCAACCGCCTTTGTGTTTTTTAGTGAGTATAAGATGTTTTGTAACTCCGGTAAATCGACAGGGCGTGGTCTCCACTTGACATCAGTCCTCGAGGGTGCAGTGGGGCATGAATTTTCAATTGTCGTTTCATCTGGATTGGTACACACCTCACTGAAAACTTGAGCCCCTACTTTTGAAAAGAATGTGTTGAAATCCGTGGCTGTTGCCAAGGGATTTTCAAAATTACTTATGCGATCTAAATTTTTATATGGGGCTACCTCACTAATGATTTCCCAAGTTCGCTTCGGGTTATTTTTAGCCGTTATCAGTGCCTGGTGGAAGTGAGTTTGTTTCGCTTCAGTGATTTTCTTTCGAAGAATTTTTTCATGTTCTTTATATCTCTTGTATAAGGTACTGTTTGATCTATTGTTTTTGTACTCTCGCAAGTTAGCTTTCTTTATTCTGCTCATCTCTTTAACTTCGTCAGTAATCCAAACAGTCCGTTTCGGCTTGGTTTTTTTGGTGACGTAAGGTGCACATTTGTCGAGAGCTGCTGTGAAGTTCTCGTTGAAGATTGACACTTGTATGTCAACATCGTCAGATTGCATCATTTTCTGGAATTCGTTCGACCTATCGAGTAGTTTTTCTTGAAATAGTTCTGCTGAATAGTGCCTTTTCGAGCGATAGGTCATTAAGCGGTATTTTTGTCGTTCCTTCGCAATATTAATTTCACATTCTATAGAGTGGTGATCGGAAATAGAAGGTGATATTACTGTACTAAGTATTGCGGTGGGATTATTTGTGATTGCTAGATCGAGGAGAGTTGCAGAGACTTTAGTGATGCGAGTCGGTTCTTTGACCATTTGTGATAGGCTTAGTTTATACAATAGTTTGCTTAGCTGATTGTTTTTGTCCGTTAGGTCAACATTGAAATCTCCGAAAGCAAAGAATGATTTTTTTGCCTGAAGGATTTCTTTGAAGGTCTCCTCAGTGAAATCTAGTGTTAGATTTAGGGGAGACGATGGGTGCCGGTAAAGGCTGCCAATGATTATTGATTTGTGTTTATTTATTTGCACTTCTAACCAAACCATTTCAATGCCTTCGCAAACTTTATTCGCTAGTAGTGAAAATGTTGAGTACATTTCTTTCACAAAAATACAAGATCCACTACCTCGGCTGGTTTTAGCGCCATCGTAGCGGTACAACACGTAATCAGGAATGTTCAAAAATGAACTTTGGGTTCGTGAATCAAACCATGTCTCTGAGACACACAAAATGTCAATTTTTTCAGTGACCAGCATTACTCTGATTTCATCCGATTTACCATTCAGGCTTCGAGCATTTACATGCTTGATTTTGATTTTACCTATATTAGCACTCTTTTTAAAGGTAGCGAAGTTACTATCTCGATGTGATCGTTCAGGGGATTTATCGATTTTGTCTAAGTTGCCCAGGGTGTTTGGCCCAGCATCTGCTATGTAAGAAAGTCTACTATTTGGCTGGGCAGCGGCACTCTGTCAAGATGAGGTAACCCCGGTCTGATTTTTGCCTTGTGTGACAAGAGCACTGTAGTGATCGTTTTTACAATGGAGCAGTAGTGGGGGGTTATTATTTGATAACTCTGAAATGGGAACGACTGATATTTTAAAAACACAATGATCCTGTTCATCCAGGACGAGAAGTTTTTGGCCTGTCACATTTGAAATGATTAGTGGTATAAGGTCTACAGCAGCTTGGTCAAAATGTTTTTCATCAATGTAATTATCTATGAGGTTTTGCATGTCTCCACTGTTCTTGGCGACAAACTTAGCGTATGTGCTGTTGTTTGCTTTACTCTCTGTTTTGATTGCAGCCTTTAGGGAATTGTAATTCCATTTTGATGCTGGTTGTTTTGTAAGTAGATGAGCTACTGCGTGGAGGAGGCAGTGTCCATCGGCTTTGGTGGGAATCAGTTTTATGTTCCATGATCGTTTCAATTCATCCATTGTGGAATTCATGCGTTCATAAATGGGGCTGGAGACGTTTTTTTCGCACTTTTTACATCATTAAGAGGTTCTGAGAGGTGCGGGGAATTTACGTTTTTCTGGCTCTGAATTCCCGCTCTGTGGTGATTTCTTGTATGGGGATTTGCAGAGAACTGAGAAATGCTCGTGTCAATTATATTTTTCTGGTGATGATTGTGCATACCGTTGGGTAGTGGATTTTCCATCGATTGTCGACTGCAATTTTGCAGCGATTTCTCTCTTCCTGTTGATTTCACTGCTTCCGAGTATGTGATTGGATGTTGATTTATACTCGTGTCTAAGAGGGGCTGTTCATCCTCTTCATCAGCATTGGATAGCAATGAAAACCTATTTTTTGTAGGCACTCCGCAATTGTTTGTGGCGGATGATGGAGAGGGCTTGTTATATGAGGGCAAACATCGGGAGGAGAGGGGAGGAGAGGGTTTGTTATACGAAGGCAAACATCGGTTTATGCTGCTGGAGGTTTCACGTGGATAGGCGGTCAACTTAGAACAATCATTCAACTCATTTTGCTGTTTTGCATAATCATTAGAGTATTCAATTTCTTCATTCAGATCATGGGAGTTTCTGACACAGGAAATAAAATGTGAAGTTAGTCTCAAAGGTGATTTTAGAGCAATTTGTTGAAGAAAATGATGCGTGTCTTCTCGCGTAACGGGCCAAGTGCGGACATTGTTGTAAGCTTCATTGACAGGACCGGTTTTTACATTTGCTCGCAGCGGAATCAGTTTAAGACCAATTTTTCTGCACAGGCTCGATGCCATGTACAATTGCTGCCCACTGCAGGAATTCACCACATAAATATGAGAAAAAAGATTCTTTGTCATGATCAGATTTTTTAACTTTGTGAGATTTTGGGACGAGAGGCTCAAACCTTTGAAACTAATTATATAGTTCCTGAAAGGAGGTGCGCGTTCAATCTCATCATAGAGATAATTTAGACGTTCCGAAGTTATGGTCTGAATCCTGCATGCGCTATCAATGTCATCTCTGTTGATTTTTGTGAGACTATTGTCTCCAACGAGAAAAGTGTCTAGAGGGGATTGCGCATAATGATGGTTACTCGCAGCTACCACCGGCGTAAAATCATGAGCGCTGATACAATAATTTAAAGCAAAAAGCTGTTCTTTAATCATTTGAATATTTGATACAGTGGAAAAAATCGACGCCGGGCTTGGGGGACAATTTTGTCTCAGAGCTTTATTGAGAAATGCAGCTGTAAGAGACAGCATGTTATTTATTTCGTGAATAGTTTGGGAACTGGTCATTTGGAGAGGATGTAAGTACCCATCAAAAGCGATAGCAGGTCTGTTTGTGTTGTTCTCCACTGAAAATCTTAAGTTATCCTCGCAGTTTACGCTCTGAGGTACTTTACTGCCAGTGTCAGCTGCCGCGCATGCATTTTCAAACCTAACTCCACCGCCTGAAAGGCCTACACACAATTGATCATTAAAACTATAATTAAAATTACCCGTTTTACTCTCTGACTGGTTCCTCACATCGAAAATTTTATCGCGTTCCAACGTTGACGTTGACGTTGGTGTCGTCGTCGATGGTGAACAACTTTGAGCTTTCTCAGTGACGCAGGACAGGGGAGATGCCGCCATGACGCAATCGTTGGGACGAGACGAAGGAGCTAGCGGTGGTGCTGTGGCAGCTGGCGCCAGTGATGAGGTACAAGCAGCGCTTGGCAGATTTTCGTCAAAGACGGGCGACTCTGCTGCTCGATTCTTTGTCGAGCACCTCTCCGTCAATTCTCTCTCGGTCAGCACTGGTGATGTTTTGAGAGTTGCGGTGCTTTCGTCGACGTCATACCGTTTCTCTGTCGGAGTTTTTGTAGTCATTGTGAGCGGCTTAGGCTTTTGAACGTGCGATTTTACACGCGAGAATTTTGGTGGTTTTTGCTTTCGTTTTCTGAACGGTTCAGATAAATTCCGCTTTTTGGGGTTTGAGTTTTCATGCGGCGCTGTTGTGAGGGATGTTATTTCCCCAGATAAAGCTGCTTTCCGAGTAGCTGAGCGAGTTTCGTAATGAGACATTGTGAAGTTGTATTGGATGAGTGAATAAAGGTGAAGATAATTCAAAATTTTGTTCACTGTGTAGCTGTTACGGAGTGAGTAACGATCGTCTTGGGTAGAAGGGTAATAGTTTACACATGAGTGAGGGCTAGCTTCTCATTTAGAATTTGAAACACTCGAAAATATTGCCATAAAAACATCACCTAAAAAACGTCACCAAAAACATAAGAAAATAGAGTTGCCCTTAAATGCTGGAGAAAGGAGGCGAGGAACTGGGAGAGCGTTGGTCGGCCGTGAAATAATGACGGCAATGACGTACGTTCAGACTTATGCAGGTTGACACATTTTACTCATTCAGTTTCTCAACGTTTCATAATAGTAATCCCTCTTTCACTTTTTATGTCATTGTTCACCAAAGTTAACTGGTGGGTCACAATTTCACCAAAAGAAAGTTAATTTTATTTATTCAGAGGAGGTTGAAAATTGGGTGATTAACTTTTGACAAGAAAGATAGCCATCATTGAAATATTTGCGAATGAGGGATTGCATTGCTTGTTCGCATTTGAAAACGAAAAAGACCGCCTTTTAATGCCAGACGAAGAAAAGCCGCCCGTAAGACAGAGGGGGAGGGGTAGAGGAAAAGAGAAGGTTTAGAAGACAGAGACGGGGGGGGGGCGTTGAGCAGGATGCGTGCGGTGATCCAGCTTGGCGTTTCTCGCTCGTCTGCTTGTGAAGAAATCAATACAATTTTTTTCCGTGTAAAGATTGCTATGGTGAGCTATCCAAAAGACGTCATATTGCTGAAAATTCGCCTTACGTTGTGGAATTATGTTCTAGCAGTGAACACAGATTTAAGTTAGCCACTATTACAGCGTGGCAATTCTTACAAGGAAAGGGTAGGCTGGGGGGAGGAAGGGGTGCGGGCGCAGACTTGGCGTGGCTGAGCCCTCATAGAGCTCTATTGTTTCAGGGTTTCACATTTTATTCACTCATTTTGCAACCTTCAACCTTTACAGAAAATATTTTCTCTAACTCACTTTTTACGTCACTGTTTCACCAAAAGTTCTCAATAAAAGGACAGAGTTACTTACTGGTAAAGTAATTTGAACACAATTTTGAGGATTAAGGGTCAAAATTGAGCGTCATAGACACTCAACATAGTTTTTTTTGTTGCAATAACTGATAAAATAAAAAAAAAAAATTATCACTGTGTTTTATGTTTGTCTTCACAAAATTCAAATTTGCTAGAGCATCGGACCTTTTTTGTTTACATGCTGGTATTCGTGGTACGTTTGTTCTATATGCGGAAGAGGGAGGAGCAGGTGTTGCGGTTGACCAGGGAGGGAGCCTACACCGAGGGTCGAGGGTCGCTACACAGACTTCGAGTGGAGACAAAGTTTACAGAAAGCACCAGTCTGTTTTTGCACGATTAAATTGGTCACAAATGATTGTACTTGATTACTGTTTCTCACTTTTGCGATTCAATGAGGTACAAAGCACATTCACAGATACTCAGTTCGAGTTTGGGGTTTTGGGAAAGTTTCGTTCCCTTACATTTTGAAATGTTTGACGCCGCGTTTACGCGGAGCATCAGTTCACCTCCGCACTCCGCACCGCACCGCCACTCAAGTAGTTAAGTAGTAGGCACGTAGTTAAGTAGTAGGCACGTAGTAGTAGTAGGCAAGTAGTAGGCACCGCCACTCAAGCGTAGTTAATTGGCTGTTCCTTGAATATATCGTGGTAGGGAAGGTTTGCATCTCTGCCGTAGAACAAGAAGAACGGCGTGTCTTTAATTGCCGTCTGATAAGAGGTATTTACAGCTAGAGTCACAAAGGCCACGCTCTCGTCCCAACTGAACTTATCTTCAGCAGCTAGATGAGAGATTGCAGTTTTCAGGATACCGTTCATTCTCTCGCAGCAACCATTCGACATTGCATGATATGCAGTCGTGGTTTGAGATTTAGTGTTCAAGTTCTTACACACCTCGTGAAACAGTCTATTCGTGAACTCACTAACTCTGTCACTGACAATCGTATTTGGGGCTGAAAATTTTCCGACGTATTGAACAAAAGCTCTGGTAACAGTATCGGCAGATTTGTCGAGGAGTGGATAAGCATCAACATACCTCGTAAAATGATCAACTATGGTTAAGAGGTATTTGTTGCCATCATAACTAACAGGTAATTCAACAAGGTCAACAGCAACTCTTTCAAGGGGGTAAGAAGTCTCGGGGAATTTGCCCAAGGGGACTTTAAATTGACCATGCCATTTTCTTCGTTGGCATGATAGACATTTCTTTACATAGTCTTTGACATCACGGATCTGATTAATCCAGAAGAATTTATCTCTGGCGCGTTCAAGAGTTCTCAGGAAACCCATGTGAGCAGAAAAATCATTATCATGGCTTAATTTTAAAGCAACCTTAACTAGAGACTTAGGAATGACTATCTGTACATTACTTCTACCGTTTCTGCGTTTCTTTCTTGACAACCTACATAGGACATTATTATCATCAATAAAGTATTCGTCAATGTTTGAGATCTTACAGTTACCTTTATCATTATTATTTATCACATCCCTAACGGAAGACCAAAAAGGGTCCACACTCTGCTTCAAGGCGATATCATCCATACTCGGTGGCTGAGCGGCCTCAATAGCAGCATCTGTCTGTTCACTAGACGTGAGTCGAGAGCACACATCGTTGACAGAAGCACCTGTCACATTATTATCAGAACAAGACTTAATTCTAGAAGGAACATTAGCATTATTTTTAGGATCACTCTTACTACTACAGTTTGACTGAGCAGTGTCAACACCAGCGTTGACGGTTCTCTCAGATCTAGATAGGTAGTCTGGCAAGTGGTGTTGCGCTCCAGGCTTGTATCGAACAGAGAAGTTATACTCCTGCAAGAGCAATGCCCACCTGGAAATACGGTGATTACCCGTCTTATTAGCAAAGATAAACGTTAAAGGTCGATGGTCCGTCACCACGACGAATTCATTCAAGTACAAATACGCATCATAATGTTTGATCGAATCATGAATGGCAAGCGCCTCGAGTTCTGTTGCAGAGTATTTGAGTTCATTTCCTTTCAGCTTTCTGCTGTAGTACGCTAAGGGCAATTCGACACCATTATGCATTTGAAGTAATGCTCCACCGATTGCGATTCCCGAGGCATCAGTGTGTAGAACAAACTCTCTCTGAAAGTCAGGAAATTTAAGTATAGGCGCTGACACAAGTTTATCCATCAAGTCGTCGAAAGCTCGTTGATGAACATCAGTCCACCTAAAAGCATTCGTCTTCTTGGTTAACTCTGTAAGGGGCGCAGCAATATGTGCGTAATTTTGAATGAATTTCCTAAAGAACCCGGTTGCTCCTAAGAATCTTTTTACCTCTTTTATATTTCTGGGTCTTAAAGCATCTGCCAAAGCTTGCACCTTTTCAGGTCGGGGAGTGAGTCCCTCCGAACTGACTTTGATACCAAGAAAAGTCACACTACTTGCTGCAAATTGACACTTTTTTAAACTAAGTTTGAAACCTGAGGCCGCTGTTTGTGAAAGGGCTTTCTTTAAATGCTCAACGTGAGTTTCAAAGTCTTTTGAATAGATTATGATGTCGTCAACGTAGCAGAACAGAAACTTTGAAATGAATGGTGCAAAGGCCATATTAACTGCTCTTTGAAGTGCCGCCGCAGATGTGATGAGACCCTGAGGTGAACGCAAGTATCTGTAACTGCCTGTCGACGTTCTGAAAGCGGTGATGTCCCGGCTTTCTGGAGATAATTCAATCTGATGATAGGAACTCCTCATGTCTAGAGTGGTGAACAAATTAGAGCCCTTCAAACTTTCCAATGTCTCGGTCATATGTGGAATTGGGAAAACGTCTTTCTTACAAATCTTATTGATAAGACGGAAGTCAACTACAATCCGATGTGAGCCGTCACTTTTACGTACAGCTAAGATTGGGGAAGACCAAGGCGAGAAACTTGGCTCAATCACTTTTTGTCTAAGCATTTCTTGAACATTTTCCTCAACCAATTGCTTAGTAGCATGGGGAACACGGTACTGAGGCGTATTTATTGGGCTGTTTCCTTGAACGTCCAACCTATGTACGGCGTTTCGCGCGAGACCAATCTCGTCTCCAACTGCGAACGCATTCCTATGTTTGCTAATCAAATTTACAAGGGTCGTTTTCTGATCATGTTTTAAATGAGATAAGTCTACATTGTCAATCATTTGGTTGAATTCAGGTTCATTGCGTTTCTCTGCGGCTGGCAGCAATCCACTGTTAGGCAGTAGCTCATGACTGCACTGGCTCTGAGCAGGCGCCCGTCTGGCCTCGTACACTGTTGCCACGCCTACATCCCTAGTGCCCTCGAGCGTAGCCACAACACGGGCGTCACTCTCGCTTTCACGCGGGTCTGGCTCTGGCTCCTCAACAGCAACATCCAATGTGGCACAAATTTTATTCCTAGGTACAAGAACATTCTTATCATTATAATTTACAAAAACTACAGGCACGGTACCATCACGGACAGTAGCTAACGTACGAGGCACTGCTATTCCTTTGCATGTAACACTCTGTTTTAGAACGACTGTCTTGCCATTCATGTGCCGGGGAACTCTTAAAAAGGAATGACACAACGTGCCTCCTTCAACGGTTAGATCATTTGACATCCTAGCTACACTGAAAGACGCGTCCTCAGATTGCTTTACAAAGTTAATTGAATTTGAGGCGCCAACGTTTTGAAAATGATAAGTTCTGTCGTTGATGTTTACGTGGCCGCTTTCACATTTACCGTATTTAATTTCAACACTGAACCTCTTAAGGAAATCGCGCCCTAGAAGCACAGCACCGGGAAAAAAGGTATCTTCAACTATGATGGCGGCGTGAGAGCAGTCTACATCGCCTAAATTAAATTTAAGATCGATTGTGCCAAGAGTGTGAATTTGTCTCTGTTCACAGAACAAAGAACTTTCGTACAACGTTTGATTCCAGGGGGATTAGGAAACAACCTGTTCACAACACTAGATTTTATGAGGGTAACAGAAGAACCAGAGTCCACGAAAGTAGAACATTTTCTTTGTTCGACATCCAAGATAATTATAGGGGATAGGCATCCCTGTTGCCTTGGAAGTTTTTTTACTTTACCGCGGCGATGTTACTATTCTGGCTTGGATGTTCATTGAATTTACGTTGATAGTTATTAAAGGGACGGGTGTTCTTATGCGATGCACTTTGCCATTTGTATGGGTTTTTAGGCTGATAAGCTCGCTTTTGTGGTGGCCGGTATTGATATTTCTCCACTACTACGTCACTTTCGTTTGCTCGTCTTTTTCTGTTCCACATAGCTCTCTCTTCAATAAGAGATTCCTCAATTGACCTCGCTTTATCTAAGAGTTTGGTAATATTTTCCGGGTCGAAATCATGCGGTAATTTTTCAGTGATCTTGGGATTCATATTCTTAATGATAGTAGGGATGAGGATCTTATGTTCTTTGTCATCCTCGTAGTGCCATTCTTGGCCAAATGCGTCCTTCCAGCTGGCCAGAACACGTGTTGCATAAGCATTGACAGTCTCATCATTCTCTTGACGCAGATTAAATAGGATTTTATGGACGGTGTTCCTATAATTCATGGCCCCCTTGTACACAGAAATAAGCCAAGTTTTGACATCGTCCAGCGTGATCAATTGGTCAGATTTAAGAACATATGAATCCCAAGCCTTGCCAGTAAGTGCATTTTTAAAATAACGACATTGCAAGTCTACATCGTTAGTGTAAATGTCAACTCTCGTTTGGAAATGCTTTAAAAATGAAGTTACACAGCCTTCACCATTAAATTTGGGCAGTTCGATCGCATGATTTAAGGTAGCAATATTTTCATTATTGTTCTCCACCATGATTTCAAATAGATAATTAGATCAAAATTAGCAATGCAAATGTATTCACAACGAACACTGATAGCAATTAGAGTTTCAAATTAGAAGTTTAAATGGAATATTTCGTACAATATGTTTCCAAATACCCAGACATAATTGAATATTTCGCACAATATGGTTTCCAAATACACAGAAATAAATGAATCGGCAATAACATCAACAGCAGCAATGCAAAATAGGGTCATAATAGGCACAATTATCTTATTAGAAGGGTAAAATGGGTTAAATTGGGTAATGCAAATGGGACAATAAATGGGTAAAAGCATCAAAATGGTAAATATGGCATAAGTTCACACAAAGTTTTTAGAAATAAATCAATACACTGACGCAAAATGCAAATAATGAAACTAATTCACACAGGAAATACACAAATAAATCAATACAATGACATAAATTATATGAATAGAATGGGTACAATGATGAGTGAAATAAATTTCATAATGAACAATCATTTGGCCATTTACGTTAAGTTTTTATTTGAATTGGTAGCGTAGTGAGAAGCGGTCTCTTTACAGAGGCGTTAAGAGCTTTAAGCTTTAATGGGTTATGATCCCACATTCGCTGCCACCAATTGTCGTACACTATTTTTTTTCGAATCCAGGTTTATCGTTGTTTCAAATTTTCAATCGTTTAAGTCGGATCTTCAAATCAAAGGAGTTATTTTCAGAAAGAAAAGACATTTCTTTCAATGTGGCCACACATTTTACTTGTTTTAATGAAGGATGAACACATGACAAGAGATCGATGAAACTAGCAAATTCAGGAATAACAATTATTACAATACCGTTACGTAACTTGGAGTCTGCAGCGATGACAAAATACTATAATAGGGTCTCGCATTTTACGTTAAGATATTACGTGAAAATTAACACAAGATCGGAGTCTAATACGGTGTGCCAGCCGTATGCAAATTTAACTAGTTAAAGGAGTGGCACTAGGAGACCTTTCAGCGACAAATTCTCAGGCTAGAATGATCCCTCTAACTATCGTCGTACCCTTTAATAACTCTCGTGATGCTGGGGTCGCCGCAGCTTCCGCGACCGTTATAACAGGTGCTGTACCATTGCCGCAGCTGCCCACGTCGTCGTGTACTGCTGATGATCGCTGTTGTTGTTGCTGTTGCTAAGACCCTACCCTTGCTGTAAGCTCGTGGCCGCGCCGTCGTTGAGATCACGCTGCCAGTTGCCAGTTGCCAGACGAGAGCTGCCAGTCGCCAGTTGCCAGTCGAGAGCGCAGGCGTCGCCTTCCTCGGCTGGGTAGTCCCTCTTTTTTTTATAACCGCCAAGTTACTGCTGCACAAGCGTCGCCTCCGTCCACGCCGTGTTGTGCTGAATTTGCAGGTTTCTTTTTTGTAGCAGACCAGATGTCGGACTCACGCTCAACCGTCCTCACTCCTTCTTGTGGTAGAATTTAACGGTTCGTACTAGGGACATGACTGTACCAAATTTATTTAACTAGCAATAAAACGGAAATTTTAAGGTTGTACATACTTTTCCTGTTTGGATGAAATTTTTTCATCCGCTTCTTCCTTCATCTGCCAACTTTTTTTATTTAATTTGTTGACTAAGCTACCGTGGTGGTTCCAATTTGTGCAATCTATGTTCTCTAACGTAAATTTTGATCGCATTCGTGCATTTAGTCTTGCTCATTTTAACGAATTCCTGTTTTTTGTTTTTATGTAGTTAAGGTCAAAAAATTCTCTAGCTGCAGCAAAATAATGCGGTATTGACAAAAGCTGTTTCATGACCTCGGGAAGCAGCGAGTAACAATACTGCGAACCAGAATTTTTCAGACACAATTTCTGTCTTGAAAGGAGCATCTTGAACAAACAGTTCTCGCCACTTCATCTTTATCTTTTCATGCTGCTCTTCTCTCACGAAATTGGAGAAATGCATTGAATATGGTATTAATGAATTACATTTATTAAGATCTTTCAATCCGAACTCTTCTAGTTTTTTGGTACGTATTTTGTTGACATTTCCCAGGAGAATGCTTTCTGCAGCTGCACTAAAATAAATCTCATTTATATTGACATAGTTTGTGGGGTTGCCTACATTTATTTTGCAATTATTGTCATTCGAAATCAATAGATCCCTTTTTATGAAGTTGCCCATAATAAAATTCTCACTCCAGAGAAATTAAAATTCATTTTTGTAAGGGGAACTTGTACATTTGCTGAACGCACTAATTTCGGCAGCCCTGGGCATCTCACCCTCCGTCTAAACGCAAGTGGGGAAGCTTGAGCGGGTGAGAGGGGTAGGGTGGGGGCGTCACCCTGGGGAAGTCACCCTCCGTGTGAACCCAGCTTCAGTGGACATGCATTTTGTCACTCACTAACTGGTTAACAAGCTTAAAAACTATTTTTGCTACGTGATTGCAGCAGTGAATCGATCCACAAAGGTTTCTCAATAACAAAAAAATATCACGTGCCACCACCAGAAGATGGCGGCAGCGTTTGCTGAAGGAGGCTACCACCTCGGCGTCTCCGTCAGCGGCAGGAGGGAGACACTGATGCAGGGATATGACCTCTCTGCCATCGGCAAGGTGGCTGGTAAGATAAATTATTCTGTTATTAGAAGGCTTGTGGTATCATATGCAAATTCTTTAATTATTCAAACTATTGTTGATATTTTCAGATTAACCCTTCAATTATTGGAATTATTGCGGTTATTTGCAGAAAAATAATCCAGTGATTTGAATTATTGTAGTTATTTTATGTAAATTCTTTAATAGTTCGAATTACTGTAAATTATTATTCGGAATCTTAATTATATTGAAATAAATCCTCAGATTATTTCAATTATTGAGGTTATTCTTAGATAATTCCTCCACTAATCTGAGTTATTGTGACTTTACGCGATAAATCATTCATTGTCGTAAATATTGTGATAGTTTCGAAGCATTTTTCTTCAATATTTAAATTATTTTGAAAATTTCCAGATAAATTCAACAACTATTTGACAGAGAAAACTGTAACAAAATCTCAACAATTACAGTATTTGACTGAATGTGTCATTGAGAGGTAATTTCTTCAATTATTTGAATTATTGTGACAACTGTTGCATGAATCTTCACATTATTTGAGCTATAATAATAACGTTCATATTGATTACTCGCCAGTTCCCCTATGTATCAGAGAGGCAGCCGATAATTCTTTGCCTTAAGGGTAACAATACTAAATTTTCCAATATTATCGTTAACCATGTGATAAAGAATGGTTCTGCTCTCAAGCTCAATGAAATTGGTCGTAATAATTGAACCCTTGCACCACGCACACGCTTTTCTGTGTCTGCCTGGTGCTATTATATCCATAAGGAAAATTTAAAACTGTGTCCCTCACTCAATACGATTGGACATTTTCAATTGTGTTGCCACTATGATTCTAAAAACTTTTATGGCTCGTTATTTTCATGTGATGTTCAATTCTACTCATACCATGTAGTTATTTTTATGTTCCTCGGCCTTTTTCAAAGCTTTGTGAAGCTTGCTATAGACCTTCAATTTTTTTAAACTGAGGGCTTCTTCAAAGATCAATTTGTTATTTGAATTTTTATTTTATTAAATATACGCTATTGCTGAACTATCTAAATTCATATATAACAAAACATTTCGTTTAGGTTTTGCACATTTCATTTTCAGTCGTAATGTTAGTGGTATCTTGCCATAATCAGACGTATTATTGAGCTTCTCGAACCAAAAAAAGTTTTACTTCCCACTACCATAAAAAGTTGTAATTTTAACCGTAAAATTAAAATGACAAAAATTCTGACCCACCCTAAGTAACACTGTAGTATGCAGGAGTAAATTGCGTTCCACATTTGCGTTGCATAGAGCGGAATCGATTGATATAGAATTATGTACTGCAATATATTGGGATGAGGTGTCAGAAAATCGGAGCAGCAATATCCATTCAAATGTTTACCATAATTTATTCAATCAATTTCATGGTCAGCTTTAGAATTTCAGTTGCTTGCCTGGTATTTTCATTTTGAGTTCTTTAACTCAAATCTAGAGTTTTTTCATTCGAGTTTTCCATCGTCAGACTTGGTGCACGTGATCTTGTACGACTTCTTCGGGCCCTGGGACGGCAGGACAAGTCACACGGCCCCCCTCTACCCACGGTCGAGCGACGTTGGAGAGCAAAGAGATTACAATATGGTCAGTTGACTGGCAGGAACGTCAATAAAGTGCTGTCGTTATTGATAAAGAAGAGTAGTAGACTACCTGGGACGTGTATGGTTTTCAAACAGGTAATGCAGTTAATGACAAATGAGAGTGGTAGGCTGGTAGGGACGTGTGGGGTTGTCAATCGGGGACAGCAGTTAACGATAAATGAGGCTACTTGGCTGGCAGGGACGTGCGTGGCTGTCAATCAGGTACAGCAGTTAACGATAAATGAGGTTACTTGTCTGGCAAGGACGTGTGTGGTTCCCAATTAGGGAGCGCAGTTAATGATCAATGAGGTTACTCGGCTGGCAGGGACGCGTGTGGTTCTCAATTAGGGACTACAGTTATATTTAATGTCAGTAAGCTGCCAGAGACGTCTGTAGCTGTCAACCAGGTGCTGTATTTAATGTTTAATTAGGTCAGAAGGCCGGCGAAGACGTTTTTGATGGTCTTTTAGGTCCTATCAATAATGTTCTATGAGATCAATGGACTTGGTGAGGGCGTCTTCGTAAGTGGTCAGATCAGTGCTTTTTTAGAAATAAAATGCTTGTGAGCCTTTACGGCTTGTGCTCAATAAACTTTTCATTCATTTCCGTCCAGTCTTTTCCCTCCACCCTGTTTAACGTACTTCATTCATTGATGTTCGAATGCCCTTAAAATGCAAGCCTCTCTTTTATATCCAACATTTTTTGCGCAGGATTCAGCGATCCGCTACGTGCTGGATGCTGGGGTGCCGGTTGAGAAAGTCGTTGCCAACATCGCCTTCTTTTCCCGGACTTACACACTACAGGACCCCGACCGTAGTGAATACGGGGCCCCTAGTTCTGGTAGCGGCCCCAGCGGGCCCTACACCAACGCGCCCGGCTTCATGGCCTACAGTGAGGTGGGGTACCTGAAATATTTGCGTGGTCACATGTTAGAAAGCTAGGTCTGATCGTAAAGAATTTGCCATACGGATATACTGTATATGGTCATATGCATATACTGTATATGGTCATAAGGAGATACTGTATGTGGTCATATGGATATATGAGTACTGGTCTTGTGTGTGAGCAAAGTGGTCAGGGTGAGACAAAGGTGGTCTTTGTTAAAAAAGTAGTGTGTGTGTCAAAAAAGGTGGTCTGTGCGTTAATAAGGTGGTCTGCGTGGTAAAAAAGTGGTCTGTGGGTCAAAAAAGGTGTTGGCGTGTCAAACAAAACTGGTCCGTGTGATTTTAAGGTGGTCTGCACTTAAGAAAAGGGGTCCACGTGTTACAAAGGTGGTATACATGCAAAAAAAAAGAGGTCCGTGCGTTAAAAAAATGGTCCGCATGTCAAAAAGGTGGTCCATGAGTCTAAGAAGTTGATACGAGTGTTACAAAAACAGTTCGTGTGTCATAGAAGCGGTCCGCGTTTGAGGAAAATGGGCCGTGTTTGAGAAAATGAAGTGCATAGCTCAAAGGTGCTTTACAAGGTTGAAAGAGGTTTTATCGGTGGCGAGGTGGCTTCCAGGATTGAATATAGTGGACTGCAGTAAAGGATGGTGATTCAAGTGTTCTGAGAAAGAGAAACATTGTTTTCGCAGCAGAATGATGGTCTGTCCTGGAGAAACTTGAGTTGTATGAAAAAGATAGTTCATCGTAACAGGTGGGGCATGCAGAGTGTTGAAAAATAGAGCGCTCTGTAAATTAGTGAAGCGTGTAGGAGACTGAGAGTGAGGCTGTATTTTATGAGGTTATTTCCATAGTTATGGTATAGACATGCCCATTTTATATTTCAACATACCAGGTCTGTGAGTTGCTGCGCAATCAACCAGAACTCTGGACAACTCACTATGACCGTGAGCATCAGGTCAACTACTTGCACAGCAAGCGCGCCTGGCTCGGTTTTGACCACACTGTCGAAGAGCGGGTGAGTCACAATAGTATGTCTGTTTGCAGTGCGTTACCACGTCAAGCAACTACTCTGGTGGTTACAGAAAACGGAGAAAGCAAGTAAAAAATGCTGAAAGGGAAACCCTTTCATATTAGGATTTGGACTTTAGTCTCTCTTTCTTAGGTTATAGAGCTGAAACACAATTATAATCAAAGCGCTATTGTATCGTGAAATGAGGATGATCATTGAAGATGTTCTTTTTTAAATTACCAGAAATATTTTCCTGTTTAGGCGTGGCTTTTGCTTGTTTAAGTACGGTACTTTTCAGGATGTATTTAACAGAACTCCAATATGAGTGCAAAATTAATGAGGATTGAATAATCATATTAAAGAATAGTATCAATTAGATTGTTGAAAGATAGTTTGAATTTTTATATATTGCCATGCCTTTGACTTTTGTTCAACGCTACTAATAGAATGTAACTTTAAAACTGTCACGAAACTAAGCACAGTGTTGCGCATGACGCTGATCAGGCGCCTCCACTGTGTTAGTTCGAATGGAGGACTCGAAACCTCCTTAGTAAGAGGGGAAAGATGAAAATATAGAGCGGAAAACACAGAAAGAGGAGATGGTAGAACAGTTGGAAAACTAGAGAAAGTAACTACTGATCTGCTCACCCACACCAACACCTCAGTTCAACACGGGAAAATGAAACACTCAGTTAAGGGTACATTATTGATTACTTTATTTCCGGTTAGCTAATGAACACGTGATTGGAATGAGGCATTCTCAGCAAGCAAAGAAATTTGCGACACACAATATTAGAGAAAGTTACTGGCGCGCGTACCTTGTAACGCCAACACAACACACTAGCAAGAAACATATCCTACACAATCCTAGGCGATCGCAGCGCGCGCGAAAAGGCAAGAGTCACCCATGGCCTATTTCCCATGGTTCCTCTCAACCATGCAGTTCCAAGCATGACGATGGAATAACCCCGAGTTCTTCCTAAACTTCTTGTGGCCTGCCAACTTCCCTCACAGTGTGAAGAGTTGGCGGTGGGCCATGACGCCTCAGCTGGGTGACCGCCATTTTTGTAAGGCTGCGCTGCAGCCCGGAGTTGCTTAGCCCACATCGTTGAGAATTCCAAGCCGCTGAATTCACCCAATCTCTCCTGGGAACAAGGAGCATCTTAAGTGACTAGTTTCGTTTAAGTCTTTATTCCCTGTGATACACCTACTTCAAATAGACTTGATCTAATTTTACTCCCCGTTAATCCCCAAAACCATTTAGCCTGCACTTCAATAGTTCAATAAGACACGAATATTCTGATTTCCCTATAATGTAATGCTAATGTAATGATTCCTTCATTCCCCACATTAAAGTGAAACTCTAAACACGAGAAAAATTCGAGAATAATCTAAAATGAAAACCCAAAGAACCAATTTCAATGTTAACAATGAAAATCACTGCGCCCCACCTAGACAACAACTTCAATTGCAATAAAAATTGTCAACCATATCTACTTGAATCACTCCACTCTTTTTATGAACACAAATTTAATAAGCTGCATGAGATTAGGATTCCCTTCACTTTTCTTACAAAGAACAAAGAACAATATCTCACCTCCCCCTAGAAGAACTTGGAACCCTACATCTTCACTTAGTCAGGAGCACGCAGAAATAGGCCGGCTATCCTACTCCCTGCGTATTTATAGTCCCCTCGAACAAAGAATGCGCTCCGTGGGCTTTGCTACACCCGCGAAAACTGAAAGTAACGTAGCGTTTCGCGATTGGCTAACCCTCAAGCGTCACCTCACTATACTGGCGTGTCCCTTACCTCACAATATTGCTACGCGTATATCTCTAAAATAAACCCAGAAAACCTTTGATTTCCTGACACGTAGGCACTTAAATTTCAAACCCACTATTTCCTGTGCTATGTATTTAAGTTGCTCTCGTCTTATTCTGTATGCAATTTAGCGCACTAGCTTTTCAATCCAGCCTCTACCCCCTATACGTACTCCTCCTTGCTCCTGATGTACGTACGTACGTCACACCTTCCTATGCCTCTCGGTATGCTGCGCTGCGCCGACTCTGGAGCCGGTTGCTTGCCTATCCTCTCTACGTATCTATGTCGTAACATACGTATCTATGTCGTAACAAAACGCTATTTGAATTTATGAATACAGTACAATAGATTTTTGAGAATTAGTAATAGAGAGCAAGCCATGTCATACTCATAAATGATCGTTGTGACAATGAAAGGGTGGGAAACGAATTGGCATCGTCACACACATGGAAAGTATTTATTCCGTTTATAATTAGTAGATATCGAACATGAAGTAAGCGTTCTGCACTAGGATAGAATGAGCTTGAAAATGGGACTCGATGAACTATAAACCCTTACTTTGACTCGAATTTGGCACGCGTCAACCAAGACAAAACTTTACAGACAGTTGAATTACCAAAAAGGTAAACGACTGCAACGAACTGCTAAGTACAAATTTCAACTCAAAACTTACACTCGTGTGTCAAGAAACTAAAGTTTCAATCAAATTTTTCCCAAATGTAAAAAAGGTGCGGCTGACCCTGCGGCACGGGGTGCACGGGATTGGAGTGTGGGCGGTGGACTTGGACGACTTCAGGGGTAACTGCGGCAGCGGGCCCTACCCTCTCTTGGGGGCGGTGTACCGCGTGCTCAGGAGGCCAGTGGCGTCTCCGGAACCCGCCCTGATCCCTGCTATAAATCCTCGTCGAAGGAATGGTCAGTGGGTCCTTTAAAGCTTAAGCAAAAAAATAACTGAATTAATAAATGTAATCGAAAGAATACCTGAATTTTTAGCTTAATCAAAAGAATAGCTGTATTAATAACTGAAATTAAAAGAATAACTGTATTAACAACTATCATCAAAAGATTAACTGTATTAATAACTGTAATCAAAAGAATAACTGTATTCTTAGCTTAATCAAAAGAATAACTGTATTCTTTGTCTTGAGGTGGTTTTGAACGAGATCGACGGGCGCGATCCTAATCTTGATACAGCGATATTTTCGCCAAAGTATAAGTAACTCCTGTGGTGATAATAACGAACGGAATTGAGTTCTAGAAGTTTGAGACTAAACTCTTCGACACATTGAGCTTGCGATTGATTTGCTCATTCTCTCTCCTTAAGTTAAGAACCTGAAAACTTTTTTTGCAACACGATTGTAATGATGAAGCAATCACATAGCTGTTTTCCTAAATTATATCGTAGATGATATGGAAAACCAAGTCGGTCATTAAATCTGAGTGAGCCTCGGTATCAATTTCCTAATTATTCGAAATATCAACTACACAGTCAGTAAGTCTTTGATATCATAGAGTGGAGACAGATAAGACCGATTACCATTGCGTCTTATGACTGGTGAGCTTCGTTGAGTTCATATTGTTTGATCAAGATATTGGGTTTAAGCAATTACCTCAATGAACATAACAAATCCCTAAATTTTGTTTCATTGATACTTTGGCGAAATCAACTAAATGGAAACGTGTTTTTCATGAATACGCGCGTATCATTGTATAATGACATACCGTTCCTAAGCGTAAACGTGTACGGGTGTGAGTTCACAAATGTGCTCAGAGCCAAAGACAGTACATTGCTTGTGTACATTACCTAGGACTTCATATGGCTTGTGTACGTTTTATTCTTTGCTAGTGTATATTAGAGGCACCTTGACCTAGTTATCAAATTCAATACTCCTAATTTTTCCTTTGTTAAAGTCATCATTCTATGATTGATGACAATTTTCCGTGACTGTGACAGATGTTATCAATGCTCCTAATCTTTCCTATTACAATATCCTTTCATGAATTATGGCAATTTTCAGTGCCCATGACAGAACCGGAGAGGCCCCCTGTGGTTGCCTGCTACCTGCAGGGGTGGTCGGTGTACAGACCGGGACGCGCCAGGTTCACTGTTCACGACGTCAACACGACGCACTGCACGCACGGCATTTTCAGCTTCGCGGTATCCACGAGACCAACCTCACCATCGTTGATCTTGACCCTGGCTACGTCATTAATGGTGTGTACCTGTGTTTATTTGAGCGCTTCTATGCCACTAATAGGGAGTTTATGGATTTATTTTAGTGATTCAACGTCACTAATGGTATGTACCTGTGTTTATTTCAACGCTTCTACTGCAGCAGTGGGGCGATAACGGGTTGATTTTAGTGATTCAACGTCATTGTGTGTACCTGTATTCATTTCTGTATTTTACGGCAGTAATGGGGAGTAACTGGGTTGATTTTAGTGATTAAACATTACTGGGTGTAATTGTGTTTATTTCTGCGTTTCTACGGCAGTAATGGGGCGGTACTGAGTTAATTTTAGGGCTTCTATTGCACTTATAGTGTGAACCTGTGTGTTTTTCAGTTTTTTTTATGGTACTGTTAAGGAGTTAGTGGGTTAATTTTAGTGATTCAACGTAGTACATATCTAAACACATATCATCGAAAAACATTATAAGTGCAACTATGAATCGTGAACATATTGAGACTCCATTTATAGAACTAACGAAAAATGGTAAACGGATTGTACTTGGGACTGTATATAGGCCCCCAACAGCTTGCAACATTTCTTTCCTGAACGAGCTTCAAAGCATAATATCTCAGTTTAACAAATCTCTATACAATGACATAATAATTTGCGGGGATTTCAACTACGATCTTCTTCAATATGAAAGCTGTGAACAAATCTCAAACTTCATAAATGTTTTTCAGTCTAACTCCTTCCTTCCAATCATCACGAAACCTATGCGTATTACATCCGAATCTGCCACGTTGCTCGATAATATTTTTATGTTAGATCCGACTGATTTTCTTACAGGAATAATAATTTCTGACTTGTCTGACCATTTTCCGGTGTTTCTCATCAAGAAGAATGTCTATAGTCCCTGCAACAGCCCACATGCTAAGACTTTTTCATATCGTTGTATAAACGAATATAACTTGGGGACAATGCGAACTGTTCTAGAAGAATTAATGCCATCATTGGACATCTATGAACTAGACAATAATGCGATTAACATTAACCAAGCAATACTAAAACTAACTGAAACTATAACGACCGCATATAACCAATGTTGTCCAATAATCACCCGCACAATTACGCGGAAAAATAGACAAAAACCTTGGATTACTTAAGGATATCGTGATCAATATAAAGAAACGTCAAGCATACTTAGCCTTACTATACGAAGGACGAATCTCTAGATTAACGTATAACAGATTCAGGAATCATGTGACAAATCAAATACGAACATCGAAACAAAACTACTTTACGCGCAAATTCACTGACTACAAAACTGATATTAAAAAAACTTGGCGCCTGCTTAATTCATGCTATAGACCGAATAATAACGCTAAAAAAACAATTGAATCCATCGTTCACGAAAATGTAAAATATCATGATAAACAAGATATTGCAACAGTGTTCAACAACTTTTTTATAAATAAAGGAAAAAATATAGCCGATAGTGTCGTTAGTGAACCTACAGACCACTTGCAATACATGGACCATGTCCGTGAACACAACTCTTTCTTTTTCCCGCCAACTAACCCCTCGGATGTAATTACATGCATAAACAACTTGAAAAATAAATCAAATGGATTAAATACATTTTCAGCTAAAATTATTAAGTCTATTGCTGATATAATAGCACCGTGCATATCTGATATTATCAACCATTCGCTTTCTCAAGGTATCTTCCCCAACTCTCTCAAAACTGCCAGAGTCACCCCTATTTTTAAAAATGGTGATAAAAACTGCGTTAATAATTATAGACCTATCTCTGTTTTACCAATTATGAGCAAAATATTTGAAAAAATTGTGTATAAAAAGTGTATTCGTATTTTGAACAAAAATCTTTTCTCTATGACGGACAATTCGGTTTTCGTTCTAAGAAATCAACGACACAAGCTGTATTAAATCATTTACAGTACCTTTACTCTAATATAGATGAAGGAAAGCTTGTTTTATCCGTTTTTCTTGACTTTCGAAAAGCATTCCACTGTGTGGACCATAAGATATTACTCTCGAAACTACACTGTTATGGCATTCGAGGAATTGCCAATGATTGGTTCAAATCATACCTAACAAATCGGAAGCAATACGTTGTCGTTGACGACGCAAAATCGGACCCACAGACAATTAGCCATGGAGTTCCACAAGGGTCTGTCCTAGGGCCTCTCCTATTTCTGATATTTATAGATGATATTATCAACTCAACATCATTTTTCAAATTCATACTTTTTGCCGATGACAGCACGCTTTCTACGGTCCTTCCGAGCCAAAATCCCGCTATGATTGCGGAGAGCATAAATAATGAACTCCATAAGGTTTCATTATGGCTTAAAGCTAATAAAATAAGCCTCAACATCGAAAAAACAAAGTATATTACATTCTCATACAAGAAAAGCATATCTCTCCCACACATAAAAATTGGCGAAGGTGAAATCGAAGAAACCAACTCATGCAAGTTTCTGAGCATCATAATAGATAAACATCTGACCTTTAAAGAGCACATCGCTCATATTAGTTCTAAATTATCGAAATCCATCGGAATCCTGAATAAAGTTAAAAATTACCTGCCTGAAACAGCTTTGCGAATGCTCTACCGAACGCTCATTTCACCATACTTGCAGTACGGAATAGAAGCATGGCACGGAACTGATAAAAATAAAACCAATATAATTTTTACTCTGCAAAAAAGAGCAATCAGAGCGGTAAAGAATCTAGAATATAATGCTCACACAAATGATTCATTCAAAAATTTACAAATACTTAAACTTCCAGATCTCTATAAAATCTCCATTTGTAATTTCATTTACAAAACATTAAGAAATGATGGCGACAATAGCCTGAAACTATTATTAAGTGCGCAAACTGGTCATCACGACCATTTAACCCGAAATAGAAGTAAATTCATGCTTCCTTATTATTCAAAGGCCCGGTCGCAACACAGTATCCTCTTCGTTGGAACTAAAACTTGGAACTCAATACCTGCGGAGATCCGTGATAGTAATTCTTACAAGGTATTCAAAAGAAATCTCGAGACTCAATTCCTATCGGAATATTAGTCATGTAAGATCACCAAGTCAAATCTTGTCTCCAACATGACTGTTTCCAATAATGAAATTTGCCATGGGTAATATGTAATTCGCCTTCAGTCTGCTGTTAAATCTTTTATCGAATGAACTGTTAAATATAGTCCATATAACCTATATTGTAAAATGAAATATCTGATATCGATTGAATTATCTCACTGATCAGTCTAATGTGAAACTAGGTTAAGTGATTTAGGTTAAACATTATTGTACACCTTAGAATAATGTTGATGGTAGGATGCCCCAGAAGTCGCTGAACTTATTCGGGCCCACAGGTAGCTATATTCAAACTTGTCCATTGTACTAGACTTAAGAAACATTCTACCTCTGTATCTCCTGTGGTAAATAAATTGTTTAAATTGTTTAAATTGTTTAAATTGTTTAAACTAATGGTGTTTACCTGTGTTCATTTCAATGCTTCTATGGTATAATGGGGATGGTCTGGGTTAATTTTAGCGCTTTAGTGCGCACCTGGTTTCATTTCAGTGTTTCTCCGGCACTAATGACACGTACTTGTGTTCTTTTCAACACTTTTATTGCGCTAATGGTGAGTTACTGAATAAATTTTAGCGCTTCAAAGTCTTTTATTAAGCAGTTTTTTCTTGGAAGGCGTACAACGGACCTCCACCACAACCATCCTGACCAACAACTTTTCATACAACCTTTATACCATCACAACCACACCAATTACCACAGCCACCAAGACCACCAGAGCCAACCACTCTACATACAACCATTACATCCCCAACCTACAGTACATTACCACAAATATGGCGATTTCACATCTTTGCAGCCTAGGATTGTTCGGACGATATACATGGCGGTTGCTGTACAGTTGACTACGTAAGTCGACGTAGAAGCACATTCGCTGTCAACTGCGTCGTAACAAAAATGCAAGATGCTGGAAAAGTTGAGCCCTGATCTACACGTTGGACACGAGGATGACAAAGCTCAGCATGGACACCTCAGCTCAGAGCCCAGAACGTGACATTCCCACCCATCCCAAGTGTAATTTTTTCTTCTATCCTTTTATAATTGTAGCCGCCCAAGTGTAGCCTCTGCAGTGGGCAGCTAAAACCATAGATATTCCAGCGAAAAAGTTGTACTGGGTCATCATTCAATATTTCACTTGTCACAGGGGCGTACAGGGATCTGTTCAGGCTCAAGGAAAAGAACCCTTCCCTGGTGACGACGGTGGCGGTGGGAGGTTATGAGGAGGGCTCCACTAAGTTCTCCAGGATGGTGGCAACTCCCCAAAGTCGCCAGGTCTTCATCGAATCCGTCCTCGAATTCCTGAGGTGAGTTTTATGTAGTTGCCAAGGTGCGTGCTGTCGTGCACGTCTTCAAAAGTGATCGTTAGGAAATCAAGAAGTTAATTTTTAGTTACCAGATCGCTTTCTTCACTAAAAACCCATACACCAGCCCTACACTAAAACCATAACACAGGCAACATTCGAACCTATATATTAGCACAGAATATCCCTGTGAAGAGTGACTAGCGAATACGTACTGTCCATCTGATCGGAACGTTGCCAGAACAAGCAGCTGCTGTGGTGATGTAGAAAATGGAGGAAACGGGTGGGATATGATACAGGGGAACTCGTCTACTCAATGGCCTGGCATTTCACTCCCCTTTCCTTGCTTAAGGTGGTCTGATAAACGTCAGTAAATAGAAACAAAGTACGATTCTAAAATGGAATGATGAATAAACTAGACTTAATGTCGATAATGTATTGATTTCAGTATTCATACATTACAGAAAAACGCTTTTGGATGGCATTGACTTGGCGTGGCACGATCCAACTTCCCGCGGCAGCCCCCTGGTGGACAGGGATAACTTCGTGTTGCTGTGTCAGGTGAGTCGATCTCTACTTTATAAAATCAGACGATAATTGACCAAATGTAACAAGAAATTGCTTATGGTGCTGCTGTGTGAGGGGAGTCAATCTCTACTTGATAAAATTTGACAATAATCGAGTACGTAGTGTATATGTAACAAAAAAATTGCGAATATTGTTGTGAATATTGTTTAAATGTGACGAAACATAGCTGAAGTGTTTTGAAAACTGATAAAATATTATAAAAAGTTGGTAAGTGAGCGAAAATTAACTGAATGTGATAAAACGTTGATAAAATATGGGGGGAAAATCTGCAGAACAAAGTAAAAGCTCAAGACTAATTTTGCAACCATTAATAAGGAAATTCGTTTGAAATATATCGTATTCCATTTCCCTTTTTTCTTCTTTGATATTTTTTTGACGGTAATATCAATTTATTTTTCCTAGCTATTACTTTGCTTTCTTTTTCTTTTGGTACCACCCGTTCCCTTTTTCCAGTTATTTTTATTTGTCCTTCCTTCATACGGTCTTGTAGCCTTCAAGGTCCTCATTTTTTAACGTGTGTGCATTTCATCGTTGTGTGTTCTGTTTTAATTAGATTTATGTATCATGGCGTACCTAATTTAAAGGAGAATCATGCATACCGTCATTTCATCTCTCGCTTTAGCCGTATTTGATTTGGCCGTTACAAGTCCCGTTTTAACCATTTTTATTTATTATATTCAAAGAAATCCTGATCTAGACAGTTTTTAGCGGTACCAATCCTGTTTCATCTAGATTTATATCATTCACTGGTACGAATTCCCTTGTAGCTAATTTTATTTCTTCTGCTTCTACAAATCCCGTTTCAGTGCGATTTATGAGATTCATCGTTTAAAATATTGTTCTGATCAAATGCTCGTACATCATCACGTAGCTCTTATCTCAGCCAAATTTCTGACCATCACCATGACTCCATATACTGTCGTTATGTTAATGAGATACGAATGAGAAGTTAATGCGGTTGAAATGTCATCTCCGCGGTGCAAACATCAGGCGTTACACTTTGGACAAGGAATAGCCTATTTCGATACCAGTCCGGTGAACGCGAAATTTTCATTCAAGTATGAGTAGATCCTCTGGTGGTGACTGAAAGCGGAAAAGGCTGATATGAAAAGCTATGTGGGGTACTCTTCTACTTATAAGTCATACATTTTCTCACCCATTATCAAGTTAACAAGCATTAACAAATATTTCTTCAAAACGATTGGGATTGTGAACCGATCCATGAAGGTATCTCAATGGTGGCTAACAAAAATATCACGTGCCACCACCAGGAGATGGCGGCTGCGTTTGCTGAAGGAGGGTACTACCTTGGCGTCACCGTCAGCGGCAGGAGGGAGACTTTAGTGCAAGGATATGACCTCCCTGCCATCGGCAAGGCCGTCGGTGAGATAAATTATCCAGTTATTGGAATGATTATTGGGGTTATTTTTAGATGAACCCTTCAATTATTGTGGTTATTTTTCTATTGGCCATTCAACTATTTGAGTTACTGTGTTTATGTTTTAGATCAATCTTTCAATTATATATGTTAGTGTGATTATTTTCAAATAAACCTTCAGTTATTGGAATAATTGTGGTTATTTTTAGATGAACTCTCCAAATATTCAAATTAATGCGATTTTTATGAAGAATTCTTCCAATTAGCTCAGTTTTGTGATTGCTGTGAAATAGATCATCCAATTCTATGAATGTTATGATAATTGTAAATCCAATCCCTTAATAATTCAAATTACTTTGATATTCAAGCATAAATCCACCGATTGAAAATTGAAGCATAAAGTAAAGTACGCAATTATTTGACTGTATATGTTTATTGTGAGACAATTCCTCCAATTATAACCTGATTTTTTGTGATACCTGTAGCGTATGACATCTCAGTACTTCAACTAATGGAGTAATTTCTGTGATATTGTTTAATTACACGGCTGTTTTGCCATGCAACGAAGAGGTGGATGATCATCTAATAATATCACTAGCTTTGTGAAGATGAATAAAACTGCTCTCAAACTCATTGGATTTGGCCGTAATGATCGGAAGCTATAGGACTAAAAAATGTTGAAATTTTAACTATAAAATTAAAATGTCAACAATTCTGATCCTTCGTAAATAACATTGTAGGATGCAAGAGTAAAGTTCGTCCCACGTGTGCCCTGCATAGAACAGATTCCATTAATATAGAGAAACGCACGAAAATATAATGGCATAAGGTATCGTGAAATGGGAGCTGCTGCACATGTTTTGAGAATTTTTTCCGATCTATTTCAGGGTCGTTTTCAGAATTTCAGTTATGATTCTTAGAAGGAATTCCAACTTTGAGTTTTTAATTCGAGTTCAGAATTTTTTAATTCGGGTTTTCCATCGTCAGACTTGGTGCACGTGATCTTGTACGGTTTCTTCGGGCCCTGGACGGCAGGACGAGTCACACGGCCCCCCTCTACCCACGGGCGAGCGACGGCGGAGTGCAAAGAAATTACAATATGGTCAGTTGACTGGCAGGAACGTCAATAAACTACTGCAGTTAATGATGAATGAGAGTGGTAGACGGGCAGGGACGTGTGTGGTTGTCAATCAGGTGCGGCATTTAAGGATAAATGAAGTTACTTGGCTGGCAGGGACGTGTGTGGTTGTCAATCAGGTACTGCAGTTAGTTAATGATAATTGAGGGCGGTAGGATGGCTGGACGTGTATGGTTCTTAATTAGCTGTTGCAGTTAATGAACAATGAGGAAACTTGGCTGGCAAGTGTGTGGTTGTCAATCAGGTCCTGAAATAAATATTTAATGAGGATAGTCAAGTGGCAGAGATGTCTAAAGCTGTTAATTAGATGATTTAGTTAATGCTTAATGAGGTCAGAAGGCTAGCAAAAACGTTTTTGATGCTCAATGAGATCTGCCGTTAATGGTTAATATCAATGGACTTGATGGAGGAGTTTTCGTAAGAGGTCACCATCAGCCCGTGCCTTCTTTTTAGAAGCAAAACGCTGGTGTGCCCTTACAGCATGTGCTCACTCAACTTTTTAGCTCTTGTATATCAGGGATTTTAGCCGTTAGCGTTGCCGAGCGGAAAATGTAATATGATGGGAAGACAGCATCTCATATTACACGGGTCGTAAATGAAAGCCGGCTTTCGTGCTTTGGTTTTGGGAAATCGATGAACGGGACGATCTCAGAAGAGAAACCCTCCCCATATTAAATTTGATAATTGGATGCGCCGGCCCTGCAGCCGCAGTGCTGTAAAATTGTGGGAACACCATGCCTGGCTGCGCAGGGCGCTGAGCCCAGAATCGCCGTCTGGCGAACCATTATTAATTACCGTGACGGGAGGCGGTTAAGGCCCATGAGACCCGACCCCTCTCTCCCAGCCGTACCCCCGGTTGTGTGGGGGAAGGGCGGCTCAGAACCTTTTCCCGCCCCTTGTTACCCTGCTCGTGTGGCGACCACCCTCCCCTTCGGGGGGGGGGGGGGGGGGAGCGCTGTCCAAGCGGGGTGAGTGTGAGGAGTAGACAGGACACTTCGGGCGGAGTCGCGGGCAAGGACGGACAGACCGGAGCGTCGTTTCGATCAGTGAGATAGGTTGAGACGGCATTCATATACTTAAAAAATTCCAGTAACTAACGAGGTTTCACAGCGAGAGTCCATTTGGGTTTTGAAAGTCCCTGCTTGTGCGTGTTGTTGTGATCTACTTAGTAATCTCTCTGGCCGAGATCGGCGTTTCATACAGGTGGGCTTTATTTAATCCGGGTTCGTGTTGAACGTATGCAAACGTTCATTGGATTGAGTCGGGTTCGTAGTTGACTGTCTGTTAAACAGTCTGTGAGATGTGTTGAATCGCAAATCAAGGGCTCTCGCCGGTATTATGTGCTGAGGACGTGCTCATATTAGCGCACCGGTTTCGAACGATGGTTGTAAAGTCTTTGTAGGGTAATCGCGGGGAAGGTCAATTACCCAAAATTCTTGGTGTCAATCGAAAACTCGTGAGTGCTAAAGACGGCCAGTCTTTTCCCAATAAATGATTAAATCGTCTGGCGTCATCCATTCCCTGTCTCTCTCGTTTAGTGTATCTCGTCACACGTTTTGAAACACGTGCTGAGACCCTCGCCATAGCTACCAAAGTCGTATATCTGCATAGGGGTGGACGTAAGAGCTCCCGCTTGCGCGCTAACGCCACCCAGCGAAGTACTCAATTGACATTCGGAAACTAACGTAATAAATCTCTAATTTTAGTCGGGGCTTTACACCCCTGGTGGCAGCGACGCTATCGTCAACCTTATCATTAAATAACTCATACGTATGCAAAGTAGGCTGAGCCTCTAAGGCCATAAATCTAGAAAGTGGAAGAGAAAAACCCAACCCACATTCACTCTATTCCACTCATTTTCATACATTCTTTTCCCTCTATCCTGTTTAATATGCTTGATTCATGGATTCTCGAATGCCCTTAACATGCAAGACTGTCTTTTATATTCAACATTTTTCGAGCGGGATTCTGCAATCCGCTATGTGCTGGAGGCAGGGGTGCCGGCCGAGAAGGTCGTTGCCGACATCGCCTTTTTTTCCCGGACCTACACACTACAGGACCCCGCCCGTAGTGAATACGGGGCCCCTAGTTCTGGTAGCGGCCCCAGCGGGCCCTACACCAACGCGCCCGGCTTCATGGCCTACAGTGAGGTGCGATACGTGGAATATTTGCGGGGCTGGTAGAAAGCTAGGTCTCATTGTAAAGAATTCTGGCGCGTCATGGCCTACAATGAGGTGCGATACGTGGAACATTTACGGGAATTAATGATGGAAAGCTAAACCTCATCGTAAAGAATACGGGCGCTTCATGGCTTACATTGAGGTGTGATAAGGGGGATATTCGCGGAACTGAATGATAGAGAGCTAAATCTCATCGTGAAGAATTGGTCATATGGGTATATATGTTTAAATAGATATGTAAGTATTGGTCTGCGAGTATGAGTTAAAGGTCAGGGTGTGAGAAAAGTGGTGCTACGTTAATAGTGTAGTCTGCGAGCCAAAAGGATAGTTCACTCGTCCAAAAACTGGATTGTGTGAAAATAAGGTTGTTACCAGTAACAAAAAGATAACCTGTGTTGGGAAAGTGGCGTACGTGTCAAAAGAAGAGGCCCGTGAGTTGAAAAAGTAGTATGCGGGTCAAATAAAAAGGATCTTGTGTTTAAAAAAGTGTTCTGCGTGCCAAAGGGTGATCCGTGAGGCAAAAATATTGGTCCGAATATTGAAAAATAGTTCGTGAGTCATAAGGTAGTCTGAGTATGAGAAAATGGACAGTGTCTGAGATAAATAAATTGCCTGGCTTGAAGGTGGTTTACATGGTAGAAAGATGAGATGCTGGAAAGATGATTATGAATACCGGTGAGAAGTGCCTTCGAAGATTGAACAGTGAACTTCAAGGTAAAGCGGTAAAAAAGTGATCCTCATTATTGGATGGTGCTTCAAGTGTTAAAAAACTGTTCTTATGGGAGAGAAATGGTTTTCACCGCACAAACTTGAGTTTTATGGAAGAGATGGTGCAACGTACCACATTTGACATGCGAAAAGTCACAAAATAAGGCGCTTTGCAAATCTGTGAGGCGTGGGGGAGACATAGAGGAAGGCCGTATTTTATGAAGTTATTTCCCTACTTATGTTTTTAGAAATGTGAATTTTATATTTCGACCTATCAGGTCTGTGAGTTGCTGCAAAACGAATCAGAACACTGGACAACTCACTATGACCGTGAGCATCAGGTCAACTACATGCACAGCAAGCGCGCCTGGCTCGGTTTTGACAACACAACCACCGTCGAAGAGCGGGTGAGTAACAAATGTATGTCTGTCCGGAGTGCGTTACAACGTCAAGCGACTACTCTGGTGGTTACAGAGAACGGAGAAGAAAAGCAAAAATTGTTGTAGGGGAAACCCTTTCATATTATGATCTGGACTTTGGTCTCTCTTTCTTAGGTTATGGAGCTGACAAACATATTATAATCAAAGCGCTATTGTATTGTAGAATTAGGATGATCATTGAAGATGTTCTTTTTCAAATTATCAAAGATGTTTTTCTGCTTTGGGGTAGCTTTTGACAGTTCAAGTACGGTGGTTTTCAGGATGTATTTGACAGAACTCCAATATGAGTGCAAAATTAATGAAGATTGAATAATCATATTAAAGAATAGTATCAATTAGATTGTTGAAACATAGTTTGAATTTTTATTTATTGTCATGCCTTTGACTTTCGCTCAACGCTACTAATAGAATGTAACTTTAAAACGCTATTTGAAGTTATTTATACAGTACAATAGATTTTTGAGAATTAGTAATAGGAAACATGCCATACAATACTCAGAAATGATGGTTGTGACAATGAAAGGGTGGGAAACGAATTGGCATCGGCACACACATGGAAAGTATTTATTCCGTTTATAATTAGTAGATATCGAACATGAAGTAAGCGTTCTGCACTAGGATAGAATGAGCTTGAAAATGGGACTCGATGAACTTAAAACCCTTACTTTGACTCGAATTTGGCACGCGTCAACCAAGACAAAACTTTACAGACAGTTGAATTACCAAAAAAGTAAACGGCTGCAACGAACTGCTTAGTACAAATTTCAACTCAAAACTTACACTCGTCTGTCAAGAAACTAAAGTTTCAATCAAATTTTTCCCAAATGTTAAAAAAATTGCGGCTGACCCTGCGGCACGGGGTGCACGGGATTGGAGTGTGGGCGGTGGACATGGACGACTTCAGGGGTAACTGCGGCAGCGGGCCCTACCCTCTCTTGAGGGCGGTGTACCGCATGCTCAGGAGGCCAGTGGCGTCTCCGGAACCCGCCCTGATCCATGCTCAAACTCCTCTCCCAGAGACTGGTCAGTGGATCCTTGAACTTTTGGTTAGCTTAATTGAAACTACAATTTTATTCTGTGTCACTATGGGTTAAACATTTCAGGAGGCCAGTATCGTCTTCGGAGCCTTGAACTTTTGCTTGGCTTAATCAAAAGAATAACTTTATTAATAATTGTAATAAAAAAATACTGTGATCAAAAGAATAACTATATTAATAATTGTAGTCAGAAGATTTACTGCATTGATAACTGAAATCAAAATAATAACTGTATTAATATTTGTAATCAAAAGAATAACTGTATTCATAACTACCGACGGTTGACTTGGGAACAACAGCTTCCTAAAAACAGACATCTCTAACTATGATACCGCTTGAAGCTAAAATTGCCTTCCAATTTTGTCCATGTAATGAGGAAGGATGTATTGCTCGAAGGAACAACGATATCAAAACAATAGAATTATAAGGCCAATTTTGGGCTTGTTCCAAAAATTAATGGAGCAAAACTTTCCTTTTTTTTACTACAGTGCCTAAAAAAGCGGGCTGCTCTCTGGCGCCAGCCATGGACGTCACCGTTGATGTAACACAATCCGGACGACAAGATAACGGGTGGGTGGTATCAGTTTTTTGTTTTTTAGAGTTGTTATTTGCATGTATGACTTGTTCATTGCATGAATAAAATGTACAAGCCGTTTTGTATTCTTGTTTGGACCTGGTAGTTATGAAGCTGTGCAGCTGTTCACTCAAAAATGAATATTCTCTGAAATTAACATTCATCATACATTATAATGTATGACAAGGTCTAAGATGACGCTATCGAACGCAGTCCTTCCTTGTAAAAAACAGCATGCCAACATCTATTATTACATAGGTTCACAGTGTACAATACGATTATATAGTTACATTACCAGCGTACGTGTCCGACGAAAATAGTGGGATACGAAATTATTCGATAAAGTATGGAAATCATTTCAGTGTTGATTATGATGTAGAACAGCAATACTTCCTGGCTGCTTGAATAATTGGAAAAGTGCGATGAGCGGATCTATGTATTTCAAGTTTTTATATTCTCTATATCAATCCTTCAACTTCACGCAAAAACACTTATATCTCCGTTAATAGTAAGCACTATTTAAATAATATATTTATAGTATTGAAGTGGTAAAACCTGTAGCGTAGATACACTCGTCAAGAAATTTACGACATGCTGGTTAAAAACTTCAATGCATTCAAGAGGATAAAATTGAATTACACACTCATACATATTCAACAGGTTTATAAATACGCAAATCTATATTTACAATTAATATATTTTCAAAACACTGTTAGTCATGTTTGTATACTCGTATGGTTGTCACCGTCAAATCTCTGAAGACTAAACTGAACTTTTTCACAGCATTCGTTCCGTAAGTTGCGTCTACGCTTGTGTTGTGCGGAAATAAAATTGTAATTTTCTTATGGAATTTCTATTTTGTCAGAACGTGCGCCGTGGAGGGTAGAGTGCAGCCTGATACAGTCGTGCTGGCCGAGTGCTGGAAGTCAGCCTACATGGTTATGAGGTGAGGTCATTGGCGAGTGAGGTCACGGAGTAATAAGGTATAGGAGAAGTGAGATCACGAAGGAGTGAGGTCATGGAAAACTTAGGTCATGGAGAAGTGAAGTCGCGAAAGAGTGAGGTCGGGGAGAACTGAGGTCATTGCAAAGTGAGGTCGCGAAGGCGTGAGGTCATGGAAAAGTGAGATCAAGGAGAACTGAGGTCACGTAGAATTATAATATCGAGGAATACCCCAATGTCAAATGGAGGGTCAACAAACGATGTGCAAAGATAAACAAGCAGCGGCTTATGTTTTTATTCTGATCTAATAAAGTAGTACGTGGACACACATGCTATTCACGGCAGTGTTTGATTTCGCCTTTCTTATTTTTTTGGCGTTAATGCAAGTAATTTCCCCAACAGATGCAACAAAAATGGAATCTGGAGATCGACGGACAAGAAAGACACCACAGGCATGAGAGTGTCAGAGCTCTGCCAGCCGTACTATCTCAACTCACAAGGTAGGGGAGAGTTTCACTATAGCTTTTGCATTCTGAACGATGGAAGCTGGTGTATGGAAATTATTTTTACCACAGCATAGAAAGAATCCTTTTTCTTCTAATTCCGTTCAATATTTCTTACAATGGCAAAAGAAAAATTCTTCTTCTTCACATTTCTCCCAAGTTCATTAGCGTTCATATCCGAAATTCAGCACGCTGTCGTTATAAAAGACTTGAATCCGACGGCTCATGAGTTGGTTAATATGACTTGGATATTCAGTCTGCCTGGAGTTACGAATTTCCATCTGTTGGTTATTATGACTTGGATATTCAGTTTGCCTGGAGTTACGAATTTCCATCTGACAAAATTACGGATTTCCATCTCTTTTACGTTAAGTGACGACACTCGATCTGCCAAAATAATCTTTGCTTTTGCACAAAGTGAGGTCACTTAATGTGGCTGGATAATTCTCTGCATTTTCGTGAAGGAACGTCACAGCATCTGATGAGACAATCTCACTTCAAGTGAAATCATTTTATATCATAAAATATTCTCCGTTTTTAATTTAAGTGACGCCACTTAATTTGCCAAAATAACATCTGCTTACACATTAAATGGCGCCACCTCAACTGACAAAAATAAACTACTTTTTATTAACGCTAAGTAATGCCGCTCAGTCCGTCAAAATGACATTTCAAACTCTGCTGTTTTTCCAAGTTTGCGGTCGACGTCCTCGCTACGAGATCACTGAACCAGGGCCGCTAATCTTGACGAACTTCCACAAGCTGCAGAACCGCTGGCCCTGGGTGGCTGAAATTTTACAGAACAACGCGTCAGTGTGTACCGGTACACTCATCAACCCTGTGTATGTGCTCACCGCCGCGCATTGTGTCTCTCGGTGAGTTTATGTTGAATGACATGGGTTCTTCAGGACATTGAGCAGTGTAGTTCCTATTGTGTTTCTTAGTAAGTATAGGTTGTCAAGCGTCAGTAGTTGACGGCATTGAGCTGTGTTGATCCCATTGTGTTTTTAAGTAAGTCTAGGTTGTCTAGCGTCAGTAGTTGACGGCATTGAGCTGTGTTGTCTTATTATGTTTCTATGTAAGTCTAGGTTTCTACCGTCAGTAGTTGACGGCATTGAGCTGTGTTGATCCCATTATGTTTTTAAGTCTAAGTTGTCTAGCGTCAGTAGTTGACGGCATTGAGCTGTGTTGATCCTATTATGTTTCTAAGAAAGTCTAGGTTGGCTTGCGTCAGTGGTTGAGCATTGAGCTGTGTTGTTCCCATTGTGTCTCTGGGTAAAATTACGTTGGATTGCGTCAGTAGTTGACGGCTAATGGAGCCACAAATTTGTTGGCTAACACTTTATGCATCAACTTTTTTGAAACACACCGTTTTTATCGTGTTGTGAATGAAATTTTTTGAAAGTTTTTCACTTTAATTTGGTTTTGTACACTGCGCAGCTCGCAGGAGTCGAGCACGATGCCCAATGAGCGCTCGAGGCTTGGTGTAAAGTTCGACGGGATCGCCTCCAGGAAGGTTCGTGATACCGCCATCTTGTGTGTTGTATGCAGCCCTGTCGCCGCCAACTTGTGTGTTGTGTGTAGCCCTGTCTCCACCATGTTGTGTGCTGTGTGCAGCCCTGTCGCCGCCATTTTGTGTGCTGTGTGCAGCCCTGTGGCTGCCATTTTGGGTGATGTGTGCAGCCCTGTCGCCGCCATCTTGTTTGTTGTACGCAGCCCTGTCTCTGGTGGGGGAACATTTGGTTTTGTGAAAGATGCACCTGATCTACTAACAGTAGCGCGGGGAGAGAAAAGAAAACAATTAAGGATGTCTGGAGAAAATGAAAGTTTTTGACGAGTCATGAGAGTTTGACGAGTCATGAAAGTGATTGTAATGTTTTCATTCCAACGACGAATTAAAAACATCAGAGCTTCGTTTGGATTCTTTAAACTGTTCATTGTTTTAATATAAAATACTTCATCAAATTTTCTACAAATCCAACTGACACACTGGAGGTAACTTTCTAACATCATCGAATGCTTCCTTTATTTCTGACTCACAATACACTGTTGTAAATCCCTCTGTTTAATCAATTCGAAGATCAGCTTCATTGCTTCATTCAAATTTCCTGTGCAGGTGGAGAAGGTTAGAATCCATCCAGAATATCAAACTGGATCAAGTCCCCGCAACGACATCGCCCTCATCCAGCTTGAGCAGCCCATGGTGTTCCATTCCAAACTGTACCCCGCATGTGTTGCTCACGCAGAGCTCGACCCATTTAAGAAGGCCGTGGTGAGATTTTGTTTCGAAGGACTTTTTGGTGTTTGACGATTGGTGGCTATTAATTGTGGTGCTTGATGATATGTGGCCATTGATTTTGGTGCTTGATGATATGTGGCCATTGATTTTGGTGCTTGATGATGTGTGGTTATTGATTTTGATGCTTGATGATGTGTGGCCATTGATTTTGGTTTTTGATGATGTGTGGTTATTGATTTTGGTGCCTGATGATGTGTGGCCATTGATTTTGGTTTTTGACGATGTGTGGTTATTGATTTTGGTGCTTGATGATGTGTAGCTATTGACTTTAGTGCTTAATGATGTGTGGCCATTGATTTTGGTGCTTGATGATGCGTGGCTATTGATTTTGATGCTTGATGATGTGTGGCCATTGATTTTGGTGCTTGATGATGTGTGGCCATTGATTTTGATGCTTGATGATGTGTGGCCATTGATTTTGATGCTTGATGATGTGTGGGATTGATTTTGGAACTTAATGAGGTGTAGGAATTGATTTTGGAACTTGATGATGTGTAGTAATTGAATTTTTAACTTGATGATGCGTAGTAATTGATTTTGGTGCTTGATGGTGTGGGGCCATTTATTCTGGTCAACAAATGTTTCAAATTTTCCCTCTCTTTCATCAAATAATCACGTTTTCCACAGCTCGATTTTAATACTTATCATGTCTTTTCAACAAGCGTTAGCTCTTCAACTGAACGATGTTAGCTCGAACTCATTCTTATCGACGGATTTTAGACTTTCATAAATACGATATTGATACTAAATCTTTCCTCTCCCCCATCACCAGCCTCAACAAAACGGTGTTGATACAACCCTTTCCTTTCAACAATTCAATTCAACAACCCTTTCAACAGCACGATGTGAACACTAACTCTTTCTTTTCGACAATAACTGCAGCCCTTTAAGAACACGATGTTAACACTAACTCTTTCTTTTCGACAATCACTGCAGCCCTTCATGAACACGATGTTAACAATAACTCTTTCTTTTCAACAAACGCAAGGCCTTCAATCGTAACGTCGCCTCGCCAGCGAGCCTCAAGTACGAGCCGGAGGTGCTGTTAGCATCTCCGGACTGCATCTTCGCTCAGGCGACCTGCCCTGGCCGACTCCAAGTTACTGCGTCGCAGTTCTGTGCGACAACCAGCGGTGAGCCACCCAACTTTGTCTTTTAAATAGAAAGATGAACCAACGTTATAGAGAACATTTATTGATGCAAAGGTTTTGAAATATAATTATTCCATCTATTCATAATAATTATTCCACTGAAAAAATTGACATTTTGTGTGTCTCAGAAACATGGTTTGATTCACGAACCCAAAGTTCATTTTTTAACATTCCTGATTACGTGTTGTACCGCTACGATGGCGCTAAAACCAGCAGAGGCAGTGGATCTTGTATTTTTGTGAAAGAAATGTACTCAACATCTTCACTACTAGCTAATAAAGTTTGCGAAGGCATTGAAATGGTTTGGTAAGAAGTGCAAATAAATAAACACAAATCAATAATCATTGGCAGCCTTTACCGGCACCCATCGTCTCCCCTAAATCTAACACTAGATTTCATTGAGGAAACCTTCAAAGAAATCCTTCAGCCAAAAAAATCATTCTTTGCTTTCGGAGATTTCAATGTTGACCTAACGGACAAAAATAATCAGCTAAGCAAACTATTGTATAAACTAAGCTTATCACAAATGGTCAAAGAACCGACTCGCATCACTAAAGTCTCTGCAACTCTCCTCGATCTAGCAATCACAAATAATCCCACCGCAATACTTAGTACAGTAATATCTCCTTCTATTTCCGATCATCACTTTATAGAATGTGAAATTAATATTGCGAAGGAGAGACAAAAATACCGCTTAATGACCTATCGCTCGAAAAGGCACTATTCAGCAGAACTATTTCAAGAAAAACTACTCGATAGGTCTATCGAATTCCAGAAAATGATGCAATCTGACGATGTTGACATACAAGTGTCAATCTTCAACGAGAACTTCACAGCAGCTCTCGACGAATGTGCACCTTACGTCACCAAAAAAACAAGCCAAAACGGACTGTTTGGATTACTGACGAAGTTAAAGAGATGAGCAGAATAAAGAAAGCTAACTTGCGAGAGTACAAAAACAATAGATCAAACAGTACCTTATACAAGAGTTATAAAGAACATGAAAAAATTCTTCGAAAGAAAATCACTGAAGCGAAACAAACTCACTTCCACCAGGCACTGATAACGGCTAAAAATAACCCGAAGCGAACTTGGGAAATCATTAGTGAGGTAGCCCCATATAAAAATTTAGATCGCATAAGTAATTTTGAAAATCCCTTGGCAACAGCCACGGATTTCAACACATTCTTTTCAAAAGTAGGGGCTCAAGTTTTCAGTGAGGTGTGTACCAATCCAGATGAAACGACAATTGAAAATTCATGCCCCACTGCACCCTCGAGGACTGATGTCAAGTGGAGACCACGCCCTGTTGATTTACCGGAGTTACGAAACATCTTATACTCACTAAAAAACACAAAGGCAGTTGGACATGATGGTATCAGTCTTCAATATATCAAAGACAGTTTCCCTGTTACAGCACCGTGGATTCGTCTGATAATTAATACAACAATAGTAACCAACACATTTCCAAACCAATGGAAACACTCCATTATTAGACCGTAGCACATAAGTGGTGACTTAAATACAGCATCAAACTACAGGCCCATCAGTCTTTTGCCTGTCATGTCCAAACTATTGGAGAAAGTGGTGACAAATCAACTGTCATTTCACCTGGACGAGTCAAATTTACTCCACCAAAATCAATATGCCTATAGAAGAAATACTAGCACTCAAGACGCTCTGCTCAATATATCTGAAAAAATATACAGTGACATTGATCAAAAGAATGTAACACTCTTGCTGCTACTCGATCTCTCTAAGGCGTTCGATAGCGTCCAACATGAAAGACTTCTACGTAAAATACTGAACTTGGGAATAGACACGCAATGGTTTGAAAGTTACTTGTCAAATCGATCTCATGCAGTCCGCATAGAAAACAAATTGTCCCCATTCATTCAAAACAATTTTGGTGTTCCCCAAGGATCCATTCTTGGTCCACTACTGTTTTCTATTTTCATTAATGATTTCCCTCCAATGCCTTCTAACACACGGATCTCAATATATGCAGATGATGTTCAAATTGCAATAACAAGTTCTGTATCGGAAATACCACAGACGCAAATTAAAGCCGAAACTTTACTGACTAGCCTGAAATCATGGTACGACCGAAATGGTCTGAAATTAAATGCTAATAAAACACAATGCATTATTTTTGGATCCAAAGATGCAATTAAAAATCTTCAGATCTTACTCTTGCAGTTGGAAATGATAAAATTAATGCATCAGAAAAAGTTAAAAATCTGGGTATCTGGTTCGATAGAAATATGTCCTTCAAATCTCACGTTGAGACTACTTGCAACAAAATCTACGGAACTTTATTGTTTTTTCATCGTATAAAAAGTATGCTAGACGAAAAATCCAGATTATTAGCCATTCAATCCCTTGTGTTATCGCGCATTGACTACTGCAGCCTAGTATGGGGAGACTTACCTCAATACCTTAAAAGGGACTTACAAAAATGCATGAATTTTGCAGCCAAGGTGGTATGCAACGGTAATTTCAAAAGAAGTGATCACGTAACCCCTCTCCTTAATAAACTCGGCTGGATCTCTATCCAAGAAAGGCTCCTCATGCAGAAGGCCCAATGCGTATTCTCCTCGTTATATCTTCCTCAGAGCAATGCTGAGATAGTGCGTTTCCATCCACCCACTGTAACCAATCAAAAACCAAACAGAAACAATAATGTCTTAGTCAACTATCGTTCATCTCACTTAGGGCAGAAGGCTCTGTCCATATCAGGCGCCTTACTGTGGAATAAACTTCCCCTGAGTATTAAAGTCCCTCAAAGACCGAAAGAATTTAAAGCCAAAATAACTCGTCATCTTGTGTCTCAATAATAATCCTTAATTACAGAACATACTGAATGAGTACTGACGAATCTCATTTACCTGGTATCTCCATTGCTGAACAATCTCCCTCGCTCATTGTTTTATAATTCAAGACATCACACAACAGTTTTGAAGTATGCGTAGGTATTATGATTTGACCGCCTATACGTTGTCATTTGCAAACATGCTTACTTGTATATGTGTGTACGTATATAGGTGTATGTGCGCATATGGGTGTGTATATGTGCACGTACAACTGTGTGCACTAGAGTAGATCAACCAGTCGAAGGTGCATTTTATGTCATTCCTCTCCGTTTCTGTGCAAGCATCAAACTAGACCGACATGGTACCTATGTGTGTGTGTGTTGATCAATTGCAGACATTCTGCACAATATTAAAAAAAATAATGTGTTTTTTTCTAATATGAAATTGTAAAGCATCCATGTAAAAAAAATAAATTCGTTGTGTGATCATCCATTTATACTGCAGTAATATACTTATTCGGCTCATAGTTATATGCTTATAATAATGTGATACCTATGTTTGTTTATCAACTGCCGACAATTTGCGCCATATTTCAAAGATAATGTGATTTTTTTTTCTAATATGAAACCTTTATAGGACATTAATGTTTTCTTTCTTATTCACGTCCCACAATCGTTTTCATGTTTCCGACTTAAGTGGACTGTTTTGTGCCACTATTTTTAGTACGAAATTTTATAAAATTCATGCTATAATAAAAGATATTTTCTCCGTTTCCCTCGATTGGAATTCTGGTTTATACGAAATAGTTTACGCTGATATTTGCGCACATGCTTACTTGTGTATATGTGTACGTGTCCACGCTATGCGTATGACACTCTGTAGAATGCGTATGTATTGCCTCGATGCATAGAAATGCATTTGTGTTTGCTTACGAGTTTGGTGTAAGTATGTGCGTGGGTATATGTGTGCATGTGTATGTGTATATATTTACATGTATACGTGCACATATGTGTATACTAGACTGACAACTAGCATTTTACCAGAGATAATGGTCTTTTTTCTGTGCACTCTCAACTTGTAACATTACCTAACTCGTCATCTCTTTAGTATTGTGAAGCATTCATGTAAAAACTATACTTCTGTTGTGCGATCATCCATTTATATTTAAATAAAATGCTTGTTAACCCGCGCACGGTCGCGCATCCCTCAGAAAAGTAGTCAATTTACCCGCGTTACTCTGCCGTTCCCTGTTCACTTACCGTAATAGGCAGAGATGTAAAAATATGAAGTAATGAGTAAAAAATGTTGCTTTACACTTTGATGTTGTCAGATTTTTGATAACTTGAACCGTTTCTTTGTAATATGGAGTCAAACTCCGTAGATTTTTGCACAACATTGCTTCAAAGAGATCAATGGCCATTTTTTTGTTTTGGGAACAATGTAATGTTTTTCACTGCTATTTTATGCAGAAAATCCTTCCAAACCTGCTGATGTTTTTATTTTTCCTCTACAACAATTAGAAAAAAAGTTATGACCATTTATATGTCTACTAAGTGTTATCCATTCTTCGTTTTAGTTCCTACATAAATGCATGTTTGCATGTCTGGTTATATTACTGTAAGTATAGTGTTTCGAAACTTGTAATTTTCACACAATATGAATAAAATACTGCTCTACACGCTACTGACTTCAGATTTGTCTTATTTGCCATTTTTGCGAAATAAGGCGAAATAAGGCCCTGAGTAGTTTCGCTGGTAACTGAGGCTGCCACTGACTGTTCGCACGCACACCCTCTCACGGTCGCCTCATTTACCACACTGACTGTGCTTACCCCTCCCAACTTCCAAGTGGTTGGAGCTCTGCCTTAACCCCCACAATGTGGGGGTTTCTGGCTCCAGCTGTGTAGCACTCGCTGAGACGATCATTTTGGTGTATAACAACTTGGGGTTATGCCTTACGTCTGGCAACCAGTGAGCCTGGTAAATGAGGCGACCAGTTATAGTTCGCGGGTTAACTAATGACCGTTATGTTAAAATTGTTGAATCAGTAATACAAAACTTATAATCTTCTTGGTCGTCATGCTTCTATGTATATATGTATTTGTGTGTGTGTGTATGTGTGTGTGAGTGTGTGTATGGATATGCACACACATGCATACGTATATGTACATATGTGTGCATATGGATATATATTTATATATTTTTTTTTTCATGCTTCCTTAAAACGACACTTGTGAACATTGACCGAAACAAGCGATTTCATATATTATTTCCTGGCGTCAAGAATTGCGAAGTTTTATGTCATGAACATGTAAACTGTCAAAAGTGTTTTCACCCCACAATGAAAATGCATCATCCATGAAATTGTGTTATCTCTTATAATTATCATTACATGTATTATCAAATGTAGATTAAGCTAGATTAGGAGTTCATTGCCCTCAATCATTTCTTTTCGACTAGTGACACGAGTTTTTCAATACTCGTGTGTGTGTATCATCTAAGTATATTAATTTTAAGATATTTAAAAACCAATGATTGTAATATTGTACAATCTCTATTGGAAATAAACTGTTTTTCTTTTTTCTTTCTTTTCTTTCATGATTGTACTCATAATAGTATACAGTATGTTGCTGAAATTCTGAGGCGTCACAGGTGTTATCCCATTATTGCACTCACTGAAGTATTTGTTGCTGAATTCTGAGGCGTCATTAGGTTTTATTTTCATCATTGCACTCTAAAGAAATTTTAACTGAGTTCTCACGTGAGTCACCTCGTGCAGACTTCATGATTGCATTCATTCTTGTTTTCATATTGCATCTTCACACTTCAGCTCTCATCGAGAAGTTTGTTGACAGGCTATTAAATTTTCAAAGGTACCAAAAACTCAAAAAATTAGTGAAACTTTTTTGCCGATTAAAAACCGAGACTCATTTTTTTGACAGCCTAAAACTTCACTTGACATCCGATAGCTCCAAGCTTCATTCGAAATTAGGTGACTTTTTACAGCTTATAACTTCACTTGATTTACTTCATGAATGAAATTGCAGATTTTGAGTCCCTGGACCTGGCGGTGGGGTCTTCTGGAGGCCCCTTCTTGCAGGACCTGCCTGCTGAGGACGTGACGGAGGCGTGGACGGTGACGGGCATCGTGTCGTCCTCGTCTGCGACGGCGGACTGCTCAGTCCCGCTCTTCACTGACGTGTTCCCTTTCCGGCACTGGATCAGGGACTCGGAGGCTGCTCTGATGCACGAGCGCATCTGAGAGCGCCAAGACTTCGCTTATGCAAATGCGTGAATTTCGTTGCCAAGGTTGTATGGAACGGTAATTTTAAAAGAATTGATCATGGAACCCCTCTCCTCTATAAACTCGGCTGGACCCCTATTCAAGAAAGGTTCTTCATGTAAAGGACCCAATACGTATTCTCCTCGTTATATCTTCCTCAGAGCAATGCTGAGATAGTGCGTTTTCATCCACCCACTGTAACCAACCTAAAGCCGAACAGAAGCAAAAATGTCTTAGTCGACTATCGTTCAGCTCGCATTGGGCAGAAGCCCAAATATCAAGCGCCTTACTGCCGAACAAACTTCCATGAGTATCAAAATCTTTCAGACATTGAGAGAATTTAAAATCAAAATAGCTCTCCATATTGTGTCTCAACAATAATTCTTAGCTACAGAACATTCTGAATAGTATTTATGAATCTCATTTGCTCAGTATCTCCATTGCTCAATAATCTCCTTTGCTCATTGTCTTATACTTCAACACATTACACAACAGTTTTGTAGTATGTGTATGTATTATGATTTGATCGCCCATACGCTGGTATTTGCAAACATGATTACTTGTATATGTGTGTATGTATGTGCGTTGTGTGTACGCATATGAGTATATGTGTGCACATGGGTGTGCATAATTGCTAATTCGTCCGCATGATAGCCAATTCAAGATTTTTCGAAAAACAAATTGCGTCTTATTGTATTTAAATACGTCCTTTGCTTCTTATTATACGTCGATTAAATAAAGTTATTTTACCCAGTGTTCATGAGCCCAGACTGTACTTAATTTTGTTTTATTTAAATATTGCCAGCGTACCCAGCCAGCCAAAAATGACGGCGTTCAGCTATGTTCGATGAAGCTCTGAAGTAATTCATTTGGTTTGTGCGTCAAAACTAAACAAATGCACTTGCCCTAAAAATACCGGTGATTTGAGAGTATCGTAAATATCCGTGAGGAAGTGGACCCTGCGTCATATATGAGCTAATCTTTCGGAAATAATAATAGCGCAGCGTTGAAGACTGTGTTGAAGTGAAGAATATCAAGCTTGCTCTTTGTACCATTCCTCACTTGTTTCAAATTCAGAGGCCGTTTTTGACTTGTTTCTGTTGAATGCATGACATTGAAGATTAATGTGTAGATTGGTTGTTAATGGAGAGCGTAAATGTACATTCGTTCAGTGCATTTGCTTTGCCCTAAATAAAAATTATATGTATGTATATGTTAACCCTTTACTACCAAAATATGAAAAGTATCTCGCTTGCAAAATAGAAGTACTGAATGTTGAAACAATTTTTAAAATACCGAGTAGCGAATACAAGACACGTGCAGGGTAAAATTAAAACATCAGATAGCAAATAATTCCAAATGTTGGATTTCGTATGTAGTGGCTTTAGTTACCCCTCAACACGACACAGCCTAATGTTGTCCTCGATCACTCGAATAGAAAACAAGTGTTGGGTTAACAATTCTAAATTATTCTCCTATGCATGTAATCTAATCATTTCTTTATTAGTTATCCCTAAAATTCTTTCTAGTCATTCAAGTGTTCAGAACATGTAAAATGTATAAATGTAACTTTTGTCATAATAAAGAGATTTTATTTCCACTCGAAGATTGATTTTACACACCTAAGAAACTTATGAAGGCTGATGCTGAATGCTGTAGTAGGCTATAACTGTATATCACTAGTTCTACCCGACTCCAAGGGCGTCGAGTAGACGTAAGGCGAAATTTCCAAATAGTTGCCTTAATACAAACGCAGTCCAGTTCAGCCTCATTGGGGTGCATCCATAGCCGGTCGATGTAGTTGTGCTGATCGCCGAGCTTAAATGCAGCTGTAATAGCATACAGGTAGGCGAAACTGTGGTCTACAGCAATACACTTCGGTTTGAACTCCTTCCCAATCACTTGCCTAAAGTTGTGCAGCAGGGTTGCTAACATACTTTCTATGTGGTTAGATGCACTGCTTTTTGAAAACATCAAGATTGCCGTCAAAGGAGTTACTCCTTTTTTTGGTTGGAACACCACAGCGTGGTACAGGGGCAGGCGTCCACTTTGCAACCACTAATGAAACCACCAGTCGAATCCAAATGAAGTGTTACATTAGGTATTCTAGCTAGCTGTCGAAGCTCATGCTCAGACTGCATAACAAGTTTGAAGTTTATGCAGTCAAATTCTTGTACAAAACCAGGGAGGATTTTATTTTTTGCGGCGTCTTCGTTGCGAAGTTTTAAAATAGTTAGTTGGAGATCCGTGTCGTCATCTAAGGACATTTTGCCGGCATTCTTAACTTTCTGCCCGAGTTTGCTCAAATTTTTGAGGGAGCGGATATTCGCAGAAGTATTACTACTTCCTTCCATAGAGGCAAGTTGGCCATGATAATCGTTTGAAGGCCCTTCCTGCACGAATTTCTCTCCGAGGAGTCTTCTTTCTTCCTGTTCGATTTGTCGCTTTGTTGGCTTGTGGCTCTTTACACCTTTCACCTTTTCTATCAAAAAAACTTTATGTATGTCATCGGTGGCTTTCTTACCTCTCAGGTAAACAACTTTCTGTTTCAAGGGACAATATGAATCACGGCAAGCAATCAGGAAGCTGAAAGTAGGCTCTCCAGCATAACTCTTCCTGAACGTACGCCTGTCGCAAAATCTCAAGCAACATCCTTCATTTTCCTGTCTTATTCTTGTCAAAAGAGCATTGGGCCGCTCGTGCCGTGGTTCAAATATGTCACTAGGGGGACAACCATGACTTCTTATAAGAAATGTTTGTCTCAGGTGATAGTGCTTACCTTTTCCGTGTCGTAAGTATTCATCTAGGTTTTCTTCGGTAGTTCTTCTTTCTATTAGCATGCACTGCTTTCGAAAATACTCTCCCACATCATTCCTTGTTTCTGTTTGGTAGTCAGGGGTACGCACAGAATGGTATACATTTCTGAAATCAGACTCTCTTCCACTCACCGGTTTTTCTCGTTCGTCCGATTCTACCGCATCGGAAAGTTCATTATCGACGTTATAATGGTATTCGTTTTGCGATCTTTCCTCGCTATAATCTTGGAGATTTACGTGGCTCAGCTCCCATTGGGACCCGTATTGGTGCTCATGCTGGTGCGTTCTCGGATAGCTACTCGAGTTATAGTCCTGAGACGCTTCACTGACACTATCGTAAGTATCAGAAACTCCACTTCCGTATTCATTGCTATCTTCGTGTTCCTCATCATTAGCTGTGTTGGACGAGTTGTTGGTGTCAGTTAGACTATCATTGTCTGAATCACAAGTCCCCCGGTCAGTCATGTCACTGTACTCACCATCATTCGAGTCATTTTGACCATCATGGTCTGTCTCACAAGTCCCCTGGTCAGTCATGTCACTGTACTCGCCATCATTCGAGTCATTTTTACCATCATGGTCTGTCTCACAAGTCCCCTGGTCAGTCATGTCACTGTACTCGCCATCATTCGAGTCATTTTTACCATCATGGTCTGTCTCACAAGTCCCCTGGTCAGTCATGTCACTGTACTCACCATCATTCGAGTCATTTTGACCATCATGGTCTGTCTCACAAGTCCCCTGGTCAGTCATGTCACTGTACTCGCCATCATTCGAGTCATTTTTACCATCATGGTCTGTCTCACAAGTCCCCCGGTCAGTCATGTCACTGTACTCGCCATCATTCGAGTCATTTTGACCATCATGGTCTGTCTCACAAGTCCTCTGGTCAGTCATGTCACTGTACTCGCCATCATTCGAGTCATTTTGACCATCATGGTCTGTCTCACAAGTCCCCTGGTCAGTCATGTCACTGTACTCGCCATCATTCGAGTCATTTTGACCATAATGGTCTGTCTCACAAGTCCTCTGGTCAGTCATGTCACTGTACTCACCATCATTCGAGTCATTTTGACCATAATGGTCTGTCTCACAAGTCCCCTGGTCAGTCATGTCACTGTACTCGCCATCATTCGAGTCATTTTGACCATCATGGTCTGTCTCACAAGTCCCCTGGTCAGTCATGTCACTGTACTCGCCATCATTCGAGTCATTTTGACCATAATGGTCTGTCTCACAAGTCCCCTGGTCAGTCATGTCACTGTACTCGCCATCATTCGAGTCATTTTGACCATCATGGTCTGTCTCACAAGTCCTCTGGTCAGTCATGTCACTGTACTCGCCATCATCCGAGTCATTTTGACCATCATGGTCTGTCTCACAAGTCCCCTGGTCAGTCATGTCACTGTACTCGTCCTTCGCATCATGCCGATTCTTCTGTTTTTCAGGTGTCTGAAGTTGAAGGTCTTTTTCTTCTCGGCTTTCCTCCTAAAATTAGGAAATTATATCTTTGTCAGAAATTTTCGAACCTTGACGTAGACATAGCCAATGTAATAAATCAATTTAAGTGCGAAGAAAGATAATGTAGTCTCTCAATAAACATTACCATCACTAAGATGACTCTGAAGAAAGGAATAACTCCGCATAAATATCATGGCTATATTTTTAATCGATTCCTTAGTCATCATGGTTGGAAAGCGCTCACATGAGGATCTTTATCCAAACACAAAAATTCTGTATCATGTAGTTAACAAAGAACATATCCTAATTAAAGACGCATTATATGTCCACAACAGTAAACCGGCCCTCAATGAAAATTTTAATAATTTCTTTGCTTTAAAACTATTAAATAGGAATGCCGCCTGAATGTTTGAAACATACGTTTGTTCGACCATTTCTCCTGCGTTTCTGGTGCAATGAACATGTAACTGCTGTGGAATATTAGCCAGTCTGCTGGTGTTCGACATTTTTACGCAAACTACTCATATCTAGTAGTCTTACAATGTATTTTTTGTGTTTCTACTGGGTCTGCTTGTGCTTGAGCACTTGATTGACATTTTTGTCGATGTGACTATAAAAATATGATCTATTTGATTTTTTCAGCGTGAATATAGTAGCTTCATCGAAACGTTGAGTTTATAGCATGGCAGCGGCATAGAATTTTTACGATTGACGTAGTGCAGGAAAATAATTGTGAGAGGTTTCCTTTGTATTTGAACATGTGAAGAAATTTAAATATTTCGTAGATTTGAGAATTTGGACAATAGAATGAGAAAGAAATGATATTGACAATATGATCGCCAAATAATTGAGAGAATCTTTTTTCTTTCCTCTTACTGCGCCAATTTCGCTCGGAAATAATTTGCCGATTACCATTTCTTCACCACTTTTCTTTAGACAAGTGATTATTGATTAGAAGAACTCACCTTTGTACATTTCCCCGTAGATGCTCCGACGTTTTCTTCGTGAAAATATTCATTCAAACGAACGCCTCTGTGTCGCATTTCAACTGTTTAACGTGAAAGAAAAAACGAAAATAGGTGAGTATAAGAACACTTAATTATCGCATCTTGAGATTACTATACGTGTAAAATTTACACTGAATTTATAAAAGTCATTTGTTACTTCCTTCAGTCGTTTGTATTTCGATGTTAGATTATCCTATTCAAAAATGTTTTCCCCAATAGAAAATATTGTCGTGAAAATCTTACGGTTAGCGCGTTCATTTTTCATTATAAATAATTCCTAATAAAGCAAAAGTCTCTCTTCAATAAATCAATATGAAAACAGCTAAGCTGAACAACAGCGAGAAATTTTATTTTCTGCGCGATCGTCTAATGTCATCGTGATGCCTATGAGTGTAACTCTTAGTGAGTAGTGACACCAACTGGCTGGGAGTAAAATATATTTACGTGAAATGTAATGAGCCTTTTGGGTTTGTTTTTACGGATAAAATAGAAATAGAAAGATATATATTATATATGTATTTGTTTATGTATGCGTACACACACATAAATCTACACGTTTGCGTGCGCACGCTCATACACCCACACATTCATATAAATACGTATTGAAAATGAGTATTAGGATAAACAATAAAAAAAAAACTTAAAACGTCCCTTTGCTCCCTCGAAAATAACAGTCGAGCTAAGTGTAACCGTATGAAAATAACTGAATGGAAAATAAGCAGCAGGGAAATAACTCTGCGAAAAGAGGAAAAATGAACTAGGTTGTAGTTTTCTACTGGAAATTTGAAGGGAAATCAAGTTACACTCTATGAACAACAACAAAAACCATCTCGGGCTTCACATCCTCTCGGTATTTCCTTCAACATTATACGTACATGGGTACGTAGGACAAATACGAGTACGACCTAACGAGAGGGTTTTCAGCAATGTGGCACATGAGTTATGATTTCTTAGTCGCTCGTATTAAGTACACTGCCAAAATCCGACGACCGCAGCAAAGAGAAACGCATTTTTTCGTGCTTTTATCCGAATCATGTTTCGACAATTAGCCTGGGTGTGATGAGAACCATGCATGAATAGGAATTTAAGATCTAAATAATTTGTTTCCCCACTTAACATGGGTATAACGATAACCATGTAGGAATAGCCATTGAGGGCCTCAAGGTGAAGGCATTTAAATGCGTTTTTGCTTTTATTTCAATGCATGTGCGCACTAACGAGAGTGTTTTTAAACTAAGCGTTACGAGGATTATGTTTTTTTAGTTACTTTCATTTAAATGCACTGTCGAAATCAGATTACGTAACGAAAGGAACTCATTTTGCTGTGTTTTTCTATCAGTCACTTTTGTTTCGACATTTTATATGGCTATTACCCTACCAATGTGTTAGAATCAGTTAAGAATAAAAATGTTAAAATATTTTAAAAACCAATGTATCAACATTGAATCTTTGTACTTCATTGAAAATAAACTGTTGTTCTTTTCTTTTTTCTTCTTTCGCTTAAGATCAATTTTTTCTGTACTAAACTCGAGAGGTCGCACACTCAGATTGACACTTCCTCAACAGTAGACCGACAAGTACGCGAGACGGATTTGTCATCTTCGCTTTATTTCAATTTCTTCTGTTAAGACTGGGATTGTGATCGGACTTATATTTTGTAGGAGTAATCCTTGCATTATTAAGAATACAGTTTAATTTAAATTTGCAAACATATAACAATCTCTAGGTGCGATAGTGTAGTTGTCACATATTTAGCTTAATAACAGAGAGTAATTCATTTTATCTTTTACGCAATCGTATGCTATGATCGTAACGCCTATATATGTAACTCCTTTTGACACCAACTGGTTTTGCGTAAAATGAATTTAAGTTTATAAACTTACTTGAAGTATTCTGACCACTTGGTAATTGAACGCTGCACTGGTCCCCTCTAATTTGCTGAAGCGCGTTCTGTCTCTCTCGAATCGCGTACTTTCTAAAAGGTTGGATAATTTTCGGTACAGTTGACGTTTACTTTTAATGCTCCTACTCGGAAAATATTTCAAGAGCTCGAGTTCCCTGTCCATTTTCATAGGACAAATCATCAAATAATACACGTACACTTCTCTATAGCCTTAATAGACACAAATAGTTAATCTTTGATAAGGCGAATTTCCGATTAAGGTCTCCTGTGGTCAATGAGAAGCACAACCTGACACGAAAAAACTAGAAATAGAACTAACGCTGCATGCATGGAGCAAGAATATATCACCAGCCCAGGACTCTGGGTCCTAAATCAGTCAGAGGGCTTGCTCAGCGGCTGTTGCAATGTCAGCAAAACAATCTCGGCGCCTAGCTGTCACTCGCACACATTGGTTATGAGTCAGATTAGGACTTTCACGATGGATATGAACTAAAAAAAAAAATGTTTGTTTCCTATTAAACTTTTACAGTTTCATATGCGAAAACTGAAATTGTTCACGCGTCCATCGTTTCCGCCAAAATTGAGAACTTTAACGAAATTCACCCTTGGAAAAAAATATTGAAACTAAAAAATTTTATCTCCAAAAAGCTGATGCGATTAATTTATACATTGTGCTCAAAGAATAATTAAATGAAAGTGTTCAAATTAGAATTTTAAATGAATTCAATCAAATCATAAACATCAATTCGGCAATGGTATATCTACGGCGAGTAAGCAGTAAAAATGTGCAGTTCTAATTCGTTCTGAGTTAGCGAAACATAGGAAACTAGATGAGCAATAATAAGTGGCACATAAACTGTAACACAAGGCAATCGCCAAGCCACTTGTAGGAGAGGTGGCTGAGAGGGAATTAATAAAAAGCATTCACTTCATATAGGAGTTTGTTGGAAAATTCGATACCAAATGTCAAGGCCGAAAACACATCAAAGTAGACAATGACGTATTGTGCGTGACTATATAAAATTTCTGAACAATTTCATGCCGGAGAAGCATGGTTTTTATTTCTGAAAATATCCTGCTGTCTTAAAAGGTTCGGGAACTTTTGCTTTCAACAATTCACCTATTTAACTCTTTAAAACAATACCAACGCAAATGTTTTTTACTATAGCTTTTTTTTAATCAAATATACAGTAAACACGTGAATACTCTTAAGACGTCAACTTTGAACTAGACGCATCTTAAACGCTTGTGAAACTGGAAGAAATTGTGAAAAAAACATAGCCAAAAATACCTGATCACCCTGAAAGAACGCATTGAGGCATCGAAGGAGACATGAAGAATGACATAAACTTCAATTGAACGCATTGGCCTCTACGGAAAACATAACGCAAAAATCGTAGCGAAGGAATGAAAAAGCGCCTAAATGACCTGATTAAAAGAAGTAGAAATGAAAACAGACATGCCATAATAATCTGTTATGCACTGCCACAAATTAGTTCATCAGAAATCTTTAACCGTAATGGTTGTTTTGTATAATTTTGGAATAGATACCAAACCAAACTGAGGGTACGAATGAACATTTGATTGGTTGAACTCCTAAATGAAATAAAATGATAAAAAGGTAACACAGCTCATTTTGAGACAGTAACCGCTAGGAAAATACAGAAGTATGTGTTTATAACACCTTTGTAAAAAATGCTTTGCTCTTTCGTTTGAAAGTAATTTGAAGTCAATAGGTGCACTCTTTCAAAAGTTACAAGTAGTGGACTTAGGTCTTTCGACGGCGCGTGAGACGCACAGGTTCATCGAAGAATTTCTGTAGTTTTCAGAAAACTTTTTTGGATGTGGTTATTACACATTTGTAGAGAATGTTTTGCTCTTTCGTTTGAGAGTAATTTGAAGGCAATTAGTACATTCTTTAAAAAGTTAAGAGTGGAAAACTTAAGTCTAAAGTCGCGCGAGGTGGGCTCAAGAAATTCTCAAGAAATTCCAGTACTTCTCGCAAAGTGTTTCTTGAAATGTCTCCGCTGCGGCCTGCCGGTATATTGTTGTACCAAACTAGAAAAAGAAAAGAAAAAATGTGTATTTCCAAGTTGTCACATGAGATACATGCCAACATATTGGCTTTTAAAAGTTTCTTAATATAGGACATCCTAAAACAAATGTTCCATACGAGGAGTACTAATTGACAAACCATCCGAGTGTCAAAAATCTGTTAAGAATAATCAATTTTTGCGAATGGAAAATGAAAATTTAGGAAAAATTTAATCATGTGTAATAAATCTTTTAATTGTGTGAAACGAATTTTGTGCGCATTTATTTTTTGGCTTAAACTAAAATTGTGAGTTTATAAACTGTGTTCAGGTGCATTCCAACGGAACGAGTGGGTCGCTCTAAGGCCTGAATGTTTACATTCAACATAGATTTATGTATCGGGTGAGCGAAGCGTGAACTCGAGTTGGGGCTAATGTTTTGCTTTGTAATCAGACGTCGAGAGCTCGAACAAGAGGGGCAGTGTTGTGTTACCACAAGGGCAAAATTTATTGACCATAGGCCCAGTCAAGGGTATGGATAGAGTTGTGGGAAGCCTGCTCGCCAACGGGTTTTGACATCAAGATTGGGAGGGAGAATTCGTGTTCTTCTCACGGCGAATAGGATGCGTGCAACCTCGAGAACAGCCAATGGGACAGAGTAGGCGAGTGTTTAGAAGTGCACGAGAGGTACCATTGGTCATGATTGGAAAGAGGGTAGCCCCAAAAGAACACTTTGGCTAGCACAGAAAAACAAGAGTCAGTGAGTTTTTGCGAGCCTCTCGATAAGGTGCGTCGTGGCTAGGTATTACCTGAAAATGTTATACTCTGCGTCGTGAATAGGTGTCAACTTAAAAATGTTAGACTCAGAAAAATAAATGAGAAGCGAAACCTGTTAAGATATATTTTTCTTGAATCAACAAATTAAAAGTTTACATTTTGCTTTTGCAGAGGGAAGAAGATTCCGTACCGTGGAGGTCGTTTAAAAGAAAATTTTTAGTAACATCGTCAGGGCGGGTAAGACTCGTTCTTTTGTTACGATAGATACCGCTGGAAACGATAGGTTCATATAACGTAAAAAGATAATTGGTGCAGTTGAATTAAATGTGGAATATGTGCATATATATGTGTATGAGAAAATTGTAAAACCAAAGTAATCGTCAAAATTTTGTTGCCCTACAGGAGGGCGGTTGTTCCTATTGATTGCAAGTACGACCCCTTCATGAAAACGTCCAAAGACAGTATATGCACTGTGTATGAAACAGGGATTGAACTGAAGCTGCTCTTGGGCGAAAAAAGTAGTGAGCCGAGGCCAAATAGGCATCCATTGTACCGTTGGAATGCGCCAACCCGACAGTTAGGTATTATTTCATTAGATGTGTTCGATGTGTAATTTACTTGAAGAAATTGACCGGTCAATTAGGCAGAGTAGTATTTGTCAGTATGTGTTACTTACAGTTCCAGTAATTTACGATTAATGCTTTGTACTAGGGTGTTCCATTATAAAGGTCTCTTTAGCATTTTAATGGCGTTTAAAAACCCCGTTAACGCTAGTATCACAGCTCACCGAGGCAAAATAGCGCACAGAAACGCGCTAATGTAAGTCGAGTCAACCATCATCGGTGAGTAACGCTTTGTTTTAGTATATGTATTGTAATGTTGATGATTGTCCGTAAGTTTTGTTTGTGTTGTCTATGCATTTCATGGAGGTGAAGCCAACCCCTCAATTCCGAGAACCTGATCTTCTTACTAATGTAAATTAGTAAGGAGGCGGGACCTTTTCTCGTGACACGAGGTGTACAAGTAGATAAGCCATACGAGGCACAATAATAGACAAACTATACGAGGTATACTAATAGACAAACTATTATACGAGTACAAGTAGATAGACCATACGAGGCATATTAATTAACAAAATATACGAGGCGTACTAATAGACGAACCATTCGTGGTGTGCTAGTAGTCTAACAAAAGTTCTATACTAGGAGTACTAATTGACAAACCATCCGAGGTGTACAAATAGATAAGCCATACGAGGCATAATAATAGGCAAACTATACGAGGTGTACTAATAGACAAGCTATCAGAGGTTTACAAATAGATAGACCATACGAGGCAGATTAATAGACAAAATATACGAGGCGTACTAATAGACAAACCATACGTGGCGTGCCAATAGTCTTTCTCCGTCAAGGGTAGTTGAATGAGAAATGAAAAATATGCCCTAAAAATATGCAAAGCCCTATCGCCACCAAAAACATATTTCATATCTTCTCGATATTCACCACAATATCATGTGGACATGGGGACATGGGGTAAAATAGAGATGCAGTGTTAGCCGGTTACCACTCATGATTGACAAATATCTACAAAATATTGGTAGAAATGGGTAAATAAATACATACTCAATATCAAAATTCATAGCTTGTACAACATACGGACAGAAAGATAATTTTACTACGATTCATATGCTCAAATTGCACTTTATTTCATTAATTATATTTGACATTAATCCGATTCAAAGAAACGCCCTCTGGGGAAGTGATAGATCTATTTTTGAATCATTTCGCTAGTGCAATAAAATTTCTTAACCGGATGGTTTTTGCGTAAAGAAATGAAATAGAAACATGGATATCTATATATGTAGATACATATATATATATATATATATATATCTACACACGTACACACACACGTTAATATAGATACTTATTGAAAATGAAATATTAGAAAAAATACATATATAAAATAAAAGATAAAAGTAACCTACCATCTAATACACAGAAAATGACAGTTGAGCTCACGGTAATCCTAAGAAATTTTTCGCAAAAAAAAATAACTAAAAGGAGAAGAAGACTTCGAAAAACATAAAAATGAGCTGGTTTTTAATTTCTTCACAGAAATTTTTTAAGAAAAATCAGGTTATAGTCAAGAAGCAACACAACTCTTCAGCATTATACGGTCATGTGTACGTGGGATAAAATGGAGTAACATTGAGGCCGGATATCACATCTGAGTGGTGAATATTCACAAAATTTGGCACATATAGGTAGATTAGGCTTTGATCCAAAGTGATGAATTTAATTACAGAAATTTAGAGTTTTTTCCGATTTGAAAGTTCAGTGCTAGTGTGCGCTGAACGCACGGAAAAAAAAATAAAAAGATAAAAGACTAAATGTAATGCTTAAATTAACCCCTTCCCCCAAGCACAGCCGAGAATCGATTCAAAACATCTTCGAGAATGATTTTGAAATAGCGAGACAACGTTAGCCAAAATTTAATTCATTAAAAACTTTGCACAACCCTCACATCTATGAACTAGTCATAATTGAATAAACTAGTCATAATTGAAATAGCATTTTTGAACGCTTTTTCTCTAAAGTTTACTGTGGCATTTGAGCTAAAATATATATATATATATATATATATATATATTTGTCAGTATATATATATATATATATATATATGTACGTAAGTATTTTAATTTGAAATACTCTGTGAGAAATCCATCAGTACAATTATTAACTTCGTAAAATTTTATTTCTTATTTCTCATTTCGTAATTTACTTCCTTGACCTTTATTTTGAGGGTTTATCAGTCTTCACAATATGGATGAGGTTTGTTAGTATAATCAATTTTGTCAATGCTTTGCCTTGATAAAATAGAAATGTATGAAGAACAAATTTACGCCTTCAATAACATATCCATGTACTAAAAACTATTAAATATGAATTTGAATGTATTGGAAATGAATTGTTAGAAATGTTAATGCATTTGAAAGTTAAATTCATTCATCATACTTCATTTACATAGAATCATGATGTTTTAAATTTGAGCATTGAAGGGAAGAGTACCCCTTTAAACAAAATTTTTTTTATTATTGAACCTATAGTAATGAAATTTGGTTTACAGATTGGAAATGCAATTTAGAACCGTTTTCCATTTGTGAAAAAATGCGATTTTCCCCATAGAAAATGAGATATTCATAGAAAACGAGACTTTGGGGGGGGGGTTTTCAAAATGTATCTCCTCCTACAGTTTTTGGGCTACAGTAATGATTTTAGTGTCATTGTATGCGGAAATACATGTAGATATCAAAAACTAGCTTGGCATTCTCCATACTTCAGTTTGAAGTTGAAAAAAATTGAAAAATTAAAAATAAATATTTTTTCTCAAAATTTCATACTTTATGACGTCACAAATTTCGATCGAAAATGAATTTCCGAAAGGCTTTTTAGTTTTTGAAATGCCCCCGACTTTCCGCATCCATTGACACCAAAATCATCACTGTAGCTCAAAAACTGTAGGAGGAGATACATTTTGAAGCCCCAAAAACCATTGTTTACATTATAATCATAACAAAGAATATAAACAATTAAAATCAAAAATTTTGTAAAATTTTTGGTTCAAGTTAAACCCCTGAAATCATTATAGAGTAATCCAGAGCCATAGGAGATGACATAGCAACTTTGCGCCTTGAAGAAAGAGCCAAGGGGGAGGTGTAACATGATAAAATATCACTTCCCCCTCCCCTCCCCCCCATAATTCAAACCCCCGTAGCGGGCGAACCAATGAACGTACGAACTTCATTTTTTCACATGATTTACCTGACATCTCACCCTTCCTATTGCATCTAAAACCCAATATCTCCAGAGAATTCGACATTTTGGGGGTACTCTTCCCTGAAGTTTGCGCTGTCATTATGTGAAAGGAATTTAATTTGCTTCTAAGAAATGTAAATAAGAATGTATAATTCAGCTTGTACGATTCCTTGATTTTGAATGATGAAGTTTGCACTGCCATTTTATTATAGGAATTTGATTTGCTTTCATGAAAATAACAATTCATTACTGAACAATTCATCTAGTATCATGATTTTTTGAGTTTGAATATTGAAGTTCGTTGCCATAGTATTAGTGGACTTTAATTTTTTCTGAAAATCGTTTCAAAATTAAACGAAAAATTACTTCTTGACGGCCAGTTTTTTCATTCCATATTAATTTGGCGGATATCTGCTACGGAAAAAATTGATGACCGTTCTTTTACCACGAATACCTGTACCGGGTGTCCCATAAAAATGTCCCCGACTTTTTAATTGATTATATCACCGCTTTAAATTAGCATATTTGAACTACCTTTTTTTCACACTGTAGGGGATTTTGTTTCCTTTTTGAATAATTTGAGTTTATGAAAATATTTTAATAACCACTTTACAGCGATCGATTTACTGAAAGAGGTAGAAAAACTAATTGTTCAGAGTAAAAGTTTTAAAAACAACACTGGTGTTGTTCTTCATTTCTCAATACCTACTGTTAAAAATAATTTCACAATGATGTATCCTACATACCACCAAGTATTTAAGCCCTCTGAAAGGTTATTCACTTCCTTATTTCATCATTTGAAGACACCTAAAATGCAGCTCACTAACTATCAAATAATTTTCAGCATATTGGAATATGAAGCAACGAAAAACTGTGAAAAAGTTAGAAGAGCATTTTATGAAAAATTCCCAGAGAGGAACTCTCCTGATAAGACTGTGTATCGCACAGTTAGAAAATTAGAAAAAATTAAATGCTCTTCTAACATTTTCACAGTTTTTCGTTGCTTCATATTCCAACACGCAGAAAATTCTTCGATAGTTAGTGAGCTGCATTTAAGGTGTCTTCAAATGATGAAATAAGGAAGTGAATAACCTTTCAGAGGGCTTAAATACTTGCTGGTATGTAGGATACATCATTGTGAAATTATTTTTAACAGTAGGTATTGAGAAATGAAGAACACCAGTGTTGTTTTTAAAACTTTTCCTTTGAACAATTAGTTTTTCTACCTCTTTCAGTAAATCGATCGCTGTAAAGTGGTTATTAAACGATTGTCAAAAACTTGAAATTTAAATCATTCGAAAAGGAAACAAAATTTATTAGATTGTGAAAAAATATATTTCAAATATGTTTATTAAAAGCGGAGATATAATCAATTAAAATATCGGGGACATTTTTGTCGGGAGACCCGGTATAGCTTGGTATAAGTTATACCATTTAGGGTTCATAGTTTTCGGTCTTCTTTGAACGCCTTAATTTTAGAAAATTCAATTTTTAAATTTCTCATATTACAAGTCAATAAGTATAAAGAAAATTGAAAATTTTTGAATGTGGGAATTATTCATTGCTTCTTAGCCTGGCTGCTAACCTACATTCTTATTGGTAACATGGATCCTAGCTGGCAGAAGCGAGTGATGGCCACAAGGCATATGGTTTCCATGTAGGACCCACATCCTCTACATGTGTCATAACCAGGTGGGAACCACATGGGGCCACTTTCCAAAAGTCCATGCGGTTTCCACATAGCATTGGCACGTAGAACCCATATGGCAAACATGGACAATCCATGTCGTAACCATGTGGCTTCCATGTGACCTTGTATATAGGGAGACAACAGGAAACGAAGTTACCGTAACCCCTCGATGGGAGGCAGATTTTTTCGATGAGCCTCGTATTGTCTCGAAGCTCATTTCTAAACTATGTCATCTAAAATCTTCAAATTAATTTCAATTTGTAGAGCAAAACATTCTTCACGCTAACATGTATGATAAAACTCCCATACACTTCCTGGGAGTGCAGGGAGCGAAGTTCTCATAGCCCCTTGATGGGATGCAGATTTTTTCAATGAGCCTCATATTGTCTCGAAGCTAATGTCTAAACTAACCATCTAAAGTTTTCAAATTAGTTTCATTTTGTAGAGAAAATTATTCTTCACGCTAACATGTATAACAAAACTTTCATACGCTTTTTGGAGGAGCAGGGACCGAAATTTTCGTAACCTCTCGATGGGAGGCAAATTTTTACTATGAGCTTCATATTGTCTCGAAGCTAATTTCTAAACTATACCGTCTAAAGTCTTCAAATTAGTTTCAATTTGTAAAGCAAATTATTCTTCGCACTAACATGTATAAAAAAACGCTCATACGTTTTTTAGAAGGGCAGGGACCGAAGTTTTCGTAACCCCTCAATGGGAGGCAGATTTTTTTCGATGAGCTTCATAGTCTTTTTACGCTAATTTCTAAACTATTGCTCCTATAAACTTCAAATGAATTTCAATTTTTATAGCAAGGTATTCTTCACACTAACATGTATAACTAAACTCTCATACGCTTTCTGTGGGGGGGGGGGGGGGGTCAGGGAGTGAAGTTCTCGTAACCCCTTTATCGGAGGCAGATTTTTTCGATGAGCTTCATTATCTTTTTATGCTAATTTTTAAACCATAGCACCTATAAACTTCAAATTAGTTTCAATTATAACATCAAATCATTTTTCACGGCAACATGTATGACAAAACTCTCATACGCTTCCTGAGAGGACAGAGAGCAAAATTCAGGCAGAAGATTAAGAATGGCAGAAAATTAAGAATGACTCGGGCAGAAAATTAAGAATGTCTCTAAAATGTCCTCAGATGACGACAGGGATCTCCATTTAACGATTGTGAGTCGTCGTGACAAAGACGCCGCAAAAAATAAAATCCTTCCTGGCTTGTGCAAGAATTTGACTGCATAAACTTCAAACTTGTTATGCAGTGTGAGCATGAGCTTCGACAGCTAGCTAGAATACCTTATGTAACACTTCATTTGGATTCGACTGGTGGTATCATTAGTGGTTGCAAAGCGGACGCCTGCCTCTTCTACGCTGTGGAGTTTCAACCTAAGAAAGGAGTAACTCCTTTGACGGCAATCTCGATGTTATCAAAAAACAGTGTATCTAACCACATAGAAATTATGTTGGCGACCCTGCTGCACAACTTTAGGCAAATTATTGGGAAGGAGTTCAAACCGAAGTGTATTGTTGTAGACAACAGTTTTGCTTACCTGCATGCTATTACAGCTGCACTTAAGCTCGACGATCTGCACAACTACATCGACAAGCTGTGGATGCACCCCAATGAGGCTGAACTGGACTGCGTTTGCATAAAATTGTGCAAAGCACACTTCATGCAAACTGTTGCACAAAAGTGCAAGAAATATTATCCTGATATGAAGAGTAAAAATCGTAGTGTAATCAGACGATACTTCGCTGATATGGCAGAAGCTTCCAATAAATCAAACCTGTATGCAGTCCTCAGAAATTTAGCAAAAGTATTGCAAAGCCCTTTTCTTGAAGAAGAAATAGCGACTCTCATCGACCGTGATAGTTGCATTTATACCTACTTCGAAACTAGTGAAAATCTTGACACATTAGTGGTAGAAGAAGCAGGAAGATACAGGGACAAATGCGCTGTAGGTAAAAAATTCGTGGCTCTGGCTGAAAACGTACAAAATTACGTGGCTGTTGACGGAGAGAAAAATAATCCTTTTTATTCCCCCAAGATGATGGAGGACATATTGACGTACTGCAAGCCATTTACGCCACTCTGGTGGGGAGTGCAAGGTGGCACGGAAGCCAATAGATTAGTGGAAGTGTGGCACAAAATTGTGAAGAAAAATATATTAAGGAATGAACGAGCTTCACCAGCATCCTTCCTTCGCAAAATGTACACACACACAAAAGGGCGCTGTAGAGAAGCTGGGGATGATTACAAAGTTCTTGAAAAGAAAATTAAAGCAAAAACAGGCGGCGACCAGTACGTAGAGCGTTGGTCGAAAAATAAGACAAACACAAAGCAATCATACGTCGAAAGAGCGAAAGAAAAATTCAAGGCATTGCAAGATCGTCGAGAACAGTACAATGATGAGCCCAGAGCAAAATGGGAGCATGTCAAAAATTTCTTTTCACTGAAAAAATTTCGACCTAGAAGCATTTCTACATCACCACGCGAAAAAGTGCTTAGCAAGAAAGTGAAATATATTGAAGATAGTGACCTGGAAAGAAGCCAAGAAAATAGGGCTTGCGATAGGACATCCCAGTCGGAAGAAGAACACCTTTAGAGCAAAAGCAAAACGTGGCTCCCACATTTCAACCTCAAAATCGAGCACAAAGAAGACATTCTGAAATCGTCAAGTTGGCTATCTAGTGATGCGATTGATGCATTCGCTATTCTCATTCGAGAAAACCATCCGTAATACAGATTTAATTCTCCTCTCACTGTATTTAAACCAGTATCACTGAATAGTACGACCGATATGTTTGTGCAAGTAAGTCATTACCGCATGGTATTCTGATTGCGCATTAATAATGAACAACGATGGTTACGTAAGTGCGCGTGACAGCGGGAGCCGTTGTGCGGTTGTCACAAACACATTGTGTCGCAGAGCTGCTGAAGAAGGTGTAGCGTACGTCCAATACAATTCACTGAACGGTGACCCCAGTCCAGATGTTATAGAGTATATAAAGGAGGTGTACACAGGCACTAAAACCATTAAAAATATTGTGTTTTAGTGCCTAAATGTACAACACCAAATGGACGGTTCAAGTTGTGGTCTATTCGCTCTAGCATTCTCTACGTCTGTAATAAAAGAAAAAGACCCATGTTTTCTCACCTACGACGTGCGCAAGATGAGGAAACATCTTACTTCGTACTTCGAAGAAAATTCGTTGTTGGATTTTCCACTCAAGGCAACATCTGAAAGCGTCAGCTTTGAAAAAGGAAAACTTCTCGGGCTCCATGGACCACGAATCCGAAAAGAAATAATCATCAAGTGTGACAGCAAAATATTCTAGTATAAAATACATGCATTTCTATTATTAAGACGTTCCCGGCGATTCCAGGGCTGTAAACGGTTGGTTTGGTCAAGTTGTATCAGAATAGAGAAATCGATTTTCCAACTTGAACAAATTTTGATAGTTCCTGATTGTAATATAGCGAGTAGTGTAAGTTCTAGTTAGAGAGACCTAAAGTTGGCAACGCTCGAGACGGCAAGATCATCAGCCAGTTTCCGATTGGTCGTAGCTAGCTAAACAGTGCTTGTTGGCTACAAGTGTGTAAATAATATCTAACGTTGCAAGTAAACTACCTCTAAGTTATTCTCTAACTACCTACTACTAATTCTATTCTACTCTATCCTGCTATTTCATTCTATCTCCGCTCTTATCTCACTGGCCACAGGGTTGAGTATATTCCTAACTGAGTATATTGCTAACTAGGGACATCCCAGAGGTGAGTGTCCATTTGCTTATATATATTAATACTGACGTATCAATATTGCTACTGGTCCATGTGTGTCTCTTTATGTCATCACTATTACTGTGTTGTGAGATTTTCCCCGTTGGGTATAAGGGAAAGCTCAAGCACAATACCCCACTCAACCCAGGTGTCGGAAATGGGTACCGGCTTTACGGGGGAACCGTCATGGTGTCCTATATATAGGGTTAGTTATAAGACATTTGAAAAACCAATGCTAAGATCATATGTATCAGCCTTGATTGGAAATAAAGCATCCCTAAGATGCCGATGTTAGCCTTTAACCTAACCTGTTGTGTCTATGTGGAACCCAGATACTGTGCCGGTGTTGTTTATCCTATACTGCGCTCTAGTGTAGGATTACTAGGTCTATTATATTGGCGACGAGGTGTTGGTAGAACTGCTGGGAGTGACTAAGTAGTAGTGACTAGTGAGGGAACATAGAATTTGCTAAGTGAATTTTTTTTGTTCTGCTCACTGGTGTTGCTAGACTGGCTAGACTAGTGAAGAAACTCAGAATTGATCAAGTGATTGTACTATTTGTGCTGTGATTTTTTTTTCTACTTTTCACGATGTGTTAAACTTACTAAATATTCAATATGCCATTGATAGGTTCAGCGGGAGAATTTAATCCTTTAGAGGAAAAATTTGGAGACTATGAAACTAGATTACACTGCTATTTTTTAATAAACAAGATAGGAGACAAGGAAAAAGCCCCCACACTAATTTCACTAGTGGGTCCAAAAGTTGATAGGCTAATTAAGGACCTAGTGTCTCCTAAAAGAACCCTTGATGCTACTTATGACGAGATTGTGGAAGCGTTGAGACTGCATATTTTAAGGGGATCGTCCGGGTTGGAGACCTTTTTTCGTCTGATTCGTTTGAAAATTGGCCAGTATATGTCTTTTGTGAAAGGAAACCTTTATTACTCCTGTCATTTTTTCGATTTAGACCTTATTTTTTTTTTGACGAAAAATGTGTTTTTGGTATATTTGTATTGATATTTCAGATTGGAACTCCTCCTTCAGTTTTGATGCTAGAACAAAAACAAAGACAGTTTTAAAACCCTTGGAACATTTCTAACAAACTCAAATTCGGCTTTTTTTGAAATTCGATTTTTTTCGATTTTTTCAAAAAATTTCGAAATTTCAAAAATCAGCAACAATTTTTTTGGTTCAGGGTCATATATTTTTTCGAAGAATTCCAATTTGAAAAAAATCCGAACTTGAGTTTGTTAGAAATGTTTCAAGGATTCTAAAACTGTCTTTGGATTTGTTCTAGCATCAAAACTCGAGAACTAGTCCCAGGATGAATGTTGAAAATTAGAAGTGTTGGGTATAAGCAACAAACAAAATTTTTTGTTGAAGTGTAAGATAATAAACAATTGATGTAATTGAATGCAGTTTTAATTTTTATTTCGATACTTTTCACACATAACTTCATATTCAAACTGTGAATTGTGATTTCAAAAAAAAATTTCAAAATTTTTTTCTTTTTTATCAAATAAATGATTTCTTTTCATTTTCAGTCTGATTCTTATGAAATTTGACTATGATATGTAACCTTTGAAAAGAAACACAATTGATTCCCTTCATTTTTTTGATTCAGGCCTTAGATTTTGCAAAAATTTGACATAGGTTTTTTAGGTATTGATTTTTCACTAATATTGATATTTCAAAATGGGACTTCTCCTTCATTTTTGATGGTAGAACAAAAGCAAAGACAGTTTTAGAATCCTTAAAACATTTCTAACGCACTAAAATTTGGCTTTTTTCCATTTCCCATTTGTTCTCTTTATATATGGGGTCAAAATCAGGAATAAGTTAAAAATTTTGAGTGCTTTTCATTGATATTGATATTTCAAAATGGAACTCCTCCTTCAGTTTTGATGCTAGAAAAAAAACAAATGCAGTTTTAGAATCCCTGACACATTTCTAACAAACTCAAATTGAGCTTTTTTATATGTCCCATTTGTTCTCTTTTTATATGGGGTCAAAATCGGGAACAATTGAAATATTTTGGTCCCCTCACCTCCCGGGAGGGGGGAATTATTGTCGTAGCGCCATAAAATTTTGGGAACGAATGGTCCACCAACTAAGGGTCATTCTCCAACAAAAACATGCAAAATGACCATGGAATCGACAGGATCTGGCAAGGGCCCCGGACGATCCCCTTAAGCCCACACGCAACCAAACCTTCGAAAGGTTCCGGTTCCATAAGCGGAACCAGAAATAAGGAGAAAGCATCGCTGATTTTGTAGCTAGCTTGAAGGCCCTTTCACATACTTGTAATTTCAAACAGGAAGTGCTAGAAGAGACTCTGCTGGACAGATTCATATTGGGTGTGTCCAGTAATGAAATTCAAAATTGCTTGCTGAATGAAGCTGGCCTGACATGGCAAAAGGCCATGGATCTGGCAACTGCCAAAGAAACTCAACTAAGAGAAACAGTGGTGTTGCAACAACCTAATTCCATACTAAATGTTGGTCAGCATAGAGTACAGCAAACTGCTTAAGCATCAGGGCAAAACTCAGGCACAAGCTAGCCCCAAATCAGCATGCAGCGGCTGTGGTAATCTGCACTGGCGTAGAGATTGCCCCTATAAAGACAGTGTTTGTCATGGTTGTGGCCAAAAAGGCCATCTTAAGAAATGTTGCTTTAAAGTAAAGAATCAAAAATTTGCTAAAGGCAACAAAAATGATTTTGTGCATGCTATGCATGAGAAAAGGGGGAGGGAACACCACCCTAATCCTAATAGAATTAACAATGCAATCCGTGCAGACTACCCAGTTGCTAATCTAGGCTGTTATGAGGAGATTTTCTCAATTGCCGAGGAAATGAAACCTCCCATTAAACTAAAATTATTGCTAAACAATACCCCACTGATAATGGAGGTAGACACTGGTGCTGCCAGGTCTATCCTATCAAAAGCTGCATATTGTAAACTACCCACAAAAACAAGACCCGAGTTGAGACCTTCTGATGTTAAGCTTAGGACTTATGGTGGAGCCGCACTAGTGGTTTGTGGGGAGATTAGGGCTAACATCCAGCGTGAAGCTAGTGGTAGGGCTCCTCAGCTAGCAACTATTGTAGTGGTAGACAGGGGAGGTCCAGCTTCGCTGGGTAGGGACCTGATTGATTACCTAGGGCTAACTATAGTAAATAATGGGATACACAAACTGTCTACTTGCCCTGAAGATTTAGCAACTAAATTCCCCGACCTTTTTCAACCAGGTCTAGGTTGCTTTAAGGGAAGGAGTTTCAGGATTGAGGTGGACCCATCAGTACCACCAAAGTTTTGTAAGGCCAGGAACGTGCCTTACGCACTTAGACCTAAGGTGGAGGCAGAACTAGATAGACTGGTGCAGGAAGGTATCCTCACTTCTGTACAGTACTCAAGGTGGGCAGCGGCAATTGTTCCTGTGCTCAAGGCTGATCAAAGCATCCGCATCTGTGGTGACTACAAACTAACCGTCAACATAGCCACTAGGTTAAGGTTAGGTTAACATCGGCATCTTTGGGATGCTTTATTTCCAATCAAGCCTGATACATATGATCTTACCACTAGGCTTGATACCTACCCCATACCCAGAGTGGAAGATTTATTTAGCGGTTTAGCCGGAGGAGTTATATACTCCAAGCTAGGCATGCCTCAAGCGTACACCCAACTTCCGTTGGACGATGAATCCAAAGAGCTCACCGTGATCAACACCCATAGTGGTCTGTTTGCCTATAATAGGCTAAGCTTCGGCATAGTCTCGGCACCTGGAATCTTTCAGCGTGCCATGGAAGGACTATTGCAGGGCCTCCCAGGAGTGTTTTGCTACCTGGATGACGTACTAGTAAGTGCTACTAATGAGCATGAGCACTCCAAGCGTCTCCATCAAGTCTTATCTAAACTACAGGAGGCAGGGCTGAAACTGAAAATGGAGAAGTGCCAAATAGGAGTATCACAGGTATCCTACCTTGGTTATCAGATTGACAAGGATGGGTTGTACCCCACGGCCGAGAAGGTAGCAGCTATCCGGAATGCCCCAGCTCCTACTAATGTGACTCAGCTGAGGGCGTACCTGGGGTTATTGAACTTCTACAGGAAATTTCAAAGATCTTCTGCAACTACGTTGGAGCCCCTAAATGCCTTACTGCGGGATAAAACTCCTTGAAAATGGGATGCAATTCAGGAGAGGGCATTCCAGAAGTCTAAACAAGCCCTCCTGGACTCCCAGACTCTAGTCCACTTTGACCCTCAGAAACCTATAGTGGTAGTGGCTGACAGTAGTGCGTATGGTGTGGGAGCGGTGATGTGTCACCTTATTGATGGAATTGAACGCCCCGCCTATTTTGCCTCCCGAACTCTAACAGCAACAGAACGCAACTAGTCCCAGACTGAGAAAGAAGCCCTAGCTATGGTGTTCGCACTCCGAAAATTTCATTGCTACCTGTGGGGACAGGAGTTCACGGTGATAACCGACCACAAACCCTTACTAGGACTATTTGACCCGGGTAGGAGCATCCCTCCGATGGCATCCGGGCGCATTCAAAGGTGGGCTCTTCTGCTGCAATCCTACAAGTTCACCTTGCGTCACCGGTCTGGCGTGCTGTTGGGCACGGCTGATGCTCTCAGTCGTCTACCCTTGACAACTCCCGAGGAAGCCACACCCATTCCTGCGGAATGGACGTCCTTAGTAAACTTCCTCGAGTCAGCTCCAGTCACCAGCACCCCATTCGCGACGGTACCCTAAGGGACCCAGTACTTTCAAAGGTATACAAAAACTGCCAAGTAGGCTGGCCTTCGACGGTATTTGGTGACCCTGATCTCGCTCCGTATACTAGGAGGCGAGACGAATTGTCCACACAAAATGGCTGTGTGCTCTGGGGAGCAAGAATTATTGTACCCCAAGCTATCAGACAAGCCATTGTGGATGAACTTCACTCTGGCCATGCTGGATCATCCAGGATGAAGGAGTTAGCTCGCAGCTATGTATGGTGGCCGCTGCCGGACAAAGATCTAGAAGAAACGACTAAGTCATGCAGTGAGTGCCTGAGCACTCGAGCTGCATCAACGAAAGCCGAACTCCATCCGTAGGAATGGCCTGCGAAGCCTTGGTATCGCATACACATTGACTACGCGGGCCCAATGGATGTAAGATACTATCTAGTGATCGTGGACGCACACTCTAAGTGGGTTGAAAATTTTCCCACATTTACTACAACCTCTAGCTAAACGATCTCGTGCCTGAAACACACTTTTGCGACATTTGAATTTCCAGTAACAATTGTTTCGGACAACGCAACGTGTTTCACATCGACTGAATTTCAAGAATTTGTGAAGGCATGTGGTATGCGACATATTACGAGCGCACCATACCATCCTTCAACTAATGGACTGGCAGAGCGCATGGTACAAACTTTCAAGAAGAATATACGAAAGTCAAAGGAACCCCTACGCCTAGCACTAGAAAGTTTCCTGTTTCCTAGCACTACCCCACACGACAACAGGTGTTACGCCCGCTGAACTGATGTTAGGCAGGAAAGTTCGCTCTCGTCTTGGTCTAATTTGGCCGTCAGAAGCAATCGCGTCCAAAGTGGCTCAACGCCAGGACGCCCAGAAAAGATACCACCCGGGGTCTTACGCGGTTGACATTCCGCCTGAGTCACCTGTGATGGTCCGTCAATACACACCGGATTCTCCAAAATGGACCCCTGCTACTACCGTTGAGAAAACGGGCCCGATGTCCTACAAGTGCCAACTGCAGGGGGGAGAGGTCGTTCCCCGACACCAGGACCAAGTCATTACGTGCTCAAACACCATCCCCAGACCCAGGGAACAACCTACGGAGGAAACCGTATTGATTCCACAACCTGCTCGAGATTCATACCCACCACCTCCGACTAGTGAACCTGACCCCGAAACACCTGATTACCCGATTCCCACCCAGGAGGCAAGGATGCACGAGCCTCCAAGTGCTAGCATCTCAAGCAGGTCTACCCGGGCTCGGAAGCATGTGGTGAGAATGGACCTTTAGGATTGACTATATTAAATAAGGGGACTTGGGATACAAGGGGGGGGTTTCTAATTAAGGAGGGAGGGGTGTAATATAGCGAGTAGTGTAAGTTCTAGATAAAGAGACCTAAAGTTGGCAACGCTCGAGACGGCAAGATCATCAGCCAGTTTCCGATTGGTCGTAGCTAGCTAAACAGTGCTTGTTGGCTACAAGTGTGTAAATAATATCTAACGTTGCAAGTAAACTACCTCTAAGTTATTCTCTAACTACCTACTACTAATTCTATTCTACTCTATCCTGCTATTTCAATCTATCTCCGCTTTTATCTCACTGGCCACAGGGTTGAGTATATTCCTAACTGAGTATATTTTTAACTAGGGACATCCCAGAGGTGAGTGTCCATTTGCTTATATATATTAATACTGATGTATCAATATTGCTACTGTTCCATGTGTGTCTATTTATGTCAGCACTATTACTGTGTTGTGTCTTTGTGGAACCCAGATACTCTGCCGGTGTTGTTTAACCTATACTGTGCTCTAGTGTTTTAAGAAAACTCGAATGGATCCCAATACCGAACAGATTCATGATCCAGAAAGCTCGACGAGTATTCTCCTCTCTGTACCTCCCCCAAAGTAATGCAGAGGTGGTAAAATTTTTTCCATCTAATATCCCAAACGAAAGACCAAACCGGAGGAACGATGTTTTATGCCGGGGCCACACTAGGCTAACGTTCGTTCGTCAAATGAACTCCGTATGTCAAATGAACGCTGGAAGCCCCGTTCGCTCATCATTTGATGAATGGATGCTCGTCATTTCGGGAAAGGTCGTCGGAGGTTTTCAGTCACCAAATGAACTGCGAAGAACAAAGATGGTGGACAGTGTTGACAAGTTTCGCAGCTGTTATGTTGACTTTAAATGATGATTGTGGCCAATTTTGGCTTGAGATATATATAAGATATGATTTTTAGTTGTTTTCGTGGTGGTATCAATATGTAAAGCAATGAAATTCAGTGCTAGGTCTTGCAGTTTAGTGAAAAAGCAAGTAGCCTGTTACCAATGAAATTTTGCATTTATTTCCAACAATGTCGACATGTTTTAACATGGATGATTATGTAATAAATGAAAAACTGTTGGTTTTGAAATTTTTTAGCACTGCTCATGAATGCTATTCACACAAAGATGTGACAAAAAAGAACTTGTTTTACAGGCGTTTTTATTGCAGTTCCCTTCAGTTTATTAAAATTTATTTATTGTTTTTTATATTATGAAAGTTTCAATATAATTGAATTGAATTATATTTCATGTTAAAGTGTGAAATTTATTTAATGTGTTGTATGAAAAAAGATCCATCTAATTTTAATGTCTTTTGATTTACAGATCCTAGACAACCAGAAATTAGATATAGCTTGAAACTTGCATTAATTATGTAGACCTTTAAAAAACAATCATGGTTCATGACTAATAAACATTGTGAGTGTACTCAGATTTTTTGGGACCATCAATCAGCTTTATACTTCTAGGTAAGTGTAGTGGTATGCAATAATGCCTAAAGAGTTCATTTCTTTTTTTTTTGCAGGTGTTAAAAGTGAGTTAACTATGTAAATATTATAAATGAGTAGTTATTTCATTCAACAATGAAATAGGTCATTTTGAGAATGAATGCAGGGTTTGAATTTTCAGATGCTTAATTTTATCTAGGCTAATTTGGTTGAAGTTAGCAATATTAAAAAAGCAAAAATACTTATTTTGAATTAGATACTCTATTCTCAAATTTGAAGAGTAAACATTGGCTCAGATCAAAGAGGGATAGATAATGAGAAGAGCAATGTAATGTAAAATGCGGCTGCTAGCTAAAAAATATCTCTAAGTATTTTTGATTCATGTTGCACTTTTTCTTTAACCTAACCTAAATAATTATAATAGTAACTAGTACTTATTATTATTATTCGCTGTTTCTATGCGCACGTAATCATTTTTAAGAACACTTATGCATAATTTTTTCAATATGCTGTTGAGTTGTATAATTTAATCCAAGGTGACCAAAGAACTATTCAATTTAACTTGTGAGGATGCGAACTATAGCTATGCGCCATATCTGCATGATGGTAGGGCATACGAGTAAATCGATGAAACTATTTCATATAGTCGCAGATTTAATAGCTAGAAATGAGTGTGGACAAAACTGTTCATTTGGTAGCATTGGTTAACGTTGTTTGTTATAAAAAGCGGATTTTTTTACTTGTTGAAACTCTGCACATGGATTTTGCCACAATGCGTGATTGTGAATTCAGATTATGGATATTCCTAACCTTAACATATAATCTAGTGTGCAGTTATTACATTTCCCAAATCCTGTTGATGTACTTCTTTAGTTTGCCTTCCTAAGCCAAATAATGATTTGTCAGTGTTTAATTTAACGATGAAAAACTTGAGTGAAATACATAATGTTGTTTAAACAATTTATTTTGTTGATTGACCTAATACGTTCATTCCAACAAGTAACGCCAGAAAATAATGCGGAACAAAAATTTCTCAGATATTTTTAACACTTTTAGGTCGCATTTCCACAGTAATGTTAGTGGAGGACCAACATTTTATCTAGCAAGCATACAGCCCCTCCGCTTGTGAAGTGGTTCTTCAGCTGAACTCTGATGGCTGTAGCTGCCACAGCCGATCGACCACCTCTATACAACGCACCGAATGATGTCCAGTGTTTTCTCACCAACTGCCGGTTGTGCACGGTCCAATAGTACTGTCCTTTTTTCAAAAGCAAGCGGATTGATGAAACGGAAGTCTTTATGAACATTTAGGTAATAATAAAAAGCGCAAGTTGCTAGAGTGATAGACTGGATTCTCTCGACTGTGATGTGTACATCAGTACGGAAAACTCTAACGTACTTGACAGTATGCCGAATGCGTTTGCCTCTGTTTTTCGAGCTCTAGAAAGACTAGCTGAAAACTCTTTGGTCGTGAGAAAGGTTCGTACGAGGAAAAGCTTCATTAAACGAGTTGACAATGGGAACGCATCATCTGCCAGTATGACATAGGGAGAAAGGAAGCTGGTCCCAAGAAGTTCACAAGTTTGGGGCATGTTCAGGCTGTTAAAATCGAATGCTTGCTTTAAGGATGATTTATTGAACACTCCTCCGTCAGAAATTCGATCATCTGTAACGAGGTATCAGGGGGTAATTCCGAGTCTATCACAAGCAGAGAAGCATTTCCGGAACTTTGTGCCTTGCTTGCTGATTACTGAGCCAACTTTGCCCAGTATGTCTAATACCTTCTGCAAAGAAAAGAAAACTTTTGCATAATTCTTGTTAGACTTAACACGTAAAAAATGACTAACACCAAAATTACATATCAGAGCAAGCATCATCGTATTCTCAACGAAGACGATGGAGAAAGCTTATCTTGAATCATTTTTTTATCGTTTTATGCCCTAAGATCATTTTCAACAAGAAAAACTTGCACAATTTCAACAGATAATAATAGATAAAAATTTGAAACTTAAATAGAGAAACATAGACAGTTTAATGACTTCAATCCCTCCCCAGTTGCTCGCTCTGAGGGTTGCTGAGCGCACCGGCAAAAATCATCGAACTGGTAACATTCTTGGATCCTCTTTTCATTCCTTCGGCCATGTTACCAAGCTATTGTCAGCGGTAAATTCAAAATTTTACACTCCAACTAAAATAATTTCAGTGTAAAACTTTCCATGAGCTGAAGCCTTCCCTTAACAGGATGCTGAGTTCATACCATCACAACATAGCTACGTGAAATAATAATAATAATGATAATGACGGCATCTACGGATGCTTTATTTCCAATCAAGCCTGATACATATCACCTTGTACATTGGATTTTCAAATGCCTTAGAACTAACGCCAGGACGCCATGACGCTTTCCCCCGGTCAAGACCGGTACCCATTTCAGACACCTGGGTAGAGTGGGGTATTGTGCTTGGAATTTTTCTCCTATACCCAACAGAGAAAATCGCCACTGCCAGCGCCGAGTTTCGAACCCGGGTCCCGGCCGCACGGCGGCGGAACCTATAGCACACGGCTATCGCGAGCACAGAAAAACCGTAGTTCCTATCAAACGTTAGTTATTATTTCAATTTTTTGGCATTCTCACGAGTTACTTTTGCTTTTTTTACGCATGGTTTCGTCTTCCTTCGATGTCATAAACTTTTTTCTTCAATAATGTTACTAAATGTACATGTATTGAAGTTTTTCTACATTTATTAGCAGGATTTTGGTGAAAAAGAGCCCTCAAATGAATTAGGAACACTTAAATAAAATGTTTTATGATCCGTCTAAAAGAAACGTTAAAAAATAACAATTTTCTCCTTAGGAACAATCTCATTTACCTGCAATCGTTTACATCAGAAAGCAGATTTCTCAATCGATTCGGATTGTTAGCTCTATTTCGCCATGGTTTTACCCAACATCATCTTTTAGGTTTCGCTGTTTGTGTACTTTCATCAAAAGTTGCGGTCACAAGAGTTGCTTCGACAGCATACTTCTAGAGCTCACGCACATTCTCACGTCCTGCTCATCCATATCGCGTACCTACTTCGGTTTGTTTACATTCGATGAATGTCGGACGCTCATCACAGAGCTGAGTCAGAGCCACACACAGTCGTAATGTGGCCTGACTTGCTTAACGGCCGTTCGACATGACGAGTGTCCGTCATTCATTTGACGAACGAAAAATCGTAGTGTGGCCCCGGCATTAGTCAGTTACCGTTCATCTAACGTGGGACAAAAAGCTCTCTCAGTTTCTGGAGCTTTTTTGTGGAACAAGCTTCCCCAGCATATCAAAAACTCTAAAACTGGAAAACTGGTCACGTCATTTTGCATCTCTGTCATATGGCCTGCAGCATTTCGGTGTGAACTTCCCATCTATCAGAAATTTTAATTTTCCTGAAATTTCTGTTAGAAATTTAGAAACTATTTCATTTTGCGTTTGCTGAGCGATTCGTATATTCATCTTACTTATTTCTGTCGACATCAATGAGCACCACAGCCGTCAGTTCAATGCAGCAGAACGAACGTTCTTTCCATAATTAGGAGTATTTCCTCATCTTTATTTTGTTATTTCTTTCTCTTTTCTGTATTAATATTAATAATGAATAATAATAATAATAATGAAGGCATCTACGGATGCTTTATTTCCAATCAAGCCTGATACATATCACCTTGTACATTGGATTTTCAAATGTCTTATAACTAACGCCAGGACGCCATGACGCTTTCCCCCGGTCAAGACCGGTACCCATTTCAGACACCTGGGTGGAGTGGGGTATTGTGCTTGGAATTTTTTCCTATACCCAACAGAGAAAATCGCCACCGCCAGCGCCGAGAATCGATCCCGGGTCTCCCGCACGGCGGAAGAACCCCTAGCCACTTGCGCTATGGCGAACACATTTAACGTCCGTATGACAAATATACCATGAAATACATTTTGTGTGTACACCAATAAATAGGTTTATAGATGTGAGGGTTGTGTAAAGTTTATAATGAATTAAATTTTGGCTAACGTTGTCTCGCTATTTCAAAATCATTCTCGAAGATGTTTTCAATCGATTTTCGGCTGAGCTGGATGGGAAGCGGGTAATTTAAGCATTGCATTTAGTCTTTTCATTTTTTTTATTTTTTTCCGTGCGTTCAGCGCACACTAGCACTGAACTTTCAAATCGGAAAAAAAAACTCTAAATTTCTTTAATTAAAATTATCACTCTGGATCAAGGCCTAATCCACCTATATGTGCCAAATTTTGTGAATATTCTCCACTCAGATGTGATATCCGGCCACAATGTTACTCCATTTTATCCCACGTACCTATGTCCGTATAATGCTGAAGAGTTATGTTGCTTCTTGACTATAACCTGATTTTTCTTAAAAATTTCTGCGTGAGAAATTAAAAACCAGTTCATTTTTATGTTTTTCGAAGTGTTCTTTTCCTTTTAGTTATTTTTTTTTGCGAAAAATTTCTTAGGATTACAGTGAGCTCAACTGTCATTTTCTGTGTAGTAGATGGTAGGTTGCTTATATCTTTTATTTTATATATGTATTTTTTCTAATATTTCATTTTCAATAGGTATATATATATATTAATATGTGTGTGTACGTGTGTAGGTATATATATGTATCTACATAAATAGATATATATGTTTCTATTTCATTTCTTTACGCAAAAACCATCCGGTTAATAAATTTTATTGCACTAGCGAAATGATTTAAAAATAGATCTATCACTTCCCCAAAGGGCACTTTTGTGAATCGGATTAATGTCAAATATAATTAATGAAATAAAGTGCAACTTAAGCATATGAATCGTAATAAAATTATCTTTCTGCCCGTATGTTGTACAAGCTATGAATTTTGATATTGAATAAATGTTAGTTTACCCATTTCTACCAGTATTTTGCAGATATTTGTCAATCTGAGTGGTAACTGGCTTACACTGTATCTCTATTTTATCCCATGTACCCATGTCCGCATGATGTGGTGAATATCGAGAAGATATGAAATATGTTTTTAGTAGTGATAGGGCTTTGCATATTTTTAGGGCATATTTTTCATTTCTCATTCAACTACCCTTGACAGAGATAGACTATTGGCATGCCACGTATGGTTTGTCTATTATTACGCCTCGTATATTTTGTCTATTAACATGCCTCGTATGGTCTATCTATTTGTACACCTCTGATAGCTTGTCTATTAGTACACCTCGTATCTCGTATAGTTTGCCTATTATTATGCCTCGTATGGCTTATCTATTCGTACTCCTCGGATGGTTTGTCAATTAGTACTCCTAGTATAGAACTTTTGTTAGACTACTAGCACATCACGAATGGTTTGTCTATTAGTACGCCTCGTATATTTTGTCAATTAATATGCCTCGTATGGTCTATCTACTTGTACACCTCTGATAGTTTGTCTATTAGTACACCTCGTATAGTTTGTCTATTATTATGCCTCGTATGGCTTATCTACTTGTACACCTCGGATGGTTTGACAATTAGTACTCCTCGTGTGGAACATTTGTTTTAGGATGCCTTATATTAAGAAACTTTTAAAAGCCAATATGTTGGCATGTATCTCATGTGACAACTTGGAAATACACATTTTTTCTTTTCTTTTTTTCTTTCTGGTGTAGGATTACTAGGTCTATTATACTGATGAATATGAAAAAATACAACTGCACGACAACATTTCAATTCGTATGGTAAAAATTATCGGTAAAAAAGTTGTAAAACAGATACAATGTCGTGCATTTATACCGGCACGTAAATGGGCAATTTACCTGTTGATATACATGTGGCCCAATACGCGGGGAACGTGTTAGAGTGTGGTGCCTAGAAAAATTCTAAATATATTGTAATGATTATATTGTAATTATATATATTAAATCTAAACTAAAGCGTCGGTTGCGATTCAAATTCCATTTTATCGACTCAAAAAATAATAGATATTTCACAAGCGCATCATGCATCGAAATCCTAAAGGCTCTATGGCAACATTTTGCCAAGGTCGATCGTTAGGCTGTAGACACCAGCCCATTTGTTCAGCCACGCTTGCACAATGTAGACGCGCCGTGTTCCCCACATAAACCGTCTGGGTGAGTGTCTATTTACTGACAGTGTTAATGTTCAATTATTGTGTTGATGAAATAACTACTACTTTTCGTGCCTTGTGTTTTGTGCTAAACTTAGGTTCTTATGATGCATTGAGAATTTTAGAACGGAACTTGGGATAAAATAATCTAATTATTGTTCTAAATAATTAGTGATTACTAGTGTGACAAAAGACATTACTTTGAATTTGGTAGTGAACTAAAAATGATGTATAGTCGTTATAGTCGTTTTGCTAAAAATTTTCGTGCCTAGAGGCAATAAAATAATTGCATTAGGCGTGTCAACGTTCTAGAAATATCATGTTTTTACAAGTGTATTAACATAGACCATTTGTACAGGTCTATTCGAGCTACCTCCTTTTTCATTTATCACCTTACTTACACCCTACACGCACATTACTCCCGTCTTACCTTACTTTATATCGTCGTTACGTTAACGTTGCAGGGTCTAATATCATCTTAATGTACTGAGGCTCATCTCTATTTTTCCTTTTACCGATTGCCTCATTTACTTCGTTTTATTCAAGTTATCCTTCGTTAACAACCATCATTTGGTTATATAACACCGACCTAAGTAACGACGCCTTTTGACTCGTTACTACGTGCTACGGAGTCAGATCAATAAATCATATCCGTGAACGACTTATTACTGTTCCCCTACTAGTCGTTATACCCAACGATAAATTCGAGGGAGGTTTCAACCAGAACTTTGAAACCTTCCACAACAGATCCAGTTACCGTTTATTTGATTGACTACATCTAGGAAGCTTGACATCCAATGATATTTAAACTGTGTGATAAAGTAATGAATGTGGATCATGTGAGTTATGTCATGTTGTGCTAAGAATATTGATAAGTTATAAATGTAAATTACAATTATCATGGATATTTTAATAAACTTCCATAATTTCATTGGTTAATTTAATTGTTCAACTTGAGCTCAAATAAAGGCCTGCAAGTGTTGCCCAGCAAGTGGTCAAGGCCCAAATTTTAGTCCCACCGCTCGGATTAACTAAAAACAGCAGCTGGTCTGAGCAGTGGGGCTGGAATAGAAAGCTACAGCTCAACGATGCCCACAGAAGAGAAAGACCGACTGAACTTTATGGCAACCCTCGACGTCTCTCAGATATTCTCTTATTGGGATTGGTTACTTCGTTGATAATTTTGGAAGTAAAGCGGAAGAGGCAGATGTGAGCTGCGCTTCCTTTATCCGGTAAGTGCATGCAAAACATTTATGTAATAGCTAGTCCATTGGAGAAGTGTATAAGCTGTAATTCTAATGTAGATTAATGCCTCAAGGAAACACATGTCTTCTGAGATTTAGGAGCTAACGAAAGCGTTTCCCCCTGTTGTATGTAAGTGCTCAATACGGTTAGGATATACGATTTTCCCTTAAGAATGTTTCAGTTTTTCATTTTGGAGTAATTTTAGGTCGAGAGGTGCATTATTTGGAAAGTTACAAGTATGTGAACGTAGAACTGCGACAAAATGAGGCTCAACGAGAAAAATCTGACTTTCATTGAGAGGTTACGAAAACTTCGGTCCCTGCTCCCCATAGAAAGCGTATGAGAGTTTTTTATACATTTAGCGTGAAGAATAATTTGCTCTACAAATTGAAACTAATTTCAAGATTTTAGATGGTATAGTTGTAGTGTCGTAGTTTTCAGCACGACACGAGGTTTAGTAAGAGGTTGCTTTAACTACCGTATCTGAAGCCTTAACTTCAAGGAGTGGGAGAAGGAAACTCTCAGCTAGTTTCCTATTCTTGTACTGACTCATCGATACACCGACTCTGCTTATAAGCAATAGCGCTCGAAAGTTAAACAAGGCTCTTCCGGTGCATGCCAATGCGATGCGCTCCCAAGGCACGGATTCCGGCGGAGGTCCCATAAAGACATGTGACCTGAGCGCGATAAGGCATCCGGCAAGACGTAATCACAGGTCTTCCGATGACGCGCAAACCTCAGCTCCAGAAATCCCATAAACACAACGATGCCTACTTCACAATATAACAATAGTTTAGAAATTAGCTTCAAGACAACATGAGGCTCATCGAAAAAATCTGCCTCCCATCGAGGGGCTGTAGGAACTTCACTCCCTGCCCTCCCAGAAAGTGTATGAGAGTTATATTATACATGTTAGCGTAAAGAATGATTTTCTCTACAAATTAAAATTAATTTTAAGTTTTTGGGTGCAATAGATTGGAAACTAACTTCGAGACAATATGCGACTCATCAAAAAAATCTGGCTCTCATCGAGGGGATATGGGAACTTCGCTCCCTGCCCTCCCAGGAGGCGTATGGGAGTTTTATCAGACATGTTAGCGTGGAGAATGATTTGTTCTACAAATTGAAACTAATTTGAAGATTTTAGATTGTATAGTTCAGAAATTAGCTTCGAGACAATATGAGGCTCATCGAAAAAATCTGCCTCCCATCGAGGGGCTGTGGGAACTTCACTCCCTGCCCCCCCCAGGAAGCGTATGAGAGTTATGTTATACATGTTAGCGGGAAGAATGATTTTCTCTACAAATTAAAATTAATTTCAAGTTTTTGGGTGCAATAGATTAGAAATTAACTTCGAGACAATATGCGACTCATCGAAAAAATCTGGCCCTCATCGAGGGGATATGGGAACATCGCTCCCTGCCCTCCCAGGAGGCGTATGGGAGTTTTATCAGACATGTTAGCGTGGAGAATGATTTGTTCTACAAATTGAAACTAATTTGAAGATTTTAGATGGTATAGTTTAGATATTAGCTTCGAGACAATATGAGGCTCATCGAAAAAATCTGCCTCCCATCGAGGGGCTGTGGGAACTTCACTCCCTGCCCTCTCAGGAAACGTATGAGAGCTTTATTATACACTAGTGCACACGTGCTGGTCGGCATTAGTCTGAAAAATTTCATCCCGTCTTTCTTGAGTTAAATTCGCTTGTGCGAGTCGATGTTGTCCGGCGTTATGCCGAAGAATTTTCTCGCTTCTTTCATGTGTTATGCTCTCACTAGCTACTCGGTTATGCTCTGTATTATTCCGTAGAATTTCCAAAAGCCGTTCAAGGGTCAATTTAGAACTAGAACTTCTCGTTGGCGAGTAGCAGTGCTTTGTCTTTCCATTTCGCGTTGCTCATCCGATCGTCTTCGGCGTTTTTCTTGCAGTCGAAGTCTTGTTACTTCTCTCTTGCGGTTGGACACATTTCTATTCACCGTGGCCTCTTTTGCCGGAATTTTATTCTAAAAAGTACTCAATTATCTCTTCGAAGCTTTTCGAGAAAATCATAACTTCGAAAACAATAACTCAAGCTCCAAAATCTTAGGCTTTATTTTAAGTGGTAGCCAGGTTACTGGTCAAAAATATCAAAGCAAAATGAGGAATTTCAACAGAGCCCCAAAATCTTAGCTCCAAAGAAAATTTCTATTTGTAAAAATTAGCCGATTGGGTATTCTGGATACCATAATGCAAGTGGAAGGGAACTGTATCGCCTCAGGAAAATAATGCAATAGAATAAGTTCTTGTATTTCTTAAGCTTTACCCTTGTTACTATCAAAGCTATCGACTAGAAGAGAGGGTCACACAGACGGACGGACGCGGCTCCTTTTATAAAAGTAATTTTAGCGTGAAGAATGATTTTCTCTACAAATTAAAACTAATTTGAAGTTTTTAGGTGTATTGTTTAGAAATTAGCTTCGAGACAATATGAGATTCATCGAAAAAAAAACAGCCTCTCATGAAGGTGTAGTGATCGCCCTCAGCCGTACTTCAGCCTAATTTCATAAAATATTAAAAAACTAAAATCCTAAAATTAAATTATACAAATGTAGTTATTTTTACAATTTTACAAGACCAAATTAATTCGATTAAACTCAAAATTGTACCAAAACTGTGTTTTCGAAAATATTTGCCGATCACGTTTCCGTCAGTCACTTCCGTTGGAAACATTCGCGCAGAACCATTTGGCAAGCTCGATAGCCATTTTCCAGGCAGACTGCTCATTTCACGTTGTGTGTTCTTCAGATATTAGTCCTTGGGCCCCAGAGGGGCAATTGTAAGTATCAAGTGTAACGATAAGTGTGTATTATGTCTTAACTTTCCTGTGTTGTGTCTTAACTTGTTCCGTGTTAGGGAGCTCTCGTTATTGTGTCGTAGAAATATTCACTATGTTGTCTCTGTGCCAGTGTTAGTTAGTCATAGCCTCAAGCTCACTGCCACATCTTTGCCATAGTTTTCGTGTTTACTATTCTCCGATGATTCCGTGTTGTGCTTCAGTGTGAGACGATATTGGCATTAGCTCCTTGGATGTATTTTAGTGCTGAGCATAGTGTTAAGACACCTTGCTGCCCACAGAGATCATTTTTGGGTTGCTCATTTTTGTATGTTCCAGCTTCTAATTAATTGTGTCCTCAACTTTTGTATTTTAATTAAGTCGTGATTCTAACAAGTATGGAATCCTTTTCACGTTCAACACTCAACGTTTAAAGTCCAAAAATCTTAAGAAATAAAATAGGATATTGCAGCAAATCGCGTTGTATTTTCTGCAGTACTCATTTCAAGTCAATTCATAAATAATTGTTCCTTATAAATACCTAACTACATTTGACATGTTCTTTTAGGAATAGAAGCAGCGTTCTTATGTTCAATATTTTTCCATGAATTAATTGAGCCTTTTTTAAATCACTGTAACTTTGTTCTCAGCTTAGTTGTTGTGACTTTCGTGTCCGTTTATGGGCTGCTCCTTTTTATGTAACTTCTGCTGCAATTCTTGCTCATCTAAATAATAGAGTATAGAGACTTCACCTTTTCTCATACTTATATTTTTTAGTACATTAATTATCTAATTACCTCAGTGCTTTAGCTATTATTTTGGCTGTAGCTCATTTAAACTCAGTTGTGTTGTTGCTTGCAATGTCAGGATAGAGCTTGTGACCAGTTGGTCTGGAGCACTGATTCTGGTGTTGAGATGATTCAGGCTGCGACTCGGGCGCTAGAGTTGCGGACTGATTCTCAGCACCAGACCTCTGCCATTGTTCATCCTGTGAATGTTGCAGTTTTGCGCAGTCTTGCACATGTGTATGAATAGACTAAAATTTTGTGTTCAAAATAATTCAAGTCACCTGCTCCCTCACAGGATCGACGGGACCACACATTCAAGCACTCACAAACACGTATGAAACCAAACCCTAACCTCTTAATTTAAGGAGCTTACCTCCTCCGAGTTCTCCTCCAAGTGTTCCCTCCAAGCTTCTCCTCATATTCAAAGTTCACTATACTGGAAAGGCCTGCACCCCTGCAGCTAAGCCGCTAAAATCTCCAGTTGAGGCCATTTGGGCGAGAGTCCCCAATTCCTACCGAGTTTCCCAACCGGTAATCAACTCCCTACCCAGCACTCAAATCACCAATCACTTAGTGTCGGAACCCCCCCCACACTTACAAAACATCGACTTCACACTCCAGCTCGCGCTTCACAAGCCTGAGCTGAACGAATCGTCTGAAGTCCTCCAACCTTCTCGGACTCTCCCCAAGAAGTCTCGCGAACAAGAGTCAAGCCTCGCACTTAGGAGTGCAACCTTCTCCTCAATAAATCCCCATACCGGCGAGTGAAACTATTCTCTCATTTTCCCCCGGTGTTGGCTCGTGGTAGTTTTGTTGATTCATGGATTATTAGACGCTAGATATATTGCGTCCGAATACCCCGAACTCCTTCAGAGTCAGAGGCCTTAAATCATTCAATTAGCAATTAAGTGTGTTTGGAAAAACACTGGTGACTTCGCCATTATAAAAAGAACATCTTGTGGAATCGATAAATTCCTTGATATTCAACCTTTAAAATCAAACTCAATTAGTTCCCCCATTTGGGAGAAGTTCACAAGTTTATACTGGTGACCAGAATTCATACCAGAGTTGATAAATAATCCAACAACTGAATTGCCGCAGCCATCATTTGGAGGTTTTTGAGCGCATGTCGAGGCTGTTGCAGCTGTTGCATGTTGAACTTTGGAGGAGGTAGTGTTCCTTTCCATCTTCTTTCCTTACTCTCAGTAGCTAAACAGAGTATTTCCTCTCTAAACTCTTCCCTAATAATAAGTTATTGCTACTGAAGCCACCTTTTACAAAACTCTTCATGTATTTCCATTGCTACTGAAGCTCCTCACTAATTAACCTTCGCAATTTCCATTGCTACTGCAGCACCATTGCTACTGAAGCACTAAAGCAAGCAAATGTCTATGTACGAAACACCAATTTAAACAAATTAACGTTAACTTCACAATTGTATAGACTTGCGAAATACTTAAGATGACGCCCAAAAATATGCCCAACCATAAATTTACTCTCTGCGATCGTTGCAAGGGACTGCCGGGTGTGCACCGTTGGTCTTTTGTAAGTTCCTCCGTATCCCAAATACCAAGCTCTTTCCCGATCTTCCATTTTTTGTATCGCTGTCTGGTCGGTGTGCTTGTAGCCTTGGGGACGCCTGAGGAGCACGCACGTTGCCTAGGAAGGCTGTACAAACGACTTACGTCGCACATTTGCTGTATTTAACCGGCATATGTGTTTTGGAAAGTAAGGAACTGATCTTGTATATTGTTTTGAGGGCATAATGTCACAAACCCAGACTAGATTTCGCTTCAGGTCAACACCTGTCGAGCCAACGAAATCGTACGTCGTAGTTCGCTTTGAGTTCTAAAGTCATGGAGGTCGACCAATTCTAGATTCCCCGTTACACCGTTCAAAGAACGCAGTCGGAATCAGGTTTTTCGGGCGCCTCCATTTCGGCAGATACTCTGGCACCGTATGCCCAGTGATGCTAACCTCACAGATTCTTTTACGGTCCCAGTTGGGGATCCGAGCTGAAACTTTCATAGTTCCAGAGTTAACCTTCCACTATTTTCATCTATTTTCCTCTGTCAATCTTTCTTTTGGGAACTTCCCTTAGTAACTCCCTCGAGCATCTTACAAGTAACAGCTTCAGTGTTACCAGACCTTTCGGTCTACATGCGTTGGGGAGTAGCTGTAGTGATCGCCCTCAGCCGTACTTCAGCCTAATTTCATAAAATATTAAAAAACTAAAATCCTAAAATTAAATTATACAAATGTAGTTATTTTTACAATTTTACAAGACCAAATTAATTCGATTAAACTCAAAATTGTACCAAAACTGTGTTTTCGAAAATATTTGCCGATCACGTTTCCGTCAGTCACTTCCGTTGGAAACATTCGCGCAGAACCATTTGGCAAGCTCGATAGCCATTTTCCAGGCAGACTGCTCATTTCACGTTGTGTGTTCTTCAGATATTAGTCCTTGGGCCCCAGATGGGCAATTGTAAGTATCAAGTGTAACGATAAGTGTGTATTATGTCTTAACTTTCCTGTGTTGTGTCTTAACTTGTTCCGTGTTAGGGAGCTCTCGTTATTGTGTCGTAGAAATATTCACTATGTTGTCTCTGTGCCAGTGTTAGTTAGTCATAGCCTCAAGCTCACTGCCACATCTTTGCCATAGTTTTCGTGTTTACTATTCTCCGATGATTCCGTGTTGTGCTTCAGTGTGAGACGATATTGGCATTAGCTCCTTGGATGTATTTTAGTGCTGAGCATAGTGTTAAGACACCTTGCTGCCCACAGAGATCATTTTTGGGTTGCTCATTTTTGTATGTTCCAGCTTCTAATTAATTGTGTCCTCAACTTTTGTATTTTAATTAAGTCGTGATTCTAACAAGTATGGAATCCTTTTCACGTTCAACACTCAACGTTTAAAGTCCAAAAATCTTAAGAAATAAAATAGGATATTGCAGCAAATCGCGTTGTATTTTCTGCAGTACTCATTTCAAGTCAATTCATAAATAATTGTTCCTTATAAATACCTAACTACATTTGACATGTTCTTTTAGGAATAGAAGCAGCGTTCTTATGTTCAATATTTTTCCATGAATTAATTGAGCCTTTTTTAAATCACTGTAACTTTGTTCTCAGCTTAGTTGTTGTGACTTTCGTGTCCGTTTATGGGCTGCTCCTTTTTATGTAACTTCTGCTGCAATTCTTGCTCATCTAAATAATAGAGTATAGAGACTTCACCTTTTCTCATACTTATATTTTTTAGTACATTAATTATCTAATTACCTCAGTGCTTTAGCTATTATTTTGGCTGTAGCTCATTTAAACTCAGTTGTGTTGTTGCTTGCAATGTCAGGATAGAGCTTGTGACCAGTTGGTCTGGAGCACTGATTCTGGTGTTGAGATGATTCAGGCTGCGACTCGGGCGCTAGAGTTGCGGACTGATTCTCAGCACCAGACCTCTGCCATTGTTCATCCTGTGAATGTTGCAGTTTTGCGCAGTCTTGCACATGTGTATGAATAGACTAAAATTTTGTGTTCAAAATAATTCAAGTCACCTGCTCCCTCACAGGATCGACGGGACCACACATTCAAGCACTCACAAACACGTATGAAACCAAACCCTAACCTCTTAATTTAAGGAGCTTACCTCCTCCGAGTTCTCCTCCAAGTGTTCCCTCCAAGCTTCTCCTCATATTCAAAGTTCACTATACTGGAAAGGCCTGCACCCCTGCAGCTAAGCCGCTAAAATCTCCAGTTGAGGCCATTTGGGCGAGAGTCCCCAATTCCTACCGAGTTTCCCAACCGGTAATCAACTCCCTACCCAGCACTCAAATCACCAATCACTTAGTGTCGGAACCCCCCCCCACACTTACAAAACATCGACTTCACACTCCAGCTCGCGCTTCACAAGCCTGAGCTGAACGAATCGTCTGAAGTCCTCCAACCTTCTCGGACTCTCCCCAAGAAGTCTCGCGAACAAGAGTCAAGCCTCGCACTTAGGAGTGCAACCTTCTCCTCAATAAATCCCCATACCGGCGAGTGAAACTATTCTCTCATTTTCCCCCGGTGTTGGCTCGTGGTAGTTTTGTTGATTCATGGATTATTAGACGCTAGATATATTGCGTCCGAATACCCCGAACTCCTTCAGAGTCAGAGGCCTTAAATCATTCAATTAGCAATTAAGTGTGTTTGGAAAAACACTGGTGACCTCGCCATTATAAAAAGAAAACCTTGTGGAATCGATAAATTCCTTGATATTCAACTTTTAAAAAATTAAATCCAGTAGTTCCCCACTTTGGGAGAACTTTATAAAGGGGCTGTGGGAACTTCGCTCCCTGCCCTCCCAGGAAGCGCATGGGAGTTTTATCATACATTTTAGCGTGAAAAATGTTTTTCTCTACAAATTGAAACTAATTTAAAGATTTTAGATGGTACAGTTTAGAAATTTGCTTCGAGAAAATACGAGGCTCATCGAAAAAATCTGCCTCCCATCGAGGGGTTGCGGGAACTTTGCTTCCTGTTGTCTGTGAACGCTAAAGAGTTTTGGCATTTACGAATTTCTCTTAAGAAAATTTCATTTTTTCGTTTGAAAGTTATTTGAACTCGATAGGTGCGTTATTTCGAACGTTACATATGAATGAAGTTGGTGAACTTTTTATGTTACGACGGCGCGCGAGTCGAGTAGGTATTCCAAGAAATTTCTGTACTTTTCAGAAAACTGTTTCTGTATCGTCTTGGCTGCCGGTCCTCAAACGTTTGTTTAAATATTGATATCGCTATTATAACACCGATGTATAATAACTAATTAAGCATCTTTGTGTAAAATTTTAAAAATCTTTATTATGCAATTTCTGTTTCAACATCATCGAAAATAATAAAAAAAATTGTTCTCTTTATTGTAACGGAAAACGGCATAAGTTGTCGCAATATTATAGTCCTGTCCGTATTTATTATTTCACTGTCAACTTGTGTCAAGTCATTTATGTATGCTGAGTAAGTCTACTGGGAGGACATTGGTGGAATGAATGAGCAGGTTACAGATGATGAACCCATAAATTTTCTGATAGATGAACGTGAACTGCAAATGGAAGACAAAATCACTTGTGAAGAGATTGTAAGTTTTCTGAAGAAAGTGAAAAATGGAAAGGCATGGGGCCCTGATAAGATCCCATATGAGTTCTATAAATGTGGAGGAGCGAGTGTAGTCAGTATATTGAAATGTTTATTTGATGAGATATGGAAGAGTGAAAGAGTACCGGATGACTGGAACAAGTGTAATGTAGTTCTGTTGCACAAGGGTGGACATAAGAGTATGAAAGAACTTGAAAATTACAGACCAATTGCACTGGGCGACACAGTATGTAAGATCTTTTGTGGTATTTTGAATGAGAGAATGAAAAATTTAGTTGAGGAATTAGGAGTCCTGGGAGAAGAACAGAATGGTTTTAGGCAAGATAGACGTGGGGAGGATAATCTGTTTGTAGTGAGTGAAATAATTGAGCAATGAGGAAGGATGATAAGAAGGTATATTTAGCATTCCTGGATATTGAGAAGGCGGATGACAGAGTGGATTGGGTTAGGCTGTTTGAAATTTTGGGAAAAGTTGGTTTTAGCAGAAAAATAGTGATTATTGTACAGAGTCTGTATGAGAACACAAATGCTATCTACAGGTTAGGAAATTTGGAAACAGGGCAAGTGAGGAGTGAGACAGGGCTGTACTCTGTCCCCCCTGTTGTTTGGCTTGTACACAGAAGAATTAGCAGTTCGACTGAGAGGGAGTGGCTTAGGACTGAAAATTGGTAATGAGAGACTGAGCTGTTTGTTGTATGCTGATGATGTGGTTGTGGTTAGTGAATATGGTCATGAACTACAAAGGATGCTTGACATTGTGAACGGATATAGTACAGATTTCAAGATGAACTTTGGTGCCAATAAAAGTAAGGTCATGGTTATAAATAGTGATGAGACTGATAGAGACAGACTGTGGAATATTGGAGAAATCAGAATAGGTAAAACAAAAGAATACAAATATCTAGGTTGTATGATAAGTGAAGATGGATGTACTAGAACCAAAGGTGAGAAAGTGGCAAAAGCAATGCAGTGGAGTGGACAGTTAGGTAGTGTGGCCAGATACAGAGCAAACAAATACAAATGTGTGAGAGGAATGTGGGTCAATGTGAAGTTTAATGCAATCACAGAAAATAATAACTGCGATCCCAGGAATCAACAAAGGAACCCATTTAAGAACGTTTTACATGAATGACATTCTGCTCGCTGATGCATTATTTTCGATTAATTGAACTTTAAAGTTGGCCTTTGCGCCATAGGAAGCAAGCGCGTGAAACGGAATTTAGTAAATAACGGAAGCTATTACAAACGTAAAGAGGTTGGGTCGTGAGGGGGAGGCACAGTTCTTCTAGTGAAAATTATGGTCAATATTGAATATAATGTTGTCAACGAATTTAATAATTTCGTAGGTATAGATAGGTAATATAGTCGATTTTAAGACGTTTTACAAGAATGACAATATGCCCGGAAATGCTTAGTTTTGAAGATATAGGATAAATAACGCCAGGTTAGAATAGCATTAACGGCAGTTCCGATATGGCTCTTCCGGCGTTTTGCGGACGCGGACCACGCCAAGTTTTTTGGCGGGAGTCATCGGCCTCGGTATGGTTGAGTTAAATTAAGATATTTTAGGCTTACTTAGGTTAGGATACTTAACTAAATTAACTTTACCAAACCTAACCTTACCTATCGTTACGTGAGAACCGGATTTCTGCTTATTTACCTCTCCGTTTGTTCAATTTTATAAACGACGTTCCTATAACTTCAAAGTTAAATATCTCCAAAACTAAGCATTTCCGGGCACATTGTCATTCATGTAAAACGTCTTAAAATTGACTATGTTACCTATCTATACCTACGAAATTATTAAATTTGTTGACAACATTATATTCAATATTGACCAAAATTATAAATAAAGCTTCTAACCCACCCATTAGGGTGACGACAGCAATCTTGTTGACATCGGCTCTAAAATGGCGGCGCCCATGGTGGTCGCCATCTTAGAGCCGATGTAAACAAGATTGCGGTGGTCACGTTAATGGGTGGGTTAGAAGCTTTATTTATAATTTTCGCTAGAAGAACTGTGCCTCTCCCTCACGACCCAACCTCTTTACGTTTGTAATAGGGGGTTAGCTTCCGTTTTTAATTAAATTACGCTCGCTTCCTTTGGCGCGGGAAGGCCAACTTCAAAGTTCAATGATTCGAAAATGAAGCATTAGCGAGCAGAATGTCGTTCATGTAAAACGTTCTTAAATGGGTTCCTTTAGTGATTGTTTGGAATATAATTATTAATTTCCGTGATTGCATTAAACTTCACATTGACCGGAATGTGGAAGTATGTTACTGTACCTAGTGTCATGTACGGTATGAGTGCTCTTGCTTGGAATGGAAGTGATCTTGAAAAGTTGGATGTGATACAAAATAAGGTAGGACGTGTAGCATTGGGTGCTCCAAAATGGACAGCTACAGAACCATTAGAGGTGACCTAGTGTGGAGCCTATTTTCAGAAAGAATGATGAAAGCTGTGCTGAATTATAAGGTGAGAATTGAAAGAATGCGGAATAGCAGGTGGGTAAAGCGAATTTTTGAATGGAATCTGAGTGTAAGCTATTGGGAGAAAGTATGTTGGGGGCATGCAAGGAAACTTAGTATGCAAAAAATTATTCATGTTAGAATTGGGAGACCTGTGGATGACTGGAGTTTAATAACTGTTGTAGGTGTAGGGCCTGAGTGGGACTGCAAGAGGTAGAAGAAAGAGATTGAAAGGCAAACAAAAGAGTATGGATTGAATAAGTGGAAGCTGAACATGATGCGGAAGCCTACACCTAACTGGTATATGCAAAAGGAAGTATCTAAGTTTGAGATGTTCTACAATGGTAGTTTTGGAAGTCATTTCTTGTTTGCTGTGAGATGTAAGTCATTGAGTGTGAACAGACGTACATGGAGGTGGAATGAGAATAATAACAGATTATGTCGGCAGTGTAATAGTGGAGTGGAGGAAACAATTGAGCATTTTGTGCTGGAATGTTGTAAGTATGAGCAAGAGAGAGAAAGTTTCATGAATGTGGTATTTGAGCAGTATGGAGAGAATGAGTGGTATGCCAGATGTGCTGTAGATGATTGTGGTATGAGCTGTCTTGCTGGATTGGATCAGGAGTTTAATTTGAGTATCATTGAAGCTATGAAAATGTTTCTTGTGCATGCCTGGAGTAAGAGACAGTGACTGGAATGAGCCAGTCAGGTTGAGTGGGCAGTAATGACTCTATATGCCTGGGAATGGTGTCTTGACACTCTGGTTATCCCAGTGATGCCTTCCAATGGCAGCTTATGACAAGGATTGGTAGATCCTGAGTAGTTTAGCAGACAAGTCTGGTATCAGGCGCTGAACTCTTTGTGTGAAAATTGTGGAGGGAATTGTAGGCCGTTACAAAGGCCCCGACGCTGTCGGCCCTCAATTTCAAGTTCAAGTTCATGAGGACTGTGTGCCATGAGCTGTCTTGCAGGATTGGATCAGGAGTGTGAGTTGTCTATAATTGATGCTATAAAAAATTTTCTTGAACGTGCCTGTAGTAAGAGACAGTTACTGGTATAAGCTAGTCATGTAGATTTGGCTTTAGTCACCCTCCATGCCTGAGGGTGGTTTTTTTATATACTTGTGGAAGTCTGATGCTGTCCAATGGCAGCTTGTGACCAGGATTGGTGGTGGATCTTGAGTAGTTTATTGAATAAGTCTGGTACACAGGCATTGAATTCTTTGTATGAATATTGTGTGTATTGCAGAAGGAATTTTAGGCCGTTACAAAGGCTCCAACACTGTCGCCTCTTACTTTCAAATTCAAGTGTGTGAAAAGGTACCAAGTTAGGTGCCAGCTTCCTGGATATGGTTAGTTTGATCCAGGTTGGGTGTTTTCTTGGAAAAAGAGCCTACCTTTCACAAGAGGGGGAGAGATGAAACTCTCTAGGAAATACATTTAGTGGAACAGAGCTACTGATATCCTAATGAGAGATGGGGTGGGGTGGAAGAAAATCAGTTGGATTAATAGGCAAGAATGTCCATAATTATCTTAACAGTGTTGTAAGGTTTGGATGTGTAAATGTGCATGGATGGAATTTAGGAAAGTTAGGTAACCTTGTAGCAGAATTTGAGAACAGAAAATGACTGTAATGGTGTTGTAGAGATCCAAATGCATGAGAGAATCAGTTTAACATGTAAGCAGCAGAAGTGGCCAATGTTGAGTATAGGAGATGCAAGGAAATTAGGAATTTTATTCTTCAAAGAATCACTAAAGGAACCCTTATAAGAACCTTTTACAACAATGGCATTCTGGTTGCTGATGCATTATTTTCGAATTATCCAACTTGCAAGTTGGCTTTTGCGTGCCTAAAGAAGCGAGCGTGCCAAGCGGAATTTAATTAATAACGGAAGCTAATCCCTATTACAAACTAAACAGGTTGGCTTGTGAGGGGGAGCCACAGTTCTTCTAGTGAAAATTATAAATTAAGGTTCTAACCCACCCATTAGGGTGATGTACGCAATTGTGTTTACATCAGGTTGCTGCATTGTTGGAACATCCTGTCCTTTGGGGCGCAAAAGACAGTTCATGAACGACGCTCCCATTACTTCAAAGTTGAATAACTCGACAACAACGCATCAGCGAGCAGAATGCATTCATATAAAACGTTTTTAAATGGGTTCCTTTAGTGATTCTTTGGAATAAAATGTTTAATTTCCTTGGATCCCCTAAATTCAATATTGACCAAAGAAGTACCATATGATAGATGAAGGGCATATGAAATGACAATAGAGAAGCAGTGGGTTTATTTTGATTGTTAAAAATGCCCTAAATTGAAAATTAGAAGAAATCCAGTCAATATGCAGTTTAATGCATTAACGTAAATTAAAAATTCTGTTCCAAAGAATAACTAAAACAGGGTGCGTACAGGCATGGAGAAGCATGGAAAGTAGTTGAATTTCGAAAATAAAATTCAAGGCCTCGAAAGTAGTGGAATTTTAAAAATGGTCATTGAAAGTCATGAAATTTTAGGATTTTCGTGAAAAGAAAATTTTACTGTTGAAAATTTTCGTTCCGTTTGGTCCGCGTTGAGCGAGGCGTTGTCAGTAACCTTCGAGTGTTACTTGGGCTCTGATTGGTTGATACAGCTACGTCTTTAGTGTCCGCGATTTTGATTGGTTCTCAGGCGTCACGTGAAACCAAACGCGCTCAGTGTGACTGAAGACACGCGCTCGCTCGGACCATTGTTGACCTGTCGCCACTGTTGAACATTTTCGAGCTGAGTTTTTATCATCGGTCTTGACCATCCCGTGTGTGTGTGACTAGAGTTACGGTGCCGAGACTGAGCTGAGGAATTATCGTCATGCCAGGCAGTTGTTCTTTCAACAACTTGTGGTTGCGAGACAAAGACTTTCAACAATGGATAGCACCGCATCCCAAACTGAAAACAATGGCAGTTTGCACCGCGTGCGAGTCGGAGTTCGACATCGCCAACAATGGAATAGCGGCGGTGAGGAGTCATGCAAAAGGAACAAAGCATGCCAAGAACGTGAAAGCTCAGACGACGAGACTTGCCAACCCGAAGATCGGGGATTTTTTCGTGACTTCCCAACCATCGACCGATCCTCCGATGCCTGCTGAGGGCAGTTCGGAGGCTCAGACTGAGAGCAGTGAGACCGTGCCAGCAGTACCAGAGTCTGCTAGTACCTCTACTTCATCGCCATCAGTCAAAACTTGCACCTGTCAGTGCTGTCGCAAGAAAATGGCTCTAACTGACTTTGTGCAAAGGGACAAAGTCCTGAAGGCCGAGACGCTTTGGGCGTTGAAGACCGTAGCATCGCACCTGTCCTTCAAGTGCTCAAACCAGACTCCTTGGCTTTTCGCCTCAATGTTTGAGGATTCCCCCACAGCCAGCAAGTTCACCATGAGTGAAAAGAAATGCGCCTATCTGACAACATTTAGACTGGCCCCTCATTTCTCAAGTGTGCTGAAGGAGAGGGCCAAAACTGCAGACGGTTTTGTCCTCCTCTTCGATGAGGCATTGAATGAGGAGCTGGTGCCAAGTGTCTTTGTGGATCGCACAAAGAGAGAGAAGACCAAGTCCATGCTGAAAAACTGTCTGCAGCTGCTCAGCGATGCTAAGAGGCTACCACAGGGTGACATCGATGAGGTGATGAGCCAGTTTTCAGAGTTCTTTGATGAGGCACAGAGGAAGATCAGCACTTTCAACAGTTTTCAGCAAGACACTGATTGGCTAGATGTCTTCTGGAGCAGCCAGCTGGCCACATCCTCCCTCAAGAAACTGTGGCTGGTTGTGAAGATGCTACTGGTCCTGTCACATGGCCAGGCTTCAGTGGAAAGGGGCTTTTCTGTGAGCAAGCAGCTCATGGAAGTCAACATGGGTGAGAACACCATCGTGGCGCAGAGAGTGGTCATGGACCACATCAAACATGTAGGAGGTATCTCCAAGGTTGACATTTCCAAGAAACTCCTCTTTTCAGCTTCACAGGGCAGACAGCGCTATCAACACTACCTGGATCAAAAGAAGGAAGAGGCAGAGAAGCAGAAGAAGGGAGAGAAGAGGAAGAGAGAACTGGATGAAGTGGAGAACCTGAAGACAAAACGGAAGAGGATGGAGGAGAGTCTGCAAGCGCTGGTGGAGGATGCTGACAGCTTTGCACGGAAGGCAGAGGACAAGAATGATTTGCGCCTACTGGCAAAGTCAAATGCATTGAGGAAATCAGCCAAAGACAAGCAAGAACAACTCAAGGGGCTGAATGCGGAAATTAATGACAAACTTAATGCACTGGCAAATGCATAGCAGATGCTATTGAACTGTCCAGCATGACTGTTTGGTGTTGTGATGATCATTTACACATTTATGAAAACAAGACCTGCAAGTAATGATGAATGTTCTGTGAAGTTTATGACTGAAATACATTTATTGTGCTGCAATTTAACTTTGTGTGACATTATTTTGGGCAGAGAGAGGTAGTGAAAATGTGATTTGGTTGGCATAAAAAGTCATGAAAAAGTAGTGGAATTTTGAACCTCAGAGCCTGTATGCACCCTGCTAAAAGAACACATTTAAAAATGTTTTACAAGAATGACATTCTGCTCGCTGATGCATTATTTTTGAGTTATTCAAGTTTTGAATTTTCGTCTTCCATAGCAGTTGTGTTGCGCCTTGAGTTGTTAGAGTACGCTTGGGTACTTTGTAAGTTATTATTAACCGACCCCGTGGAGCCTGAACCCACTTCTAGGATCTTTTAGTTAATAACACAATAAAGGTAATAACCCAAAAAAGTAAATGTTGAGGATTATCCGTGAATCGATTATCCACTTTTTGAATGCTATACATAGTAAATTAGATTGAAATAAATAAGTTTTCTTCTATGCACTTTCCGTCGTAAATGATTATTTTACGAATTAGAGCGGTAGGTTTAGTTTCGTCTTTGATAATGAATGCGCTCAAATAAACAGCTCCTCATTGATTTTCAAGTTTTTGTTGCTTAAATCATGGTAATAACATCGAAATAAACTATTTTTCTTCCATTTCCATACACTTTTTTTGTCAAATGAATATTTTACGAGTTAGCGCGGTAGGTTTAGTTTCGTCTTTGATAACGAGAAAACCAGAAGCAAGACGCCATTGCAGCGTTGCCATTTGCCGGGCCAAATGAATTACTTCCCGCTTCAAACACTTGAGTTGCGGTAACTTATTCACCGCTATAACTCGTAAAATACCTATTTACGACGGAAAATGCATAGAAGAAAACTTTCTTATTTTGGTCTAATTAACTATGTTAAGGCACTTAAAAATCAAATATCGATTCCCGGATAATCCTCAACATTAACCTCCGAAAGGTTACCAAGACTGGGGTAGTGAATACTGAAATTGATATGCAGTTAACATCAGTTTTAATATGGCGGCCACCGTAGAACATTAGCAAAACCGTAGGAGTGAGTACTGTAGATTTAAGTATGCACTACCCCAGTCCTGCTAATATTTTTGGGTGCTAAAACATCCTAGAAGTGGGTTTAGGTTCTGCGTGGATGGCTAATAATAAATTACAAAGTACCCAAACGTACTCCAGCTCCAGCTCAAGCACGCAACTGATGGAACTGCTATAAAACACAAAAATTTCAAAGTTGAATAACTCTAAAGTAACACATCAGCAAGCAGAATGTCATTCATATAAAATGTTTTTAAATGTGTTCCTATAGTGATTCTTTAGAACGTAATTTTTAATTTCTGTGAACGCATTAAACTGCGTAATGACCAAAATCCCAGCTGGAAATAAACCTGAGAGTGAAGAATTATGAACAATAAAGTTTAACAAAATGCTTGCCAGAGGATATGTGATTTTGATTTGATGTTATATGACAACTGATAGGGTTTTAGCCTACATGAAGAGAATGTAAAGAAGTATTGAATGTTGGCTAGGTTGTAGAAGAATCCTGTAGGTTTTCTCTGATTGTGATAGTAGACTTAAATGGCCATGTTGGTATCAATGGTATGCTTGGTTACCTTGTGCATGTAAATGGGTAAAAATTTATTATTTATGTTATTTAGTGAGCACTCCAGGAGCGCTCGCTGCAGCGTCCCTCTCGACGTGCTACTCTCCTTTCCCCCATTGTTTCCTCTTCTCACAAAGCAAAAAACGTTGTATACCAATACAATTTAAAATTTTATTGGTAAACAACTTCAGAATATCATTGTTTCTTAATTATAAAGATAAGCTTCCTGCTGGAATGCAAGCTACTCTTGTTTTTAAATTAAGTTGTCCACGTTGTGCATCAGAGTACATTGGATGTACATCCCGTACTCTTTGCACTCGAGTTTGCAAGCATTCTGGTAGGAGCTTTAGAACAGGGTCAATTTTGTCAAAGCCCCCATTTTCCGCTGTAAGAGAGCATTCGGACGAGTGCGAAAATGCAATTCCATCAATCAATTTTTGATCTTAGCTAAACCACGGTTTTATATAGATATGCGCATTTTAGAGTCCTTGTACATTTTTAAACTTATGTCAGGTTTAAACAATACTCTTAGTTCTTTTCCTTTAACCATTGTATAGATGACCACAATTAACGTAATATTATTGCTTGTGTTTAGATTTGTCATTCTAAAATAGTCTATTTTTACTTTGTGCTTTTCAGAATTCAAACCACTGATGATGGCCTGTGGGCGAAACGTTTGAAATCAGGTTTTTATTTGAATAAATTTCTTAAAAGATGAAATGATTTAAGTAGCTTATCTTACTCTTTCATTTTTAAGCACAGAATGTTCTGAACCTTCATTAACTTGTAAACTAAGGACTTCTGTATTGAATAGAGCAATTTAAACCGCTAAGAAAACTGAATATTCAGAGGCGTAGCACATGCACTTGCTGGTCGGTGCTGGCTGCTAATTGATCCCCTCCTTCCTAACCCCATTTCCCCCACTTACAATACTCAGATCGTTCTGCAAATTTGACAGCTTGTGAAGTAAGCATATCTCTAGCAAATAAAACAATAAAAAGAAAACCAGGAATTTTCTAGATTCTGGGTAGACATCCCCCTTAATAAAAATCACTCTAGGACTTTTTTGAATAATAGTGTTTTATAAAAACCCTGTTGTTTAATTTTCATCAGCTAATCATGTCCTTTTGATGATCTTTTTTAAGCACAGTTTTGTATACCTGGGCAAAGTGTAATTTCTCATTGATACCTCCATAATGTTGTAAGCTGATCTAATATAGAGTAATGAAATGCTCTAGTTTGATAAAATGGCTCCAGGGCTTACACCAGCATATGTTGCAATTTCTGCTTCTAGTGCTTAATAGTATGAGAAACTAAATATGACTTGTAAAATCAGCTTCTGGAAAAAGATTTTGGAAAATGTTAGAATGAACCAATGTTTTGTATTATGATGTGCATCTAATATTTTAGATTGAATTTGCTGAAATTAGCATGTTTTCAAGAGTATAAGTTGTTTGTGTGTTATTATCTGCACCTCTTAATTTTCTTCAAGTTTACCAATACAGGACAAGTTGAAATTTACTCCTGTAGTAAGAGAAGCATTAGGTATTCAATTTATTGTAAAGAAACATTGCTAAAGGTAACTGTTGTCCTAGGATTCAGAATTAACTTCAATAGATGGCAGAATATTTTATTTTTCATTCCATTATGTTTTTATTACAGGTGCTATGTGTGAACCACTGATTATTCAAAATGAAAATTCAATCTAGAGTAAATCTTACATTCATGTTTGTGTTTTTGATTACCTGACAACCAATGATATTGAATAAAGCTTGTAGTTCTGATCATTATGAGTGGTTCATTGAATATAAAGTGTTACTCTCCAGTCAATAATGGTTCAAATGGAGTTAATGGAAGCTGTAGTAGCAAACGAAATAGTATCTCAAAACTTAACCACCGTCGATCACGTAGCAATGTCAGCAATAGCAGCGTTTATTCAATTAATGAACAGGAGGTACGAACAAGGCTCATTAATAGAGCCATGTCATCTCAAGGTGAGTAAAAGTATATTTCCTTCATAAATGGTATCATTTTCATTTACAAAATATCAACTATCGAAATGGATTTAGTGAATTTAAACATGTTTTGTCAAGAAAATTCATTATTTTTATACAAATATGAATGGAGCTATGAAAGTAGTAAGTTATCTTGACATTCTGAATTGAAAAGTCATCACAGAATTCAATGTAACATATAGATTGAAAGATGTTCAATCTAACTTAGTGCACTCAGGGTGGTGCACCAGCTCACAGATCATTAATTTTTCCTGAAGAATAATTGAAAACTTTCTGAAAACAATTAAATACTTTAGGCATATTATTGAATAGCTTTCTTGATCCCCTGACTTAATGCATGCTGCTATTATTTTTTGGGGGGCACTTTTTAAATAATGTTAATGCCACACCTTGAACCAATTTAAATGACTTGCAAAAGCACATCAGTAAAGAAGTCAATATCCTGAAAAAGAATCCAGATTGCATTCAAGAAATTTTGATGAGCATGAGAACAGAAGAGGTTTGAATAAATAGGAATGGAGGTCAAATCATAGACAGAATATAACAAAGAAAGTTGTACTGATTTGGCTTCATTGTTTGTATTTCAAATGTATGCTTTAAAAATTGGATAAATTCATTGTTGAAAGCACTCTTGTCTTATTCATATTATTCATGTGATGGTTTCATTTCCTCATACAAACATGCTTTCGATTGCTGTCACTAGTTTCATTACTGAATCCATAGTGTTGAAGTTACAACAATGAAATTGATACCAATTATTTGCAAGTATTTACCAGTTATTACAGTTCTTCACGACAATTTTATCTCGAATTGTTTTTGAATAAACTAATTTGAAAAGAGTTGAATTATTTTGTTCATAAGAATCAAATTTTATATTTTTGTATCTCTGTTGTATAATACAGTTTGAAAACATTTATTTAAATATTTAGTGTGGATCTCTGTGGTATTAAATTTGATTTTTTGTAGGACATCTGGTTTTCTGAAATGAGATTCAAAAGGGTAACAAGCAAATTCTATTTAATTTCTGAACTAAGTGGAGTGAAACGGAAACTGATAAAATATAGAAATGAATCATATTCGAAACAAGCCATCCTACGACAAATTGTATAATATTATTGTACAATTCAAATAACCAGAGGCTGGTACTACTTTGATTTCACAGTTGACACATCTACAACTGCTTCGAAATACTGCACACTTGAATACATACTGATGATGATGGTAATGTTGGGTATTATAATTGACATTAATTGGTACTTATTGGTCCTAATTGGCTGGCCAACAATCCCGCTACAGTTTTCATTTCTGCAATTTAGATCAACAATTCCTAACACATCCTACTATGATTATTCTCTCAACGGATTATGGACACAGCACTCATTCAGTTCTTCCATCCAGGCATTAGTTCATTATACTGAGCGTATTATTCCATTACGCGTGCGTAGACAAATGAACGTCTAATTGGTTTGATCCTCCATGAATTCGATGCTGGACTCTTTCCATCCTGTAACAATCAATAGAATCGACCCATTACTCTACCACAAATTCTATTGATTCCTATTCTCCATTTTATTTCAGAATCACCATCTATTTTTTTGCATCAATTTATAAACAATATTTTTCCACGGGCTTACCCTCCAGGCTTATTTCTAGATCACATCGGAATTTCGGTTTCTTGAATAGCCACAATACTTTTGCGCACTTTTTTCTAAATTTCCGAAAAATGGAGAGAATTCTGTTACTAAACTTTTACCGATATATCCTTAAAATCTTAATTGAATTATTCTATGAAAATACAATGCATGCTATTTCTATTTTTGCATTGTTATCAGAATAATTTATCCAGTGAAACATTTGGCTATTTATGCACTTGTTCTCTGTTGCACACCCTTTCAATGTTTCTGCCAAACTAAGCTCCTCTAAGTTACCTAACATATATTCTTGCATTGTTTGTAGAACAATGTAGAAGTATTGTGAAAAATTATGCAGAGACTGTATGGGTGATTTAGAAAGAAACTAGTAATGTACAAAAGTTAACCTCCTTAATTAATTTATCAGGGTAATACCGTATTGAGTAAGGTGCTGAGAAAGTGTGTGATTGCTGCCATGATAGACCCAACCAGTGGTTAGCTTATGGTAGTATGGGCTTATCAAGCAAGTATTTTGCTTCCTTTTTCATGATAGCTTCATACAATTGTTATTGAAGTTTGTAAAATTGTTATGCTATGGAAAAGGATTCATTTTTTTCATTGGCCAATATTGTATTATAATTGTGTAGTTTTGGTTGTTAACTACCTCAAACACCAAATGTCTCTGGTCCTAAAAATGTTTCTCATTTGAAAGGTACGTTTTTCAGGTATCTGTATCTGACATGATTTTATTCACCCAATTTGCAACCAAGGCTTCATAAGGCCTGCTTGTATATGTAGAATGTAAAACTGAATAGTGGCTGAGATGTAAGGTTAGCATGAAAAATAAAAATGAAGTTTGAAAGTGCCAGTCATCAATGGGAGGAGAGAGTGTGCTACAGATATGCGTATGTTGATGCAAAAATGTATTTGGCCAAAAAAATGCCTACAGTGCAAACATTTGTCCTAAATAATACATAATGGACAAATTTTAATTTCTATATACATTAGCATCAGCATTTTATGAAAATGAAAAGGATTTTGGCTCTTGTACATCTAGTACATACAGTAGATCCTCACGAATTTGAGATTCATTGTTTCTCCTCCCCCACATACTCGCAGATTTTGCACGTTTATTTTTTTAAAATTTTGCAAAATTTCATTCATCTTAACGCAAGTTTTTGGCAGAAAAAGCTCACATTCATCCTACCTGGTAAATAAAATTTATATAATGTGAATTAATAAAAAAATTAAGGAAGAGGGTGGTTACAGTACATATACGGAATTGGTGAATAATGTTAAGATAACAATGTTGGGTAAATATTTATAAAAATTGCAAATTTCATCATCATCGTTCATTATTAGGGAGTACAATATAATTATATTGTTTCTGCTTTATCATTACTGAAAACATTATCCCACATTATATCAGTTTTTAATTTATCTTCACACTATATTATTACTGCATTAATAAGTAAGACTGTCTTTAGAATGTGTTTGGAAAGTACATTTAGCATATATCATATGTTACTTAGGCATTTTAAATTGTAACAATAATTAATAATTTGCCAATTTTAGGATTTTGAGGGAGGGGAAGGATGCAAAGCAAATGGTCAAATGATATAACCAGACTTTGCTAAACAGTGACATTAAGAGATATTGTGTTGGCACCAATACGTGTGTATGAAAATTCATAATTTTTAAAAGTATTTTGTTGATGCCTGTGAGTTATTGATGTCTGATGGCAAGGGACTTTGGTCAAGCTGAGAATGAGCCTTTTGTTTTGTTTCTTTAGTCATTACCTGTTCCATTTTAGTAACAAGAAATATAGTGCTCCTGTCATATAAATTGCACTACCTTACTTGATGGCATAAAGGATGACATCTGAAAATTTTGTTCGGAAATATTGCCCTGCATCTTACACATTGTAGGTGAAGTTTAAATGTCCTGTAGGCCTAGGGGAATCATGTCTCTGGTACTCACTAACTGAGCTCACACACTCAGTGCTTTTACTTACGCTAAAATTCATGCATTCTTATTTAATTGCTGGTATTGTATTACTGCTGATGCATTACAAATTTTTACTTTATATATTTATTTACTAAGCCATTTTTCTCTCCTAGGAGAGTTGGCTTAGCATCATTGACATACTTTTATAGAGAACATTACGTGAGAGGGGTTCCCCAGGCCTCTAGTAATGCCCGAGCTTTGAGGCCTTGTTTATTCTCCTTTAGTGCCTTGGTAACATTCCTTGAGGACATTGACCACACTGCAGGCAATGACCCTGATTTGCCACGTCAGCATTATCACGCCGACTGCTGCGCTACCACTAGGGTTCAAACCCGTGCAGGAAGCACAGAACACAATCACATTGTGCAGACAGCTACTGCAAGACTTCAAAAATAATTTCATAAAATGGAAGCAATCCAATATGAAATGCTGTGACTTACGTTTCTAAGCATCAGCTGATCGGCACTTTGACTTACCGGAAATGCCCTCTGTTGGCAAGGAATAAAACTATGGTTTTATTGTTGCTAGCTCTGCCAGATATTGGAACCAGTGCCGTACAATCTGACATTTTGATTTAATTAGCAAATACTCTAAAAACTTTTTTAACATGAATCTGACCAGCTGAAATGAGACTGCATCATCTATGCCATAAAAGCCCATTTTAAATATCAAAACACATAACTTATAATGATTTTTTATATTGAATCAGATGGCAGTGGTGAGGCCCTCAGCAACAGGGAAAGCAGCATGAGCAAAGGCAATGTTGCATGCCAAGCTGACTGTGAGTAGCACTCGCTCTGCTCTCATTTCAATTATATTGTATTCTAATCGTGATCCTTTCAGTATGGCATTGAAATGGCTGTAATTAGTTAAATTCTTTTACTCCAACGTGACCCACATTGTGCACGGGTGGAATCTTCATAATGCTGCTTGCCAACCAGTAGTTGTAAATTTAGTTTTTTAATACTTCATCTGAGTTAAATGAAGTTTGATCCAGTTAATGTTTGCTATTTCCAAAGTTGTTCACTACAATCTACTCTGAATTTTAGTTGAATATTGAACTTCAGTTTAAGTTTTCATGGTCAACTTGTTTAGTTAGTTTGCTTTGTCTACCCAATGCAATGGGTAGACAAATAGGTAAAAAAATTCTGTGATACATCATTAATGTTAATCTTGCAAATGCTTAGAGAAGTGACAAAATGAGTGGTTTATTATAGTTTACTCTGAAGAAATATAATAATATATCTGGCAGAACATAGACTAGAAGAAAATGTTACAAATTCTGTAATCACTTCCAAGACTACACAAATAGTATTTACTGTACTGTAGAAAGAACAAGATGGGGTCAAGAAAAAGGAGCCTGAACATGAGATGTTGACTTACCAGCTGAAATGAGTAAGTATAATTTATGAGTGCAAAAACATTCAATAGCTTGCTAAAATTTCAGGCTAATAAATCAAAAGTGCTAGTTAAATAAGCGTACAAAGCAAAATAAATTCCAACTCAATATGAAAGGAAATCTATTAAAATAAGCATTCAAGACTCAATAGGAAAAATAATAGGAACAGAGAACAACAACAACAAAGAAGTAAAGAAACGAGCGGCCTATGGTGAGCATTCAAGCTGCACTGGGACAAAGATGATGGACTCTGTTAGAGCAATATACTTTCAATCATTTTAGTGTTTGTTGCTATCCTGTACTGCGAAAAGTGATTTTTTTGGCAAATTTAAAAAAAAAATTTGGGATGTCACTACATGTTGTAACATGTAACAGTGTGGTTGACTGACTTGGCTTGCGTTGCTAAGCACTCCAGCTCACACAATACACATGTTAAGTTGTTAACAGCATGGCTGTTAAGTGATGTGCAGCTGTCTTGCTTCAAGTTGCTTGTGGTAGTTACTTATGATCTGCATGATGCTTCCCTCTCACATGACTCGTGTCTGTCTGCTGCTAAAACAACTTACTATGAATTGACAAGCATAGCAATTCTCTTTGCACATCTTATATCTTTACAGACTGCAGAGCTATGTCCCTATGCATATAGTAATTGGTAAATGGTAATTGTGATGGACAAACTTAATCCACATATGGTTCATATAATGTAATAATTCATATAATAATGTAATATAATGTTGGAAATAATGTAATTAAATGGCAATATTTACTCAATAAGTGTATATATATAAATCTGAAATAGGGGCAACTGGAGCTGTGTGAATAACTCTTTTAAACAAAAAACAGGTATTGCAAAAACCCAATAAAGGCCCCCCCCCCCCAAAAAAAAACAATAAAACCCAATTTAACCCCAAAAAAAAAACACGTGGGTTGGGTTTTTCTAAGAAACCCAGGGTTTCTTCCATCCCTGAATTACTTGGCTCCTGATTGATGGGTTGGCTCACATGTTCAAATGAGGCCCTTTTTTAAAGGATAGACTTTTTGGGCTTGACTATGTGTTTTACTTGATTGTGAATTTTCATGGAAACACAATTTTTTTTTTTTGATCTAAAAGATTTTTTTTTAACTAGCAGTGATTTGTCACAATGCAAAAGTTAATTATGACCTCTTTTTGAGTAATTCACACTACACACCATCTAATCAAATTAAATGAATGATGATACAAGCAAGCAAATTTATTAGTCTAGACTCCCATTCAAAAAATTTTGGGAGAGGCTAAAAGTTAATCAAGTCTGCTCTAATTAGAAGCAGGCAAAAAGTATTAGTAGTAAAAACTATTGGAAAGCAGTGTTCATCCAATAGTTAATATTTTATAATGGTACATGGCCAATCTCAATATAAAATTAAATCTCTTTATTCATTAAAGAAGTAAAATCTCTTATGCTTAAATTCTCTCCTTTCCATAAGAGCTATAGTCTTGACTTGCAAGAGGTTAAATAGTCTTGGGCCACCAAAGGTCCAGGTGAAGTTGACTTGCAGGAGGTTAAATACTCTTGGGCTACCAAAGCCACTAGTGAAGTTGACCCAGAGGTGCTCTCGCAAACTGCACACGGATCGTCGTGCAGCTCTGCTTAGGTCTAGGAATTAGCCGGTAGTGCCACCAGCCACACGGCGCAATACAATACTACAGGAGTGGCAGCAAATGCTGCTCCTCGTAACCGTGACCAGTGTGTACCGGCAGCAGAAAGTTCAAAGTTCAAAGAGCTCGGCAACCCCCCGAGCACTCTTAGGTGCACCGACTCGTCTGGTACTGTAATGAGTATTGTGGGACAAATTATCTAATTAAGCGCAGCTGGAAGCAGTTAATCGGCACTGGAGTTGGGTGTACAGGAACAAACGTTGGGTTACACATAAGATTAAAGTTAGGCCAGGAGAGTAATAAGTTAGATTCTCAAATAAACAAATTTAGCAGTGGTTCAAATTGATATTAAAGTAAGAATGAAGAATGCAACACACCTGAACCTTATGGTTTGTCCAGTGTTCAAACTTTCAGGCAAGAAGAGTTCGCAAGGTTAAGGCTAAGATTACCAGACTTTCGAGTTGAAGAGGATAGTATAAGGTGTTGAAGGAACTCAAAATAGGGGAGTTACAATTAAACAAAAAATTTTTTGCTCATTTTATCAAAAAACTACTTTGGGTATATATTTATAGTACCCACCTTTATCTTTACGATGCAAAAAAGATTTCCTCCATAGGAAAAAAATGGAGCTGGAATTGCCCCTCAAAACCGAAAAAGCATCTTCGGCCAGAGCGAACAGCTGCATTTAATATTCTAGGCATTTCACAGTATGGACAAGCACAAAACCACTCACTAAGAAGGTTAAGAGACCGCTAAACCTTTCTAATGAATGGACAGTTGTCTAAAAACAGAGAAAAAATTTTTGGACCCACCAACCACAGCCAAGCAGAGCCGCAGCTGGTCTTTCAGCGCAACTGTGGGGGAGGGGGGGGGTAATTATGGGGGTTTGGGTTGCCAACACGAGTCAAATAACATTTCTACAAGATAGAGAGTTCAGAGGCATTTTTGAGCAATAATCTCATTTTCAGTTTGGGCCCCAAAATCGTTCACTTCCTTTGATAGCCTTCCTCCTCAACTTACTGTTTCTATGCTCAAGGATTTTGTGGGGGAAAACAACTTATGCAAAAATCATGCATTTCCTCAATTCCTATTCCAAATTGTGCTCTCATGCAATGCTCTTTGGAACACTATTTGTGTGGATAAAGGAGCTAGAATCAACTTGTAATCTTCTCTTGAATTAAAAAAAATTCATTTTTTGTGTTCTTTCCTTCTGTTACACCATTACTGCATTGTTTCCTCATTGATATTGATTTTACATTGGGTGGTTACATAGCACTAAAATACGGATGCAAGATGATTATAACAGCACGACTAAGGTTGGCATGTAGTGTGGGTTCTTTGCCTTGCTGTTCGTTGTTCAAAAGTTTGTTCGTTATAGAGGATAATTTTTGCAAAATTGTTGATTGTGAACCGATATGTGTATCTTACGCATTTGTTGACTGAGGTTGTACTGTACATGATTTTTATGATGTGTTATTGAAATACAAAACCAGACCCTCTGCAATACTGTTGATTTGTCACTAAAAAATTTTTTGACAGGATCATGTTTTGCTTTTATTACTGAATGGAAGTTATCTGGAAAAGATATTTAAAAAAGTTTATCTCTTCACTATGCCTTTACTACATCAGGTTCAGGATGTAAATACATTGACATATTAAGATAGAAAGAAACCAATATTTATTGAAATCACCAAGAGCTTTCAAATAGGATGAAACTTTGGTTGTCTACTAACCACAAATATTTGGCTTATGAAAGAGACTCATGTGCTTCAATGAACCAAAAACATCTTCATTTCTGAAATTGATATATCATTTTAGTTCCCTATATGAGACCTATATATGTGTACACTTTTTACTTTAGTTTTACGCCTTGAAACTTGATTTTTGATGTAAGTTTATCAGAGAGTGGAAAAAAGTTTATAGAGTAGAGCTAGTTTTGCTTGTCTATTCTATGTTATGAAGACTATCACTCCAAGGAATTTTTGTAGGGTTGCCTGAGCTATATATAAGCCTTTAAGACTTTAACATTTTATGACCACTTTGTTTTCTTCAGTTTTGTGCTTCCTTTGCTATCTCTTCTCTGTCTCTTCTTCCTCTTCATTCCTAACCTGCATTTTCTATGCACAAGGATCCTGTGTAGAAACACACTTGGTGTTTAGATTTCCCATTATTTTGGGGACTTCACTTACTGGGGTCTGGTTGTGAAGGCAATACCTCCTAGGGTAATGTCACCCAAAGCTAATTATGAATTTCCCTAATTGTCATTCCATTCTGCAATAATTTAGTTAATTGTATATTATAATTTCAAAATTATTACAAAATGGCTTAAATTGAATTATGTTAAGATGGGAAAAAGTTAGTAAACTAAAAATGTCCATACAACCAGATTATGGATTCAAGCTTGTGAAGCTCTCTGGAAATGCAATTAATCTTCAGTTAAGCTCTATCATTTAACAATTTAACTCTATCATTGCAATTGTTCAAAAGTTGATATGATTTGTTGCTCAAAACACTTAACTGTACTTAGCTACTGACTAACCATGTCAGAAACATTGTACAACAGGCATACTTGAAAATACTGAATATAAAATATTATACTTCAATATATCATTCAAAATTCTCCCTTCCCAGGAAACACCAAGAAAAGAAATGCTTCATTAGATAATCATTGCATTCACTTTCATGAATAATTAACGTATCAAGTTGAAAAATGAGTATTTTTCAATTTCACAAAACTAGCTAGTAGGAAAAAACTCACTCTAGTAATTTTGAGAAATTTAGCATATATGTATACATAGTGTGTGCACTGCACTACCCACTCTTAAAGTATCAGGCATGAAACTAGCTGAGGTGTGATACCATATGCAGGGTGGTGCATAAATCACTTTAGGATGTTAAAATGAATTATTTTCAATGAATTTATTTTGATTTTTTTCAGAATTATAAAGGTATGTCATTGGAAATTTAAATGTGAATAAATTTCAACTGATAAGAGAGTGAAGGAAATGAATTTTTTTAATGGACTCGATAATTGGAACCCAATGTAAAGATACGCTAGTAAATAATGTTTGTTCATGAGCAAAAAAGTATATGTAGATAAACTTCAAACTATTCAACAACTTCAAGGAAACCTACTGTAGGAAATTCATTCTACACAGCTTCATGCTAAGAACTGTCATGTAAAATGCCTTACTAATAGCTTGTGTTTGCAAAGCTGAAAATGAAGGCCATTTATGGGAAATTTTTCATAGATCAATTAAAATTAAATTCCATTCTTTAAACTGTTCAATAAAAAAGAATTTAAAAAATGCACTCATTCATGGAAAAGATATTTTATTTATGAATGGTAAAGTGTCTTATGCTCCACCCTGTATTACTTCCTGTTAATGAGTTCAAGAGACTATTTGATATACATGTATGTCAGTAATTTTACAGTGTAATCTACTGACATACATGTATATCAAATAGTTCCTTGAATTCAGTAACAGGAAATAATATAAGGTAGTCACTTTTACTTCTGGTTGCAATAAAAAATCATTTAACACTTGCATGTCAAGCAGCTGCAAAAAGTTGATCAATCATTTTGGTTGTTACCCATTAGTTATTGCCAATAGATTATAAATTTATTCAATTTGCAATTTTTACTTTTATAGTTTTTTTGTTGACTGTTATGTATGTTTTTAGTGTTCTTCACTATAGCTTCATGTCCTTACATTCCTGTTGCTTCCATTTTTTTAATCATATTAATATTTTGAAAGCTGATATGTGAAAACATAACCCCCCTCAGGGGGGATACAACTATTGTATCTATGGGAATTAGCGCTCCCAGGGGGACAATGTGAGGGCCCGAGCTAAAGGTTAGGTAGGCTTTCTTTTTGTTAAAATAAGATAGGTTTCTTATTCTCAAAATAAAAAGAAGAACCAATGTTATAGAGAACATTTATTGTAGCAAACATTTTGGAATACAAGTTATTCTATCATCAGTGCTGGAAGAAATATAAAGTAATTTTCAGTCATGCATAAGACGGATAGGGTCTGAATAGAAATACCAAGCAAAAAGGCAAAAAATTGAAATAAATCCTTTCCAAACGACTAGAATACCACACTTGAGCGTTTAGGCAATATACACAGTACATACAGGCGTACATAACCATACATACCCAACACACTCATACACCTACACATTTATAATATATATACACGCACACATACACACGCTCACTATATGCACACACACCAAGCACACCTCAGCATACCGCAAGTTAGGAAGTAGGCTAACTTGCGGTATGCTGAGTTGTGCTTGGTGTGTGTGCATATAATGAGCGTGTGTATATATATTATAAATATGTAGGTGTATAAATTTGTTGGGTAGGTATGGTAATGTGTGCCTGTATGTACTGTGTATATTGCCTAAACGCTCAAGTGTGGTTTTCTAGTCGTTAGGAAAGGATTTATTTTAATTTTTTTCGTTTTTGCTTGGTATTTCTATTCAGACCCTATCCGTCTTATGCATGACTGAAAATTACTTTTTATTTCTTCCAGCACTGATGATGGAAAAACTTGTATTCCGAAACATTTGTTACAATAAATGTTCTCTGTAAATTTGGTTCTTCTTTTTATTTTGAGAATAAGATTCCCTAAGAATCGTCCTATAAATACTACTATAACATAGGTTTTTGTTTTGTTATGGACCATCTTTTTTTCGGTTCACTGCTGTCCTGTTTTTTCAGCACCTACTACTTTCTTCTTCAACTTTGATCTTGTTTCATGAACTTCTTTCTCATCTTACTGTTTCTATGCCCTTTCTGCATAGATTCTGCATTCCCATAACTCCATACTAAATGGTGCCTTCTTCCTTCCTCTCTTTGGATCTCATTTGATGAGGATAGGGAGGCTTAAACTAACTAATAATCTAATAATCTGTTTATACATAAACCATTATATTATTTTAGATGTTCCTTTTGCTTATAGAGTAATGAATGCTTTATATTGTTTCCTTAACTCTTTTCTTCTAGCCACCAATTTGTGGAAATATTGTTTTCATTACAATTTTCAGCATATTTTTTTATCTCTTCTTTTTATTGCAGGGTCTTTGCAAGCACCACTTCATGGCCGCCCTAAAAGCTGTGAAAATCAATCTACTGAGACCACACAAGAGCTGCTAGACCATGACTTGTTGGATGAGACTGATGCTGGACACCCATTTACTCGAGCTGCACTTGCTGGCAATGCTTCCACTGTCCAAGATTTGTGTCAGAAACCCACATTTGATGCCAGCAGCAAGAGGGCTCAACATGCTCTTCTGGCAGCTTGTCGTTCAGGTGAGCTGTACGGAGAGAGTCTCTGGTTTGCATCATTATGATTTATGACAACTCGTTATTGTGAACAAGTGCCCATAAACTCTATTAATACATGTTTCGTTTTACGGCAATTTGTTCGTAGGTACAAACTACGCGGAGTGCTTGTTTTTTCTTGCATGAATGAATACGTGGTGCCTTCATTTAGCATTGATTGCGTATTTATGGAAATTGAGTGTGTGACTACTGGTTGGTCAGAAGCATTATGAAAATCCCCTCAGTGACCATCGGTGGGTCATATTGCAGCAATAGAAGAGTTTAAAAAAGCTCCACTTACACAGAAAGTGAAAGCAGGCAGCTGTAACCTAGTCTCATAGTGATGGACAAATGACCTGAAAGTTTACTATGTTAAGACATCAAAAAGTTTGTGTTTACTTTGCTTAAACTGGTAAAAATTTTTGCTTATGTTTGTGCAGGGTTGGATTTACTAGTTAGTATTTGAAAGCAGTAAATACTCAACAAATATATGCTTCATTAGAAGTAACAAGTGCTCTAAGTCAGTGCTGTGGATGGGTCGATTTTGACCTGAAATTGAATATGACTGATATATTGAGAAATGGACTGTGCAATAGTCAAGTTTTCATGTAGAAGCCCTTGTACTCAATTTTGTCTCTATTTATGCAGATTGTGTCTGCCACACACATTTAACCCATTCCAAGCGGTGAAACTATGTATAGTTCGTCCCAAAAATGGTCCCATACAGCGGCGCATCTATACATAGTTGCTGCTTCATTCCACCAGCTACACATAAGCGGAAGCTACAATATAAAGACTGAGTGCGAAAAAGTGTTCTGTGACATCCTTTTCAGTTCTTGAGACAATTTTAAGTAAGTTGAACAATGAGCTCAGTGTCTTTCTAGACGTCAATGTGGGTGGTGTGTGATTGCAGGGCTGGCGAGGTAGCAGATTTGCTTCTCTACCAGCTTTGCTCTCATTTTTCCAGTTGTGTTGATATTTATTTACTTGATGATATTTGTTGTCCTCCAATAATAGTAGAAGTAATAACTTAATTTCAGATATCTTAAATGCTTTTGTAAGCAAAATACTTCTTATGCATTCTGTTCAAGTTTTTGACTTAGTAACTGAAAAATCAGTCATCATATTAAGATAAACCATTACATCTGTAATTGTAAAAACATATATTTGCGGTCTATCAACGTACTTATTATTTTTATGTCCGTACTCAAATGTAAAAAAGTCAGTATGTATCAAAAATAAAAATTCAAAATAAGTCTATACTTGAGAAATAATTCAATTTGAAATTTATTCCACTGTCATTTTATGTATGGTTCCAATTATACCGTAATAGAGTATATATGCCATTTTCATTTTTATATCTCAAAAAATTAAGTCCAACTGGATCCTATTAAGCAGTAGAAACTATACATAGTCACAAGCACATTCCTTCCATTTAGCAGGGCGACTATTTATAGCGTGGAGAAGTGACTCGTGAACAGCGGCAGCTAAGATATGTAAATCATTTCAAAATTTGTGCGCTGTGGAAGATACCCTGTTGCTTGGAATGGGTTAAAACTTTGATGCTTGCCTTAGTTTTTCAGTTTGGCTCAAATAACAGACATTTATTGCCCTACAAATTAAACCTCGCATAAAAATAACTGAACATGAAGAGACGTCAATGCTACGTGTTACTCCATATGGCTAAAGAAAAGATGCACCTTTTGTGTCAAGTTTGAGTAAATGCATGAGTGTTTTGGACTTGCTATGATTGATTGTAAAGCGCCATCTATCCGAGAGACGTAGATGCACCTAGTTGACAGCTTTTTTCAGTGTTGCTCTGACAGTGAGCAAGCGTGGGTGGGTATGTGTCATTGCGCTGTTGTGATGTTCCTCGTTCCTTTCTTTGCCATTATCTCCCATTCGTAATGAGTTTTATTAAGCACTTTTATTTTTTTACAGATTATTTCAGAAAAGTCACAGATAATTAGTTATTGCTAAAAAAAATCTGCAAATGGTGTGGATGGAGTCGTTGGCAGATATGGAGTAGCTGGGGTGAATGAGAGTGGTGAATGCTTGGTGGAATTGTGTAGAGAGTGAGTTAGTAGTTAGGAATGGTATGTTTGAGAAAAAAGTATAAACAAGTACACTCATACCATGGTCGTTCGGACAAAAATGGAGCAACCCCTGTCCGATAGTCCTGATTGTCTGAAGCATCCAACATACGTATACGGTGTGAATAGTAAGACCTAGATTGACACAGTATGGACAGGTGGGGATGTGACACTGTAGGAAGTAAGTAAAATTTTAAAGTAATTACCTGCCAAATGAAGTGACTAAAAGGTAAGGGGAGGAAGCCTGACGAGCCTAGGATGCAACTCGCAAATACCTTATAGAGACCATCTTGGCAAGAAAAGTTTATCATTTTTGGGCAGATTTTTCTGAAAATTACACCATAGGTGTAAAATGATGCAACAATCTTTTAGATTTGTGTATTTTTTTGTAATTTCATTAGAAAATTGATTTTTCAAACTGAAAAATGGGTATTACAGAAATTGCAACTACTCTCACAATTTCAATGTTGCAGAATCGATAATACGTTTTCCAGGTAGCCAAATAATATACTATCTGAAATTTCTCGGAAAAGGTTTTTTTAATATTTTGATTAATTTAAGTCTCTTTCTTATTTCATGTTATTTCTCATATAAATTAAACTATACTATTTTACAAAAACATATGCAACAGTTTGCAGTTCTTTTTAAGCCCTCTTTATTGATATATTTGCCATTCCTCTACCTCAAAGCTGTCGAGGAGATACATTTCAAACGTCAGCAACTTTAGGTTTTCAAGAGAGCCTGACTAACACGGTTCACTGAGCGGTCTGCTGCTGAACCTAACTCAGAGTTTGTTTATTATGTGTGATATAATTTTTTGTTTGTACCAAAGCATTTTGAATGTGAGCTGTATGGTTAACTTTTGCCTATTGAATGCTCAAACCTGCTTTGTTGTTTGGAGGGGTCAGACGATAGCAGAGCTTGATGATCGAAGGGGACTGTCTTGGTAAAAACTTCAATCAATCATTTTAGAACTGATTTTTTATAATTTTCATCATAAGTGTAAGATGATGCTATGATGTTTTTTGTACTCATGTTTTTTTTATAATTCCATGAGAAAATAAATTCTTTTTGAGAATGCAAGAAGTAAATTTTGGAAATTGCATTTTCTGCAATTTTGAAGAGACAAAGCTGGTAACACGTTTTTAGGTAGCTAAATGTATTATTTAAAGGAACACTAAAGTCAAATTTTGATATTTTGATTCACTGAATTTTGAGAGTTTTTTTCCTAAACAGCACTTTTTTAATTTTTACATTTTATTTTTGTTATGATTTTCAAACAAAATTTTTCAAAAGGCTCTTACTCTAATTTTTTTAATTTTTTTAGCCCTATCGTTTAATATAACTGCCATTCCTATGCCCCTAAAATTATGGGAGAATTAGCATTTCAAACGTCACCAAGTTCAAGTTCTCAGGAGAGCATAACAAACTCGCCACCTGGCTGTGTAATTGTAAGAGGATGGGGCACTAGCATTTACCCATCATTACACGTAGCTGTTTGTGAACCACATAGGGAGGGAGTAATGAAACTGGTTCTGACAAATGATGGTTTATTGTTGAACAGGTGATTGGACATGCAATGACAAGTGACAGGGCTTAGAAACAGTGAAGAAAAGTCAGAAGCCAGTATAAAAAGCCCTGGAACAGAGATAAACGTAAATAAAAATGTAGGGGAAAAAATAAACCATACCAGTCTTTTTGGATTCCTCAAAATTAAACTTCAAGATAAAGTAAGAAGCAATACAAAATCATGCTAAGAACGAATTCATGCTGAATAAAGTAAATGTACTGACTAAAAATGAAATAAAGTAACTGATAAAAATGGACTATGAAATAAATGAAATTAAACTCAAAAATCAAATCATTCAACAACAAACTCAAAAGAGTAACTCAGGAAAAATATTATTACAAAAATTTTCCTGAAATTTAGCAAAACAGAAAAACTTAATCTTTCAACAACAAAAAGTGAAAGAACCAAAATGCTAAAAGAAAACATGCTCAACGTAAAGTAAATCTTAGCCTAAAGCAACAAAACACTATATACAAGCAAAGCCAACTGTACAATGAAGCAACACACCAGATCAACACTTTATAAGGTGAAGGAAGTGCTCTGCCAAGAAATGATGTTACACCAGTTTTACTGTAAATCGGAGTGACAAAGTGAAAGATCAACAGTGCATTAAGGAAACTATTTGAACACAAAAACACAGCAAAATCAATGACAAAACCAATGAGCACTTAAAAACACACATTTAAACTCTTCTCTCTATACTCAACATTCAAGATCATTCTAAAAGAGTGGAGAAAACAGAACAAATTCAGACGGATACATGCTGGACATTACAGATAAACAAGAAAAATATTTGGAGCCAGGCCTACATAATGACACAAGTCAGTGGCCTTTCCCAAGCTGTACCCCTCAGGGGGATACAACTATTGTATCTATGAGAATTAGCGCTCCCAGGGGAACCATGTGTGGGCCCGAGCTAAAGGTTAGGTAGGCTTCCTTTTTGTTGTAATAAAATAGGTTTTTGTTTTGTTACGGACCATCTTTTTTCGGTTCACTGCTGTCCTGTTTTTCAGCACCTACTACTTTCTTCTTCAACTTTTTTCTTGTTTCATGAACTTCTTTCCTAGCTTACTGTCTCTGTGCACCTTGTGCATAGATTTCACGTTCCTTCAACTCCATACTAAATTGTGCCTTCCTTTTTCCTCTCTTGGAACATCTTTGTCGTGGTTAAGGGAGGCTAAAACTTTCTTACATAATAATAATAATTCCCAAGCTGTAGCAGACAAATGCACTTACAAAGCTGTAAAGCATATTTTTATAATAAATAAATCTCTGACATGAGCTAAAAAAAACAGAAAATTTATAATTTTTTGAATTTGAAGTAAGCCAGTTCCCCCTAATTGGCTAGCCTTTCATAAGCTATAACAGACAAACGAAGATACTTATGAGGAATAGAAGCATATCGATAGGCCCCTCAGGGGGATACAACTATTGTATCTATGGGTATTAGCACTCCCAGGGGGATTATGTAAGGGCCCAAGCTAAAGATTAAGTAGGTTTTCATTTTGTTAAAATAGAATAGGTTTTGTTTTGTTACAGATAATCGTTTTTTGGTTCACTGCTTTCCTGTTTTTCAGCACCTACTATTTTCTTTTTCAACTTTCGATTGTTTCACGATCTTTCTTAGCTTACGGTTTCTCTACACCTTGTGCATAGATTCCACATTCCCTCAACTCCATACTAAATAGTGCCTTCATCCTTCCTCTCTTGGAACATCTTTGTCATGGTAAAGGGAGGGTAAAACTTTATTATGTAATAATAATAGTAATAATAATAATTATAAGCATATTAATAAATTTGAAATAAAATACTCCATAGCATGAGCTAAAAACAGACTCAATAATATTTTGGATTTAGACCTATATTGTCTCCTTCACACATTAACTGCGATGGGTTAAACTGAAGTTCAATATTCTATTCAAATTTACAGTCAATTGTGGTAATCAACTTTGGAAACAGCAAACATTAACTGGATCGGGCGTCTATTTAGCTTTCATTAAGTATTAATAAAAAATGAGTTAGTGACTGCAGGTCGGACGTCAGCACTATGAAAATCACCTAAGTGACCACCGGTGGGTCCCTTCGCAGGAAACGTGTTAACCAACATGATAATTTGAATAAATAAAAATTAGGAATTTACAAATGGAAATGCATAACTAAGAAAAACATACATTATCTCAACTTGAATGTCAATAAAAAATTAATTCCATGATTCAAAAATAAACAAGTCAAAATATTGAATAAAACTAATACAAATTCAAATAAAAAGTAATAACTCAATATTAAGAAAATAAATAATATGCCAACAAACAAGTAACACAATATAGCAGAATTACTTACATGACCTTAAGAGAGATAACTTTTAAACCCACCAAACAGTGCTACTGATGCTTCACTTAGAATTATATTGGCTTAATATTATTTTCTTATAGTAAACTTAAATTAAATAGCAAAGCTGAAACAAATGAGAATATACCAGTTAGGTCATCATGAAAATAGAAATAAGATTATTTGTTTGAAGGAGCCATGAAGGCTGTGCTACAATAAGTAGCAGTACAATGCCCCAGTTATATTGTCTGCCCTCGTCAGCATGCTTTGGGAATTTAGCATTCCTCGACTGGAATTCAATTGAAATATCCACCTCTGCAGAACCAATGTTAATTGCACAAGTAAGTTGTGAGATTAGTTTTTGTGTGCAATAGACTTTTTTTTATTCGTTTTCTTCTTTTATGTCCCTTTTATGAAGAACTCTGAACTGGCCTCATACATAAATATCTTGGGTTTGCAATCCATGGTCATCACTCTTTCATTTGGTCGTCTCTCTAAAAGGCTCCCTGCTCCTGCTGAAATGCCTTTGCAATTGCTGTGGGGGTGCACCAGTACTGAGTTTAATCTAGTGACCCAAAATATTTTTTAAATATTGAAGATTTAAAATATCTAAATCAAACAAAGGGATTTTGAAACTTTGTATTCCATTATTATGAGAATTTAATTTTGAGCTGGAGTAAAATTTATTAGGAAAGACAAAGCTTTCAGAATCTCAAATAAAGTGTTGGTGCTTATGATAATATATTGTACTGAAGTGTATGAAAGGCATGTGTGAATTTTACTCCTGCTAAACTTTGAATTCTTATAAGGAACTCATGCATTAAAAATACCATTCAAAAAGTAAGAACTTGAAACATGCCTCTTATACTCTCCTCTGGGTGGTACAACTAATTTATCTTTGGAAATTAGCACTCCCAGGAGGAAAATGTGAGGTCCTGAGCTGAGAGTTGGGTAGGTCTTCTTTTGGTTAAAAACGAATGTTTTTTTTTGTGTTAAGGACTATTTTTTTGGTTCACTGATTGTTTTTCAGCACCTACTACTTCTTTAATTTTTATTGTATAATGAACTTCTTTTTCAGCATACTGTTTCTAGCCCCCTTGCACCTAGTGCATTGTTTCTGCATTGCCTTATTTATATAAGGGAATAAACACTAATTGGTGATTACCTCTCTTTGGAATGCCCTTGTTGCGGTTAGTGAGGCTTAAACTAATATTCAATTTAATCTGCCCTATTTAATCCCCTCTTTGTTCTAGCATCAAAACTGTATGAGGAGATACGTCTTGAAATGTCAACACCAGTGAAATATCAATACCTGAAAACCAATATGTCACATTTTTTCAAAAACCAAGGCCTAAATCAAAAAAATGAATGGAATAAATTGTGTTCTTTTCAAAAGTTACATATGATAGTCAAATTTCATAAGACTCAGACTGAAAATAAAAAATTTCATATATCTGAAAAAAAATTTGGGGGTTTGGAAATCACAATTCACAGTGTGAATATGAAGTTATGTATGGAAATTATCGAAATAAAAATTAAAACTGCATTCAATTACATACATTGTCCATTATATTACACTTCAACAAAAAATTTTGTTATGGCTTATACCCTAAAAAAAATAACTTTCAACATTCAAACTGTATCTCCTCATTGAGTTTTGATGCTAGAACAAAACCAAAGACAGTTTTTGAATCCTTGGAACATTTCTAGCAATAAAATGAAGGCTTTTTTCCAAATTTGAGAAAAAAGTAATATAGCTCTAAACCCCAAAATAATTTCTTCGTGATGTAATCATAAAAATCGCTTATCACAAAAAAAATTCTAAATGGTAAAATTTTCCTTCATTTTCTTGTTAGAAATGCTTCAAGGATTCTATAACTGTCTCTGGTTTTGTTCTAGCATCAAAACTGAATGAGGAGATACCTCTTAATATATACATAAAAATTTACCAAACAACTAATTTTTTAAAAAAAAAACTAAGGCCTAAATCGAAAAAGTGACACGAGTTAAAGTGTTTACTTTAAAAAAATACACATACTGGCCGATTTTCAAACGAATTGGACGAAAAAAGTGGAAAAACTGGGATGGCCTCCTTGAATAAGTTTGAATCTAGCTGATAATTGAATTATTGTAAGAAATATGACTGTTCCCTATTTTTGAGGATATGTGTTGGAGAAGTTATGACTTTGAATGCTTAGTTTTAAGCCTTTCATGTTACTAGATCAAATTCAATAGCTTTCATTTTAGAGCATTTTAGAGAGACAAAATTGAAAGTATGGAGACCATAGATTAAGAATCATAGATTAAGAATCATAGATTAAGAATCATGGATATTTGTGCAGGAGATTAGTTCCAAGGCTTCTTCCATGACAGAGATGGGGAAGGAGAAAATGGATAAATGTTTACCCACATGCAAAAACTAAACCTACATCAGACTGGTACAACCAAGATTGGTGATGCTGATAGGCAGCTTGAAAGAATTCTTGTCCAGAAACACAAAATTTCCAAGGCACGCTGATGAGGACAGACAGTATCAGTGTGCTTTCTTGGTGGAGCTCGGAAATTTTGTTTGCGTAGATTCACCATTTGTTAGGGAATTCTTTCATGCATTGCCATACATGGGTTTTTCTTGAAAATAATGTAGGACACTTTTTTGTGTATTACATTTTGTCACAATTGTTTTCTTTCTACCCTTTCCCACATTACTGTATCTGCAAGTACCAAATTTATCAATGTTTTCAGCATGGGGAGCAGAATAACATTTTGAAGTAATTTGATTACTAAGGTTAGATACTGGTATAATTAGTCAAATTGAGGATAATCTGTAGAATTTATGTAACTGTTTACTTACATTCAAGGCAATTGCCTAACTGACATGTTTCATCAATTCCCACCAACTTTATAGCACACAATTTAGGATTTGTAATTTACATTTCAAAATAACTAAACCCAATTAACCCATCGCCACGTCCTGGACTCTTGGAAGGTCGGCAAAGCTGGTACATGTGGCACATCAGCAAACCTAGGGTTGCCAAATATGTTCTTGAGCCTCTCGTTGAGCGCTATTCATTGATGCAAGGTAAAATAAGGTCGGGGGGACAGGAGAGGAGAGGTACCAGGCTCAAATCTGTATGAATTCTTCCTCTCAGTCTGGAGTATGGCTACCGGCACTGCACAACCTCTTAGAATGCCAGCAGTGTAGCTGAGGCATACCAGCACACACTCTGCCTCTTAGATGGTCGGCATCATTTTTATTTTTTTATGTATTTTGTTCCAAAAATTGGAGTCCAAATCCACAGATTTACTCCTAGGCAATAAATAATGCCACCATTGTATTCGGGAGGAAAAGCTCTATGCATATCAAACTCTTTACAAGCAATGAAACTGCTTGATAACAGCCTATACACAAAATGAACTAAAATATTAAAACTGTGTTTTACATATAATGCACATAACTCTGGAACTATTAGACCTGAAAAAAAATTCCCATACCACAAGATTCAGTAACTCAAATTCTATGAAAATGCATCATAAAAAAACATGAAAGTGCAATAGATCAAAAATGGCCAGTGATTTTCTGATTTCTATTTTTTGTTTTTACCGAAATTAAAACTCAAATTCCGTAGATTTTTGTTGAGGTAGCAGCATTTTTTTTCCACTGACAGAAAGAGCAACTCTTTCCCTTTACAATGAACCCCCAATGAAACTTCTAACTTGAACAATGAATGTACAGTGAGTGGCACAATTGACCTATTTTCTTCAAACCTCCCGGTAGGTCGGCCATGTGGAGACGGGTTAAGAGGAACATCTACCCAGAATAAAAAATGGCTGTCATGTTTGTTGTTTAAGAACTAGATCTATGAAATTTGGCATACGTATGTATTTTTGATAGGGTTGCAAGTGCATGTCCCAAACATTTTTCAACTTTTGAACTAATTACTGTGATAATGGGGAAAAATTGGTGAAAAAATAGGGTATTTTCAAAAGCTATCTCCTCCAAAAGTTTTCAGCGTAGAGCAATGATTTAGGTTTCATTGAAAGCGCAAAGAGTTACTGCAAGGCTGGACGGAGAATAGATTCAAAGTTTGTAAAATTTTAGCTTTTATATTACAAAATTTTTTTAAAGGGTATGATTTTTTCTGCAGATTTTTTAATGTAACTAAAAAGTACTAAGCAGTTCATATTGATTCTCCTCCGTCCAGCTATGCAGCCACTCGTTGCACATTTATCGAGATCTAAACCATAGTTCTACGATAGTAACTTTAAAGGAGATAGCTTTTGAAAATACCCTATTTTCTTATTATGTCAGAGAGAACATTTTTCTAAAGATTTTCATTTTTTTCATTTGCAAGCTATATTGCTTGGAAAAATTGATATGGTTGATGTTCTGAAAGCTATCTGAACATACGAATATCTTTTCTTGTAAGTTTTTTGTTTTTCCTTGAAGGAAATTGTACCACAGGTATCAAGAAAGGTTTGGAACTGGTATCATAGGTACGTTTTACCGCTGCAGGAGCGCGCGCTGCGGCGTCCTCCTTTTTTAAATTTTTTTTTAAGTGATATGAAATTTGATCTCAATTTTTTAGACCAGTTCTTTGTGAATCGAACAAAAAACTAATCGTCTGTATGTTTTGGCCGAGAAATAAGTTATTTTAAAAATTTCCCTTTGAGGGGGGAAGAGGGGTATTGGTAAATTTCAAAATTTTTAGGGCTCTGAACATCCATTCGAATGTAGTAAACATGTTGTGAATACCTCCAAGCTTATATCGCTCCTGAAGTATTTTTTTTATTAATTTTTGAAATTTTATGAGAAAAAACCGTTGGATTCTCTTGAAAAGTCTTCAGTCTTTACACTCACAGTGATGAATTGCTTGTTTATCTAAACTGTGTGTTGTATCCCTCTTTTATATCAAACAATGCATTTTATTTCAATGACCTCCAGTGTCCATCAAGTCCCCTCAGATGGATTGGTAATTCAGTGAAACCTTCCACAATCCACCAATCTTCCCATAATTTTTCAAAGTTTCAAAGACCATCCATTCTTCGACATGACTAGAAATGTTGAAAGACCTATACCAACATTTACCCAATTTTAATTTTGTTGTGTTTAATGACCCATTGAAGGGGTAAGCAACATAAAACACCTCTCCTACATCTAAGCTAGTACATGATCCCAGGCAAGAGGGCGGTTCACCAAGTTTAACTTGAGGTCGATACACATGTGATAACAGTAATGACATTCATTCCTCAAATTCAACCACTGTAGTGTTCTGTTTCTCACCAATGGCTTTTTCTTTACCTATGCTTATGAGCTACAACTCTTTGTATCTCAAATTTAATTTCTCAATCAAAGGATATTCAGTAACCTTAACCTTACCTTTTTTAACTTCAGTTTGAAATTAAGTTTTTTATAGCTGCCCCAATCACTCGAGGTCCATGTTTGTCACCCCATGTACAGTTTTATCAAGCTCCATTTGTACCAATTTTCAAATATTTCAAGTGCTTCGGATCATTTACACTTTATTGTGGGTAAGGAATATTTTCACTTAATGTAATATTTAATTTGTTCCAAAAAACTGTTCCATATAAGGAATTCCCTTTGAAAAGATCTTTTTACCTGTAAAGATGCAAAAAAAGGGCTATGTCATGAAATGAAGTAAGTCGAAATAATAATATCAACCCTGTCAGAGATACTGCACTGCATCTCAATAATCTAGTAGTACTTCATAAATTTTAGTTATGTATGCATCTAACCAATCAAGCTATCTCAAATTTGATTTCAGAATCCAGTAGGGCTTAATTTATTTTTTACCTCTTTTGTAGTGTGTGATTTATTTAGGTAGAAATAAAAAGTACTCTTTTGAAAACCTTGGGAAAGGGGCTTTTGGTTTGAGGTGGGTCTTTATAATTTCATTCATAGTACATCATCCCCTCAGGGGGATACAACTATTGTATCTATGGGAATTAGCGCTCCCAGGGGAAAAATGTGAGGGCCCGAGCTGAGAGTTAGGTAGGCCTTCATTTTGTTGAAATAAAATGTTTTTTTGTTACGTTAAAGGACCACCTTTTTTCGGTTCACTACTGTCCTGTTTTTCAGCACCTCTGACTTTCTTCTTCAACTTCAATCTTATTTCATGAACTTCTTTCCCATCTTACTGTTTTTATGCCCTTTCTGCCTAGATTCCTCATTTTCTTATCTCCATACTAAATGGTGCCTTCCTCCTTCCTCTCTTTGATACGCTCTATTTTTGCAGCGGTTAGGGAGGCTTAAACTAACTTATAATCTATAATCATAGTACATCATTCATAGTAACATCATTTTTGCAGAATTTATGTTGAGCTATCTTTCTTCAATCTTCATCAAGTTTTTCTATCTTAAGTGTATCATGCCTTCTTTTGTTGTAAAAATTGGCCTTGTTTTTTGTTGTATAATATCCTAAAATAATCACTCCCTCTGCTGGTCTGAATTGCTGCTTCTTATGGAAGTGTGTTGTACCTACTTAACTATCCTAATGAGCAGAATAAATCCATCATATTGATATGCCTATCCTGTTGCATGAGTTGTGTAATATTAATGATAATTATTCAACCATCCTGTTGATGGTAACTTCAGTATTGCTTAGTAGCTTTCACTAGCAATAAGGAAAATAATAATTACCAGAGTTTTTTAGTTTTTCTAGTTGACCTGCTTCAATCCTTAACTTACAGGGCATGTGGAAGTAGCTCGAGTGCTGCTAGAGGCTGGTGTTGATGTACACTGCAAGGACGCAAAGGCAGGCTGGCAGGCCATACATTATGCTGCCTACAAGGATCGAGTCAAGGTAGGTTTTGAAAGAAATCAGAGTTTGTTCTATGTCATCCCACGCCCCTGTCGCTCCGATGGTCATTTTTCATGTTTTTGTTGGAAAAGGACCTTTAGGTGGTGGACTATTCGGTCCTAAAATTTTAGGGCGCTACAGACAATAGATCCCCCCCGGGTGGGGAGGGGGGTAAGGGGACCAAAATCTTTAATTCTCGACCCCATTTCGACCCCATATGAAAAGACAACAAAACGGGAAATGAAAAATTTTGCTTCATTTTCTTGTTAGAAATGTTTCAAGGATTCTAAAACTGTCTTGGTCTTTGTTCTAGCATCAAAACTGGATGAGGAGATACGTCTTGAAATATCAATACCAGTGAAAAATCAATACCTAAAAACCAATATGTCAAATTTTTTCAAAAACCAAGGCCTAAATCAAAAAAATGAATAGAAGAAATTTTGTTTCTTTTCAAAAGTTACATATCATAGTCAAATTTCATAAGAATCAGACTGACAAAAAAAATTCATATTTTTGAAAAAAGAATATTTTTTTGGGGGGGGAGTTTGGAAATCACAATTCGTAGTGTGAATATGAAGTTATGTATGGAAATTATCGAAATAAAAATCAAAACTGCACTCGATTACATCCATTGTCCATTATATTACACTTCAACAAAAAATTTTGTTATGGCTTATACCCAAAAAAAACTTTCAACACTTAAACCCTATCTTCTCATTGAGTTTTGATGCTAAAACAAAACCAAAGACAGTTTTAGAATCCTTGAAGCATTTCTAACTAAATGAAGGATTTTTTTCAAATTTGAGAGAAAAAAAAGTTATATATCTCTAAACCCCAAAATAATTACTTCGTGATGTAGTCATAAAAATCGCTCATCACAAAATTTTTTTTCAAAATGTTAGAATATCGCTTAATTTTCTTGTTAGAAATGCTTCAAGGATTCTAAAACTGTCTTTGGTTTTGTTCTAGCATCAAAACTGAATGAGGAGATACGTCTTGAAATATACATAAAAATTTACCAAAAAACTAATTTTTCGTAAAAAAATTAAGGCCTAAATTGAAAAAGTGACAGGATTAAAAAGTGTTTACTTTCAAAAAATACATGTACTGGCAAATTTTTAAACGAATTGGACGAAAAAAGTTGTCCAACAGGGATGATCTCCTTAATGCCTTGTAAAGCACCAGCATGGGCTTGGGATCTCTCGTCCTGAAGGCCCTCCAAACCCAGCCCATCTGTCTCTGGCATCTGGTAACCAGGTGATCGATTTGCTCCTGGAAACCTTCGTTGTCTCAGACTATCAACCCAGGGTCTCTCAGAGAACACCTTTCAATTCTCAGTCTGCCTGATGTGGTATACAGACAGTCTTCGGTCGGATGCTTCCCATACCGGATGAGTTCAAACTTGGACTCATTGAATTCCATAATATCTTGTGCTCAAACATAGATCTTCTCTCTATCCTCCTGCAATCCAACGCAGTCGTCCACTCAAGTCACCTCCATTGTTAGTCTCATATCGTCTGCAAACGACGATACATGCGAGTGCTGTAGATTATGGTCTATATCAGGTATGATGGACAAAAAAAAATTAGGGGCCTAGTACCGACCCCCATGGGACTCCGCTAACCACACTCGACTCAGCTGAGAGTAATCCTTTGACAGCAATCACTTGCTTGCGGTCTGATAGGAGCAGACCTATGCAAAAAATTTACCTCCGATTCATCGAGTCCTCAACTTGGTCACGGGCAGGAGGAGGGTCTACCCAATGAGATCCCCTCCAAGATTGGTCAATGTCAGAATCAAGGGATAGTATGTATCCTTGACTAAAATCTCATTAGTTTATCATCATTAGTGAGGAACACGTCAAGAACATTATCCAGTCGTGTTAGTGTCACTATGTATTGTTCCAGGGCAAACCACTCCAAAAACGACACAAAGCGGGCTGTTTGCAATCTTGATTCGTTTGTGCCTCCATAGACTTTGCTCGCTGCCCTAGACATTGTGGGAAAGTTCAAGTCACCCACTAATATTATCGTTAGTAGAGGGACACCCAATTCATCCTGCTCGTTTCAATGTCGCCCTGGGCTGGTACAAAGTTGTCTATTCCAGAGGCTTAAGGAAGGTATATCACCACAAAGGCCAGCCTCAACTGGTATAGCCAGACCACCAAATGCTCAACCACTGTGTCGCAGCCACTGGACAACAACACTGCCTGCGATGTAAGGTCTGCCTTGATAAAATTTGCTACTCCGCACTTTTTTCTTCCTTGTAGGCTGTCTGCCCAATAAAGACTGTACCCTTCCATCTGAACCTCCCATCCAGGATATCATTATTCAAATGTCTCAACCACAGCGATATAAACCGAATCATTCTGAAGTGGTCTCTCTCGTAGCATGCTCACTTTATTTCTCATGGGGTTAAGACCTTCAATATTGCAACTTAAGGCTATGGTTAAAGTGGATCCGAATTCGGACAAAAAATTGTTCTTCCGAACAATCAAAATAATGGAATACATAGGAAGTGGTTACACTGGCAGCATCTTTTCGGACGAGTTTGGACGAACAATTTGGCGTTTCAAAAAATTTTGATTTTATGTCCGAACAGTCACAAACTACCCCTCATCCACTAACTTCCCTAGTTACGCACACCAATGTGTACTACATATTCGTTACACTTTTATTAATAATGATTGGTTAACTTTTCTCCAAGTCATATTTGCTTAAATATTTGTCTTTGCTTTTATTATTCCTTTAATTTTGTTTTATGCTGCTATGACTAATAAAAAAGGATTTTCTCATTGAACAGGGAATTTAAGCAGTACTTTTGTTATTAGCATTATATATGAAATTAATTTTTTATTTTTGTTTCACTTTTTTAATTTATCCTGTCATTTAATTCTAAAATCTTACATTAGTATTAGAGCAAGTCCTTCACACAGAGAAATGCAGGTATGGAAATTCAATTCCTTTGTTATGCTCTGCGACTGCATTAAGAATGTAAAAAATATGTGGTGTAATTCTATGATACTCATAAAACTTATTCTGTTTTCTCAAAAGTTCTGGAAAAAGTTTATGGTGCTCACCACCATCCGTGATTCTTGTAGTGAAGAATGGATTCACATTTTCAGTTCTTCCAAACAGTAAGATTTTTAACAGAGGACTTTCCAAGAGGTGCAGATCATCCATCCTGTCACTCACTTGACTTCTCACCAAGTGACGAGATTCGTCCGAATAGACGGAGGCCCTGAAACCACACAGTTCGGACAGAAATTTCGCACGAATTCGGACGAACAACTTTTCGTTCGAATTCGGATCCACTGTAACTATAGCCTAAAGTGGTACAGTAGCTACCCTTTCTCCCCAGCCCGCTCGACAGGTGCACACAGGGGCCCTCGGACCCGCGGGTCTTCTCTCCGCCTTTCAGCAACCTTTTCAACTGTTCCTGTATTCTCAGCACCTGCCAGCATAGGTCTAAAAAAGGAGCTAGATTTGCAAGAGGTAGTCCTCCGCTCCCATCACCGCTTGGGTTAGATTCCTTGCCTTTGCCAAAGGGTGAGTTTGTTGGGATGGAACTTCCTTTGCTTGACCTCTGAATACCACTGCAGACGGCGTCATCGAGATCGAAGCTTGTGCTTGTAAAAGGCGAGATGCGTCCCTCAATGGCCTCTGCACCTTCCATTGTAACATTTTTTGTTTTAATTCCGGTTGGGTGGAGAAACCGGCATCTTTTAAGGTTGGAGTTTAGACCCGTCATTGCCTTCCAACATAAAGCAGTATGGTTGAAATCACAGTTTCTGCCCTTATGACAGCCATCCTTCAGCTTCCCACCAAATTTTACAAATAGACGGCACAGCTTAGGGTGTGAGTACTGGCAACATTCTCCCTTTACCCCATGTTTGCAATTTTTATTCAAGTAGTACCTACATGGCTCTAGTTCCTCGGTTTGCTCGATCCTCTCTTCCTTTTTCTCACTACCTTCCCCTGCCAAGGAATCCGACAAAAATAACGCCTCACCATTGGCCAAATTAGCTGGCTCTAACGAGACCCCGGCCGAACTGCAAGATCTTATCACAGGCTGTCTCGAAACGATCTCCATGCTCCCAAGTGACACAGGGTTCACACTTGTATGAAATACGGGAGAGCTCCAGTCTCACTAACTGATAAAGAGAGAGTCCTGACCATCCCTTAAGCATTAATGCAAATTTTACACATTCCACCGCTTACAGAATGCACATTGCACTCATTGCCAGTCCTTCAGCGAAAAATACGCCTCACCGTAAACACCCCATATGTGTCAGTAAAACGTAGTGAAGGTAGTAGTGAAAAGTAGTGTCTGTACTATTTTCTTCAAAAGTTTGTACACAGTTTGGAGATTTTTTACCAGTTTGTACTAAATTAATTTAAACTTTTTTACTGCACTTTTTTTATTTTCACTTTAATATATGAGATTTTTTCTTGATTCTCGGAATCTAAGTCTCTGCTCTGTGGTAGGTCGTTGTGGTCGAAAAATAATATTATACCATGTGTGAAATATAGCCCAGCTACCCGCTCGCACAGTGTATGTGCATCACTGCTGTACACACATACTCGCTTACCTCAAAAAAACTAGCAGTCTAGCTGCTAGTATGCGAGCAAGCTTCACCAGCAGCCAAGCTGCAATGTGCAAATCTGCAACTCGCAGCCCCGTCACTCATGATCTTCTCCAAATCCCCCCACAACCACTGCTGCCTTTGCCTTGCCTTGGCTCTGCCTACCAAGCACGCTCTGCACAAGGCTCCTACTGCCTCATTGCTGCTGCAGACAACTGCCCAGGAAATCACGGAAGAAAATGCACCGAGCACTAGTGCAGCAGCTTCTCGCAAGCCCGATCGCTCAACGACTGACCCCTTCGATTCAGCCACCAGCCCAGACAGTTTTGCAGTGCCCTCTTTCGGAGCCTGCCGGGAGCATACTCCACAGTAGTTATTGCAGTCATAGTTAAGGTCAATGTCATTTTTTATGTGCGCAAACACCTTCATTTCTCTGCTCTTCGTACTTCATCCTTCAATGATTTAGAGTTCTCCAGTGCTTCCATTAAAGGAATTATCATAGTTCACTGTCAAACATTTTCACTTTTATCAAAAAACTACCATATGGCAAGGAAAGAAATACTGGAAACTCTGGACGTAAACTGAAAGTCATCAATACATTCTGACCCGCAAGAAGACCCGCAAATTTCCCCATATCACAGAGGTAACCAACAGAGTGATGTCGGTAGCACAGCTCAACGATTACCCCATGGACGTCCACAAGGAGGAAGATCACAGGCCATGAACAAATACTATAGTTATGTTTGTTCAGCACGGTAAAACAAAGCATTTTGGAACACTTCGAGCATGTATAGTAAACTTTTTCAAATACACATCATGTGGGGTCTAGCAATAAGTAGTAGCAATTAGTAGTAGCAGTGAGGTCAAGCAATTGACTAATAAGCAGTAAGGTCAAGCAATTGACTAATAGCAATAAGGTCCAGCGATTAAGTAATAGCAGTAAGGTCTAGCAGTTAGGGGGCTAAATTGCTTACATTGCTCATAGTGTGTTTCAAGTGGGCGAGAACCCTTCGTGATTTTCTCACATGTATTTATTAGGCCAAAGTGATGGACCTTCTCTTTATTAAGTAGTTAAGAATTACTGAACAGGTTGACCAGACATAGCGCCATCAGTCACTGCAACCCATTATAACAGTAATCCGGTCCTAGGGTCTCTGTAGTGACGAGAAGGTAATCCTGATGTCAGGCCTTCATCTCGTAGGGGAAACAACCGCTCCCCCGAAGCGTCGCAGCCCCTGCCCCCCATCCGCCCATTTACTGGCTGCTCGTCTAGCAGGCCATCTTCATGTTGTGTAGTTTTACCAACGAATACATGTTCTCACAGGTCACAGCGAGAATGACATAGGCCATCAAGATTCTGCACTGTGAACAAGCTAAAAAGAGGTGAAAATAGAATTTATAGACCATCGGTACGGGGCAGGCATGCTCGTGCGTGAAGCATCTCCAGAGTTAACAAAGTTCTTATTCTTTCTTGGCACGTTGCAGTGGCCAGGGCTGCTCTTTGAGCCTCAAAAGGTGTTAGCAAAAGCATAGCTCCATGACTCGAGAAAATTAAGTAATCTTTACAATTCCTTCAAAAAAAAGAAAAATCACTAAGGATTCTCATTTTGAGCACTCTTTTTATCCTAATAAAAATATTCAACTCTTAATAGTGTAAATTTCTGTAAATCCTACAGGCACTTCATTATTTTAAATGCTTGTATTGCTGCAATTTCTGTTCCTATTGGCTTTAACTGCATTGTTTTTCATATGCACTGTTAAACTAAGCTCTTAGGACAAAAAATTAATTACTTAGAGCTTTTCAAGCTCTGGGTGTTAACTACGTTCATCGATACTTTTCAAAGGTGTGACCAAAGTTTAGATTATATGAATGTCATTAACCAACATCAGTCTTCATTCAGAGTTGGCAATGAATAGACTTCTTAGTTGCTCCACTACAATGGGACAAAAGCAGGATGTCTCGGAATGGCAGAAAGAGGCAGGCTGTTTTATTTTGTTGGGCTTAGGGATACCCAATGAAGGAAGTAGTCGAATTTGCTGATATTTTGTTACTATTATGCGGGTCTACCAATAATGAAAACAAGCCGGCACATATGGCAATTCAAGGTAAATTTGTTGTCAGACATATATTCTAACATAGGGATTGCTGCTCGGTGTCCTAAATTGTTCTCCGTTTTTCATCAAGGATGAAACTACTGCAAAATGTCAATAATGGCACTTCTCTCGGTGTTTCTGAACAAACCTGTTGGGAACGTCTAGCCGTTGATGTATGGAGTAAATTGACGTCAACTTTTTGGCTGAAATCTACGATATGAGGCCAAAGCCCCCTCCCATAGGACTGTAGAGGAGTGGAGAAGTTTCATGTGGTCAAGTGAACCATGGTTCTATCTCTGTAACATTAATGCCTGCCGTCATGTTCATCAAAGACCTCATGATGCCTTCAATGTAGCCTTTAGCAATGGGCAATACTAAAAGGAGGAAAGTCATTTGTTTTAATCAAATGGTCTTTAAAAACTTGAAAATGGAGAAAGCAGTTAATATCAAAATCATGTTGACCAAAATTTCATAAGGTATTATCATAAAATATTCAAGAAGAATCTATTCATTCTGTAAAACGTTTCAGAGACCAACTCCATCCTAAGTATGTAAATTTGTAAAACATTAAAATGATAAAAAATACAATCAAATCTAAGAAGCACACGTTTGCATTAAAAATGTACGTAAAAATTGGCAATGGAAATGAACTATTTGTACTATTAGGGACGGGTTTTTCTTGGATATAGAGATAATAAAATACGCAATTCTAAATCATTCAAGGCAGTACATAAAATTTTAAAGTTGTCTCATGCTTGCGGTCGCAGCACTGTTTGCTGTAAAGGCCAATAGACGAGTGCGGCAGTTAGGTCAAAATTCTTCCTCCACGTTAGCTGATTCCACGGTGCTGGGCAATCCTTGTGTAGAATGGCTAAGTCGAGAACATTGTTCACAATTAACTTACAGACAACGGATGCCCGCATTTGTTTTGGAATCACGTTTTTGTAGTGAAAAATGAGCCAACTTTCAGAGAATTGACAGAAATGATACATAGTTTCACAGGCGGAAATTGGCGTTTGAAACGGATCTCCAAATCTCTTGACATCTCATAAGTAAAATTTCTGAAATATGGGAAAACACCATAAAGACGTTGTATTGGCTCTTTCAAAGTATTAGTTATTGAATATTTTTAGCCAAAATCTTTTTAGTTTGAACATGAACTATAAATGAAGGAAACTGGTTTTGATAAACTTTTTTTTTCAGAAAAGTGAATTCACCGTGTGAGTATTCAGTTTGAACAAATATTATAGGCTTGATTCAATAAGGCCTTCATAGAATTAATTTTGAACCTATAAATGCAAAAACTGAAAACACTTGAACCCAATCCAGTAGAAGTAGTCTTCTGAAGTTTGTTAAGGAGATTGTCATTTCAATGTACATATAGAATGACTATGGCTTCATTTGATGCTGAAAGTTTATTTACTGACATTCCTCTGATATAAACTATCAATATACATAATTTTAAATGCTTTTGTTGCCTCAGCAACAGGTGTGGTTTTGGGGCTCTTAAAAGAACTTTATTTACAACTCTATTTGAACTTTCAGTTTTGAACTCTTGTTTATTTTTGCTGGCAAATTGTGTAAACAAATTGAAGGTCTTGGGAGGGGTCTCCCTTATGGGCCCAACGCTTGCAAATATTTTAATGTACCATTGGGAGTGAAAATTGTTTGTGGATTGCCCCACAAGTTTTAAACCCGCATTTTACCAAAGAGACATTGACGATACTTTTTTATTATTTCGAGATCCTAGTCGTGCCACCATGTTCCCAGACCAATTGAATTCCAAGCACCCTTCTAGAAAATTTTCCGTCAAAATTAAAAACTATAATTGTCTATCATATTTAGATTCCTAATTTTTCAGTTTTCTCAGTTTGTGCAACTATACGTTCAAAAATAATTTTATCAAGGCCTTTTTGAATTGCGCTTATAATATTTGTTCAAACTGTGAACTTACACGGTGAATTCACTTTTCTGAAGAAAAAGTTTATCAAAACTGGTTTCCTTCATATATACTGTAGTTCATGTTCAAGTTGAAAAGATTCTGGCAAAAAAAATATTCAATAACTAAAATACTTTTCCAGAGGCAAAAAAAAAACATCTTGACTGTATTTTTACCATATTTTAGAGATTTTACTGATGAGATGTCAAGAATTTCCAGATCCTTTTTAAACGCCATTTTCCTACTATGAAACTACGTGTCATTTCCGTCGCTTCTCTGGAAGTAAGTTCATTTCTCTGCTACAAAGACGTGATTTCTATCAACAAATGCGAGCATTCCTTGTGTATAAGTTTAGTTGTGTACAGTGTACTCGTACATCTGGCTATGTTGACATGGTAACTTTGCCATTTTACACAAGGATTGCCCAGCACCATGGAATCAGTAACCGTAGACAAATTTTGACACAACCGCCTCAATCATTATTTTGATCTATAAATGTACTCAATGATTCTACAGTCTAGGCATTTTGAACTTGATTTCGTCAATTCACCTTCACAGCAAACCGCGTTGCGATCGCATAGCAGAAGTTTTTAATATTTTAGGTACTGCCTCAATTGATTTTGATTTGCACATTTGTGAATCTCTATTTATAGCCAATGAAAACCAGTTCTTGATAGTACAAGTAGTGCATTTCCATTGCAAATTTATATGTAGATTTTTTATGATATTTGCTCCTAAGATTTGTCTGAATTTTTGTTTTTGTTTGTTCGTTTTACAGATTGACTTACTGAGGATGAAGCTGGTCTCCAAAACGTTTATTAGAGTGAATAAATTCTTTTTATGTATTTCATTGCAAGACCTTGTGAAATTATGATTAACATGATTTCAATATTAACTGCTTTCCTCATTCTTTATATAAGTTTTTAAAAGGGAAAGTTCTGTTATGTTCTCGTGCTCTTTCAATTACATTGATGATGTGTATCCTTTAGTTGTGGGGTTCGTCAGACACAACCAGCGTGGTTACATTGAGGTGCTATACAACCAAGTTTTGCCATTTGCGCAATATCTGAATGAAAAAAGGCATGTTGTTTTGCCTATCTTTCAAGATGACAACTACCCGATTAACAGAGCCAGACTTATCATGAATTCGCATGACAAACATTCAGGATCTGTCAGGCATTTAAACTGGCCAGCGGAGTCCACAGATGTGCACTCGGTAGAAAATATGTGCGGGCCATCTAGAACAACAAGTTAGATGTCGAAAAGACTTTTTTTTGCGTTGTGGCTGCACCACAGGATCATTTACTGTAAGAGGTTTACAATCAACCAAAAATTCATGAGGACACATGTAGACTCAATGTCGTGCAGAATTGCCCCCATTATTTTTGGTTGTATGGGTCTTAAACCATATTAGTGACAGGTGACTAACTCATGTCCTGGAAGCTTATTTGTCAAATGCTATGTTAATATGAAGATAAAAGTGACTAATTCCATGCTCCAAAGCTCACAGCCAAATCATCAACTGAAAGTACAATTTTGAGCATTAATTCTTTATCACAAGTACATGAATCAAGACAACTTTTACATATAATTTCTGTTGTGGATAACATAGATATGTACATATAATTTGGGATTTGGATAATCGAGATATATTTTACTCCCAGGGGAAAAATGTGAGGTCCTGACCTGAAAGTTAGGTAGGCCTTCTTTTTTCAGAATGAAAATTTTTTTGGCTAAGTATTTTTTTTTCAGTTTACTGCTCTCTTGTTTTTCAATACCTCTGACTTCTTTCTTAAACTTTATCTTGCTTCAGAACCTTCCTTGTTTTACTCTTTCTATGTGCACAAGATCCTTTGTGGGAACGCCCTTTGTGCGTAGATTCCACATTCCCTTACCTCCATACTAGATGATGCTTCCATCCTTCCTCTCTTTGAACATCTTTGTTTTGGTAAAGAGAGGCTAAAACTAATTTACAATCAATCAACCAAGGTATCTTTTACACAACCATTAACGAAAGTCAACTGTGAGAGATTTGTTCAAGTAATCTATGTTCGAAGGACTACTAATTGGTTGACTGGTATTGCAGGTGGTGGAGCTACTCCTGACATACGGCGAGTGGGGTGTTCGGTGCGTTGCCTTGGTTCGTGTGTGTGGCGTGACCTGCTCAGTGCTACACCTTGCTGCTCACTATGGATGTTGCAATGTTCTTTCCTTTCTTCTGGCAAACATGGCTAAACTTAAGTAAGTATCTTTATTTGGGTCTCGAGGTGAGTTTTTTTCAGTTATGCCGAGCACAATTTATTTAGTTTTGTAAGTTTAATTTTAAATGTTTTAGCTTCTGTTTTACTATATATACATACATTTTTCAAGTTTTCTTTATTGATGAGTTTTTTCTTTTAATTGAGAGCACCTATTAATGCATAGGATACGCATTAGGTTTGTTATTTGAGCTTGTCTGTCCTGTGCTATGGGGCTGGCACTCTCAGTGAAGATACTTTTAGGTCACCTTAGCTTCTTCCTTCTCTACTTGCTATTTCTATGCACTGGGTATCCTGTGCGGGAGCTCACCTTGTGCATATGTTCTCAGTTCACTTTGAATCCATACTGAACAGTCATTTCCCTTCACTCACTAAAGATCGCTTTTCTGGCAGCTAGGGAGTCTTACCTAATATAATAATGAAAATAATTTTAATGGTAGTAATCAAAATAAACATGAAAGAATGAGTTGCAAGGTAATCCTGTTAACATGTAATAGGCAGTGATCTCAAGAATAGGGTGTGAGTAGAAATTTCTTAGATGGAAATAGAAGTACTCCATAATATTAAAAAACTGAAGCTGACTCTGCAAAAACAAAGCAAGCAACAAGGCAATAAAGTTACCGATAGGTTTTTGCACAATCCTTGTGCAACTTTTTGACTGCTCAACCAGTTCTTGTTCAATCAAGCTTAAATTTTTGACTTCTTGATTTTGTGTGAAGCGGTGTACAAAATACCGTTGAAGCTGATGAAGCCCCACAACTTGTAAAATTTACTTATAGGTGAAGTCTGGAAATGATTCATAATTTCCTTGCATTTAGGCCCCAGTGAAAAAGCAATACATAGTACATATATAGTTCAGTTTCATATTTGCAATTTAATTTTGTTATAGATTTGTCAGTTTAGCCAGTCTAAGGCAAAAATTCTTGGAAAAACTAAGGCTCTAACTGCTTCCTCATCAAAAAGTAGACTGTTTTGAGTTTGCCCTAAAGCACTAGACACAAACCATTGAAAAGTGAAAGGGTTTGGTTCTCTAATGAGAAAAAATTTAATGTTGAAAGTTCTAAGGGCCTCTGACTTTACTGGCCCGATAGGGGGTTGCCTCTGAAACTTTTTCTATGCGACGCACTGGCTTAGGTTGTGTCATGGTGTGGGGTTATCCCATTCCCTTGATGCCTTCCTCCTTTCTTTGGGTCACCTTTATTGGGGTGAAACAGGCTGAAGCTAACCCTTAATCTTATTTACTCAGGGCTTCCAACTAAGTTGAAAACAGTGAAAAACATACCAAAAATATTGAGTTTTTTTTGTACATAAAAAACTGTAAGCCAGACTACAGTGAAAAAACAGTTGAAACTATAAGAATTTTGCTTCATGGAAGGAAAGAGAATCCCAAACGATGATTTACAAGGACATTTGAAAAGATCTAAATATTATTTCATCAAATTGAAGAGAGTGAGACAATAATCAATTTTATGTTTTGCAAATGTTGACGCTTTAAATGGCCAATATACTCCATGAATAAAAATATCATTTTTTGAGCATAATTTTCCCCTCAGGGGGATACAACTATTGTATTTATATGAATTATCACTCCCAGTGGAATTATGTGAGGTCCTGAGCGAAAGGTTAGGTAGGCCTTTTTATGTTGACATAGAATAGGTATTTTTTTGTTACGGACCATCTTATTTCGGTTCACTGCTGTCCTGTTTTTCAGCACTTACTATTTTCTTCTTTAACTTATTCTTGTTTCATGGACTTCTTTCTTAGCTTACTATTTCTATGCATTTAGTGCATAGATTCTGCGTTCCCTTAACTCCATACTAAATGGTACCTTCGTCCTTCTTCTCTTTGAACATCTTTGTTGTGGTGAAGGGAGGCTAAAACTTTCTTATAATCAATCAGCCATTTGCATAATTGTCCAAAAACTATTTGTGTAAACGTTTAAGCTTTAAGCCTGTAAAATTGGACTAATTTAGGTTTGAACCAAAATTAATCTGAAGTCTCCATTGTCAATACTGACCGAGTACTGAAAAATCTTTGTATAGTTTCGGAGATCGTCTCATCTATTTGAATATACTTACCAATTATAGGTACATTGACCTATTTTGTTAGCCTATTACTTCAGCAAACCTTCTATATGTGAGTCTCTTAAAAATTTAGTGTTATTTATATAATACGTAAGCACTTCTCTAGAAGGCATAAATAATATTTTGAATGTTGTTGTAACGTGAGCTTTAGTGGTAGGTTTTGATTAGGGTTAGTAACTATGTTTCATTCAACAGCTTGGCGATAGATATGCGAGATGCCGGTCACTGGACGAGTCTACACCATGCAGTGTGCGAGAGCCGCATGAATGCGGTTGAGCTCTTGCTGCAAGCGGGAGCAGACGTCAATGTTGCTGATCCTCATGGGGTCACTGCTCTTCACGTGGCTGCTAAGAAAGACAACTTGGGACTTTTTAGGCTTCTTATGGAGAACAAGGCTAACCCCAAAATGAACGTCATCAATGCCGGCACCAGTAAGTTGGTTTTGAAAGCATTCTTGACATTTGGTGTTGGGATTTTATCATTTTTGCTCTAGCTAAATATTGATCAACTCTTCTGTAGCTATAATAAACAGGTTCAATTCAAAGAATATCCACTTTAAATTTCAAATATTCTTGGCTTTTATCATGAGCGTGTGAAATTTTTGAATAGTTTGTTTTATTGAAGTCTAAATTTAATTTACTTTTTATATTTTTTACGAATTCATTAAATATCCAGTCAACTGGAAAATGCGCATATGTAAGAAATTTTCAATGTTGAAATTAAGGTTTGACAATTTTTCCAATGCTTTCATTTGAGTAAGGGTAATTTTTTTCATATAATTCTGTCACTCATCCTTGGCGATCATCCCTACCTAATGAGTACTTCAAATCCTGGGATGAATCCTATTGAAATAAAGTAGAGAAGATATTTATCGCTTGCAAGCATCTAGTTTAAATTTATCAGCCCATGTTGTTTTACTGTATCATTTCTTAAAGCTGTCCATTTCAACCCTTAGCTGCATATACAGTAGTTACCCTAGCTAGAATATGATAGCCAAGCTATGACAGCCCAAGTTTATAGTTATTGATAATTGTAACTGGGGGCAAAATAATACCGTACAGTGGGATCAAAATAATACTATACATTGATTTAATTGCCAGATTCAACATTTCTAAATCTGTACAATTATGAAAATTGAACTATATATAAATAAAAATATAAATAGGGTAAAAATATCTAAAAGCTACAAATATTTAATAGAAAAATGTATCCGAACGTTGAACATGTACAAGAAAGATATGAACAAAAGTTTACAACACCCGACTTTTTTCTCAATGATGCATTAAAATTATTGTAGGATTATTCCAGGATGTTTGGATACATTCTGCTATTTGGCAACCGCACTTTTGTCAGTATTCGTGTCCAATAACGTATCATTGGCACAGCAGCTTTCATTCTGAACGTTTGTAAGCATAGATAAGAATGACAACAGACAAAACCTTCGTAAATGTATTGTGGAGCTCCATAATGAAGGTTTAGGATATCGGAAAATATGTGCACAACTGTGTGTTCCTTTAGCCTCGGTTGGAATCATAATATTTAAGTGGAAATGCCGGAATACGACTCGGCAAGCCTCGAACTGACCGCCCACGGAAGATTAATGACCGTGCTGTTCAAAGATTGGTCTAAAAAGTAGTGCAGAGGCCTCAAACTGCTCATGAAAAATTGAAGGATCTCAAGGCATCTGGAATTGAAGCCAGCAAACACACGATCAGCAGGGCACTACGCTGCGATGGTCTTTGCTCCCGCACCCCTCGTAGGACACCTCCTTTTCAAAAACGTTACCTCAAGGCAAGGCTGAAGTATTCCGACAACCGTTTGAACAAGCCATCAGCATTTTGGAACTCAGTATTCTGGTCAGATGAAACCAAAATCCAACTATTTGGGCGAAATCGCACAATGTTTAGAGGCAACAAAACGAAGAGTATACCACCAAAGTGCATCATACCCACTGTCAAGTTTGGAGTAGGCTCAATCATGGCGTGTGGATGTTCCAGCTCATCAGGGGAGGTAAACTTCACATCATTGAAGGAACCATGAAGGGCAGAAAATATCGTGAAATATTGGAAGAGCAACTCCTACCTTCGGCTCGTTTATTGAAATTCAAATGTGGATGGACTTTCCAAAAAGACAACAATCCAAAGCATACTGCAAACAAAACCAAGGAATGGTTGAGGATGAAGAAGATGAACGTTTTAGAATGGCCAACTCCATCCCCGGACATGAATCCGATCAAAAACTTATTGAGGAAATTGAAATTGAAGATTCAGAAGAGCAGTCCCAATATCACTGAACTCAAAGAAATTTGCAGTGAAGAATTGAATAAGATTACACCCAAAACTTGTGCCAGGCTGTTAATGAACTACTCTAAACGTCTCGCAGCCATAATTATTAATAACGACTCTGCAACTAAGTATTAATGTTTGTATATCTGAAATATATATCTTGGAAATTTTTGTTCACATATTTATTATGCATGTTCTTATATATTTTTATATTAAATATTTGTAGGTATTAGATGTATTATTAACCTTGTTATATTAATGTGTATAACTAGGACAAGTTTCGTAATTGTACGGGGTCTAGAATTGTGGAATCTGGCAATTTAATCGTGTCATATTATTTTGCCCCCAACTGTATCTTCAGTGCTGTCAGCATTCCATTGGTTGGATTGCCATTAGAAAAAACAACTGTTGTGTATGGAAATTAGCACTCCTCGGTGAAGGTATGATACCCCAAGCTGAACGTTAGGTAGCCCATCCTTTTTTTGGTTGAAATAATACATATTTTTCATTTTATAACGAACTTTCTTTATTCAGCTTACTGCTGTTCTTGTGTCAAACATCCATTATTTTCTTAAGGGACACACATTTTTTTCAATAACTTCTTAATTTGCTGTTTCTCTGCACAGGGGATCTTTTGTGGGAAAACGCCTTGTACATAGATTCACGTTCCCTTAATTCTATACTAAGTGGTATCTTACTCGTTTCTCTTTTGGAACATCTTCGTTGTGGCTGGGAGGCTGAAACTAATCGAATTTTATATTATTCCATGAGCTACGTTAACTCATTGATTATGCAACTAGATCTCCCATCAGTAGCTGGAAAAAACAACGCAAGAAAAAATTTTAGTGTGAGCAGCGCCATTCTAGCAACTAGAGCAAGTGCTAGTGAATAAATTGTCCACAGTCAACACCATACTTCCAGCGTTAACCTCCTTCTGTCCCAGTTCTAATGTTGAGAAAAGCTGTATTAATGCTAATGAACCTGCACTAATTATAGCCCTATGGGCGCATCCAGCAAATGCCGGGAATCACGTCGCGCGTGCTCGCGACGTGATTAGAGTCAATATCTCGAAAAATCTCAGCCCTCATTGCCACATACAATTTTGAAGCAAGCAACTCCAGACCATGGTTCGCGCTACTGATGACATACCATCAAAAACGAGCTTCACGAAGTCTGTGCTATGCCTTATTTATTTCTCCAACTAGTGTTTCTCGTGTTAACTTTTGATTTCTATAACATTTTTAATATATCTGTCAAAAGGTACTAAGTTTTCACTGGTCGCTAACACTCCCAGCTGGTAATGTGTGAGGGCCCGAGCTGAAAGTTAAGCAGGCCTTCTTTTTGTTGAAATAAAATGTTTTTGTTACATTGAAGATTACCTTTTTCTGTTTACTGCTCTCCTATTTTTCAGCACCTACTATTTTCTTCTTTGATCTTGTTTCATAATCTTTTTAACTTGCTGTTTCTATGCCCTTTCTGCATAGATTCCACGTTCCCTTAACTCCATATTAAATGGTGCCTTCCTCTTTCCTATCTATAAATCGCCTTTGTGGCGGATAGGGAGGCCAAAACTAACTGGTAATCCCCAAGTCTCATATCTCTTGCTGTCTGATTGCTCTAGATTCTAGAACACTGGGGCCAAAAAATTTTAATGGAGATGTAAATTCATGTAAAACTTTGCTCGCTCATTTTTGAAGAATGATTTGTGCGTTCATTTCTGTAGGGTCTGGAGTTCCACAGCAATCAGTCAGTAAAAGATGTAGGGATTAGTGCTCACGCTGCCACCAAAGGAAGTGGAAGTCCCAGCGAGTGTCGGTAAATTTCTAATGAAGGATAGTTAACAGAAGTTTGGTAAACGGGTAAGAAACACAAGTTGTAAAAGCGGATGAGGCTTAGCAAAATTTTGGTGGAGCTTCCCGTTGACAAATAATGGAATTCTTTCATAATTAATGGAAGCAAGAACAATTGACTAGAGTCGTTTTCTTTTTCAAAATTGAATGTAACTAAGAGGGCTGAGATCTTTCAAGATATTTACGCAAGCATGTGGAAGGATAACCGATTCTTGAGCCTTTATTGTGACTGAGTAGTTTGTTTGAACTTTTAAACTAGGTTGGTAGAATTTGGTGTCGTTGTAATTACTATGATGTATTTATTTTCTGTCGCAAGCAATAATAGTGCAACCTGGGCAAGGCCGATGTTGTGCAAGATACCTGTGCTCGCCAGGGGCTCTTTTCAATAGTTCTTAAGCCGTTGATGAAGGCTTGAGCATGATGTCAAAAATTCCTGCTCAGATAAATTATTTGAGCTGTCAAATTCGGCACGTGTATTGCAGTTAATGGGAGACTATGATGATCTGCCATGATGGGGCTTGTCAGTCTATATATTGTACCATTACTCATAACTCAGAGCTCTTCTGGGTCCTCATTTTCTTTGTATAGTTAATATGCAAAAGGTATTCAACCAATTTGTTCCATTTGTTAGAATGCTTTAACTATTACTTTAAAGTTTTTATGAAATGATCCGAGACAAAAGTCTATTTGAGTGGTTTATTAAAACGGTGTATAGAACAGTCAGCTGACGCCACTTGTAAAACGTTCCCACTGATTAATTTAGGTACTGTTGAGATATCTTTTTAGCTCAATTTGAGCAGTATGAAAAAATTACAAACAGTTTAATTTGAGGATCTAACTCCTGAAGCTAATTTTCTGAAGTGCCCCAAATTTGCAATTTGCGAAGTATTTTCATAAATTGCAGTAAAGACGAGGCTATTACTACAGTAAACAAGGGCTCTACTTTACCAATTGGAGGCCTAAAATTAAGCTACCTAAAAATAAAAATGAAGAATAAATATTTCTGCTTACTAACTCGGCATGAGTGAAAAGGATCTACTAAACTCAAATGGAGTGATTAAAACGTTGCATAGCGCTTTCCTGACGAGGTAATGCCTCGTGTGACGTTATCGTGACGCCAGCTGGCTGCCTAGTACATCAGGAGCTGCTGTTAAATATTTCCCATCATTTTTTGAAACAAAGTATTAAAATCACATTTTATAGTTTCACAGAATTAGTCCAACACTTGTACATTGCTACCTCGAGGTAGATGCGGCCTGAACAGTGCTCCGTTTAGAGCAGCACCGCATAGCTGCAATGTGTGGACCCATACGCCCTCAGGGCCCGATAGCCGGCTAGCATATATTTCTATACATCACGAGCATATCACGGATTTTTAGTCTCCGGGAATCTTGACAGTGGGAATGCCGATGTAGTAATTTCCTTCCAAAAATTAAAGGATGAAATATGTTGCTGAAAATGGTTTAATAGGTGTTAATAAAAGTATTTTTTAAATTGGGCAATGATTGAGGCTTTCCTTCCTTGTACATTTTTTGTGATATTTAAACTAATAAAATCAGGTCATGGCTGTTTCTTGAGGTCCGAGTGTTCTTTTGAGAACCATTGAATTAGTAACAACCGATTTGGCGAGTACAAATATACTGACGATATATTTTCTTCATTGGTATGCATTGATGATTTAGCAATCCTCATGTATGCATGCATAGTTGATCATGGTAGGGCCTTAATTTTAATTTTTCTTCTTGTCGTGCTTCCTTGCATAAAAGACATTTTATGAAATTACCTTTCTGATAATCCAAATGCACATTTGTCCACCTGTTTCATTCCTCAATTATTTTTGTCTTCTGAGGAAGAAGCTTGGAAAGAGAAAATTGTTTATATCTCTCATTTAATTTTCTTCGTTGCGTCCGAGAAACTTACCAGTATATTGCCTCATTTACTGATTATTATGTACTGGTTAAGACAAACTGCTCTACTATGTATATTGTTAGTCGGATTTGAATTCCAGTCAGACTTACTGGGATAAGGAAATAAAAAAATGCACACAGTTGAAACATTGAATTAGTCTAAGACCAGTTGTCCAATAAGTTTTGAGCTAATGGGATCAATTCCAGTGTAAATTTATAAATTCTTTTGCGTCACTCACTACCTACCGAGTAGATCTTTTTATGGGTGTTGAAAATTGCATTTTAAAACCATGTTACATCGAAGTAGTTCAGTGAGCTTTATTAATGTGTGCTAGAGAGCTAGTTAGCCAAAAAAATTATTTTACGTAGGTGGACAGTTGGTAGGAATTTACTGCGATTTAGATGAGGTCCCCATGTTGTTAGTGTGAAAAGTATATTTTATATTTTTAGTAAAACAATGCTTAGAATTTCATATACATAGTTCAATTATTTTTATTGCTGTATTATTTTTCATTTTCGACATCACTGTTAATTACGAGTATTTTTTAACCATGGTCTATTCACTGGAGATCATTTCTGAATATTGCATTCTATTCATTCATTTTCAACTAATATTTTAAAGCAATTTAATCTATTATTACGAAAGGTGGTTTCACCTCTAAGGAGACAGCTATTGTATCTATGTAAATTATGCAATCCCTTAGAGACGCTGTAAGGTCCCGAGCTGAAGACTAGGCAGGCCTTCCTTGTGTTGAAATAGACAAGTTTCTATTTTGAACCAACTTTTTTCGGTGCAATGCTGTCCTCTCTTTAGCTTATGGTACTTTCTTCTTCAACTTATATCTCATATTTTTCTTTTGCTCCTGCTGCTTTGCGAGATGTTGGATCACTCTTAGTGCATAGATCTCTTTTATTCATTCTATAGAAAGTGATGTTTTTCTCCTTTTGGGAGCACATTTACTGTGCTTAAGGAGACTAAGCTAACTTACACCTAATTTAATATTATCTGAAGGGTGGTTTGCATGAAATTCTAGTCTGTAATTTAGTCAGATATTTCCATTGCTGTAAGGATCTTCTATATTGAAATTGAAATTTTTGTTAATTCTACTTGCAGTTTTGAAAGATGAATTTTCACATAAAATATTGAGAGTAATGTGGAAGATTAATTGAAAAGGCAAAAAAATCAGAATGTACACTGAAAATTTGAAAAAAAATGGTGTAGAATTTGAATTGCTCTGTTTAGAGGCAAAAGAAAGTGAATACTGTGGTGAACTGTTGCCTGGGTGCTAAATTTGGTATTCCTATCTCTATTTCCATTAGTTTAATTGTTTGGGTCTCGAAATATTATTTCCTTGTGTTCAGATATCCTGTATGTTTCATGATGTGTTAGTACTCACAGTAGCTGAAATTGCTCAAATTCAGTTATAAAGTTTACTTTAGTTGATTGTATGTCGAATAAATGTGAAGTGTGACCTCTACGATAGAAGTATGATGCGTTGCCTTGAAATGAGCAGCTCCGTCGCACAGACCTATCCGTCATTCTGTGGACCACTTCTGGTTGCCCAAGGCGTCTGGCCCTGGCGCTGCCGCTGCTGGCTCGTTAGAGCGGCTCTTTCCGTCTAATCGTCGCCGCCGTTGTTGGAGTCCTTTGGTGCAGAAACCTGACCTGGCATTGCTTCCTGCTGCGCATGCGCATTGTCTCAATATGCGCCCCTATTCTGCTTCTGAAAATACTTCTGGAAAAATTTACAAACCACTTAATTCTCATGCAGCTGAGTGTGAAAAAATAAAAATGCCAAACTATGTAACTAAACAACCTTGTTTGGGAAAGAAAAATTCGATTTTCACAACTTCCAATAGAAAGTTGGACAATCTGCTAAAACACCAGCCACAAACCCATGCTAGTGACCGTAAAGTAGATTATAAACTACTAAATAACAGTGATGCTCATCATGAAGATCTCATTACGGACAAATTAAGCTGCAATCCTAGTGAGAAGCAAATCAATGGGAAAACTTTGGCAGCCAGTCCTTCCAAAGAATTTCAAATACCATATCCCATTTCTACTGATCGGAACCGGTACAGTGATGAATATTGCGATCCCTGCAAGCCATTGTTGATGGGTAAAAACTGGAACTTTTCAAGTCCAATGTTGCAAGATCCTAGCATAAGCCATCCACATTTCCGTTATTTGAGCAAAGTAAATTCTTTGCCTGGCAGTCCTTCTTCGAGAAAAAAACATACGTATACAACCAGATCTTGCTCTGCTCGGCATTTCCGGGAGAAGGACGCTAGAAATTCGTCTGTGTTGCATGCTAGTAAAAAACTACCGGCTTCGGTGCCTTGCTCTCCCAATCGAGCTAGACACAAGTATTCTCTGTCTGGATCTCCTCCGAATTCTCCGCGCGGATCTCCACCTGTTTCACCGTTTGCGTCTCATGCACCTGCGACTTCCACTTCTACCACAAATGTTGATTTGCTTGGCAAACGCTCTTATAGAGAGATACAGTGTTCTCCTCACTCATCCCCTGATATTTTGTGTAAGTTTCTCGAATTTCGTCTCACCCGTTGCATACAAAAGCGCTGTTTGTCTTCCTTCTCCTTAGCTTTCTCGTTCAGTTCTTAAACTTGCTTATTACTATACTAACAAATGGAACTTGTACTACTTCAAAGGCAGTTTATTGTTTGAATAATTTATTTCCTAATGGGCTTGTGTGTGTTTTTTGAAATCGATGTGTTTTATAACGCTTACTGAAGAATTTCAATTTACGTTATGTTTTATACTACTTCACACTAAATTTTGAAGTGTCATATTCTTTGGAACACCACATGTTTGAGGATGTCCACTTACTAAAATCTCTATTTTCCTCCGTTCCTTCCTCTATTTGTTACAGTGGCTTTTATAAGGCTTTAAAAAGGACAATGGAAACGATTGAAGTGTATAGCGCCTATGTTTGCTGAAAGAAATTCACTTATTTATCCATTAATGATATTAAGGGGATCATCCGGGATTGAGACCTTTTTTCGTCCGATTCGTTTGAAAATTGGCCAGTTTGTCTTTTGTGAAAGTAAACCTTTTTTAATCATGTCATTTTTTCGATTTAGGCCTTATTTTTTTTTTTTTGACGAAAAATGTGTTTTTTTTATATTTTTATTGATATTTCAGATTGGAACTCCTCCTTCAGTTTTGATGCTAGAACAAAAACAAAGACAGTTTTAGAACCCTTGGAACATTTCTAACAAACGCTCATTCAGTTTTTTTCAAATTCAAATTTTTTCTATTTTTTCAAAATTTTTGGAAATTTCAAAAATCAGCAACAATTTTTAGGGTTTAGAGCTATATATTTCTTCAAAGAATTCAAATTTGAAAAAAAGCAGAACGAATGTTTGTTAGAAATGTTCCAAGGATTCTAAAACTGTATTTGGATTTGTTCCAGCATAAAACTCGAGAACTAGTCCCAGGATGAATGTTGAAAATTCAAAGTGTTGGGTAAAAGCAAAAAATAAAATTTTGTGTTGAAGTGTAATATAATGAACAATTGATGTAATTGAATGCATTTTTAATTTTTATTTCCATACTTTCCATACATAACTTCATATTCAAACTGTGAATTGTGATTTAAAAAAAAATTATAAAAATTTTTCCTTTTTTATCAAAAAAATAATTTTTTTCTTTTTTCAGTCTGATTCTTATGAAATTTGACTATGATATGTAACCTTTGAAAAGAAACACAATTGATTCCATTCATTTTTTTGATTCAGGCCTTAGATTTTGCAAAAATTTGACATATTGGTTTTTCAGGTATTGATATTTCACTAATATTGATATTTCAAAATTGGGACTCCTCCTTCAGTTTTGATGCTAGAACAAAAACATTTTCCATTTCCCATTTGTTCTCTTTTTATATGGGGTCAAAATCGAACAAATTGAAATATTTTGGAGGGGGGGGGAATTATTTTCGTAGCGCCATAAAATTTTAGGAACGAATAGTCCACCAACTAAGGTCCTCCTACAACAAAAGCATGCAAAATGACCATGACATCGACAGGATCTGGCAAGGGCCCCGGATGATCCCCTAAATGGAATTGGTTCATTATACTGTCATGATAAATATTTCAAATTTTACTGAGATATGCAGAGCTTCTTGAGTTAAAAAGATTGAAGAAAGTTTTTGATTTTTCATTTATTTTTGTGTGAAGCATATTGAATTTGACGATTTGTGTCATAGTGTGAAAGTGTGATATATGTTTGGCAGAACCTTGATGATGCTAAATGCATTTTCATGTTGCCACACAGAAAAAAAGTGTACATGAACATTTATTTGTACGTGAACAACTATTTATTGCACGAATGAATGTATGATAACAATAAATTAGCAAGCAAAAGGAGACCTATTTGAATTAAAAGTAGAGGCTTTTCATGGGATGTTTACTCGAGGTACCAGAATTTGCATAGCTAATGTCTTATTTTTGAACGACAATGTTCACATTGTCTAAAACTACCATGGAAGTATTCAAATTACAGTATTGTGTACCTCTAGTTGCAATTGACAAAGAAATTTAATGTTTAATTACTGTCTGCCTTCCTAGCACACTTCAGTGGAAGATTAGTTTCAGTAAATCTATTTGAAATTGAATGTTCACCTGCATTGCATGCTTACATAATTGATAGCCTTCTATGCAGAACTAATGCATAAAAAATATTTGACTTTAAACCTGTTCCCTCAAAAGGTTACAACTATTTAATCCATGCAAATTAGCATTCCCAGGCCGAGGGAAGTTGTGAGATCTCGAGCTTAAGGTTAAGGAGGCCTGCCTTTTGTTGAATAGGACAACTACAGTATTTTGATTTTTTGGTTCTTCACTGACCTGCTTCAGCACCTGCTACTTTCATTTTCAACTTCTATCTTGTTTTATGAACTTTCTAAGTTGCGGTTTCTATGCGCAAGGAATCTTGCGTAGGAACGCATCTTGTGTATTGATTCCCCGTTTCCTAGACTTCATGCTAAACTAACTTATCTCATCGAGAAACTGTGTGGTAGAAAACAATGAGAGCAGGTTGTTAGAAAACTAGAGAGCTATGGCTACTCTCAGAGTTGAAATTTGCTGTAATTCATGTTGATATTTACAATTCTTTAATGAGTTCAGCATTACCTTTGTTTTGAAACATTTTTTGTGGTATTGGCTGCAAAAGGCTATTTAGCTTAAGATGTTAAACTTTAGGAACTCGTTTATTTAGCGTACACAAGCCGAGTGTAATCTATCGGAGTCCTCAAAAATCACGCATATTAGGTAAAAATAGGAATATTGGAATGAGAGGTCATGTCATCCCTGCTCTAATTTTTCCAAACCACATAATCCATTGTCTTCAGATCAGATCCGGGTTAGATGCCGGCCTGATCTCAGATCCTCGAAAATCTACAAAATAAGCTCTGCAAAGTTTTTATTTTTCTCTGGCTGTGTTTCTGGGTGAACTATCTTGGATCCATGCATAGTTGCTCTTTGGCCATTCTTTGCTCAGTCAAGGCAGAGCTTAATGCTCTATACACTTGTAGTACACGTCAGTACCAATTTTTTCCTAACTTAAAAAAAAATCTTATCCCAATGCTACAATTTGTTATTTATCCCAATGCTACAACGTTTCCTTTAGATACCCTTGCTCATTTCTATTGCTTTCTTGGTACTTAAGCTTTGTGAGTCCTCTGGATGGTCTTCAGGTCAACCTCAAAACGAAACAATAGGAAATTCTATCCCTGTTTCCTGTCTGAAAACTCACGGTGAATTTAATATAGTACCTGAAAAACATGTGAAAATTGTTGGTTAAGGCATTCATCTGATGATGAGCCAGTGAAGTTTGGGAGAAATTTTTATAATTTCATTAGATGCATCAACTTTTACAACTCTATCTAATAATTGGAAAGACAAAAACCTCACTCATAATTTTTGGTGCTAAACAAATGAAGCAAACTGCAATCATGCCCTGCGTGATACCTACTCGACTTCCTCCTCTGAAGACAGCCTAACTCAAACACCAAACGGCCTGGCGTATCCACAGTGTAGCTTCATGGGGTTTTTGGCTTGGGGCAAGGAGCGCGGCCTTAAACAGGTGGGCAGCCGTTACCCCTTGGACTCGGGTGACGTCTGCAAAACGCCCAAATTAGATCCTGACGGACTGAGAAACTGACAGTCATTAAAACTTCTTGCACTCAGAACTGATGAGCTTCTTAGAAACCTGAGCAAATCCACCGATACTACGCATCACTGCTGAAATTGCCTTTTGCTGTGTTTGCGGGGGTTAAACTGGAAATATAGTAACAATAATGAGACATTTGTCTTCATTTTACATTATGTTTAATGGAGTTTGATGCAGGAATATTGGAGAAAAAGTTCAAATTCTGAAATGCCATCAGTTGTACTTCCTCACGCTGCTGACTTTGAAAATATATTTCTAATTTTTCTCCAGCATTGTGTTCACTGTAATGTTGGTACATTAAAACATCGTGAGATTAATTTTCCATTGTAAAAAATTCTTGACTTGAGTGCATTGTGACCATTTAAGTTGCTGGAACCGTGCACTTTGTTGTGCTGTTTGTGTTCTGTTCTCATGGGTGTTTACTCGAGTGTTGAAGAAGACGTTATGAGAGTTGTCCAATGAAAACGCTGATAACTCATCTGTGTGAAATTTTGTTCGATAAATCTTTTCAGTTGTGCAGTCCTAATAGAATCTAGTGTTTCAAACTTGTGTAAAATACGGTTCATTGTCGTGCGTACAGTTGGTCAGATCGTTGGAGCTACAGATCATATGTTATATGAAGTCAGTAGTGGACAAGGGAAGTACTTAAATGAAGGGTAAAAGTTGAAATTATATATACCGTGAATTGCTTCCTCTCATGTGTTATACCTAAGAATTTGAGGAGCTGAAATCTATTTGTTCCTCAATTTTGTTATCCCTAGAACATTGTTCAAGAAATGCCCTTCTTTTAGACATCAATATTATTTACAATTTTTTCCAAGTTTTTCCAACAAATTCATTTTATACTGAGTATGAGTGAAAAAAGGTGTAATTTATGCTGTCTATTCACAGCTACTACTGTACTGCATTAATTCTGTTCAGGGTCTGTTTAGGGCAAGGCGATATAAGAGCCGTATAACATTGTTCATCCAACTGTTTCTGATTACAGTTGCCAAAGTCATAATATTTCTCTTTTATCAACATCCATCAGGTGGATGCAAAAATTGTATCCATGGGAATTGGCGCTCCCGAGGGAATATGTGCAAGTCCCAAACTGAAGGTTTGGTAGGCCTTTCTTTAGTTCTAAGGGAATTTTTTTTTATTTGGTCACATTTTCGGTTCACTGCTCTCCTGTGGTTCAGTGCCTACTGCTATTTTCTTCATCTTTTATTTTACTATATAAGTTTAATTTTTCACTTGCTATTTCTAATTGCAGGAGATTTTGTGAACAAAGATCCTCAGTTCTCTAGATTCAATACTAAATAATGTCTCCCTCTTCTCTGTCTTTGAATCCCTTAGCTGGAAACAATTAATACATCTATGAATATTCCTAGGAGGAATATCCATGAAAAATGAATATTCCTAGGAGGAATATTTGAGGTCCTGAGTTGAAAGTTATGTAGGCCTTTTTTTTGTTTAAATAAAGTAAGTTTTTGGTTTAGTTATGAACCATTTTTTTCAGTTTCCTCCTGCCGTGGTTTTCAGTACCTACTACTTTCTTTTTCGACTCGAATTTTGTTTCATGAACATCCCTCAAAACGGAATGTTTCTAGGCACCTTGTGCATAGATTCCACGTTTCGTTAACTCCCTGTTGAATGGTTTCTTCTTCCTTCTTCTCTTTGGAATGCCTTAGTTGCGGTTAGGGAGGCTTAAACTAACTTATCTAATCGAATCCGGTCTTTCAAATGTCTCTGTTGTGGTCAGGGATGCTAAAACTAGCTTCCTTAATTTGACCAATGATCCACAGCAACAATCTCGCGTTTGTAGTGTCAAGCGCTACTCATAGCATATGGTGCATTGTCTGAAGCGGTGCATCGTTTCATTATGGATATTTTCCATTTTCAAGCCCAGCTTTGGTTCATCGCATTATTTTGTGCTAAATGTATCAACCCTTTGAAATCAGATTCTCCTGCATTTATGGGTTCTCATAGTTTTTCTGCTCGACTCTTTTCCAAGAAAGTTTTCATTGCATCAATTAAGCAAGAATAAAAAGGACTTAGGTTTTTCGATGATCTTAACATTCATAAACAGACTCATTCTCTATAAAATATTTCAGCATCACATACACATGCAAATGGTGTGGGCTACTTATAACATTTTCATTAAAATGATAAAAAATCTCCGGTGTTGAGTTCTTTTGAATGTGACCTTTACTTGCTTTCCTCACCATTTCTTGGAAACTGTGTGTGGAGACTTGGTGTTTGCATCCTTTTTCTGAGACGGTGTTTCGGTGCTATTGTGTCTCTCTGACTGTTTAATCATTTTGAAGGCTTATGCTTCAAATTCATATTTAATGAACAGATTTGTTGCTGGGTGCAATAGAATTGATTGAAATAATTTCTAATTGTCTAAATATTTTTAAAAACACATAAGACTTGAACTACAACTATTTTGATGCTGCTAATTATTTCTGAGTCAATTGTTTCTAAAGGTCATTGATGCATTACTTTGCAAATTTCCTTGCTTGATGTTAGACCTACCTGTAATTTGCTCTAGAAATGTGGTTGGTCAATAGGAAAAACTAAACCTGGCAATCTTGGTTGAGCATTTTGTCCTTCAATTTTTATTCAAATTTACGACCTTCAAGTTTCTTTTGGCCAAAAAAATTATTTCTTTCTTTATCAAAGCCTATTGCAATGAAATCTCATAATCTTTGTGATTTGTGTTTTTTGCAAGGTTTTAACATTTGAATTGATGGTTTATATTTGAATTCTATATAGTTTTCTGAAAGTATTTATACGGTACATAATAGCTATGTGTTCTATTTCTTTTATAGTGTACCCTCTTTTCCCACATTATTTTCTACTCATCTGATGATCGCTTCAGTTTCCATGTTGGTGGTGTTCTTTAAGCTGTGTTGATGTAATCATTGCTAATACGAACTAAGAACGTGCGATTAGTCCATTTTGACTATTTAACTTTCATTTAGAGAGTTCATTTTATGACTTGATCAGAGATTCAGAACTCCTGAATGAAATGATAGTTTGTAGAAGATCGTTTTATTTTACTAATTTCTAATAATTTTATGCATAGGGTTTTTTGTGTCAAGTGTCATATTGAGATTATGGTTTCTTGGAATTTTGTAGTATTCATTTGTCTAAGTGCTGTCTATCAAATCAGAGATTATATTACTGATCATGGGTTACTCTTTATTTTCAGCCAAGCAGTTGCTACTACATTTTCGATTCTTTTTTCTATGTGTCAGCTACAGTAAGTTTATTGTCATAACTTTATAATCAGTAATGCTTGCCTGTTTTTAATGAACATTTAGAGAGCAACCATTGGTTTTCTGTATCTAGTTGAATATTTTTTGCTAAAATGGATTATCTACTTCGATTCATGCTGGCATTGAGGGAATGTTGGAAGTACTTTCTGTATGTATATTTTCAAAATTAAAGAAACTGACCAAGGTTTGTTTCACTGTTGGACAACATACTTTTCAGGCTGCAAACTTTATTTTGTAAATCACTAGCTAACTAACGATATTTGCTTCTGTTTGTGCATGCTTCAAAGGCCAAGAACGAGTCTTCGAGCGTGTTGAGCCATTCATCAAATTCCATGAGGGCTCCACATTGCTGCACTGGGCCTCATCCAGAGGCCACCAAGATATCGTTGTTGAGCTGCTTGCGCGTGGATTGAAGGTTAGAATTTCGTGTCTCGAGAGCTCTGGGTAATGGAATTCTTATGTCCTGCAAAATATGGAGAAGGTAAGGAATAGCTGCGGACTTGTGAAGACTTATTAGATTTTATGAAACCAGTAAAATTACACTCCAAACAGTTCACTCATTGCATGTTTAGTAGATGTGGATTACATAACACACTTTAGTTCACAAATTTTCAGAAAGAACATGAATATAAAATGAGATGAACATGAATAACACATGATCAAAATAAATGAGGATAAGCCTCTGAGAATGTTTCTAAGGATACTAACATAAGAGTTAAAGGTTAGGTAGGACCTCCTTTTGTTTAAATAGTAAAAAATTTTTGTTATGATGCGGAACATCTTTTTTCAGTTCACAGATGCCCTGTTCTTTAGCAATTATTACTTTCTACTTCAATTTTTATCTTGTTTTGTAAACTTTTTTCTCAACTTACTTTTTCTCTGCACCTCCTGCATAGATTAACCATTCCCTTCACTCCATACCAACCCCTCAGGGGGATACAACTATAATATCTATGGGAATTAGCGCTCCCAGGGGGACAATGTGAGGGCCCGAGCTAAAGGTTAGGTAAGCTTTCTTTTTGTTAAGGAGAGCGTCCCCCTTATGAATCCTTGCTTCTGGGATTTCTTGAGAAACTGGGATTTTTGCTGTTATAAGAAGTGTAAGAGGTCAGGTACATCCTGTGAAAAAATGAAACTCGTACGTTCACTCGTTCGCCCGCTACGGGGATTTAAAGAATGGGGGAGAGGGGAGGGGGAAGTTGTATTTTATCATGTTACACCTCCCCCATGGCACTTTCTTCACGGCGCAAAGTTGCTATGTCATCTCCTATGTCTCTGGATTACTCTATAATGATTTCAGGGGTCTAAATTGAAACAAAAATTTTAAAAAATTTTTTATTGGTATTGTTTATGTTCCTTTGTTTTGCTTATAATGTAAACAATGGTTTTTGGGGTTTCAAAATGCTTCTCCTCCTACAGTTTTTGAGCTACAGTGATGGTTTTGGTATCATGAAATGCGGGAAGACGCGGGCTTTTATGGATGCTAAAATTCGTTTCCTCAAATTTACATTTTCAATATGAAAAAGTAAAAATAGGAAAAAAATGCCCTTTTTCGGAAATGTAAAAATTTATGACGTCATAACTCATGAGCAATAAATAATTTTGGAATGAATTTTAGCATCCATAAAAGCCCGTGTCTTCGATTTCCCATTTTCTTTTCAAGAAAATTGAACTTTTGCTCTAAGCAAAAACGATTCCAAATTCAATTTCCTATCAGTATATCAAATTTCATTGTTCTAGGTTCAATAATAAAGAAAAAAGTCCGTATGGGGGACGCTCTCCTTAAAATAACATAGGTTACAGACCATTTTTTTTGGTTTACTGCTGTCCTGTTTTTTCAGCACCTACTACTTTCTTCTTCAACTTTGATCTCGTTTCATGAACTTCTTTCTCATCTTACTGTTTCTTTGCCCTTTCTGCATAGATTCCACGTTCCCTTAACTCCATACTAAATGGTGCCTTCTTCCTTCCTCGCTTTGGATCTCATTTGTTGAGGATAGGGAGGCTTAAACCAACTAATAATCTAAACTAATCTAACCACTCCATACCAAATAGTATCTGCCTCTCTTTGGAACCCCTTTATTACGGTTAGTGGGGCTTAAACTAACATCTGATATGTTATCATGTTGTGAAGTGATGTGAAAGTATTAATAATTAGAAAATTGTTGAACGTTAACATTACAGAAAATCATCAAAGTTGACTCTCAAATAGTAATACTGTACTAAAAAAAAAAACCGTCAGGGCCCAGGGGGTACAACCATTGTATCTATGGGAATGAGCCCTTCCAAGGGGATAATATGTGAGGGCTCGAGCTGAGAGTTAGGTAGGCCTTCATTTTGTAGAAATGAATTTTTTTTTTGTTATATTAAGGACCACCTTTTTTTGGTTTACTGCTGTCCTGTTGTTTAGCGCTACCACTTTCTTCATCAACTTTTATCTTGTTTCATTATCTTCTTTCTCAGCTTACTGTTTCTATGCCACTTCTGCATAGATTCTGCATTCCCTCAGCTCTATTTTAAATGGTGCCTTCCTCTCTTTGGAATGTTTTTTTTTAGCAGATAAGGAGGCTTAAACTAACATCTAATCAACCAAAAAGAAAAAGGAAGGACCACCGTAGTGATGATAACATCTATTGGCAAACATTTTCCAATTCCCCAAATCCGTCATCAGTGCTGGGAAACAAAGAAATACCCGATCCGGTTGGAAATAGTTGGTCCGTATCAATGTTGAAGTTGGTCGCAAATATTTGCTTCAAAACTATTGTAAACCTTTAGAAAGGATGCTTGCAAAACTACTGGTTGTAACAAAAAGATATACTTTGTTCTGTAATTTAGTACATGAATTTGATAATGTAGAAACTTCAATGAATGATATTTTTAATAAGATCAATAACAAAAGACAAACGCTACTTTGTAATTAAATTCATGAAATTGATGATGTATCAACAGAAGAAACATATTAGGTTCCATTGGCTGCTGCTAAGTGAGGAAAATGTTGTTCAATGTTGATGTCTGTAATTCCTCAAAGCTACCTGTCACTGCTTCAAATAATTCATAAACATTACGTGGTGCTTTTTCATGTTGAAGGGATTGGGTTGAATTGAAATAGCAGAGGGACTGTAGGTCTCTCAAGAAGTGCCTGCCATACTGCTTTTCTCTCAGAATTGGTCAAATCTTCTGTGTGTCAGTTATATGTGCACTTTCTAGTAGTATCATCTTCATTTGTCATGTCTTGCGAGTAATTTGAGGACTTTGAAATTTCTGAAAAAGGAAGAAGACAGAATTATATTATATTAACGTTTACCCTATAATTTATTGACGACAAAAATTTATGTTTAACACACTGTGCTGCACAATCATCTACTTTGCTCAAAACAGAAGTTTGCTGAAATGTACTAAAATGCGGAGAGTTTTCTCCTTGTGTAGCGAATATTTCCAGCTGGAGGGATTGTGTTTTGAAGAGCAATGCATAAGGTATATAATTCAGAAATAAGAAATATATGGAAATCCTTTTAGAAAGTCAAACCTACAACCCACATGCGCGAAAATACTTGAAAACTTGTGGTTCTATTCACATTGAGCCAAAATAAGTGCGCACAAACACACTCAGGCTAGCATATCATAAGTTAGGGCAAGAGGCAATGAATAACCTGGTTGCACTGGAATCTGTATTTGAAAGACATCCATGAAAATAGATTATAGACATAATTATTTATAAAATTTGTAAGTATGTAACTATGTGTACATATATGTAAAGAGGGATGAACATACGTGTTATTTATCTTTTGGTGTAACAGTATTGATGGTGATGATGGATTCTATGAATCCCAAAACATGTGGGAGTAAACTTGTTATCACCATATTGATTCTTCTCTGCTTGAATGGAGGGAGATTTGCTAGAAATTGCCCAATTAGTACTCGTCAAATAGTTTTCTGTAAAACTTGAGCAGAAGTTGATATAGTTCTGCTCTCGTTCCTAATGTAACCTTAATTCATTACAGTAGACGGGCTTAATTTTAGCTCTCAATTTTTGATTGTTGCAATGGAATGAAGTGACTGGAAAGGGCAACCCCTCAGGGAGATGCAGCTGTTGTATAAATAGAAATCAGTTCTGACAAGTGGAAAGACGTGTAGTCCCTAGCGGAAGGTGAGGTAGGCCTTCCTTGTGTTGTGAAAGAGACAATCTTTGTTTTGTTGCAGACGACTTTTCTTTGGGGTCATTGCGCTCTTTTTCACCATATATTTTTTTCTGCTTCAACTTTCATGGTGTTCCAGTAACTTCTTTCAATCATCTGTTGTGAGCAGAGGGGAGGGGCACTTGGTGCATAGATTCTCCATTCTTTAAGTCCATACTAAATGGTGCCTTACTTTCTTGGGAATGAACACCTTCGTAATAATTAGGAATGCTTAACCTAATTCATAATATATTTTTATTGGTAAATAAGTTTTCCTGCAAAAAATGCCCATGTACAATAAAAGCTCAATACACCGTTAATTAGAACTCTTTATATATTGTAATAGAGAATACGCAGCAAGGTATGTTCTGGGTCAACTTCAGTGTATAAATTAGACTCTATAGCATTGGGCAGCATAATTCATGGCTGCCAACTATGGTGCGTTAATGGTACACGTCTAGCTCGTCGTAATGTTTTTTTTGCGAAGTCTTGCAGCAGTTGGTAGGTATAAATGAAGGGAAGGCTGTAAAAATTTTAGAAATACAGATGATATGAGCATGTTGCTATAGTTAGTTGCTGGTGTTTTTGATGTAAGTTTAAAATTCATGAACGTATAGTCATGTATTATGATGTTGACTTAAAGAACTTTCCTAGTGCTATCAAATAAAATTCGGAAAATTTATTCATCACACAAAGGCAGAAGAACCTCCTCTTTGTCCTGGTATAATTAATATGCGCCCCAAACATGTTTGGTCTGCTCCAATTTGTCATGCCTATTTTTGTGCTGGCTCTTTCCAAATGAACTAGCTTGGGATATCCTGGCAGTTATTTTAACTAATTCATTTTGAAAGTTGCTGTAATTTGTGTAAATGTTTATGAAATGAAGAAGTAAATTACAAAGTGCTAGCATTAGTACTTGCTCCATGTGTTTGTAATTACTATTTGGGAATTATTTAGCCATTTTTGTGAACACCAGGTCGATGCTCGGGATTCTCTCGGACGAACTCCTCTTGGAGTGACCATGTGGGCAGGCCACAGCCCCATCGTTGCCTTACTGCAGCATGAGAAACTCCAGCTCACTGATGAAGGTAAAGGCAAATGTAGTCCGCATCGTGGTTGTATGTCTGCTTGGGTAGAATATATTGGTTTCTCTTTTGTAAAGATACTATCAGTTTACTTTCTCTCCAAACAATTTTGCAGCATTTTTTGCTTGTTATTGATGGAAGTTGCACATGGAGATGCCATAGTCTGATCTTTACCACTTAATGGTTAAAAACATGAAGTCTATTTAAACTTTTGCCTTTTTAAAATTTTGCAAACAAACCGTGGTACTTTTCTAAGACATTGTTGAAAATGGACGATTGTCGATTCTTGCACATCTGTTGCGTATTTCATTCGTAAGAGATTCGAAGCATTGGATGCACATTCAGGGAGTTGAGGGGACCTGCATCAACAGTTGAGGGAGGAGCGGGCTATTCATGAATGCGTCGCAACTCCAGTTACATTCGTCTCTACAAGGAGCAACAAAACTGTTGCTCTATTTAAAAGAATTTAAAGCAGCAAAATGACACATTTTTCATTCAATGTTGCCTTTTTAGGTTGTTAGGCAAGAGTTCTAAAATCTAAATATGAGCCCCATTTCTTGCACTGCAAATAATTTTTGTACTCTTAAACTATTATGCGGAGGCTCAAAAGCTATGGGTAACACAAAAATGATGAAAAATTAATCCTCTTTATTTATGATACTATCGTTACGCTAACTCCATTCCATGGAGCCTAGTACAGGCACTACTCGTAGACTCTGTCATTTCCCAATAGAAAGTGTATGTCTCTGAATAGCAGTTAAGATGGGCGTATCAGAATGAAGTTGGCTGAACAATCAGAGCTGACCCCTCATTGGGATACAACTATTGTATCTGTAGGATTTAGCACTCCCAGGAGGAAAATGTGAGTCCGGTGCTGAAATTACGTAGGTCTTGTTTTTAATAAAATAAGATGTTTCTTGTTTTATTAAGACCATCTTATTCGGTTCACTGCTATCCTGTTTTTCAGCACCTCTGATTTTTGTCAAGTTTTATCTTGTTTCATAAACATCTTTCTCAACTTACTGTTTCTATGCCCGTTCTGCTTAGATTCTGCGGACCCCAATCTCCATACTAAATGGTGCCTTCCTCCTTCTTTTTGAAACGCCTTTTTTTTTTTGCTATTAGGGAGGTTTAAACTAACATATAATCAAATCCTTTAACTTCATACTAAATGGTGCTTTCATCCTTCCTCTCTTTGAACATCTTCGTCGTGGTAAGGGAGGCTTAACTAATAAATAATCAATCAATTAAACTATCAGAATTTTGAATGGAGCTAATTTCATTCCGGTTAAGATTATTATTCAGAGACATGTTACAATGGTACAAGACGTAGTCTACGAGTTTAAATGTACCATTAATAAATGCATCGTGAACATTGTGTTCATTTGTGATAATTTTTCTGTTGCCCATAATTTGTCTTCGCATGGTACTTGACAAAGCAATACAAATATTGTTTACTCTACCAGAAATGAAGCTCATGTTTAAACTTTAAAATCCTTGCCTAACCACTGGAGAAAGCCAGCGTTGAATAAAAAAGTATGAATTTGCTGCAGTGGATTTCCACTGTAACGACAGTTTTGCCGCTCCTGGGCGAGGTTATGAGGTTCCTGGGCGAGGCGACTGTAACCGAGGTTGCGGCGCGTTTATGAATGGCTAGCCACTTGGCTTCAATCGTCATGCTATGCTGGTCCTCGTCTCCCTAAACATGTTTCTGAAGTTTTGAATCTGGTGTTCATGGAACAGGGAACAAGTCTGCTGTACTTGACAATTGTCCATTTCTGTGCTAAAAATCACTAGAGGTCAGTTACTGGTCTTTCTTTGCTGCACTCCAGGAAGGCTGATTCAATGTAAATGTGCAACCTATCAATCATCAGTACTGTGATGTCAGTGCAATGAATTTCGGAAATGAATATGACTTGTTTGTATAGCTTTTCAGAATTTGTTTTCTTTTCTTTCTTTTCTGTTCTTTAGTTGAATGTTCATGAAAAACGTGCTTGCAGGAAAAGCAGCACGAATGAAAATCGTACATCTTAGTACTTGAAGTCTTAGTATAAAATGGCTCAGTTCCTTCTGTCAAACGTTTTCGAGATCTGCCCTATCCTCAGTTAGCCGTTCTAAACATTTGACAAGAGTAAAATCAGTTATCTAAATATACAGAAATATCTTGAACAAGGGAAATATACATGAAAACATGGAAAGATATAAACTGTGCTGTAACGGGGGTCCCACGAAAATGTCCCCACTTTTTAATTAAATATAACTCCGCTTTGAATTAACATTTGAAATGTTTTTTTTTTCTTTTTTTCTTTTTTTCACTTTTTTTCACTTTTTTTCACCATGTAGTACATTTTTGTTTCCTATTTGAATAATTCAAGTTTTTAACAATCGTTTGATAACCACTTTACAGTGATCAATTTACTAAAAGAGGTAGAAAAACTAATTGTTGAAAGGAAAAGTTTTAAAAACAACACTGGTGTTCTTCATTTGTCAATAGCTACTGCTAAAAATAATTTCCCAATCATGTATCCTACATACCATTGAGTATTTAAACCCTCTGAGAGGTTATCTACTTCCTTATTTCATCATTTGAAGACACCTAAAATGCAGCTCACTAGCGATCAAAGAATTTTCAATGTATTGGAATATGAAGCAACAAAAACTGTGAAAAAGTTAGAAGAGCATTTAATGAAAAGTTCCCGGAAAGGAACTCGCTCGATAAGAAGACGTGTGTATTGCACAGTTAGAAAATTTGAAAGAAAATTAAATGCTTTTCTAACTTTTCATAGTTTTTCGTTGCTTCATATTCCAATAAGATGAAAATACAATTTAGCTATATAGTATATAGCTAAAATGTATAGAACAATGGCTACTCTGATCAGCCATAAGATATGAATCTTCAATATTGAGCTCAATACTTTTCATTGCTTACACAGATAACCCCTCAAGGGGATACAAATATTGTATGTATGGGACTTAGCACTCCATGTTTGGGTCTGAGTTGAGAGTTAGATAGGCCTTCTTTTTGTTGAAATAAAATGTTTTTGTTATGTTGAAGACCATCTTATTTCGGTTCACTGCTGTCCTGATTGTCAGCACCTACTACTTTCTTCTTCAACTTCTATCTTGTTTCTTGAACTTCTTTCTCAACTTACTGTTTCTATGCCCCTTCTGCATGGATTCTGCATTTCTTCATCTCCATACTAAATAGGGTCTTCCTCTCTTCGGAATGCTTTTTTTAGCGTTTAGGAAGGCTTAAACACTTACATCTATTTTAATCTATTGGCTGCAGCACAAGATTATATTTTAGGGGCAGACTTAAAGACGGGACTGGTACGGTACAGACGTAACCAGGGTGCGTACAGGCATGGAGAAGCATGGAAAGTAGTTGAATCTCGAAAATAAAATTCAAGGCCTCGAAAGTAGTGGAATTTTAAAAATGGTCATTGAAAGTCATAAAATTTTAGGATTTTCGTGAAAAGAAAATTTTACTGTTGAAAATTTTCGTTCCGTTTGGTCCGCGTTGAGCGAGGCGTTGTCAGTAACCTTCGAGTGTTACTTGGGCTCTGATTGGTTGATACAGCTACGTCTATAGTGTCCGCGATTTTGATTGGTTCTCAGGCATCACGTGAAACCAAACGCGCTCAGTGTGACTGAAGACACGCGCTCGCTCGGACCATTGTTGACCCGTCGCCACTGTTGAACATTTTCGAGCTGAGTTTTTATCATCGGTCTTGACCATCCCGTGTGTGTGTGACTAGAGTTACGGTGCCGAGACTGAGCTGAGGAATTATCGTCATGCCAGGCAGTTGTTCTTTCAACAACTTGTGGTTGCGAGACAAAGACTTTCAACAATGGATAGCACCGCACTGGCACTGGCAAATGCATAGCAGATGCTATTGAACTGTCCAGCATGACTGTTTGTTGTTGTGATGATCATTTACACATTTATGAAAACAAGACCTGCAAGTAATGATGAATGTTCTGTGAAGTTTATGACTGAAATACATTTATTGTGCTGCAATTTAACTTTGTGTGACATTATTTTGGGCAGAGAGAGGTAGTGAAAATGTGATTTGGTTGGCATAAAAAGTCATGAAAAAGTAGTGGAATTTTGAACCTCAGAGCCTGTACGCACCCTGCGTAACGAGACTTGCAGCGCGGCTGTTAACAATACTTTCCATTGGGTCCACCATGCTCACTGAAGGGTCGGCATCGGCACTACTTTACAGGGGACGTGCGCAGTACTTTAGTTGGTCTGGACGGGGCTTCAATGAATGGCACTGTTGTTCACACAGGGATGAAGGTTTCAGATAGGTTTGTGAAAAATTCATTTTTAGGAATAAATTCTTTCAAAATGTCAGCTCAACTTCAATTTCTCGCAATTTGTTGACATGCTTTGTCCAAAAGTATTAGGCGTTCTTATACTCAAGTCACTTTTTAATCTTGACTGATCATTTTTGCAGACAAAAATTGGTCGTACATTCCCAGTGAAGAGGTTGGATTATGCATTGTGAAATGCATCACGGATACTGGAGTGTGCGAGTTGACGGCATGTCGACAGGACGGATTCTCTCTGCTGCATCTCGCTGCGCAGAAAGGCTACCCTAACATGATGCATCGACTTCTGTCCCTCAAGGTTAGAAAATCTTCAAGGTGTTCTACCGAATAAAATAAGATACTCTGGCTTTGCTAATATATATATTAGGAATCTACACTGTCCAATTGCTAAGTAATTGGCATTCTTTTTCCAGTGAACTTTCTTTGTTAAGGCTAATTGAATTGAATCTATGTGGGTACTAATAAAAGTTAGCGTTTCTCTGAAGTATCATGAGTCTACTTTGCCTTTCAGACGTCTTGCTTTGGGGAAAACAACCCTCTAGGCATCCTCAATATTTTACTGTTGCCTCAGACATTACCCATGATCTGCTGCTTTGTGTTTCAGTGTGTTCACCCAATTGTATCATATATTTTCACATTATTTTTGTGTACCAGTGAATCAAAGAATCAATATTATAATTCTTAAATCAGTCCCAATTATTTCATATTTTGATGTCAGGGCTAAAATTCAATATTTTGATATTCCAGAATTTCCATGTTAGGAAATTTGTTCTTAAAATATTTTAGTATTATTATAGTTTTATTTTGAGAATCCAACATTCCCTGTCCATATTCAACATGGTTCTTCATGAAGGTGTTCTGTAACTTTCAACTTTCTACTTCTGAAAACAGTGGTGATTGGTGTGAACTTATATATGTAAAACCTTAGTATACCTAGAAACCATCCGATGTGCCACCAAACCTGTGTAGCCCTCTAATGTCGTGTCTGTGCCATTATGCCTGCTACTGTGACTACATCCATGTTCCCTGTATTGTGACAGTGTTGGTGTTGAATAAATTATGATCTGTTGGGAATTCAAATGCTGTGGAAACTTGATTAATTTGGCGGGTAATTGCTGAGATTGACAGTGTAAGACGTTCATTCATTTTGTTTAGTGCTTGTACGATTTTTCATTATATCTGAGACAAGACATCTGTGTAATTAGCCTCACCATTTGTAACTGCAGGAATCGAAATAAAAGTACTTAAGATTTGTAGAAGCAAAGTGGATTTCAAAAGCTACTTTTATAAAGAGCTCTAATGAATATTATTCCTTGGGAAATTTGTGCCCTTCTGTGTTCTTCGAAGTTCATTGTTGAGTGGCAGTCACTTCCTCATTGTGATGCGAGTAACTACATGATGTCTGTGCCAGTTTAATGATGGTGGTTGTGATAGTAATATGAGTACAAAATGCAGAAGTTAAAGGGTTAATGAATATGGGTGGGGCTAAACCTACTGATGCAAGAAAAAAATCATATCAAGAATTTGTTTTTCATCAATACAGACCGTATTTAGTAGTATTGGTCAAACTACCATTACACAGTTGAGGGGGATATTAAGAAGCAAAGTATGTAAATAAAGATAACATAATTTTTCTCTTGAACTCGAGTGTAAAAATGTAGAAAAAATCTCTCTAATATAAATCTAGAAGCTGGCTGCTCAAACGTTATGGGGTAAAACAGAACGCTTTAGTGATTGGAAACCGTAAAGGCTCTTAAATGTTTTCTTTATTTAAAGAATCTCCGGAAAAATAAATTTGATCTCTGAGGAGTCTCAGAAAACTGCGCGGGGGTGCAGCGATAGCAGCAGAGCAATTCGTGAGCCGGGCGAGTCTCGAATGCGCAGGAAAGAGCGAGACACGGCGCGAGACCGGCCTGCTCCGCACTGTTGCGCCCCACCTGCATATAAAAGATTTATAAGAAAATGGGCAAAACATCGAGATTTTAGAATATCATTGTGGTAGAATTTATGCAAACTTCAATTTCTCAATTTATCGTAATAATTTTGCTGAACGTGAGCTTGCTGATAACGAACTAATAATTTTATCGAATCGGTACCACAATCAGAGAATAATATATTCAGACTTCAAGAAAGTAATTTGCACAGCCAAATTGTAATGAAGAAGAGGTAGTCTAAGAGGCGCTTGCGAAACGCAAGCCCGGATACACGATCAGGTGCAGGTGCCAAGCACGGCATCGAACGAACCTCAGACGAGGAGTATCCTGGTGGGCCATGTCTTCCCCCGTGGTGGTCGTCTTAGTAGACGATCCCCTCTGCCTCCCCCGCTGCCGATGCGTAGTCCCCCCGAAGTCGAACTTAGCCGAAAGTGACTTCAGCCATCACACTGATGTCGCGATCCAAGAAAAGTGAGCCGCGCTGACACAGCTACGCCGAGGCGGATGCTTATCTTTAGGACTGAATGAGAGTTGTTGCAGGTTAGTGTGGAAGTGTACGTCTGTCTGTCACAACCGAAGCACGCTTGAGCACGTCTCCTCTTGTGGGAGACTGGGCTTTTTCTTCGTTGCATTTGGAACGAAAATTGGATGTATTGAAAGTTGGGACTAAATGCGAAGGGGATGGCATGTGCAAAAAAACTTTCCTAAGCCTAAATTAATTATTCAACAAAAAATATAGTCGTCATTCAGAATATGACGCGAGAGCATTCCTTCAAAGAAATATTAGCCAAAAAAATCAATGGTGACATAATTGCTCCATGCTAGGTAAAACTTGTGCATTGCAACATCGTTCAAATGGAAGATTATTCTCAGATATTCCGTCCAATGTCATTGTGTTTCATATGGACCAGATAATACCAAGAGTAACCTCGTAGTTACTCTAAGAATCCTAGATCATCAATCACTAATCGCTTCATTGAATTCTTGATCACTGGTTACTGTCAATTGCAGAAACAGAATCAGTAAAAGGTTAGCCGTAAACTACTTCCAACAACGCTCAATCATGAGGACCACAATAAACTACCGTATTTAATGAAAATTACCTAAGTGGTAGTCAGTAGAGGAGTTATCCTTTAGAAGGCCTTAAACCCTTCTGAATGGCTGTTTTTTAAAATTGAAAGAAAACGTCAGCGCGACGCTATTGATCGGTTCTGACAGAAATTTTGCACTTTTGTGCTAGCGAGGCTTAATTCATGGTCAAAATATTACCTGTATGGAAAATAGGATAAATTGTAATAACTAGTCTGACCCTATTCAAAAGGAGGCTGCTCAATATACGAGTATAACTAAAAACAGTCTCCAATAAACGGTCTAGAAGCAGTAGTCTGCACCAATCTCGGGAACTTTGCTGGGAATAAACGCAAGTCCGAGAATATGTGGACGTCACTAGTCACTTTCGCTGGTCCTCGCAGCACGAGCCTGATATCGCTCTGTAGGAAGACGCTCAACCGATCGCTTTCGGCGCGGGTGCGGCGCTGTGGGTGTGTCTCAACAAACCATCTTGGAAATCTAGTTTGCATTCGCAAGAATTTCATCTCTGTTTTACGAGGGGTTCGGAGTCCCTTCTGGGAATGCTTAAGGTAAAGTAGGTTAGGTTATATTCATTGCTAAATAGTGATTAAATGTAAAATTCGGTGCATATAATATGCGGAGTGACTCACTTTTCCCTAAGACGTAGAAAAACTATGTGCATAGCACTAGTTCGATACCTACCAAGACAAGATTGATTCGGTGTCACTTTATATGCAATAACCCAAAAGGGGCTCCTGAGTACTAATTTGAATTTGATATCAGATGAGAAGCATGAAGTGATGGCAATGGGTCCCGCTCGTTGTGATGGGTAGTCTGTAATAAACGGCCAGCGAGCACTAGTCTGCTCACTTACTTCAAGAATAGTGCAAGCAATAAACCCAGGTCCTGAAATGTGCGGACGGAGAGACAGTCCTGGTTAAGTTGATAGAGGTTATGGCTTGGCATTACAAAAGAGCACTAGCTTGCTGACTGTTGCCAATTATAAGTTAAAACTTGCTTATCTGGTTTAGTATGCAGGAGTTAAACAACCAAGTGTACTTGAAGTTTATTTGAAATTACTTCCTTGAGCATTATGAAGAACGCCCAAGACCATTGGGCTGCATCAATCCGAGAAAATGATCAGATTCATTTTTGATCGATATCAGGATGAAGTATTTATGTTTTATTTTCCTAATGTTTCATTGAGTTGGTTACCGTAACAATATTTTTCATCACTTATAATTTGGTTCTGCCCCTCAGGGGGATACAACTATTGTATCTATGGGAATTAGCGCTCCCAGGGGAACCATGTGAGGGCCCGAGCTAAAGGTTAGGTAGGCTTCTTTTTTGTTGTATTAAAATAGGTTTTTGTTTTGTTACGGACCATCTTTTTTCGGTTCACTGCTTTCCTGTTTTTCAGCACCTACTACTTTCTTCTTCAACTTTTTTCTTGTTTCAAGAACTTCTTTCCTAGCTCACTGTTTCTGTGCACCTTGTGCATAGATTCATAGTTGTTCCCTCAACTGCATAGTTCCCTCAACTCCATACTAAATGGGGCCTTCCTCTTTCCTCTCTTGGAACATCTTTGTCGTGGTTAAGGGAGGCTAAAACTTTCTTATATAATAATAATAATAATATAATTTGGTTCTCTGGTGTATGACTATGTATGACCAAATTATTTATTTGAACAAGATTTTGAAGCGTGTGTGTGTTTACTCAGAACTATGGAGCAAGAGGCCAAATTCTGCCTGACGCGACCACCTCCAAATGATGACTTTCATGCGTGCATGACATAAGGCTGAATTTAGTTAGGTGATATTGCTCTCAGAATCGTTATCTCGGTCACATTTTTTGGGGACGCCCCTAAATTGCATCTAGGCACAAGTCTCACCCGATCAGGAGCGAGTGAGGATGACAATGGGTCCCGTGAGTTTTGACACGGTGTCCAACAAACAGGATGAGGGCGTTAGTCTGCGCCCTCATTTTTAGAACGTCGCAGGCGATGACCACAAAACCCTAAATAAATGGGTGAAGGTACTTACTGTTTGCACGATATGACAAACTTTTCCCCCGTGTGACATGTTCTCTTTATTATCCTATTTCAGAATACTAAATGTACTTCAACGATACAAGGATGCAATCTGTTGCGGAGCGCTGGTCGCCTAACCTAGACAATTCACCATTTATCTACCTGATTAGTGTACCAATATGAGTGGTGAGCAAACGCAATGGTACCGTCTGTAAACTGGACAAATTTCAGTCACAGACATGAGGTGTTCATGCCTGCTATTTAAAGTACAAAGAGCAGAGGCTCAGTAATCCAATCCTGATTAACACAGACTCCAATTTGCTCTTGGGAGGATTTATATGTACAGTTCATTTTACCAAATTATTTACGATTGATTGAATAAAATTCAACCCATTCATGACATTAACGCACGTGCTCAACCCATGCAATTTAATCAGAAAAAAAAATAGTTTAACTAGCCAAATACGTGCTGAAGTACAACATAACAGCAATCAAATATTTTTTAGTCAATATACTGTTGGTATACTTCATCAATAAAACTATAAGATGATATCTGTTGATTTGATTTTTGGAAAGACTAAGTAATTTGAGTTTGTGTCAAACTTCTCACAATGGCTAAGAATCCTGGCAACATAATCTTTTCAAAAATTTTACTCAACAAGGAAAGTGAAACCGGTCCGTAATTTAAACATAATTTGGGAGATCCCTTTTTGAATACGAGCATATTGCGAGCAATCATTAGGCGGTTTACAAATTAAACGATGAAAACTGACTGATTTACTTAGCTTGGAATAACTAGTGATGTATTGGCGATTGATTTGTGCACGATATTTGGAATGGCGTAGATTCGACACTTAATTCCGTGACCAATGAAAGAACAAACTTCCCTCTCATCGGTGAGCAAGTGACCAGAATTACCAAGCTACTGTTCAACAATGAATGGTTACATTCACTGAAATTCTTTCAACCTAGGTGAAGGTTACGCTTTTGAAATATTCATTAAAAGTATGTGTCAGTTCTCCTTCCTAGCGTACATCTATTTTTTCTGTGGCCTGAAAATTTTGAGCTCTGTATTGAAGTACTAATTTCAAGTAATTTAAGGATCATAAATTTACCAGAATATCCGAACATTGATAGATAAAAGTTATCAACTACCCAGTAATCAAGCGTGTAAAAAGAAACAGGGGACAAAAGTATTTAACCTATATCAAAACTTGTATTTAGCCTTTAGGGGCGCGACAATTTTTTTTGCATTCACAGTTTACAGATATTTATTGTAACTAAAAATTAACTAATTCATGACACTCGATTGCTGGTATTCTGTTTCATTCTTGACTGCACATGATCCTTGATTCAACACGGTTCTCTAGACTCATTTTGTGTGCAGATATTCTGAATATTTACTTCTAATTTTCAATGAGATTAAAAGCTAAGCAAGCACTTATATTTACAATTAGGAATCATTCTACTGTTGATTTCGCCGTATGTTTGGGGTCATTGTTTTACTGAAAGATCCATGTGCTTGGGGCCTAGAAATTTGCAGCGCTTTTGCAATTTCTCCTGAAGTGTCTGCCTGTACAATCAGCTACCCATTTTGCTTTTGTGATGTGAAGTTTCCTTTCACAATGGGTAGTAAAACAACCCATTCCCTGATGTGGCCTTCTCCTTGGTTGACCGGAAGAATAGGTTTTTTTTTAAGAATCTAGTAATAGGGTTTTTTTTTTAAGACCATAGGCAGTCATTGTTTTCTTCCAAACATGATTAGCATAGTTTTGACAGGAAAGTGTAATTTTGCTCACATCGGACTATTTTTCTTGTTCTCGAAACACAATTCCTTTCTCCAGATAGTTTTTGGCAGACTTCAATCAAACGGTTCATTACGTGTTTCAATTTGAGAGTTCTGTGTAATCTGAATTAGCGCTCCCAGGCGGACAATGTGCGGGCCCGAGCTAAAGGTTAGGTAGGCTTTCTTTTTTGTTAAAATAGAATAGGTTTTTGTTTTGTTACGGACCCTCTTTTTTCGGTTCACTGCTGTCCTGTTTTTCAGCACCTTCTGCTTTCTTCTTCAACTTTTATCTTGTTTCATGAACTTTTTTCTCAACTTACCGTTTCTCTGCCCCTTCTGCATAGATTCTGAATTCCCTAATATCCATGCTAAATAGTGCCTTCCTCTCTTCGATACGCTTGTTTATGTAGCGGTTAGGGAGGCTTAAACTAACGTATAATCTAATCTAATTGGACGAAACTAAGAGCTCGATATATAATTAATAAAGCTTAAGGAAGGTGCAAAATATCCTTGTCCATAATCTATATTTTAAGGTCAGTAAATTATGTTGTAATAACAAAGCAAGTAACCATTTTTGAGTGTGTTTTATGTGAATGCAAAACTTCTTTTTCTCAACATTTTCCAGATGAATCCTGATCTGCCAAACAATCAAGGTGAAAGTCCTCTCTTCATTGCCATTAAGAACAACCAGTTGGCGTGTGTGCAACAATTACTCAATGCAGGCACAAAATTGAGTCGCGTGGACAACAGAGGAGGCTCTGCGCTGCATGTTGCTGCTAAAATGGGCAACGTTACTGTAGTGGATATGCTCCTAACTACAAGTGAGAGTGAAGAAAGAAACGTCGAAATCAACAAGTGCGACAACATTGGCTACACACCCGTCTATTATGCAATCAATGCAAGCAGGTAAACAGGAGTATTTTTACGAGCTGCGTCTTGGAATGCGGCTAATGATCACGAGCATTCATAGGGACAAGTTTACTTGCACCTTGATGAGGATTTGTGCACTTACTGCAGTTAGATTAATTAAAACATAGTGTTTGAGTGTTCTAGACTAATTATATGTGCAGCTTAACCCTTTCTTTCCCAGCACTCAAATTTTTTAAGGAAAAAATTTTCTGAAGTAATTTCAGTCATTACCTTGAAATATCAGCAAAATTGCCCTAGCATGTTTTTTTCTGCATAAGCAGGTGCTTACTTCCTTTTCCACACGTTGACTACGATTGCGCGTGTTGTGAAGTTGGTTTGGTTAGGTTGTAAACACACACTGGTGAAATCGATTTATTTGCTTGAATAAGTTTCCATCCTTTGTAAGCAATGTACAAAATGTAAGAGCTCAATAACATTTTCTTGGCATGATAAAATTCCTTCAAAAAAGGTCGCAAAATGGTTTGAAATCTTATACATTTACATTGGTGCGTACATGAACAATTTACCTAGTGGTACACAGTTGTCCCACTCCGTGGTCAAAGTGTTAAATTGAAAAAAATTATACTCTAATAAAAATGTATGCTTCAACGCCAAAAAATTTGAGAAAAAAATTTCAATTTAGTTGTTGCTTTGTTCCATCTGTAAATACATATACGTATGAAAAACTTGCTCAAGTTAAATTAAAAAGGTATTAAATGTATTGCATAGACCATGAAGCTTACATAGAGTGGATATCAATTGCAAATTCCTTGTGTCAAACTTCTGGAGTGTCTAAAAACATAGTTGCAGGAATACTATTAATTGCCCTAATTTTGTCATTTGCTTCAAATTATTTCCCTACTAGATGAATCACCCTGAAGTTTTGTCAATTTCCCTAAACTGAAAGCACTAGCCAGCTGGAAACTGGAGTTCCCGTCGGGAAGGAAAGGGTTAAGTTGATTGTAGAATACAATATTATGTAAAAGTACATTTTCCGAAGATGAAGAAAAATAGTAAATTGAGTTATATCCAACCCACACATGTCCCAATTATCTGAAAAATAATGAAGTACTGTGGCTGAATCTACTCAACATATTTGAAGGTTCTTACTTTGCATGAAAGAAGTTATAGGTACATATTTTCCCATTCTGGAGATGGGTGAAAATAGAAATGAGGGAGGGAAAAAATTATGTGGCGACAAATCCATCAACGAGTATGTGTTATAGCATTTTTATGATATGGGATTCGTGGTTATAAAACTGTTGGGTAATATTTAAAGAGTTTTACTGTGAATCTCTACTTTTCCCTTCATTGATGTAGCTTTTGTCTGATGCTTCTACTTGCTTGCATTGTGAGCTGCGCCAACCGAGACAATCTATACATTTTGCACCCTTCTGGCGCTGCTCCTACCAAAACATGATGAGTTTCTCAGTGGTAATCGCCTGACTGAGCAGAGACTGAGGCCGACCCTTGTGTGTACTATTTAGGAGGATTAGTGCTTACAAGGGAAAGATGTGAGGCCCCTAGCTGAAAGTTATGTAGGCTTTCTTTTTGTTTAAATGGAATAAGTTTTTGCTCTGTCACGGACCTTTTTTTTCAGCATTTCACTGCTGTCATATATTTTTGGCATCTCATAATTTTTCCTTGAACTATTTCTTGTTTCCTAACTCGCTGGTTTTATACGCAGGGGATTTTATGCTAACACATACTGAGCATAGATTCCTTGTTCCCTTAACTTCATATTTAATGGGGGACTTTCTTTTCCTTCCTCTCTTTGGAAAACATTAGCTGTAGTTAATGAGGCCATGACTCGGCCTCAAAACCTAACCCCACATTGGAGAAGCTCAAGCACTGCACACACCGCCTCACCCACACCTAATGGCCAAGCGGTCGAGGCTGGCTGGACCGTGCTGCTTGCCTTGCAAATATTGAACGTAGCAGATCGCCTTCATAGCAAAGGAAGAAATTGCGTAGAAATAAATGTCCTCATTGTTTCTGTAAAACTCCTGGATTGTACTAATTATTTGTTAATTTGAATAATACAAACAGTAACTTACCAAACCTAACCCAGCATATTTTAGCCTAACCGGCACATATCGGCCGTGTTCTTTAACAACCCTGATAAAGCCGAAGATTTTGGCATGTAACCCACACCCAGGTAGCCTGCATAGTTGAATTTGTGCATTGGGTTCTGAGTCGCCCGAGCCCCAACGGCGGAGTGAGAAGGCTGGAAGTCATGCACCGAAAGTTTTGCCAGAGCAGATGAGAAGATTATTCATATCATAATAAGAATTATGATCATTTCCTATATAAGATTACCGGCCTGTATCCATAACTTTTAAGTTCATGAACAAAAATCTAACTCGAGTCATTTTATTGCTTCAAAAAACATGGGAGTCCAATTCGGTCAGAAATTATAGTTACTTCGTATTTTATACCAGTTTTTTCACTCGTTTTCCTGATTCTTTCTGAAACCTTCAAGTTTGCCTATCTATTTCAAGGCATTTAAGCAGGGTTAAAATTAAATACCTTTTCAAAGTAAAGGAGTTGCATCGTGCACTTATGTTTTGGGCCCAACCTTATACTTTCAAAGAAAGTAAATGCATATATTACAGATAAAATCAAACTTATAGATAGGCTAGTATACACCCCTTGCAATTCTATCAGTGTAACCAAATCTTCTGTGTTTTCAGCTATTTAAAGTTATGGGTACTTCTTTTGAGTGCATGTCCGACCCATGTAAACACTTCCATTAGGTTTCCAACACATTTGGTTTATATCGCGGCGAGTAAATGCTGTTGGGTCATTACGTGAGAGATTGAGCCGTGTCGCGATGTTTGCGTTCACGTGGGAAATGATAGATGCTCAAAAGCAGGTGGTATGAAATGTGAGTAATAAAGGTGCATATGCTTGTGTAGTGTTGGAGACCTGAACAAGTCATTGTAAAAAAAACCTTTTGTCAAAAAATTATGAATAGAATCAGTTCGTAATCGAATGAATAGCAGACCCCTAAACGGCTCTCTGCAAATCTTCTCTTGAAGTGCATTGCCCACCATCCTTGTAGATGTCCTTCAGAATCTCTCAGTTCTCGATTGGGTTCAAATCAATAGAGCAAGGCTAAGAAATCTTGCTTGTTTTCATTAGAGTGAAGCACAAGCCTTTTGCTCCTCTACAGAAGCACATCGTCCAACCACGGGAGTACATGTGCTCCAGAAACTGGTAGTAAAACACGGGAGTTTCCTTCACTCCTTTCGGTACTCTTTACGATCCAATCAGGTTATCACCAATTATCCCTGCCCAAATCTCTATACCTCTTTTCCCTGTTGGAGACGGAAACGATCTCGACGCTCTTGACCCAACCTCTCCCTTAGCTGTCATGCCTGTCCAGAGTACCCTCTTCTCCTCTGTGAATGCCACCGCTTAACGTCGCGTGTCGCATATATTTCAGCCCATTCCAGTTGTAAAACTTTGTGTCGTAGCATCACGAGAGGTTGTTTTTGTGGTTTAATGTTCTTTCCATACCTCTGAGTACCCTGCATCGCGTGAATTTGGGAACAAATGGGATAATGGCCGGCTCAAAGAGTGTTTTCGATGTAAGACCATGATTTTTTGAAGAGGGTTAACATTATGTAGATCCCTTGTCTGAGATGCTTCATAACGCCAACATCCGACTGTGTCTTCCTCGGGAAGACTAATCCAAATATCTCATTACTGTATTGACATTATGCCCGATGCAATTGGCTATCAACGTGGGAGGGGTTCCTTTAGCCGTCTTCTTCTCAATAACCCTCTCCTCAGCCTGTATCAGATCCTACCCTTCCTCATGACAGAACAATTTCTCCAGCAGCCAGAAGCGTGCCAAGATCAAATAGCAGTTTACGTGTGTGTACTTGCCACAAATGAGACTGCCCAATTGGAAACATAGAATTCACAAAAACTTCCGTTAGATTTTTATAACTGGAAACGTAGAGTATTAGGTTACGCTAATAATGGGGTCAAAAATAACGAGCTGCACTAACACAAGAAAACTTTAGAAAAATTTTTATTCACATTTGAGAGTTTTAAAATACGAAAAATGTAATCAAACACAAAAATTTTCTGTTATTATGTACAGTTCAGATCTTCACTTTTGAGTATGTGAGGCTAATAAAACATCACACTTCAGATTTGAACTCAGGTTTGCAGACAGAATGTGTACAAAAATATAAATAAATAATTGAATAGAATAAATGCGTGACGATGTGTTGGTACTATTAAAATTTTCTGTGATACTTTTCCATACATTCTAATTTTCTATTATGTAATACTATAATAGTTTAAGAGACGTTAGTAAATGTTATTCACAAAATTAATATTTGTAATATATTACAGCTACAGTTTCATCCCATCTTATTACTGAGAGCAAGTGTTGAATTTTGTCCAGTGTTGTCACTGAAGCCGACGAAGCATCTAAGCGACCAGATAGGCCAACCAGAACTCTGAATGTCAGACGCAAAGCTATGAACAAAACGGACTGTCAGGCCAGGGCTAGAAATGAAGTGTTGCTAGTGAAAGAGTTAAGTAGAATACGGAAAAAAAAGCTTAGTTACTCAAGCATGCGGAAGGCAGACGTAATGTCCCTAAGACAACATATAGTGCGAAATGCAATAGACCAGAAAACAATTGGAAGGGTTGATACAGTCAGAAAAGATGAACAATTACGTGTGCACAGCCTAACTAAATTGTGCACGAATGTATAGAAAGTAGATATGAGAGAACAAAGGTCTCTATCTCAAATATGGCCGTGTGAGCTTATTGTTAAATACTTGAATTGTCTGCGTAAATTATTTGGTAGTGTTGAGTAGAATACTGGGGGCATGAATTCAAAGCATCTACGTGAATTTATTTTTCTTTACAATCACTGGTAAAGCATTTCTAGTTTCTTCAACAAAATTTTATCTATGTTTTAATGCTAATGAGGATTTTAAATCTATTTAGAAATTGAAGTATAAAAAATTAATACACTGATTCAAACTATGTTAATATTTTCTCCATTAAATGAGCTGAATATTTTTGCGCTACTTGGAAGAGAAAGTATGTTTGGTCCAAAGATTTTTCAATGCGTATAGTAGCAGCTCTTTTAGAACGATCAATGATACAATGTGAACACATTTCAAGTTCATCAATTTTTTTGCATTATTCCGACCAATATTTACAAGTGTTTATGTGTCCAGGTATGACATTGTGCAGCGATTTCTGGAGTACAGTTTGGTGGAGAAAGTGCACGTGAAAGCAACCAATCATGAAACCCTGCTACAATTTTTCACCGAGAGGAATAATCTTGGGCAGGTAAGATTTGAACTTAGGTTATTATTGGTAAGCTATGTTCATGGTTTCTCAACAAATCTGATTATGCCATCACTGGTGGCATCTCCAACAGTCTTACTCTGCTAAAATGTATGTAATTCTAAGTTCTGTGTTTTAGGTACAATTAGGGAAATTTGTTATTTTCTTAAGTATTCCTAGCCATACGGGAGAAACAGCCATTTTTATTGCTTGAGTTTATTGGTAGCCTAGTTTTTGCTAAACAGGCTTTCTCTTTCTCCTCGTCTTTTTATCTTTCTCATAAGCGATTCCAGCTAGCCATGCAACCAACACTTAAGTTTATTTCATTTCAAATTTTTGTCTGTCAGAAGATGTTTGTGCGATTTCTTGCCTTACATGGTGAGCTGTACTTATTTCACGATGAAATTTTTGTTTCAGTATACACTAAATCTCGTCCTAATTTCATTGCGATGCTATCTTTCCAAACGAGAATTGCGTTCTTGTCCATCATCGCCGTGACCGTCGGGTTAGGCCGCCTTTTAATTTTCAACACAATTTTTGCTCCACACCATCACCCATTAAGCCATTACCGGATACTAACGTGCTACAAATAATTTCTGGTGCGCGACTTCCTTCAGTCTGTGTGAAATATTTTGCACTCCTTAATTCGCGCTTGGCAGCATCTATTTTCGAGGTGACAGAGCTTAGCTGAAAGTGGCGCCCTGAGCTCGGCCATGACGCTCGTGGTGGCAATACTGCCCTCTGTCATGTGTGGAGTTCCCCTGCTGCGCGTGGCCGCATAGCTTGCATTGTACTGTCACCTAACGCTTTTTGAGAAATTATTCATAATGGATGGTCGTGAAATTTATCTCGAGGAGAAAGTCCCCTTCTAAAGTAAGCTTAGTACCATGTCTACAATAAAATAATAGAAATTACCTCCCCTGCCGAAAGCTTCTGATCACCAATTTTGATGGGTGATAGCCTACTAAAGTAACGAAGTACATACCTGTGTTCAGAAGGGGAAGGAAATTATTTGCATGAGTGAGAATTTACGCACACTAAATTCTAAGCAGGCCAACACACGCTAGACTCTAACGAGTCATGCTTCTTGGTAGTTTGACTAAAGATGTAAAATTAAACAGGTTTTCCAAGTTTGTGGATTCATAGATGACAAAGAATGTTTGGAATGTAACTATTTGTGACAATAACAATGTTATATTTATATTACACGGCAAATCTTTGACTCTCAATTACTGGTATGTGGATAAAAGAGATTATGTGAGGTCCCAAACTAAAGGTTAGGTAGGCCTTCTTTTTGTTGAAATTGAATATGTTTAGTGTTGTTACGGACCTTCTTTTTTGGACCAGCACCTACTATATTTTCTTTAACTTCTATCTTGTTTCATGAACTTGTTTCATGAACTTGTTTCTAAACTTTCTTTTTCTATGCCCCTTCTGTATAGATTCCGCATTCCTTTATCTCCATACAAAATGGTGCCTTCCTCCTGGCTCTCTTTGATACGCTCTTTTTTGTGTAGCGGTTAGGTAGGGTTAAACTAACGTATAATCTAATTCAATCCCCAAAGATTATCATTCAGATTGAGGTCCTGTGATTGACCAGAACACTTAAGATCGTGGATTTTGGGTTTATTTAATAGTTCTTGTGTTAAATTTGTGTTTAGGGTCATCTTGTTGAAGCGTTCACTTGCGATTCTTAAATAAACATTGGGTTGGCCAAAATGTTGTTTCGTTTCTTAACTGTCAACTTTTTGACTTCCTAAAAATACCTTTTTATATTCTTATTTTCTAAATCCTGCTTTTAGTACTGCAAGCTTTTAACTTTAGTGTGCAATAAGCCTCCAAGTATAGAAGTTCTAATGTTTTTACTTGTATTCAAGCCCTTGAAATGGACCAAGCAGAGCAACACCGACATCTAATGCTTTTTACTTCAGAAAAGTAAAGTAAGTTACAGAAACTTGCAGGAATGTGTGCCGTGTGTATGGGGTAGTTTCTGTTGCTTTCTTTCCTTTTCAGAAGTAAAAAAGCATTGGATGTCAGTAGTGCTCAACTTGGTCCACCATTTCAAGGGCTCGAATGCGGATAAAAATGTTAAAACTTCTCTACATTAGAGGCTATTACATTCTGATGTAAACATGCTCACTGTACCAAATACAGGGTCTAGAGAATAAGAATAGAAAAATGATTTTTAGAATGTCGGAAAAATGACGTACATAAAACGAACGAAGTTTTTGGCAAACTCAATAATTGTACACGGATGTAAAGATGAAATACTACAAATGTGATACGTGGATCCTCCCCTCAAGGGGATGATGCTGTTGGATCTATGGGAATTAGCGGTCTAAGGAAAGATGTGGGCCCCGCGCTGAAAGTTAGATAGCCATCTTTTTGATGAAACAAAGTACATCTCCTCTGAGGACATAGGATGGGCAGCAGATTTAGGACCCTGTACTATGTAGACTGGTGCCCCGAGGGGAGACATTGCTAGATTATCTAAGATATATACAGGCCCTCCGAACTTCTGTTTTTCATGACCACTTTGCTGCTTTTATTTTTTTGTGCCTTTTTTACCATCTTTTCTTTATTTAACTTGCTGTTTCTATGCCCAGAGTATCTTGTGTGAGAATACACCTTGTAAATAGATTCCCCAGTTTTCTACTGTCTGCAAAATGGTCCCTTCTCTTCACCCTCTTGAGATTGCCCTAATGCCTTTGTTGTGCCTTGGGAGTCCTAAACTAACAAGTAGTATAACTAAATAATAATGAATAGAATAGGTTTTTTTTACTATTGACCAGTTGTAAGTTCACTGCTATCTTTTCTAGCCTCTCTAAATATATCCTTGAACATTCGTCTAGTTTCCTAAACTTCTTTCCCAATTTGCTGTGCGGAGGAGATCATGATAAGGAACACACCTTGTGTGTAGATTCCCCATATTTGTACCGCAATAGTAAATGGTACCTTCCCTCTCTTAGGAACACCCATGTTGTGAGTTGAAATGCTTTAATAAAAATCTAATCTAGTGTCAGAAAAGTTGCAATTCCAATAATTTTTTTCATTCGGGGAAAGCTGGGTCTTTGTGAGTTCAAAAGTAATATTTCGACTGATGCCAATTAAATGTAATGCGGATAGAATATGATTAGAAAACACTGAGAGTGTTAGGGGAAAGGTAAATAAACAAAATTTTACTCATATGACGTATTTGCGCCTCCTCGGACTGAAGTTATGCAAAATAGGAATAAAAATTTGGGTCAAACTAACCTTAACGTTTGTCTATTGACTATTTTCTGTAATTCTTGAGTTTCTCTTACTTTCAGGCCATTTTTTGTTTATTTGGATACACCTGTTATTTGTTCCATAGTTGGGCACAATGTTTTGGAATATAACTTTGAATATTTTGCCCTAACTGGTACGTAAGTTACGATGGTGGTACGAAACTTATTAGGAAAGCAGCCGCATGTTCATTTTTAGCAAAAAGTATTATTTAAACCCTGATGCAGAAAACGTACATTTAAACCATCTTCAGTTGTGTTGCAACTATATTTTTCTTTCCTTGCAAAATTGAAAGGAGTGCTCTATTGAATATAAGTCAAGTTTCTCATTTGTTCTTATACTCTCACTGCTCTAACTAGGTAATGTTGGTCGTTCATTCAGCACTTGCCAGAGGTGGAACTTTGATGTAATACTTGAAAAAAAAACACAATTGTTAGTAAGAAAGGTAGAATACTAAGTTAAAATAAAGTTTGACTGTGCACATTTCTTTGGAAAATGTTAAGGTAATGTATGAAAATGGCAGTGTTTAGCAGTAACTTGGGCTGCATCGGCTCTTCACTATTACTGCCATTTAATGGACCGAATGGGCATGAAAGTCTTGGACTCAAGTCACACTGCAGCTTGAAGCTATCATTGTTGCTGTCTCTTTTGTAGGTGACGTAGATTAGTTCTTGAAAACATTTTGCTCTTACGTCCTTGTATCTTCAGTCCCATCAGCAGTTTGTGTTTCAAAAAGTTAATGTGTTTTTCATATTTTCTTCAGCATTTTACTTATTTTCGTGTGCTTTTAAATAATGTTTTCCACCCCTTATGAATATTTGTTGTTTTACTTCAAAAAATGCTTTGTAGATCACTATGATTTTGCATCTCGGTTCTTGGAGATAGTGCTTAGTACTGATCAAAGATATGCTTAAGCTTTGGATTTCGTTATAGGAGTACATAATATTCTAGTATTGTAGTTCCCCATCCTACAGGCTTCTCCCGAAAATGAAAGATCAATTATTTACATCAGATTTTAGTGTCCTGGTTATGATGATTCATTACAGGTTTCAATATCGGAATTAGGTTGGCTCTACTTTAATTGTTTGTTTGTACTTTGCAAGGTAGTGGCTGATTTGGTAGTTCACTGGTGTGCACTAATATCATAGCCTCTGTACCCTGCTGTTTTTTGTCTAATGTCAGCCTTCCTGGGCTTGTTACTGCGTTCGAGCGGGATGTGCTTTCCATTGCTCAAAAAATGACTTTATTTTCTCTCTCATCACTTGGGTTTGAAGCTTCATGGCTTTGAGGCGTTAATGTTAACTACTCGAGAGATTTTGAAAGCTCTGACAACTGAGACTTAAAAATCTTGTGCCTTTGTGTTTATGAATTGTATCAATTTTTTCTTCCAATTTTAATCATGATAATTTCCTTGGTTGAGTTAAAATGATTATTGAATTCATATCATAGTGAAAGCTTTTTGGTTAGGCTCAATGTAACATGTCTCAATGTACAATAGGTGCAATTTATTTTACGACATTCATGGTACTGAGATCAGCTACATTGGGAGCACTACATCTCAAATAGCCTAAAAAAGGTTCGAGTAGAAATAAATCTATCATTACCTTTTTCTTACGTTGACTTATTGTATTGGTTAATTGTGCAGTTTGACAATGCCTTGGTAAGGGTGCTGGAGTGCGAACAACTTCTGCATGTATCCAAAGTCAGTGCAGAAATGTGCCTCCGGGTGCAACTGGGCACCACAGAAGCTTCTTCCAAGGCCAGGAGTCAGTTACAGGTGAACTTCAAATGGACTCCTTACTCTCGTTGGGTTCCACAAGCATGTTTTAAGCAATATTTTTCATTTGTTGAATCCCCTCAGGGGGATACAACTATTGTACCTATGGAAATTAGCGCTCCCAGGGGGAAAATGTGAGGGCCCGAGCTAAAGGTTAGGTAGGCTTTCTTTTTGTTAAAATAGAATAGGTTTTTGTTTTGTTACGACCATCTTTTTCGGTTTGCTGCTGTCCTGTTTTTTTCAGCACCTACTACTTTCTTCTTTAACTTAGATCTTGTTTCTTGAACTTCTTTCTCATCTTACTGTTTCTATGCCCTTTCTGCATAGATTCCGCGTTCCCTCAACTCCATACTAAATGGTGTCTTCTTCCTTCCTCTCTTTGGATCGAATTTGTTGCTGCGGGTAGGGAGGCTAAAACTAACGATTAATCTAATCTTTCATTTTTTGAAGCTAGTTCATGTATGGAATGGAGGTATCGAGTATTTTCAATACTGTATTTGTGTGGTATTGCTTGGGATCTTTATGTTCATTTGTGTTTTCGGATTAGTTATTTTAATTTCTAATGGTTTGCTCTACACAATAATTGTTCATTCTCCCCTGTTTTATGAGCAGTCGTGCCATAGCGTTTACTTTTCAATACCTTTATGAAAAATTAGTATGTTTTATTTTCATAAGTTTTCAGTCTACATATTGAACTAAATCCCATCAGGGGATGCAACTACACAATATGAGGTCTTGAGCTAAGAGTTCGGTAGGCTTTCTTTTTGTTGAAATTGAATAGGTTTTCAATTGTAATGGACTTTTTCTGGTTCACTGATGTTCTGTTTTCAGCACCCACTACTTTCTTCATGAATTTTTATCTTGAACTTTTATCTCAACTTTGTTTCTACGCACCTCCATCATACATTCCGCGTTCCCTCAAGTCCATACTAAATGTGCTTTCCTCCTTCATCTTTTTGGAACGCATTTTTTGCGCTTATGGAGCATTAAACTAACTTGTCTGATATAATCTTGAACGAACTTTCAATGATGAATTGTAAAATTCTTAGTATTGTTTTGAAGCAATGCAGGTAGCTTTAAAGAGCACCAAATACTATGGTAAATGTGATGACACAACCCAACCAAGCTCTGAGATTACCTGTTAGGCTGTGATCGTGAAGTGAGAGTGAGCATTGCCATTCTTAAGCAACATTTTTTAAACATTAGGCCTCTACAGCTGAGTCGTATTAAGCTTATTAGCTTGCTTGAGTTGCAGTTTAGCACTATTTGTCGGATAGTTTTCGAGTCTCTCACGTTGGATTTGTTTTCCTCAATTCCATGTAACTTGAAGTATCCACTTGCATGGTTGCAAATTTAAATAAATATGCGAGTGTTGTTTAATGATCAGGACCTTCTTAGCGTTCCTTTGCTTTTCACTTACATGAAGACATGAGTTTTCATTCCAAATCTTTCTTTGCTTTCACAAAGAGTTTACTGTAATTGACCTCTCCAGGGGATAGAACTACTATGCCTATGGGGTTTAACACTTCTAAGGGGAAGATGTGAGCTCGTGAGCTGGAGGTTAGGTACTCCTTCCTAGGTTGAAATAGAACAGCTTATTTTTTTTTGTTTTGTGATATCTTTTCTCAGTTCACTGTTGTACTTTTTATGTACAACTTTCTTTTTTAAATTTTATCTTGTTTCGTAAATTTCTGTCTTTCTTACTATGGGAATTGTGGAAATAGATCCCGTGCTCTACAGCCCTTACTAAATGGTCCCGTCTCTTTGCTCTCTCGTCATCTCTTCCGATGTGACGAGGGAGTCGAACTATTATAATAAATAAGGTAATGGAAAATTAGTTTATGTATCATTGCTTATGTTGTATAAAAATTAAAGTTTTTATTTGATCTTTTAGCAATCTGTTTTGATACCTATGGCTGATCCTGTATATTATATCTAAGATAATAAGCTTGCTTTCAACGCCGTCTTTGCGTGACTTTGCCCGTGTGCTAATTATATAACAACCAAAGCTTGAATAACGCTATGTTACACTCTTCCATTGAGTCAAAATAGCCATCTAAGATAGTCTTTCTTTGCGCCATGGCAAAGCTGAACAAATTATGAATTGAATGGCAGGTTATTTATTAGTTTATTGCATCAGCACGAAGATTACGAAGTTAGAGTTTAGAAATTCCAAACGAATTTAAGTAAAGCATCGCGTCTCAATGCAATATTTTCCCCAAGATCATCAAAAAAGTTGTAATGTTCTCGAATCCATTTCTGTGTAGGGGCCGCGCTGATAAAGTTGGTGAATAAGGTTTCAATATCCAAATAATGCTTCATATGTCACTAGGTATTGATGTAGTATAAAATGTGACTTTGTTTTCATTTCAGGCGATGTATGAATCAACACCAGCTCAGCAGCACTGCTGGAACTTCTGGTTTTTTCTCTCATGTTTCCTAGTACCGTCTGTCTTCTATTACCTCGACGTTTACACGGACATCTTACTTGCAGTCGAGTACTACAAAGATTTCAAGAACGCCAACTCGTCCGAAGTTTCTGAAGATGTAAGTGTTGTTATTCCATTAGTGAAGGCTCGTTATTGCTTCTAGTCAACTTAGACTTTTAAAAGAAGGGCAGAGTGGGACTTGTGCTTATGACTTAAACAAAGGTAAAATTAAATTATAATTGGTTATGATTTTGCATTATTGCACACTTCATCACTTTTCTTTTCTTGTCGTGTGTTGAATCCTTTCAGTGCCATTGAACGTTTTGAAATTTTTCCCTGTCAATCATACATGCAAACAGGCTTTGTTCTTGGAACTTTGAGTCCTCATTGTGTGTTGCTTGAAATTTGAGTAAAAATCCTTGGAGCGAATGTAAAGAACTTGTACTGACCTTTCCCACATGGGGAACATTGAGGGCATTACGCGGCGGCCGCCATTTGGTGCCACACCAGAGGTGTCCCTGCTACAGAGCTTTGTTGTCGAACTTAGGCTCTTGTGCTCACCGAGCGTTGCCGTCTATTTCCTTTATAACATGCTCATATTGTTTGTTTAGTGGGTATGTTAATGTTGCCTCTTCTTGATTTCCCTCATTTCACTCTTAAAAGTGCGGAATAATTGTACAGAAACAATCCACTTGACAGTGTTTACATGTGATGGATATGTTCAAATTGTTTATTCCACACTGGTCATAACATAAACAGTTTCTGCATATTGGTATTTGCAGAACTCTGTTCATGGTGCTATTTGACGACGTCGAGCTACGGTTAAGGTTTAGAATAGAAGTAGTTCAGAAGACGTATGATAATTAACCAGCCCATATAAAAAAGAGCAAAAATAATGTGCTTGAATAATTAATGACAACCAGAAAATAGATTAAACAATGAGATAAATGAGACAAAAGAATTTAACCAAATTGATGTGCTAAATTATTGTATCTTGTATTCAGGGACTGTGAGTGTAATGAAAAAATATGAGCCTTTCAATCATTGTAGATTGCTTTTAGGTTTATTTTAAATTTTCACACCTTTCCTCCAACGTAGCTGAGACTTATGTGTAACTTGTAAGATTTTCATATTTATCTAATCAGTACTGCGATATCATCTGGAGATGCTCTGGTGTTGAAATGATAGTTTGTTTGAGTCTCCAACCTCGGCTGATATTCTTTACGGTGAAAAGGCTTAGCTGCCTAAATCTTCTGTTATTCTTTGATATCCCACAACTTATTGCCTTTTGTATGAGCTTGTGGTTTTTGGGTTATCTAGTTATGAACATTTTGTGATTTTTTTGTATTATCTGGTGTACGTGACCTTTCCTGTTGTGTTATTTATTTCAGGAAAGCCTCATGAACATGTTTGAGAATTTTGTTGAAAATCAAGACAAAACGAACTTCGTTCTCACAGTCTTCTTCATTTTGCTGCCAACGCTACTGTTGTCCATGTGGTCGCTCTACATTCATGTTACGCAATCTGACATCCTGCCCCTCTTCAAAAATCTACCGTACTTCGTCAGACTACTGGTAGGATTTATTTTTAATGCATTTTTATTCACTTTATTACCTTATTTTAAAAACTAACTTTGCAAGTTTGATGAAATCTGTTTTGTGAGCAAAAATTTTTAATAGCAGAGCAACAATAACTCAGCTAGGATTAGAATAAAACACTAAATAGCAATAGGAATGAATCAAGTGAACTTATCCTTGGCTAGTTCATAAGTGCTGTTGTGTCGTACAATCGTGCGCAAACGTCATAGCATGAATATCGTGATTTCAAACTATGAAAAAGTTATGTAAAGGAACTGTTAACATATGGTGTCAGCATTGCTGCTACAATCAATGTAGTTAAGAAACTAATTTGCAGGAATAATTCTCACTTATCTTGATGTACAGTAGCTGCTATACTATGAGGTAGGGTAAACTACATCAGTTCTTAATAGGTAATTACTCCAACATTATTATATGAATCATGGAGGAACTTTCTATTCATATAAACTAGATACTGAGTTACATGGTTTTCAACCTCTCAGGGTGGTACAACGATTGTATATATGGAAATTAGCGCTCAAAGGGGGAAAATGTGTGGGGGCCCGAGCTGAGAGTTAGGTAGGCCTTCTTTTTGTTGAAATAAAAAATTTTTTTTATGTTAAGGACCACCTTTTTTTCGGTTCACTGCTGTCCTGTTTTTTCAGCTCCTACTACTCTCTTCTTCAACTTTTATCCTGTTTAATGAACTTCTTTCTCAGCTTACTATTTCTATGCCCCTTCTGCATTGAGTCCGCATTCCCTTATCTCCATACTAAATGGTATCTTCCTCCTTCTTCTCTTAGATACGTTCTTTTTTAGTGGTTAGGGAGGCTGAAATTATCATATAATCTAATCTACATGGTTTTTAACCATTTTGGTATAATAAATCGATTTAGATCAAAAATTAGTGAATTATCCCTTAGCCAAAGTTGAATAATTTTAAAATTACTTCATTGAGCCTGCATTAAATTTGTAAAACTCTTTGAGTGTATTTTCTTCGAGTTATAGCCGATTCTCGTAAATTTTTGGAGCTATTATCAAGCAAAATAGTGACATCAACGCATAAAATTGTCTCATGTTCAAAAGTAACTCGTTTTTGTAAACTTGAAGGGAAAAGGTAGTTGTAGAAATCAATAGTATTAAAAATATGTCTGACAGTGCTGTTCATCGTGAGATAAACAGGTACAAAACATCTGAACGCTAAATACAAACTTGAAAACTGGAAGATCTCCAAAACGTCTGCGCAAGATAATTTTTAGGTTATTAGAATGGTTAGTACAGATAGTTTTGCAACAGTGTCATTAATTTCTCGTAAGTATAGGAAAGAGAGGAAATATTTCAAGGAAGACTTTCTCGCTGGCCACAAAATGCAGGATTGAATGCTTTGGGGCCAGTCGGCTAACCTCTTTTTAAAGAAAATTAAAAACCCGTTTCGATTTCGCGAGTGGGCATGCGCTTTGCATTGATGCATAGTAGGATAGAGTTCACTGATGAAATGAAGTTCAACGTGTACGGTTCTGGCCATAGAATTTATGTACGATGCAGAACAGGTGAAAGATTATCCCATCGATGCGTCAAAAAAGCAGTGAAGTTTGGAAGAGGAGTGTCATGGTGCTGGGAAAGATTTCTTCAGCAGGAGTACGCTCCATTATCCATTAGCATTTAAGAAATGATGCGCGAGTTTGTAAAGAGCCTCAGCAACATGTTGTGCTGGACTCGCACTTCAGTCTTTGTCAACCCGCCATTTTCATGCGAGAACATGCCTTGTCATAAGGCTTAGAAAGCATGACTTATCTTCCAAAGACCAACATATCTGTTTTGGACTGGCTGGCTTAGAGTTACAATCTGAACCCTATCAAAAATGTACAGAAGAGAGGGTTCAGAAAGAAATCCTCAGGATTAGGATAATCCCTGGGATTTGCTGGAAGAAGAATGTGATAACTGCCGAGTTGCACAAGAAACTAATCAAACCCTGTGGTTGACGATGGAGTGAAGTGGTAGGAAATTAAGGGATATTTGTGAAATAATTATCCCCTCAGGGGGATACAACTATTGTATCTATGGGAATTAGCGCTCCCATGGAAAAATGTGAGGGCCCGAGCTGAGAGTTAGGTAGGCCTTCTTTTTGAAATGTTTTTTGTTATGTTAAGGACCACCTTTTTTTGGTTCACTGCTGTCCTGTTTTTCAGCACCTCTGACTTTCTTCTTCAACTTTTATCTTATTTCATGAACTTCTTTCCCATCTTACTGTTTCTATGCCCTTTCTGCATAGATTCCTCATTTTCTTATCTCTATACTAAATGGTGCCTTCCTCCTTCCTCTCTTCGATACGCTCTATTTTTGCAGTGGTTAGGGAGGCTTAAACTAACTTATAATCTAATCTAATCTGTGAAATAATTATAGAAATTTTGTTATAAATAAATATTTTCAAACGGTTCCTTTCTTTTTATCGCAAAGTATTTCGCCAACATTTTCCAATTTGAATTGCATAAAATTGTTGTAAAGAATGTAAATACGTATCAAGTTTACACTTGTTGAGTGTGTCAATATCTCCTGGAAGTTTCCCCATGATTCGTGTAATGATGTATGGGTAATAAACTAACGAGTGCTGTTGCTGTTACCATTTCTTATATTATGGCCTCTCTTGTAGGTGCGCACATAAATTTTCATGCGTGCAGATGCGCAATACGAGATGCTTTGTGATTATACTCAAATACTGAACAAATTCTTTCAAGGTGTTGACAGTGACGTCGACTTTTCGATTTTTTTAGCTTATTGGAAATGATTGCATGTATTATGAATGATTTGTTCCAATGTTATAATACTCACGTGCTGTTTCAATTTTCAGCTTTATATCTTGGTGTTCTTGACGCCGCTGGCACCCATCATGGTGTACTTGGAGAACACTTATGCTCAAGTGAAGCACATGAACGTCAGCACAAGGCAAATGCAAGAGGTGAGTCGCGCAAGTTAGGTGTAAGCTCGTGTTTGAGATCAACCCATAATGTGCTGACTGTGAAGTTTTTGAGTGAGCTGTAATACAATTTTTTCTGTGGAAAAGCTTCTTATGTAGATCTAAAGAGAGTTTTTCCCAATCGACATCCATATAAATAGTCCTATGTTGCATGCTGATTTGTTCCTGGTTTTTCAGTTTAATTTTTTTCAAGGGGGCCATAAGATATTAATTTAGTACAAGTAACTAATTTCGAAAAGCGGCTGTCGTTTCATTTGTTGTCAGAAACCTCTCATGGGACACAAGATAGGCAGTAGGTTAAGGCTAGTTGAGTTCGTCTATTCTGTGCTATGGAGATGACGCTTCCAGAAGAGGAGGGGTGAATTATAGGCTATAACTAAACCTCAAAGATTTTGTGCCCATTTTTTCTTTCAGTGGTCATACCTTTGTTACTATCTCTCCTTAGTGTTTTCTTAATCTCCTTCACTCACTTGCTGTTAACCAGCATAGACCGGGGCGGACCTCACACACACACACAAACACATCAAAACCCAGATGCTCACACTCCTACACACACTCCCACACCCACAGACACACATATACACATACACATGTAGGGCACACTTTAAAAAATAACCACAATTGGCCGACACAATTAGATACACCATCGTCTCAAGTCACAAATCGATATGTACAATACATTTTACTCTAAGCTCTATGTTTACCTTTCAAACACCAAATTCAATTGATTCTCCGACACCATTACCAAATGAAAACGTAACTTATGCCCATATTTACAGTTCAAAAATCATTCCACAGACGGTGATCTCTCAAATTTTGACACGTATCTAAGAGACATCAGTTTCACACTGAATTTAAAAATTAACTTTTCTTTCGGAGAACTTTCATGGTGTATATCCGAATAACTGAAGATATGCGCTGCCGGAGCAGAGCTTTGAGGGGTAACTAACATTTTTCATGAGTAACACAACCTCAACAAATCAATCAGATCTACTTTTATAAAATGACTACACCAATCACAATTCAACCAATAAGTTCACCAATCACTTCTGAACCAAACCCAAACTAATATAGCCAACTCAACCCAACCTAAAGTAATCTAACCCAACCTAGTCTAATCAAACCTAACATAACCAATTTTATCCCCACCTGACTTTATAACCTCATGTATCCAATTTTTTTATTTAATTTTTCACCACTCTTGTTGTATTTCATTTAACTTACCATCCATCCCTTGTTTCTCAGCAATTTACACAAAGTCATTTAACCTTTCCTACTCAAAATTATATAGCTTCACCTAAATCAAAACTTAAAATTGCATAAATCCCTTATATGAAGCGCGACTGAAACTTTCTTCACAATATTATATACAGAATCCTGGGAGAATGAAATTTTAATATTAAATCACGAATTCACCTAAGGTCAAAAATGCTTACAAGACTATCAATATGTTCGTTCATCCCACCAGAACACATTACATGTTACCTATAACTAATTTAAATTACATGAACCTCGTTCCAAATTTTACTTATACATGCGGTTCAAAAAATAATGAAATTATACCAAAGCTATTCAAAATTCCCCCAACGCCAGACGCACGAAAATTAGGCTTCCCGTAACCCACAAAAATTGCCACTTCTCATTTCAAAATTGATTACTCGCTTTCGTATGAGAGAAATATCCTTTCGTTCTGAAAATTCATTTAATACCTTCAACAGAAAACGCAAAATATTCACCAAATTCCTGACACATCCAATTCCTATCAATAATTTCTCAAATGAACCCCAACAACCCAATACTGTATATATTTCTGTAAACGAATAAATGATTCCCATGAGCGTTAAATTTAAATACATCAGATGGCGTCTCAGTTATTCACGCAGAGCCCTTAAATCATCAAATCCTGCTTCAATCTAAAACAAAACAATCATTAACCCTCAATAAAATAACAATCATCACAAAATAAAAATACCATCGCAATGCCACATCAAAACGAAAGATGATTCTCGTTTAATACAACAACATCGACACCTGTTCATCTTCATTGGCTTCATAATGATGGAACGCGCCGTCGCGCGGTCAAATTCAAGGCTTGAGAAAATAAAATCTAACTTATCGAGCCGCTCAACGAGTGCTACGCACCTCGTTGAGCGGCAAAATTGAAGCTTTTATATTAGTCATACTCGAAGGGCACTGCATTCACCTTCGAATCGCTTTGAAACTCTGACAAATGTCATTTCTGTCTCATTTTTACCCATTTTCAGTGTAGTTACCCCGTACAGTTTACTAACGGTCTTAAAGGCATCAGTCTGTATGGTTATGAAAGTATTATCTGCAGCTATTCTCGTCTTTTTTGCGATTTTGCATTGGAAATAGCATTTTAATATCCCTCAACTTTTTTGTCTAACTCTTCCTAAATTTTCCACATGCTTCGTCATTGCACAAGTCGAAATGTCCGACATTGCCTCAAAAATAGTTCACAACACGTTTCACTGACGAAATAACGGACAAAACATTTAACACAACTTATTTCCCCCTATGTCAAACAATTATGAATAAACATAATATAATCAACAACATTCACACCCTGCTTTTGACTCCGCTTCATATGAGCCCAAAATGAATTCTCTACCTGATTTCAAAGTACCCTTTATCGTAAATTTAAACATGCATACAATTTTCGAAAATTACTCATTCACCCCAAAATATCGATAGGTCCGTTCTCAAAATGTCAGCATAGACAGACATACATATGTACATTGTATCAAAATTTCGAACATCTACCTGCAATGCACAAAAAATGCTATGCTTAATTAAAACTACACACAATTGCCCACCGAGTTCACCAATGCATCATCATTTACAATGAAAACAAACCCATTACCTATCAATACATATGAATCTCACTTTCTCCACACGAAAAAAATTCTATCGCCTCCCTACATCAGGACGCACGCTTCGTGCAAACTACAACCATGATCTAAGTGAAATGAGTGATTTCTTCGAACATCAAAATTAAGTTTTCGATCGAAGAAGAGACATTGTGTATCTCAAAATAACTGAAGACATGCACTGCTCAAGGGAGAGCTTTCAGGGGTAACTCAAGTAAGAAATCCTGTCATGCATTTACTCAATATTTACATCTTTAAAGCAAATATTGAAGTAACAACGAAGCTTGACATACATAAAGTGAGTTCTCATTAAAGTTTCATGCAAATTTCGGCATCGAAATAAGTGAAATGAGCAATTTCTCGAATTTATAAATGAATTCATGTTCGTGATTTCAACCCGTAAATTTTTAATTTACCTCCACAAAATCATCATAGAATCGATCCTTCCATCATATTCAATAGCTTCACTGGTTTACACCGCCTAAAGAACTTAGCACCATTTTCTATGCTAAAATGCGAGTTATTTCATATCTTGAATTCTCAAACAGGTATTTCTGACTCATGAGCCAATAATATTTCCATCTAATACCACAAATATTTCTCAATAACTCACCGACATATGGAACCTTAAACAAAGCTTGCGTTATGAAATTCAAGTCACTACCCAAAGTTGTACGGTGGACCTCAAAATTACTGAACACACCTCCTGCTTAAGCATGGCTTCGAGGGGTAACTCAAGTAAAAAATGCTGTTCCTACTTCACTCAATATCTAAGTATTTAAGGCAAAGATTCAAGTAACAACGAAGCTTGACATACATAAATGAGTTATACATTAATAGATAGGAGTTATATAAACAAATAATAACTATTTAGTATCCATCTTGCTTGTTATCCAAGTCATAAAGGACACACGGCAGGCCGCGTCTTTGAGGAGCAATTAGACCATCGAACAGCCATTACACTTGAAAGTTATAAATATGGGAAATCAATAATTTCTGTTTCTATTACGAAATTTAGCGAGTTGGAATCCTTTCAAATGTTCGTATCATGTTAATCTTCATTAGACAATGTTAAAAATTTCTTTTCAAGTTTCGTTTCATTGAAGAAAGGTGACGCTTTTCACTTTCAACAACTTATGGGTTGATTTCGTATCTCTTTTCATGAAAAACTGATGTAACAGTTGACTGTGTGGAATGACTGCAGTGTGACAGAAGCATGTATTCTCCTAACAATGACATTTAATCAACAAGTATCCCATTTAAATAATTCTCTATTAATTAGAAAGACAATTTTTTTGAGGGTTAACAAATCCATTCAAAAAATCAGTTATATATGAGGTCCTTTACTTACTTATTACAATGATGCGGACACTTAAACATTAGTTGTAACATCTTTGTAGTTGTAACATCGTTCACATTACAACTTCTACATGCAGCAGAAGATTTGAGCCTCAAATTCTGAACCTCATTGACATATTGCAATTGCAAATCGACATGGATCGCTATCATTTCTCGACTTAGGAGAAAATTTCTAGCCCAACTAAAATTTTTTTTTCTACACCATAACATGTTAGAAGTGAAATAATCCTACCGTAGGGTAAATCGCCTATTTTAAACACATTTGTTCTCTATAAAATTTCCTGTGAAACGAATATTAACCATTGAAAGTGATGAATTACGCGTCCTGTAAAAAAGTTATATGAATTCCAAGGCGAAAAAAGCCACTTACAACGTTTACTTGCGAATTACAATAAATTTTTATAAGCTCTAACAACACATTAAAACACTCAAAACTTCGCAAAACCGCTTCAAATGAGGAAAAATCGGGAAAAACTTTGAACTTCAACGATTCATTTAAATATAATGTTTCGCAACCGAAAACATCACAGCACCAAGTTCATGAAAATGGGCATCCATATAAAACCTTTAAACTCAATAAAGTTTCATTTCAGGCCCCAAATACAGTCATTAAAAAAAATTCACATTCTGGAGACTTCAACTCGAAGTGGCTCGGTACCTCTTTTTGCGCTAGATTCGCCAATTTTTCCCGATTCCTCCCCAATGTTTGATGGTTTTTCAAATTTAAACAAAAAGTTGAAGGCCTACAACTTTGAGACAAGAGTATCAATCGAAAGATCTCCTCAAGACGCATCTTTCAAGCGCTTTTCAACTCCCTCGAAGGTGAGGAAGTGGGCTTCAGGGGTGAAGGATAGTCAAAAATGGCCTGGAGAAGTGAAAATAATTTCTCACGCTCAAACGAAGCCGAATTTCGACGCACAAAACTATTTTCGTATGTACGAGGAAAAAACGATCAAAAAGTGTTAAAATAAAGTTTTTCGTGGGTCACACCAATTTTCCTCAAAAATGGTTTGGGCGTTTTTCTGGAATTTTTTTATGTTTCGTTTGAGACTATTTTCTGAGAAAACCATCGCTCATCGTGATCTCTAAACTTGATAACTTTGAGAAAAAGATTAAAACTAGGACGTATCAAATTTTAAAGTCCCAACTCGATCAAACAGCGTCACAACTGGCAGCCAAAAATGACTGTTGAAAAAACGCATTTTTTTGCCTCAACTTTAAAGTTGCACTAATGGTAAACTTTCCAAGCAAACACTATAATTTTCCTTTTGAGTACTACGAACCTTTTTGAACGAGTCCTTAAGTCCAGAGACCCCCAGGTATTGCCCTCAAAAACCAGGACAAAACTTGAACCTCACCGAAATTTTTGCAAATTTTGAGGAAAATTTTGACCCAAAGTTGTGTCGAAACTTGATCGTTTCGAGAGCCGTTGATTTTATGAGGCGTAGAACTTTTGGAAATGTATGAGCTATCAAAGTTTGAAAGTTCAAAACTGCGTGGTTTTCTAAAAAAAATTTCCAAATTTCATCGAAAATACCCTAAATATTTTTGGCCAACTTTGAGGGGCGAAGAGGGATACTTTTTATGAACGGATCGCAAAATGGCAACGTTGGCCCATACTCCATTGTTTTGTCTTCCACATGCTGAAATTAGAGCCACCTAAAGGCATTCTATGGGTGTTTGGCAGCAGTTTGAAAATGTGCCATTTCGGTCGATTTTCGACCTTTGAACCGCCATTGAAGGAAAAGTTCTCGCACGATCTAAAAGAAAAAAGCTTAGGTTCATTTCGAGAGGGACTTTTATGTGCCTGCCAAATTTGAAGGCGCTGCGACGACGCGTTCGAGTGGCTACCCTATAAATGACCGACATCAATATAAGGAACAGTCCTTCGGTGATCGCCACGCGGCGTCTAGGGTAAGTGGTGATCATTCTTCGAATCTGTGCGCGTATGTGTCTTGGTTTTTTCACCGGATTTTCGCAGAAAGGTCCCCCGTGCGCACAGAAACTAGGAATTTTGTGTGGTAACTCCCTCGTGCATTGATTCCGTCTTTTCTGCAATCCCTGCAAAACGCTCCCCTCTCTCGGCTGTTGTGAGGTTGCATTTATGTGGCTAGAAAGACTTGAAATAATCTAATTATAACTATGGCGACCTTGATATTCCTTCTCATTTTTTTCTTTTTATCATCCCAAGATGCCGACTTCTGTCATTACCGGCGTAGTTAGCGGTGTCAACCGAAACAACAAAATTTTGCTCTCTCGTGATGCCATTCAATCTGGAACTACACTGGGTGTCAATGCACATTGAAACTAAACTGAATACATATCACATTAGAATTGTTTACTCTGCCCAGTTCATAAAGGTGCCAGTGCAACACAAGTTGATGAAGTTCATTGAGAGCGCTTTCAGTAATGTAAATGGAAAAAAGGAGCCATGTACATGAATTTCATTCATAAGATAAAAAGGAAAACCAACGTAAAAATATACATTTTTATTTATTTATTTTTTATGACACGTTTCGGAATGTTTCAATTCCATCTTCAGTGCTGAAAAACATACAAAAAGATCAAAAAACCTAAAATACAGAAAGTTCATAGAAGTTTAAAAATGAGCAAACAAACACCAATGAAACTTAAATCCTACTGATAATTCAACTACAGTAAATACGACCATTCTCATTGGCTCATTCACCCACCCTTTTATCAGTACATACATTTACACATGGGAACCTAACAAACAGACGCGCGCAAGCACACTCCACATACACACAGAAATATGTCAGTAGGTTGACGCAATGTTCACTTTCACGGCACTCAAGTCTTTATTTAAGTCAGGCCTATGAGTAGATATGAACAAAGATTCTAAAATTCAAAGATCTTGTTCGTTGTTGGTGGTACACAGGTGGGGAAATCTTTTGTTCTGAAAGGATGATTAAATTGTTGACAATGATCTCGGATTGCTGAATGAGAAGGAAAGTATGCGACTGGTTCTATGGGAAATACTTAATACTTACATAAATAAAGACTTGAGTGCCGTGAAACTGAACATTGCGTCAACCTACTGACATATTTCTGTGTGTATGTGGAGTATGTTTGCGCGCGTCTGTTTGTTAATTTCCCATGTGTAAATGTGTGAATGTATGTACTGATAAAAGGGTGGGTGAATGAGCCAATGAGAATGGTCGTATTTACTGTAGTTGAATTATCAGTAGGATTTAAGTTTCATTGGTGTTTGTTTGCTCATTTTTAAACTTTTATGAACTTTCTGTATTTTAGGTTTTTTGATCTTTTTGTATGTTTTTCAGCACTGAAGATGGAATTGAAACATTCCGAAACGTTTGTCATAAAAAATAAATAAAAATGTATATTTTTACGTTGGTTCTCCTTTTTATCTTACGCGTGAGATTCCCTAAGAATCGACCTATTAGAATATAATAATTTAATTCATTTCCTTTTTATACCCCAGAACTTCTGTCTATGTTATTGTTGTTCTCATTCTGTGTTGAGGTATGCTTTGCTGTTGTGTTTCTTATTTAGTATTAGGAGTTGATCATTCTTTGCTTTCTAAACGTGACTTAATGTTTTAGGGTTCTACAGGAAATATTTTTTTGCGGCACTGGGTACTTGTAAAAATTTGATTGAAATTAAATATTTCAGCCTAATTATTTCCAATATTTTGTTTTTCTGCCACAGTGGAATATTTCATGTATAAAATTAGCTATTCTTAATTTGAATTGGTCTAATCAGGATGATTAATTTTGAACATTTTGTATGCACAGCAAGTGGATGGCAGCAAGTCGTACAACAATTTCCCAGCTCAGCACAACACAACCACTGGGAACAGGTCTGAAAGTAATGCCACAGGTACTACCAAAACGTACCGCCACCACACCAGGGACCAGAAAATTAGGAAGTATTACGATTTGAAACACGTAGCTCAAATGAGGGTTGCGATCACCAACGTCATGGAAGCTACGTTGGAGTCCGCCTTCCAGTTGATCCTGCAACTCTACATCGTTGGCACCCACTACACCGACCTTGTCAAGGTGAGAAAAATGTTCACACAACTTAATTCAATGTATTCACATTACTATTAGAGAAGGTTGTGCAGTCATACCTCACCTTACGAAATAAATTTGTTCCAAAAGTGGTTCCGGAACGAGATTTTTTTTTCTTAAGTAGAGTCGCATTTTACATGTAAAACGCCTGATTCGTTCCAAGGCCCCAATACTAACCCCTATTCGTTCCAATACTAACCCCTAAACCCTTTAAAAATTATAAAAGTATACCAATTTTGTATTAAATATGTATTAAAAGGAAAATAAAATTATTTATTAAACCATTAAAATGAATAAGACAGGCAAAGCATTCACCATTTACTCTATCTCGCCAACTTCAAAACAAAATACCGGATGCTACATGTATTTATGTTTCAGGGGATTTGGTCGGCTGCAAAGCCGAGCGTGCATTATTTGAACTTTTGAGATTTCGCGCTTCAAAACTTGGATTATTTGTTAGTTGGTCTTTCGTAAGGTGAGGCATGACTTCTACCAAATTGAATTAAGATGACATTGGGGAACCCATTTGTAACAGTTATGTTGAATTTCGCAGAAATTTGTGTTTTTTATTGTGCAAATATGTCAAACCCTGACTACCAGGTGGCATTGTATCATTCATTCAAATTAAACCAATGTAAATTCATTTGGGCAACTTTACGATCAGCTTGTTCGAGTAATCTGGTAAACATTTCAGTTAGCTCTTGAATGCAATTGCATCTATTGCCTTACTTAGCAGATAGTTTTATTTTACTAGTAGATAAGGCATTGAATTTCATCAGAGCAAGTGTTGTAATAAACAACACGGATTCACTTAGCAACACATTCTTCTTAGTCAACTCTTAATTACGTCATATGTCGTAAATTATTTTCTTGACTTAAAATAAGTTTGACGCTTTAAAGTACCCAGTCAAATGGCAAGCATATTTTTGTAGAATTTTTGCTTAAATGTTTGAAAATCACCTTCACTAGCAAATATTTAAAGAAAGAAACAGGACCCCTCAAGGGGATACAACTATTGTATCTATAAGAATTAGCACTCCCGGGAGAAAATTTGTGAGGGCCCGAGCTGAAAGGTAGGCCTTCTTTTTGTTGAAATGAACTTTTTTTGTCATGTAAAGGATCACCTTTTTCGGTTCACTGCTGTCCTGTTTTTCAGCACCGGAACTTTCTTCTTCAATTTTTTTCTTGTTTCTCAAACTTCTTTCTCAACTTACTGTTTCTATGCCCCTTCTTCGTAGATTCCGCATTCCCTTATCTCCATATTAATGGTGCCTTCCCCTCTTCAAAGTGCTATTTTTTAAACTAACATAATCTAGCTATTCTAGTTTATATTTTGCATCTTACCTAATGTTTTATTTATTCCTAAGTGAGAAATTTTTGCAAACTTTAATGCTTATGTTCCACGCGAGGTTTCTGCTTCAGGCAAAATTTTAGTTTCTGTCTCAGTTTTTCTTCCTCTACTCAGGAAAATATGAGCCATCATTATTTTCACTAAATTTTTCGTTTCAAATCTTCATGTGATTTTTTGAGCATAAACACATTCATCTAGTGCTAAAGTATTTATATTTATGGCAATGTTTGATACATACTTCAATTTCTTCTTATGTACAAGCTTATCAAATTGTCCACATAACCAGGGTATAGTTTATGCGGCATTTGTTTATCTTTTCCAGTGTCTTGTGTTTGATTTTTGCAAATAATCCTTAATGCCCTAAAAAATTGTGTCTTCAATAGGTTCGAGAAGTAACGCTTGGGGCGATACTTACACTCTCTTCAGATGGACAAGAAACGAGACTTGGCAAACAGGTCTTCTCTGTGCTCATATCTCTCGTGTCCCTCACCTGGTCCTTCACATCCTACCACAGGTACTGTTTTGTAGTCTTAGCATCTCTTGGCATGTTTCACGAGCTTTTGAACACCGGGGGTAAGATTTATGAATGAGTCATGATGCTGCCTCTGCTACCACACCTAGCCCTGAGTTCACAGTTAACCGATCTCTTGTTCTTGCAGAAAGTTTTTCTTTATTTACTGAAAGTTACTTTCATCAATGACAGTTTATCCTAAGAAAATAGGGTGCATGACTGATCATTAAGTTCACATGATTCAGTGAAGCTTATAACTACTAATTTGTAAACAGTTTGCTCTAGACATTTTCGGCGCATTTTCACTTGAAATTTTTTTGATGCTCTGCATTTTATTAGAACATCTCAATTGTGTCCATATCAAAATCGTATTTATGTATGTAGTCATTCGGTCATGATCAGGAAGGACTAACCCTAGTTGAACAGCCCATCAATAAATCATTCGAGCTCAGAGATCTCTCCTAAATCCCTGAAGCATCAGACCAGAAACGAATAACGGGGTGTAAAGACTAAGTTCAGACAATTTTGTAGTTATAAAACTGTTGTGGTGGTCACCGTGGTCGAGTGGTTCAGAGCGCGCGCCTTTCACGGGAAGGGTCGGCAGTTCGAATCCCGGCAGTGCCGCCCGGTGATTCTTCCCATTGGGGGGGAAGGGAGCATTCAACCACAATTGCCCACTCTACCCAGGTGCCGGAACTGGGTACCGGCTTGACTGGGGGTAACCGTCATTGCGTCCTGGAGTTAGTCATAAGTATATGTACCTTTGAAAAACCAATCTACAAGATGGTATAAATGAGGTTTGATTGGAATAAAACATTCTTCTTTTCTTTTCTTGAAAACAAGTATGTAAACATTCTTTTCTTATGGCACTGTGTGTGAGTGTGTTGAATTTATACAGAGTGTTGCAAAATTGCTGCTACAAGCTCCCCTCAGGGGGATACAACTATTGTATCTATGGGAATTAGCGCTCCCAGGGGAAAAATGTGAGGGCCCGAGCTGAGAGTTAGGTAGGCCTTCTTCTTGTTGAAATAAAAGTTTTTTTTTTGTTCTTTTGAGGATCACCTTTTTTCGGTTCACTACTGTCCTGCTTTTCAGCACCTCTCACTTTCTTCTTCAACTTTTATCTTATTTCATGAACTTATTTCCCATCTTACTGTTTCTATGCCCCTTCAGCATAGATTCCTCATTTTCTTATCTCCATACTAAATGGTGCCTTCCTCCTTCCTCTCTTCGATACGCTCTATTTTTAAAGCGGTTAGGGAGGCTTAAGCTAACTTATAATCTAATCTAATCTGCTGCTACAAACTTCGACTACTAATGGAACATATTGCTATAAGCACTATTTCTCCAACAAACAAAGTTCAAAAAACTCCTCGTTGATGAGATATTATGCTTATTGACTTTTAAGACTCATTTTTCGTAGCTCGACGGCGAATTAGAGAAAGACAGGAAGAGAGAAGTAAGGAAAATTAGAATTGACAAATTTAGGCAGGATTGACACCATTCCCATTTATTCTTATTTGTAAAATGCCTAAAAACTTGCTATTCACAAATTTAAGAAATTTCCAGATTAAATAAATTTCTAGAAGATTTCGGTCAACGGTAATAACCTCTAGTTTTTACCGTAATCATCTGTCTGTTAGCTTCGTGTCAATGTACTGGTAAGATGAACCGTCTAACAAATGCAGAAATGGCTGATATGCATTTCGTCTATGGTTTTGCTCATGGTAATACAAGACGTGCCGCAAGAATATACAAAGAACGTCACCCCTATAGACAGGTGCCTGTTCATCGATTATTCACTTCTTTGCACCGAAGATTGTGTGGGAGCGGAAGTTTCAGTGCAAACAGAGCGAATACTGGTCCCCAAGAAAGCTTGACCTGGATTATGAGAAAGATGTGTTGGAACATTTCCGTCAATACCCACATATGAGCACTCGTGCACAAGCAGCACCTGTGGGAATTCAAGGTCACACTGCAGTTTGGCGGATATTGAATCGGAATAATTATCATCCGCATCACTTACTGAGAGTCTACGGACTATTTCTTGCAGATTATGCTCTTCTAGAACGATTTGCGCAGTGGTTTTTGAATCAGGAGGTAAAAGATGCCCATTTCGCAGAACACGTGTTGTTCATGGATGAAGCTACCTTCAATTGTAGTGGAATGTTCAATTTCCATAATTTTCACGAATGGCAAACGAGCAACCCTCATCTTATCCATGAACATGGATACCAACATTGCTACACTGACGATGTTTGGGCAGGTTTCGTTCATAATCAAATCATTGGCCCATACATTCTCCC